>CM034050.1:2486227-2501439 GCA_019804595.1 Bruguiera parviflora
CAATTCCTCGATTTTTTTTTTATTGTTTATTTTTGTATGGCAAGCAACATTCAATGGTACCCATGTCATCAACCATACATATCATGGACTCAATCCAATAAAATCATCAACATCCGATGCGATCTACCGACTTTCCCTCTTTACAATTTTTTTATGGTATGGCTTTCTATTAATGTGGACCGCCTACTAAACATGGTACTATAGGCACTAGACCAAGACGAGTGATGCCAAATATTACGATTTTTTTTTTTATACTTGTTATAAAAATGTTACCTTTGTCGAGGTGAATAATTTTTCACCAATAAAATAACTTAAGAAAATACAAAAAAAAAAAATCCACCTCAATAAAAATAATATTTCTTGATATGTAGGGGAAATCCTTTTCATGATATTTAGCATCATCCAGATCAAGACCAAGTCTCATTGGCCACACTTCACTTTCACAGCTCGATTAGCAACAGAAAATCAGATAATCTTGGTAGATTACCCATCATTTTACTTTGGAAAGTTCTTAAATTTTATGTAGTAAAAAACAAAGAGTTATTGCCCATTAAGAAAAGCAAGACAAAAGGACCGCCGTCTATTCTACTACGAAGAGATCATCAACATGATATTATTAATCAGTAGAATCTGAACTACTTCATACGAGATGAAAGCCAGCCTTTATTAGCGCGTAAAACGCGTTTGCATAGGATCTAGCGCTAGATTCTCCTACTTAACTTACGCTTGAAAGTGGCTGTCATCGGACATGGACGTGCAACTTGCTACCGAAATTCGTTATCTTGCTTGTTGCTCAATTTTTGTTCATTATCGCGCGTGCAACTCCTCTCTCTCTCTCTCTCTCTCTCTCTCTCTCTCTCTCTCGTTTCTTTTTTGGCTATAAATTTTCCGGCATACATCGATTCCTTGGGAATTTGGGTCCAAATTAAAATCGATCTTCTTTATCATGAAATCTTTGCATCCCACTCATAGGTAGGTTCCAACCTTGATAATCTCCCTACATCAGGTTGCCATTTTAAGCGTATACAGAAATGATGGTATTTAGTTCTGCCATGTATGTCCCAAAAAATAAATAAATAAATAAATAAGAGGAAAAGGCAAAGGGATGAGTAATTTTTTATTCTATTTAATATGGAGGGATGCGGGGAGTCGGATCAATATACCCCGTGTGAACAAAGATGCCGCAGTCTTGGTGTTGAAAGAGCGATGGGAGAGAGATCGTCAGTTATTTCTGGCTACACAATGCAAGATTGCAATGATAGTTATGGTGACTCAAAGATCTTTTTTCCCGATTATTTTAGCATGTTCTCTGGACTGAATAATGGCACCACCAGAAACTCACGACTTGAGAGGCACAATGATTCATTGGGTCAACTCTCAGTCAATGTTGTGAGCGGGCAATTCTTGCTAATGGTCGTCGTTTCGATGTACGTTTTGCAAATTGCACATTCCTGTCCAATATAGCAGCACCCTAGCTGCTTCAAATTGCAGGCGGTCTAAAAGGGCAGAGTTCCTATGCTCGACAATTTATTCCTCGGGTATGCGATACGATTACCCAAGTGATTTAAACTGCATAATTGACTTTTAAGAGGTCAAAAGAGGACTTTTATTGAGAAATAAAAAATAAATAATAGTATTTGGGATTGCTTTCCTTTCATTATCCTAAGCAACCGGCCCTCCGCCATAAAACGAAATATCCAGAAGAAGGATCGAGTGTTAGTTTCTGCCTCGGTATTAACATAGAAATCTGCTGCGTCTCAAGGGAGAATTTCTCTTATATAGAAAATAAATGAAAAACGTAAGCAATATACACACACACACACACACTCACGAAATTAAAGATTTATAACTCAAATTTTAAAATTTTAAATAAAAAATAGTGTCAAATAATCTAATAAATATTACTTAATATTTTTTTCACACGCAAGGTACAAACTGCGTATTTTGCACAAAACAATTGTGAGACTGTGAATTTGGCCGGTGCTCGATTTGCCCCTATCACGGCCGGACGGTGCCACTAAGGTTGCCAAAGTGGCCTCCACAGGAGGTCCTCTATCCTAGTCCTGGCTCTAGCTGCCACTTTACGAAACAATCTCTATTTATTTATTTATTTATATATATATTTTGAATGGAAGTTTATATGGGGAGATTGCAAGCCATGATGAGCCATCATTTTATTTCTTATAAATTGTTGCGTTTTCCCCTGTAAAGTGTCCTCCAGCCCTCTTTAATCAAAAGAAGTAATATAATGGATTGGAACAATAGTTCAGTAGACAAGTATCTGTAAATGTGAACAAATGAATTAATACATGTGATCAAGATTTTGATAACACCACCCGATTGGTCCGTCGTGCTTAAGCATGACAGTCAGTCCTGTCCCACCCCACCCGAGACAATTAACAACCAATTATAATACCAAGAACCAATCCAAAGCCGAATTAGAGAAAGAAGGTGAAAAGCAGAAGGAAGAGATACGTGACATGTAACTTTCGAGGCCGTCCGCACACAACTGTGACACATAAATGCTACACAATTATCTCATAAATAAGATAAGGGATGGGGTTTGCTTAAGCAAACAGAAAATAATAATGTAAAATAAGTGAGTGGTTACGTCTGGGGCGGTTTGTGGGACTGAAAAGGGAAGGTTGTGGTTTTGTCCCTAGCACATTAATGCATCATGCACAAATTTCAAACACCCTCATGATATACCGTCCAGTGTTGCCTAGCTATGCGTCCAAATCCTTCTGTGGAGAGAGAGAGCGAGAGAGAGGCTAATGGGACTTCGGCGAATGACTTCGACAGACAGATTCTGGCTAGAGAGAGAGGGAGGGAGGGGGGAGGGAGGCTCAACCAAAGTTGAACATGATAACGACATGTCTTCACACACAACCAAAGTTGTCCACCCTCCATAATTTTCCAGGCACGGAACACATCTGGCATTGGCAACGTTAGACGGCTTGATGATTGCTTTTGGGGTTTTTTTTTTTTTCTTTTGGTCTGTTCTTGTTCCTGTATTTAATTCTTCTCTGCCCCTGTTCTATATTAAGCTTTTCATTCATTGATTAATGCAGTTCCATCCCATACCTAAAAAAGGGAAACTGATTTTCTATAGGAAACCGAAATCGTTATATAATAGAGAGAATCCCTTTTCTTATAAATCCCTTATTCTCTTGAACAAGTACTCTGGACTTGAAGACTTCTACTATTAAAGAAAAATATATGTGCGTGTATGCGTATGATGGCATTTAAAAAAAAAAAATCAACAATTTGAAATAAAGATATAAAATAAAATATTAAAAAATTATTTCTAACTTATAATTTAAGGTCCAATAGTCTTCTTGATGGAGTAAAAACATATTAGTTCAAAGGCTTTTATTTTGCCGTTCGTTGAAAATACGTAAAAGCAGAACAAAGGGAAAAAAAAGAGAGAGAGAGAGAGAGAGAGAGAGAGAAGAGGAAAATAAATTTAGAAATTTAAGAAAAGAAACAAGAAAGATAAAAAAATAATGCTATCAACTAAAAGTGCTAAAAATCTCATGGACCTCGAAAAGCAAACACTCGGCAGATCCGTATTGTAAATAATAAAATGGTCCAAACAAAAATGGGCCGACGCGCGTCAGACCCACGGAGGCCCATTTGGTAATCAGGTGGGCTCTTCGGGGCTGCAAGCCCAAACGCACAACAATCGATACGTCACCGGCGTTGTTAGCTGCTTTTACTTCCCCCGAAGACGATACGATATCGATAATTCTGGAACCTTCTCAGATATATTCTTTTTAACTTTAATAGAGAACTCCGTGGATGCCAGTGGAAAAGAAGGCCGCGGGGCGTATAAATCCTCTTGTTACGGTGCAGCAGCAAGAGCAGTAGCAGTAGCAGCCGGGCACCTCTCTCTTCCAAACAAGAGCCTCTTAGCTCTGCGGTAGTTGAAAATTTAAACTAGGGTTTCCCTTTTATTACCGCGGTACCGTTTCCTGGGCTCTTTCTTCGAATTCTTTGTTTTCTACGGAGATCTTTTGAATTTTAAAGATTTTTTTCTTCTTTTTGAAGAAAATTTGTTGTTTTTATTGTGTGAAATTCTGTTTGGTTCTAATTTTTTATGCCTTTTTTTTTTTTTTTACCTGTTTGTTGTTATATAGAAAGCCTTGTAGGTTCAGATGGCTTCAAAAAGAATTAACAAGGAATTGAAAGACTTGCAGAAAGACCCTCCTGCCTCTTGCAGTGCAGGTATTTATTTTGTCCTTTCCTTCTTCTTTTATTTTATTTTTATTTTTTTGGTTCTAAGTTTTTAATTTGTTCCAAGTTATCAAATTTAAGCACATAATTATAAACACAAGAGTTGATATCACTGTGTTGCACTCTTTTGGTTATGCTTTCCAATTTTGCTGCCAAAAGACAAGCGCTACACTCCAATTTTTGCATCAAATGACAAACGCTATATGGGTATGGTATGGAGGTTGCTTTTTTACTTGGACAGAACAGAGGGGGTTTATTCTGAAAGGTATCTTTTGCTCTTTTGAGTATATATTAAGTTGATGTTACATGTTCATAGGCCCTGTCCAGGACGATGTGTTCCATTGGCAAGCAACGATAATGGGTCCAGCAGACAGCCCCTATGCTGGAGGAGTGTTCTTGGTATCCATTCACTTTCCTTCTGATTATCCCTTCAAGCCACCAAAGGTAACCGAAATTCAATGGTTTTTCCCTCTGTCTAGCTGTTTCAATGGAAGGGATTAACTTTCAGCAATTTAGCATATAGTTAGAGCTTTCTTTTGTACCAGTTGTATTGTGATACTGCACGGTGTGTGTGTATGTGTGTGTGTTTTTTATTATTATTATTATTTTTTATTTTTTCGTGTATCCCTTGTTGTTTCGAGAGCTTGTGACAATAATAGGACAACATTCATTGTGTGTCTTGCTTGCGGCACATCTTCATCTCTTAGGCTGTTAGGTAGTGTCACTTGTTAGTTTATGTGGTTGTAAACTATCTTGAGACTAACAGATTGCTCCTAATCAAGCTATTTGGACCAAGTAAGCTTCTTGTACTTTCTAATCGAAAGATTCGAGACAACCTTTTTGCCCTAGCAGGTCATCAATGGGTATTTTGTTTTAGATGTTATCTTAATACTGTTGGCTTCAATTCCCTTGCCTGTAGGTGCAACTCTTGAAAAAGTGTTAGCAATAGCTGATTTTAAGCTCTCTTTTTCGCTTATAGCATTCTCTGCGGTAAATTGTGGACTGCCAAACAATGTTAAATTTGCTGTTTAGTGTTATTAGCTGCACTGGGGAACAGGGCTATTTGCGTGGGACGGGATATTTAAATTTGCCTGATCAAAATTGTCGATTCCAATTCTAAACTTGTCAATGCTTCTTCCTAGTGATTGTGTATACTTCATTCTTTGGACAGGTTTCATTCAAGACAAAGGTTTATCACCCAAACATCAACAGCAATGGCAGCATCTGCCTCGATATCCTCAAGAAGCAGTGGAGCCCTGCCCTTACAGTTTCAAAGGTTTCATTTTCTTCCAGTTTTCTTGTTTGGTATCATTCCATTAGTAGTTGCATTCCAAATTGTGGCTGGACTCTGGATTCCGGGGTTTTGCTATCCCGCTGATCCTCTGGATCTTGTCTGCAGGTGTTGTTATCAATATGCTCTTTGCTGACAGATCCAAACCCCGATGATCCTCTGGTTCTCGAGATTGCTCATATGTACAAGACTAATAGAGCAAAGTATGAGTCTACCGCACGGTCCTGGACCCAGAAATATGCTATGGGCTAGACAATCCCGATTCACTGTGGTGGGTGGATTATGTTGGATTTTTCTGAGTTCTGAGGGATGGTTGACTGCCCTTACTATATAATGAAAACTGTATCTTGAATGTGCAATAAACATTGTCGCGACCCTGAATTTGGTTAGTAGTTTATTCAAACCTTTATATTCTAAGTTTGTTTGAAGTGAGCCCTTCAAATTACAACACTGCAATAATTATATTCAATTAAAGACAGTCACTTATATCATATGAAAGGAGTCGTACTGTTATTTGGGGCCATGCTCACCGTTGAGCGACATACCGACATGGGATGTCGGAAAGAAGGGTGCTTTCAATATTTGCACGTGCCCATGTTGACGAAGGATTTCATTTCTATCCTGGAAGGAGCCGAACTTACATGTAATAAAGATTTCTAAGAAGTTCACGACAACCGAACAGGCGTGTTGTTTGGGTTGGTATTACTAGGCTTATAACTTTTCAGAGAATTGTCGAGTACATCTCTGAATGTTCTATGTCACCCAGCAATTCACCTGATCACGAAAGACGTCAGCCCAGTTGGAAAGAGGTACCTTCATCCATTATTTGCAGCAACGCATGTCTCTACAACAATTGTAGCATTAATCACAGAAATAGGGATGATGATATTGCCAGACGAGAATGCAATCAATGACAGTGACATTTAGCGTTCGTCTCATCAAAACGGACATAAAGTACCTTATTGTTAAACCCGATAACCTATACGACATCCTACTAACCTTAGTGATAGTGATTGCATAGCTCAACTAATTAATTATCGATATGTGCTCATAAGTGACTGCGTAGATCGACTAATTAACTACTGATATGCGCCCATCACTGCCCTACCCTTTTTTAAATTTGGCTAGAAAGGGAAAAGCCAAGCATGGCTGTGTCTGACGTGACCATAAACTAAGGCAAAATACATTTTTTTTATGAATTAAACTTAACATTTATTTTATTAAAAATTTATTAAATTATAAATTATATAATATTTTTTTTCTTTTTATAAATTATGCATTCTCGCTTTTAAAACTAAAGTTTAAAATTTTAAAAATAACTAACTCATGTTTAAGATTTTTATAATCGAGTCTTAGTAGTTGTACAATGTTGCAGTAATTAAACCTAATCATAAATTTAATCCCATATAAAGTCTTGAATTTTATACAGGATTTACAGCAGTTAACGAGTGACTCAATTAGTTGAAAAACAAAACTAGGACCCCAAAAAGAGTTATATATATTCGGGGTCCGGCGGCGTCCAGATAATTCTATGAATTTTATAGGTATGAATAATAAAATAAAGTTTATTATAAAAATGTAAGAAATTAAATATAAATTTGTATAATTATGTGAATTATAATTATATATTCGTAGCATATTTTTATATATTTTTAACTTGAGTAGCCTTGTTTCGACGTTGCTACAAATAAAAAACAAAAATTGTTGTAATTGTGTTTTCCTAATATATTTTATCAATAAAAATTAGAAGTTCTAAAATTAAATAATATATATTATTGTTATTATTATTATTATTTATTTATTTATTTATTGCATAGTTGGGCTTGCCGAGTGCGAGAGAGCAATGGCTCGGTACAGGCAATCGGGACACCGTTACTCGAACGGCCTGGCGGATCATATCTCGGTGGGGATTCGAGATGTTACGTAGTCGTCCCGTCTCAACGACCATATTCAACAGCAGCAGAAGCCTGGTCGGTTCCGCCGATCGTGTCGATCGGACAAGGGCCACCCCGGGTTCTCGATCGGTCCCGTCATAGTTTTTCTGTGCCTCGTGCTCCTCGTCACTCTTTTGGCCTATTTTTACTTGTCTACCGATGACAGTAAGCGCTAGTTAATCTTTTAGCTTCTCTCTCTCTCGCTGGTGTTTTTTGTTTGTGTTTTTTTTTTTTTTTCTCTTCGGTTTTGCTTGTTTGGTTGCTCAGAATTGCAGGAGAATGAATTAGAGTGAAAACAGTCAACTAGTATGAAGTAAAAAGCAGGCACATGTTTTATTTTGTGCGCGCGCGTGAATGCGAGCGCGAATGTAATGTAATTGAGAATTATGTGTTGGTGCAGGAAGCGATGAAAACCATGTTGACGATGATGAGACGAAGAATGATCTTGGATTTCTAGCGAATGTGACACGATTATCTATGTGAATTCTTTTTTTTTTTTTAGCTGTTATTGTACCGCATAAAATGTAGGTGAGAAAACAAGAAGGAAGAAAAAAAAAAAGGGGCTCTTACTAGAAACCCGTCAACCAAGCAGCCTACCTGTAACTGGCAATCAAAAAGCTGTCGTACCTTCTAATAGCAAAACGCAAATTGGTAATTGCTGCAATTCGTTAATACTCATTAGGCTACCAAATACAACACTCGTGCCCCACTGAAGGATCCGCCAAAAGACCCTTTTAAAAGGAGCAAAATGAGTCGGTCTCTGTTCTAGTTTTATAACTTCTTTTGACAGCACTGGCCAATGAATCAACTGTAGTGTTTGAGGCACTGCATCAATTTATCTGTTTGCTCAGGCTTGCCGACAGATATCCGAATGTATCCTTTCAGTTCTTTGTTGTTGTAGTGGCGAACCATCACGCCCATACTTGCAAGATCATCCTGCAAATCAAAGCTTCATCTGTTATCGACCATTTTAACAGCCGAGTAAGCAACAAGAATGTTTCAGATGTAAACAGGCATATCTGCGTTGATCAACAAAAGCACGACCAACCATTGCCCCGCAAATCCTAGTACATTAATTTTGAGTTGAACTGCTAAAGTAGACCAATCCAATTCCGTATTCTTGTTCATATCTTACAAGTCACTACTTCCAAAGCAATTTGACAAAAAACTGTTAAGTACCTTCAGCTTCTTAGCATCCATTCCAGAAATAACCTCGCAAAGAATGAAGTTAGAATAACTCGGAAATGGAACGAGATAAGGCACTTCCTTCAAAAGCTCATAAAGCCTCTCCCGCTCTTGTACCAAAGCATCTTTCACCTTCTGAAAGGGAATGCCTCTGGTATTAATATGCATAATAAACAGCACAAGGACTACTTTAACCATAATTTAAAATATTTATAGTCTATGATTATAAAAGCATTTTCGACCTCTAGGTAGATAGGATTCTGTAATGCTGCACATGCAGAAACTTCAGCAGCAACCGAGACATTATAGGGTTGCTTAGCTCTCCAAAGATATTCTATAATGCTCAGAGGAAATGCCCCATAACCAACACGAATTCCAGCTAAACCTGCAATGGGAGTTCACGACATAGCAAGAGTCTCAAGGTTTCAAATGCCTCCCTACTAATAAACCAAACTTGGAATAAAAAAGAAAAACGAAAAGAAAAAAAAAACCAATAATATCTAGCTTTGAGATAAGACTGGCATTTTCTGCACTGTCCACTCACCTATCCTACTACTTTGCCAGCAATCTAACATTTTTACTTTGGATGAAGCGATCTAACATTTTTGTTTTACTCCCAAAGAGGGACAAACTCAGCTTGTACAAAGTTGAAAGCTTGGACGGTATGCAAGAAATAGTTGACAATCTTGCAAGGCACCAGAGGTGTTAAAACATGTTCAATAATAACAACATTCACATGGTTTCAATTGAATACTAGGAAAGCATGCAAGATGTACTCCAGCTCTCAAAATTTTAATGCTGAGACATGTTAAAACATTTCATTCTATAATGGGTTCAATGTCAAGAAAAATGTTACATGCAGAAGAACACAGTGGACCAATGAATGACAATCCCAGGAAGAAAGAGACCGTGAACACACCAGCTCTTTTGCTAAATGTTCGCAAAACAATCAGGTTATCATGCTTCTTGACCCATTTCATCCTCGATTGCAATCCTGAAAACTCAATGTAGGCCTCATCCAGCACAACCAAAACTGGAAGCTCAAGGATTTTCAAAAGATCCTCATCACTGATTATGCTGCCAGACAAGAATTTGCAAAATAAATATACCTGAATGAAGCTAAATGACTGTCTACAATTTCAGAATTCTGTTTTCAAAAATCTTGGAGGCATGCAAGGGAGCTAAAACACAATAAAGAGGTCAAAGTCTGACATTTAAATGGACATGCACAAATTACCTCCCATCTGGATTGTTTGGAGATGTTAAGAATATGCATTTGGGGTTTTCCTGTTTAACGGCATCAAAGATGAGTTCCACATTCAAGCTAAAATCTGGCTTCCTCCGTACTGAAAATCAAGATGCAGCACATCACAATCATCTCACAAGCATAGAGTAGAAAACAGAACAAAGCTATGAGTATCAACATATTCAATATTCAATCTTAAATGTCAATGATGTACCAAAAAAAAAAAAAAAAAAAGGTGTGTGTGCATCTCTCTGTGCCTATCTCTGTGTCCGTATCAACAGTGATGCAAGAGTACCAGAGTCGTGAAAAAGAATAAAAAGCAGGAGAATTCATAGAAAAGTGAGGCTTTGAGAATTCATTTCCACCTCTAATGACTTGTGCCCCATTAACAGCAGCATCAAATTCATACATTGTAAAAGTTGGAGGACAGTCCACAATTTTGTCACCAGGGTCCAGTGTACATCTGCCAGGTACAGGATTTTTAAATGTTAAAAATAATAAAAAAAAAGGTACTGCTGCTAGTTGAAGTTAAGCTTAACAATTGCGATATGTGATTTCTCATATTTTACCGCATGATTAGATCAATAAGCTCGTCAGCACCACATCCTGCAAGAATATAATCAGATTCAAGGCCCGAGTCCTTAGCAAGAGCTTCACGTAATTGACGACTTTCAGGATCTGGATATATATAAGGAAATTTCAAGGATCCAAGAGCTTCCATAACCTACAAAATCTCTGAAACTGCAATTAGAAAAAAGCAAAGATGATGCTTTCAATCATTAAAACATACGGGTTATTGACATCTATCAATTTCAGAGAACA
This sequence comes from Bruguiera parviflora, assembly GCA_019804595.1. Lineage (NCBI taxonomy): Eukaryota > Viridiplantae > Streptophyta > Magnoliopsida > Malpighiales > Rhizophoraceae > Bruguiera > Bruguiera parviflora. The sequence goes on from CM034050.1 coordinate 2,496,942, forward strand.
AATTCAGAACTCCATTAATGATTGAAGGCTTCATATTGTTCATGACTTGCCTCTGATGGAGGACCATAAGGATTTTCATTTGCATCTAATTTAACAATATCCTCAGGCTTCCTTCCAAGTCGAGCTGACAAAACCTGTGAGTAGAACGAAGATTTTAAAAAATAATAATAATAATAAATAAATAAATAAATAAAACAAAAGGACAACTAAAGGTTAAGTAGCATAAATGCCAACCAAGCACATGTCAAAGCAGAATGAACGGAACTGAAAGTAAATCCTCAATTGGGTAAAGTTGATGATTGCCTAATCCCAAAAAAGTGATGGTTGATGTAACTTTATTCAAAAACGTAGGTAAGTAATGAAACCCTTCATATCAAAAAGAGCAACTCAGCTGGGAAAACAAAACATCAAGTGTTCCACAAACAATTTATTCGCAGAAGGGGGAGAGGAAAAGAGCAGCAAAAGGGGAATCCAGAATATCAAAGCCACTAAACATACTCTAAAAGCCACTTCACTGGAATTGAGAGCTAATACAGCATAGCGAATGATCATGCATTCAAACAACACAAGTTAAACAAAAATAAATCACCCAATTGACATAGCCCAACCTAATCAATTCAGTCACCAAAACAAACACAGAAAAAAAACAAATACATCAGATGGGTTACCTCGAAAGGTAAAATGGGCTGATAAGGAGACAATTTCCTCAAATGGGTCCGAATAAAGGAGTCGCCCCTCAGCTTCTGCTGCCCCTCATTGACATTCTCCACGGGGATAGTGGAGGCCATGGCAATGACCGTTCTCTGGTTATTGCCTCCAAATGGACAAGTGGGTCTTTGAGGAAACAAAAATTCGCGAAGATTACTGTTGGATTTGATCAAGCAGAGAGAAAAATTGCTGTAGATATCAATCACACCCATGAATGTCTCTGCACTTATAGCGAGCAAGCGAGACTGGAAACTCCGACAATAGGGTAGGAAGGGGAAAAGAACTCTGACCGCAACCCTTCGGAGTGTACGGCAGAGATTCGCAACAGCCTTTCAACTTTTGCTGTCCACTTGTCCTAAATAAATAGCAGCTGTTTGAGGTTTCCATAATGATTTTTTTTTTTTTTTTTTGTTTGTCCGTCAAATACATTCGTCTAGATTCTCTTCGGTCCCGTATTTTCCGCAAATATTTAAAGTTAAAAAAATACACTCGATTCAAATAATTTAATTTAATTAATCAAGAATATAATGAAACTCAATTTATATTAGTTAAAAAAATATATTATACTTAACTCAAAATTTAAAATAACAGAAATTCGAATCAACTCGACCTTTGTGTTTGCCACTTTTGTAAAGATCAGTTTTTCTGATGTCCAATTAAGTAATTCTATTAGTTTGGGGAAGGCCTAGCATGAACTTACTGATCCATACCACCAATATTGACTTTGCCATTTGGTATTTTTTGACCCACCCGAATCCTTCTCGCCCGGCATCCTTGCTCATCCAATCGTGCATTCTAAAGTCCCATGCTTCGCGATGAATGTAAGATAGGTAAGATAACGCGCTTTTTGAACGCACAAGGAGGAAGCTGAAACCCAACCGATTCAAAGACCCTGCGTGTCTCTCTGGCAATGATGCGGACACTCACTAGTGATGAGAAGGTGAGGTCTTTCTTTGCCAGCGTTTGCAAGTAGGAAGCCAGATCAGTGCCATGGATTCTATATGTACGATGTTCTGCTGTAACATTCACCCGTGGACGGTGCATTTTCCAGCATAAGGTCATATGAACTTATTAGAAGAAAACACAAAAAATCACAAACTTAATGTGCATCACTGGTACCCACAACGGTCGGTTAAGATGCTCCAACACCCATGATTGCTCCCTGAATCAGTCCAGACTGTTTTCCAACTTTTCGGTTTCCCAGGACTATTGCTCATGCACGTCCACATCCAGATGGCACTTCAATGATTCAGGTTATAGTTTAGCATTACGAGATACATGTCCAGAAGTTCTCCCAACTCAATCATGTACATGGCTTAACAAGATGGCAGATTGTGGACATAATGTAATGTACTTGGTGTTGTATTCGTGAGGTTGCAATTGCTCTGCCCTCGCCTTGTCAACCAACTCCTTCCATTTTCTTGACAATGAATAAATGTCAATCTGAAATATGCACCCAAGGAAACCATCCTTGCAGTTCAATGATAATTTATATCCTTCCTCCTCGGGATTTCTATATATATATATATATATATATATATAGAGAGAGAGAGAGAGAGAGAGAGAGAGAGAGAGAGAGAGAGAGAGGAAGAGGAGGTCTTAATGGGATTAGGATGTGGTGATTCTTTTGGAGAGGTTTTTTCATTTTGAAATATTTTCTTGAAGGGCTCATTTATATTAAAAAGTAGTAACGGCTAGCAAATCTATAATGCAAGATTTTACACCAATCACGTTGAGAAGTAGGGGCAAAAGTGTCCATAGCAAGCCACCATAAGATCCATCCCTCCTTTGACCCAGTATCAAATATTCTTTCTAACAATCGTTTCTATCTTTTCCCAAAAACCCCTAAACTTCTGCTTTTTTTTTGTTATTTTTTGCAAAATTTCGCGGTCCCATTTCCCAATCAATCAGATTTGGTATCCCATCCTTGTAGCTCTTCACTTTGAAGCAAATCACCTTGCCATTGTGAGAATTAGTTCAATCTCTATTGCCAATTCAAGGCCATAACACATAAATTAAATCAAAACATACATATATAACAGAGCTCTTCCGATATCTGCCTGCAAAAGTATATTGAATGGCCCGCTCCTTCATCCGGGGCTATTTAAAGCCAAAAGAAACTTTAAGGGAAAACTGAAACATGAGAACTCCAATCCAACCCACTTTTACTAAGGGAAGCATAAATTAGCCTCATTGTTCTGGGATCATAAAGCATATTCAATTCGTAAAGCATTCACATTTAACATACCATGGTCAGATGTTATATGGGATGAGGTGGTGTGACATAAAAGAGATGGCTGGAGAAAAGTCCACCGGTAATTTGAATATCACTCGACAAAAAACTATACTAGAATCAAGGCCTGACTGGATGGGCGTTATTAAGTTGATATTCTACATGCTGAATAATGTTTAACTTTTTGCTAAAAATATAGAAAGAATTTAAGAGAAAGAAAACAATCCTGCAATCTAACAGAACATACATGGATAGAGCTTATCGCGGGGTCTCAGAAAAACAAGCAATTTCTTTTGGGCTTTTATACTTTCTTAGGCTCTTTGGGGCTTTCAATCCTTCTTGTGATGGGAGAGCCTTGCACGGTGTCTCAGCTCAGCTCTTTTCCATCTAACAATCAGGTAACATAAGGAAAAGAGGGTGTTTACCTGCAAAATACAATTAAGAGGGGTAACATAAACTACAAGGATTCAACAAAAGGGAGGATTGGAAACAGGAAAAAATGAACAGCAAAGTGAAGACTCACCAAAATAATCATCGCAATGACTAGAAGAGGTCCAGACCAGAGTGCTGAAAGAAAAAGTCCATGATGGTCAAAATAGTTCTGGCTTGCAAAGGTCCTCCAGTTGTCACGCAGGACTCCATTAATATTCTCCGCAAAGTACACACCAGACACTGTGTGACACATTCTGACCAAGTGAGATTTCCTTTCAAGGATTAACACTTCAATTTGTACGAAAACACAGAATGAAAGAATACATCAGGCAAGTGCAAGGAAGCATAACAGAAGAATACATCAGGCATACGAGCATGAGTACAGATTCTGAAATACACACTGACCTCTCAGTCACAGACATACAAGCCTAATAACAGAGGACATTGCAAATTGAATCATTCAGGCATTGTGAAAACCAAGCACTTGCCAGTCTACTGGTAACCAAGGCTTTAAACTGATCTAGAAAACATAATTAAGACCCAAAAAAGAGTTTTAGCTATGGCTTAATGCAGGTACAAGGAGTTCAACTAACAGCCAAATCGTAGATTACGAAAAATAAGATACCATAAACATAGTATGTTAAAGATTCAACAGTAACACCAAAAGAAGGCATTCTAATTTGAACTGGTCTACTGAAGTGGGCTGGGATTCCTTGTCATTAAAAATAAGCAAGAAGATGTTATGTGAAATTAACACAGGATATTCTAATTTGAACTGTAAACTTTATGTTCAAAATTATTTTTCAGTCAATCCAAAAGGGCTTTTGACATGAAGGCTATAAGCTCCTAAATATAGCTATAACAAATTCCACGGTAGCATATATTTTCTACATCTGGCTTTCAATAATATGAGAAGGAGAAACAAAGGTTAATCAATTCTACTGATAGGTATGTGTGTGCATCTCATATTCACACAAAAACATTTATGGATAGACATGCATAACAAATATGAATTTAACAGTATAAACAAGAAAATGTGACAGTATTGTCTGGGCTACAAGTAGCTTTTTTAGCCATTGTTAAAGCACAGTTGAGAACAAATAAACTCTCTCCCATATGAAGACA
>CM034050.1:2501449-2600157 GCA_019804595.1 Bruguiera parviflora
TTGGCGAGCCAATCACAAAATCTGGAGCATTCCTCCAAGCTTCTGGTTTGTATATCCTGTCTCGTCGTATATTTCCATGTTAGGAAAAAAGAAGTTACAAGTGATAATATGAAAGAAATCAAGTAAGAGAACACATCTTGCGAAGGCTGTAGCTTCCCAGATGATGAATTAGCATCTTCCTGAGGGCAAGCTTCTGCGCTATAATTTGTTTTCTTCGTGAAATAGTTGGTTATTTGTCTGGGCCCTTCTCCCATTTTCTGGTAGCATGGATGTGGTGCAGAACCCTAAAAGATCGTGTCTAGAATTATATTATTGAAGTTGGCTTGCTGCTAGATATTTTATTGACGTTATATGTGCATGCATTTACAAGAAATCACTTCAGATGCATGAAACTTTCTCTTGACAAGGCCGATTGTTTCCTACCATAAAGTGATAAAAGAAACAAATACATTGGATGTTTCTGAACTGGTAATTTTGTGCTGGTCAATGCTCGACATTTTCATCTATATCTTTCTACCGGAATTATATGGTCTGATATACCCCACTTTCAAATATCTACATCACCGAATGTCCCAGCTGTCATTTACCAAATTACTTGGCTTGTCTTAATGAATAACATAGGTGAGGCCGTATACGTGGATGACATTCCTGCTCCTGCCAATTGTCTGCACGGAGCATTCATCTATAGCAAAAAGCCTTTTGCTAGGGTACAGGGTATAGAATTCAAATCCAAAACGCTACCAGATGGAGTTGCTGGACTTATTTCTTTCAGAGATATTCCAAAAAGTGGAGAGAATGTTGGTTCCATGGCCATGTTTGGCTCAGAACCTTTGTTTGCTGATGAGCTGACTCGGTATGCTGGAGAGCGTCTTGCTCTTGTGGTAAACCCTTCGTCTATCATTCTTTAGCAACATTCGGCTTGTCTAATCATAAAAGATAATAGTGTTTGGTATCAGGGGTACATGCTTTTGATCAACCATTTGAGTCTTGTCCTTAATCTGGTCTACCGCTTCCTTTTTTTTTTAGGTTGCAGAAACAAAGAAACACGCAGATGTGGCATCAAACCTTGTGGCCGTCGATTATAACCTGGAAGATCTAGAACCGCCTATTCTAACCGTAGAAGACGCAGTGGAGAGGTCTAGCTTTTTTGAGGTCCCTGCCTTTTTAACCCCGGAACCTGTTGGTGATATCTCAAAAGGAATGGCTGAAGCTGATCACAAAATAATCTCTGCAGAGGTACTTGAGCTTGCTGCCTTCCCCCATTCCAAAAATTTAAACCAAAACAAAAAAAAGAGCAAAGAAAGGTACAAAACAGGAAAAAAAAAAAAAAAAAAGGTAAAAAAATGTAGAAAATTATTCACCTATTTATCAAGTCCTATCTTCTTTTCATCATTTTCACCTTTTTAAGGTGTGGGCTCACTCCCAACTTTCTGTTGAATTGTGACATTCAGATCACACTTGGTTCACAATATCATTTCTATATGGAGAATCAAACTGCTCTTGCAGTTCCTGATGAAGACAATTGCCTGGTGGCTTACAGTTCAACTCAATGCCCTGAATTTGCACAGACTATAATTGCAAGATGTCTTGGTGTTCCTCAACATAATGTGCGTGTGATTACAAGAAGGGTTGGTGGAGGCTTTGGTGGAAAGTCGATGAGAGCCATACCTGTGAGTATATCCAAACAAATTCCAACTTTGACATCTAGGAGACAGTAATCTATTTATTAGAGGACAAAGAGATGCAGGTGCCGTATTATATACAAAAAAAACGTACTCCGTAAATCAATGTGTGGTTTTCTGTATAAATCAGTACATTAACTTGCCTTTTTATTTGCAATTTAGCGATGTTTTACGGGACCAATTCTTTCTTTCTTTAGTAATAAGTTATTTTTGGCGTGAGCTAATACAATAGGATGTGATGCTTTAGGTTGTTACAGCATGTGCTCTTGCAGCACACAAGCTAGGCCGGCCTGTCAGGATGTATCTTGACCGCAAGACTGATATGATAATGGCTGGGGGAAGGCATCCCATGAAGATATCATACAGTGTAGGATTTAAATCTAACGGGAAAATTACAGCCCTAAAGCTGGATGTATTAATCAATGCTGGGATATCGTCAGATATTAGCCCAATACTACCATACCACATTGTGAGTACACTTAAAAAGTATGACTGGGGCGCCTTACATTTCGATATCAAGGTATGCAAAACAAACCACTCAAGCAAATGTGCAATGCGGGGCCCTGGAGAGGTACAAGGATCATTTATTGCAGAAGCAGTAATAGAACACGTAGCATCTACCCTTTTGTTGGATGTGGATTCTGTTAGAAGCATAAACCTCCACACATACGAGAGCCTTCGCTTGTTTTATGGTAATAGCTCAGGTGAACCTTTGGATTATACCATACCTTCAATATGGAATAAGTTACTCTCATTTTCAAGCTTTCACCAAAGGACTGCAAAGATTAAAGAGTTCAACAGGTGTAATGTTTGGGAGAAAAGAGGTATTTCTAGAGTACCTATCGTGCATGAAGTGATGGTGAGGCCGACTGCAGGGAAAGTGTCTATTCTGAGTGATGGGTCTATTGCTGTTGAAGTTGGAGGAATAGAGATTGGCCAGGGGCTGTGGACAAAGGTAAAGCAGATGGCTGCATTTGCACTCAGTTCAATACAATGTGATGGAGTGGGCGACCTCTTAGAAAAAGTGAGGGTCATACAGTCTGATACTCTGAGTTTAATTCAAGGGAGTTTAACTGCCGGGAGCACTACATCTGAGTCGAGCTGTGAAGCAGTTAGACTCTGCTGTGAAGTCTTGGTTGAAAGACTGATGCCTCTGAAAGGAAGGTTGCAGGAGAAAATGGGGTTGATAAGGTGGGAGAAGCTAATTGAGCAGGTAGCTATCCACATTTCTGAAACATTAATCAATTTACACCTTGTATGGTGGCTAAAGTTCAAAAAGTCATCCATCGCAATTATTATTGCCTTTTTCTTTTCTCTTTTTATGTGAGACTGCTTGTTTAGGAGAGAGGATAATAACTTGATTTTCTTCAGATGTCCCTGCTTATGTACGATCTTGAGCATCTAATCCTTGCGCTCAATAAAAATGCAGGCACACTTGGCATCTGTGAACTTATCAGCAGGTTCTTACTTTGTCCCTGATTTCACTTCGGCAAAGTACTTAAACTATGGTGCTGCAGTGAGTGAGGCAAGTTCGTCTTGAGCACTTTTATTTTATTTATTTATTTATTTTTGCTGGGTCTGAAACTAAAGTGATGCCACTTTATATGAACTAGAAGCTAGGCGAATTTTTATCATCATAATTGCAGCATTACATGTTGTGCAGGATGATAGGCATTTAGGATGATAAGATCAAATGCTTTACTCAACAGTTTGCAGAAAAAAAGAAGAGCCACAGACTATTTTCATTAATACTTATGAAGCTATGATGATACAGGTGGAGATAAACCTTCTGACAGGTGAAACAACAATTTTAAGATCTGATATTGTATATGACTGTGGACAAAGTCTCAACCCTGCCGTGGATTTAGGACAGGTTAGACTGACAATTGTGAACTATTGTGTCGAGTATTTTCTCACTCATTGCTGTTCCTAACAGTGGCGTTTACATTTAACTTACACTTCATTTAGCCTTTTTGGTTTTTTGGTACATCGGAAACAACTTCATTTAGCCTTCAACCACGCCATGGTGCTCTTCAGGATCTTCTACTATTTAAGAAGTATGAATTGGTCTTAGCAGATTGAAGGAGCTTTTGTTCAAGGAATTGGGTTTTTCATGCTTGAAGAGTACACGACAAACTCAGAGGGATTGGTGGTTGCAGAAGGGACGTGGACGTATAAGATCCCTACAATTGACACCATACCAAAACAGTTAAACGTTGAAATGCTTAGCTGTGGACATCACCAAAAACGTGTTCTTTCTTCCAAAGGTAAGCCCCTTCATGTTCCAAAATGAAAGTAGTCAACTTCTAGCTTGTAAATTAATTACTTGCTCAATCATAAGTGGAAGTCCCTTTGGCACATATATAGCGAAGGCATTTTAGATTGATAAAGAATGAAAACTCTTAACTGCTTTTGTGCAGCTTCTGGTGAACCACCATTACTCCTAGCAGCATCAGTTCATTGTGCTACAAGAGCAGCTATTAGGGAAGCCAAACAACAGCTTCATTCGTGGGGTTGCTCAGACGAGTTCGATTCAACGTTCCAGTTGAAGGTCCCTGCCACCATGCCTACTGTGAAGGAGCTCTGTGGGCTGGACGTTGTGGAGAGGTACATTCAGTGGAAAATGAAGTGAAAATCTGGTTTTAAGCTTAATGTTAAATAAGGATTAGAGAATTAGCATTTGCACTTGAACGATGAATCCTTCTGGGTGGTAATGTGGCTTTCAGTTGCATAAAATTGTAGTTTTAATTGTATGCGGCATGATTCATCGCAGATGTCCTTTCAATAATGTCAAAAATTGTAGATAATTGTAAATTAATCTACAAGACATTAATATTGGGAACAATGTGTATATGGATTTGGTTAAAGGTTTCGAGTTTAAGTTCAATTAGACCGAAAAAGCCGATTAGAGATCCAAGCTAAACCGGGTTTCAAAGTTACGACCGTGAAAAATTTGGAACAGAAATTCCGCGGGGAAAAAAAATTATATATATATGTATGTATGGACATAAAAGGGTGGCCATTTTCTCTAAAAAAGGAAGCTCTGGCTCTTAGCGAGAGCCCATCAGGGCAAAACCATGCAACGATAAGAGGGTGTTTCTGTTTAAAATCCGATTGACAATTGCAGGGTTAGTTCATATTTGGCTAGTTTTAAGTTAGTCGGCAATTTTTATTTTTTGCATTGGAACCTAGACTGACATCGATGAACTCACTCAATATTTGATTTGATCCATAGCATAGCATGTGGAATAAGAAGAATTACATTTTCACACATTAAAAACAATGCACAATATCCGCAACATATCCGCTTGGTCTAATCATATTCGAGTTATAAGTGTGGTAATATCTTTATAATATGATAATAATTATTATTATTTTATAGTAAAAAACAAAAAGTTTTCCGGACATTATTCAATAATCAATACGTCTGTTCCAGGAGAAAAGTTAAAAAAAAAAAAAAAACAGAAAAGAAAAATTTCTCAATTGCATGCGTCGGTTGCGGAAAGTTGGTCGTGGCTCTGAGAACCGACTCCACAGCTTTGAACCGGAATTGATGAATGTTTATGGCAAGTGCTATCCAAAGACTCAAAGGCCGGTCTGGTAACCACCAACAGATGCAGAAGAGAGCGTCGTCTTAATCTTCAAATCGTCGGCTCTTTCTCTTTCTCGATGGAAAGCGTGCAATCCCCTCCTCTTCCGCTTCATCTGCGAATTTCCCCTCCAAATCCTGTGTACAGTAGCAAGTGCGGCAAACAATTCTTGAAATTGAAAGCCTCGGCGCGGACCCAGCACCACCCAGTACATCCCAGCAAGAGAAGGCCATCATTTGCCGCCAAATACGGCACCTTTAAACGGCGGCGGCCACCGCCATTCTTGGAGCAAGATGCATTTCCATCCTCGTTACCCCTCCACACGAAAAACCCACGAGCCATTTACAAAGACATTCAAAAATTCGCCAGAGAAGACAAGCTCGAAAAGGCTCTTGTCATCATGGACTACGTTGACCAACAAGGCATTCCCGTGAACCCCACCACCTTCTCTGCTCTTATCGCTGCTTGCGTTCGATCGAAGTCTCTAACTTTCGCAAAACAAATACATGCCCATATGCGTATTAATGGTCTCGATAACAACGAGTTTTTGCGGACAAAACTGCTTCATATGTACACTTCTTGCGGTTCTTTTGAAGACGCACAACAACTGTTTGATGGGTGTACTTGTACTAGTGTGTACCCTTGGAATGCGTTGCTTAGAGGGAGTGTGATTTCGGGCAGCAAAAGATATCACTATGCGCTTTCGACTTACTCAAAAATGAGAGCATTGGGTGTCGAATTGAATGTGTATACCTTCTCGAATGTCATTAAGAGCCTTGCAGGCGCATCGGCAGTTGAAGAAGGTTTCAAGACTCATGCTCTTTTGATAAAGAATGGAATGATTGGCCATCCAAATTTGGTGACAAGTTTGATCGATATGTACTTTAAGTGTAGCAAGATTAGCCATGCGCACAATTTGTTTGAAGAAATGCCCGGGAGGGATATTGTTGCGTGGGGTGCCATGATCGCAGGGCTTGCACATAATGGGCACCAATGGGAAGCATTGGATTACGTTAGACAGATGGTTAGTGAAGGGATTTATCCGAACTCTGTTATTTTAACTACGATCCTTCCAGCCATAGGAGAAGTGCGGGCAAAGAAACTAGGACAGGAAGTCCACGGTTATGTTTTGAAGATAAATAGTTATTCAGGACAGTTGCCGATTCAGTCTGGATTAATTGATATGTATTGCAAGTGTAGGGACATGGGTTCTGGGCGGCAGGTGTTTTATGGCTCGTCGGAGAGAAATGTTATTTCATGGACTGCCTTGATGTCTGGTTATATTTCAAATGGAAGGCTTGAGCAGGCATTGAGGTCTGTAATCTGGATGCAACAAGAACGGGTTAGGCCAGATGTTGTCACGGTTGCCACTGCTATTCCCGTTTGTACGGAGTTAAGGGCTTTGAAGCACGGGAAGGAAATTCATGCTTATGCTTTGAAGAATTTGTTCTTGCCTAATGTATCTATAACTACGTCACTGATAAAAATGTACTCAAATTGTGGTGTTTTGCAATATTCTGTCAACCTGTTTAATGGCTTGGAGAACAGGAATGTGATTGCATGGACAGCCATGATTGACTGCTTGGTAGAACATGGGTATACAAATGAAGCATGCCATGTGTTTAGGTCAATGCAGTTGTCAAAGAGCAGACCAGACTCTGTCACAGTGGCAAGAATGTTGCATGTTTGCACTCAAACCAAAGCTTTGAGGCTTGGCAAGGAGATTCATGGACATATCTTGAAGAAAAATTATGACAGGATCCCTTATGTTTCAGCAGAAATCATCAAGATGTATGGGAAATGTGGATTGATTCATAGGGCAAATTCATTGTTTAATGCAATTCCTGAAAAGGGTTCAATGTCATGGACTGCCATTATAGAAACTCGCGGGTATAACAATTTATGGCGGGACGCAATCACCCTATTTTATGAGATGATATCCCTTGGCTCTACTCCCAGCCGCTTCACTTTTAAAGTGGTTCTATCAATTTGTGATCAGGCAGGATTCGTAGATGATGCTTGCCAGATCTTCAAATTAATGTCACAAACTTATAAATTTGAGGCTTCTGATGAATGTTATTCTCTTGTCACTGGACTACTTGCTAGTTCCGGTCGCACCGAGGAGGCTCAAAAGTTTACAGAAATGTCAAAACCTTGAAATGACAACAGGGGTGTGCTGGCGCTTGTGAACTCTTGGATCCTCCTCAAGGCTTATTGTATTATGATTTCTGTACAATTGTGGGGATTTATTGTCGCGTATGTGACCTATAATTTCAATTTATTCAAATCTTTAGAGAAGAGAGAAGGGCAAAATGTCTGAACAGAAGCTAGTTACTGCTTCAAGGCAGCAATGAAATCTTTTATTCTTTCCAAAAATCATCTGCTGCTAAAATTTATCCCTGGTGATCAAGGATTAATAAGGGGTTAAGATTAAGCTTTTAACCTTTAACAAGAAAGAGATTGTAAGACATTGGAAGAAGGGCTTTCGAGGGCGGTACAGAGAATCTAGGCATCTCACAAATCAATTGTCCGTTTTCTTTTTTAAGTCTTTCGGAACAATGGCGGCATCGTACAAATGAATTGTCCCTTTTGTCCTTTGTCTTAGCCTAAACATGACCCACGGTCGTAAATTGAATTCTCCATTTTACCCCCCGCGTTCTAACGGCTAGTTTAAGGTTATCGTAAACACGACACACGTGGGTAGCAAATTCTTCACATTAAATTAAATTAAATGAGTGCATCTAAAATAAAATCTAAGATTCTAAATTATTATTATTTTAATTTTCTTTTTGTTGCAATCGGGCTGTTCCCGACCGGCACCACCGCCACCTCCATTTCCGCCATGCCTGAAACCGTACCCACCTCGGCCGAGAAGAGCTGGCGTAAAGAAGAGAGAGGATAACTGAAAATCCGCACTTACTAAACCCTGGCAATCATAGACATACGCGTGAACTCTCCGTCGTCACTTTTCAATTTTCTTGAAAACTTTTCTCTTTGGTCCACGAAGAACAACCTGGATCTTGAGTTGGCTCTCCCAAGAAACCGTAGATGAATAGTGATAAATATAATTCCTGTGGGCTATCAATAGGCCTCTAGCCCAATAATGCATTACCCCAACACATAATATACCCACATTATCTCTTTGCTAAATCCGAGCTGCCATTACTACCTATTGAAGCCCACCCAAACCAACAGATCCACACGATCAACAACACATCCCAAGCAAATCCCCCGACTAAAAAACCAACAAAAGAAAGACCACAAATAAAAAAAAACTAAAATGCAACAAAAGATGAATATGTTGAGAAGGTCCTCAAGTGCAACTGCAATTGAAGATAGCTAAGGCAACATTGCGATCTATAAAATAATCTTTCCAATAAAATAATAGGGTATCTTATCCTCAATTGTTCTTTGTAATTTGAGAGATGGGTTAAGCAGACTTCTTTATTAGGTCGGTAGGACACGAATAACAATTGAACGTTCCACTTCCATATTTGCAATTGAGAATGTGCAAGATCAACTTAGTTCAACAACAAACCATCCAAACATTTTCTTTATTGGATGTTCTGGAAATCAAAAATATATTGCCCGACTCAGCAATAGGGTATCACCATAAACCCACAGAACGAATTTTATTACAGGCAACAATAGCAGAAATTACTGTTAGTGAATGTGAAATAGGCCAAACGATCATCAACAAGAACTAAACCAGCTAATTGAAACAAAATCTAAGTTTGCCAGCAACAAGACTGCCTCTCCTAATAGAGGACATGGCTACAGTTGCCCACTGTACCGAAGGGTTTACCTTATTGGTAAAAATAACATAATCTGTTAAGTTCAAGATAATTTCGAACAATGATGAAATGGGAAAGCTATAAAAGCCATAGAATTTAAGATGCAGTGGACTGCTTCAAATATGCAATGAGATCAGCACGCTCTTGCGGCTTCTTCAACCCAGGGAAAACCATCTTTGTTCCAGGAATGTACTGCATAAATAGTTTTTGCAGGGTTAATTTTACAACAAAGGGTGGAGTATATGGGCAAGGATGCCTATAATATTGTTGTAAGCACAAGCACCTGTTAGCCACAATCCCAAAAGCTGTCCATATCAACTAGTTACAAATGCTAAGGTCATTTATTATCTTCAAGTGAAACAATAAAATTCAGTTTGAACTATCAAATAAGTCAAACAAAATTCTGAACACTTGTTCATGGTAAAGAATATTAATTGTTGTACTGCTCTTCATGCTGCAACACAGATTCAATTTCTTGTGACAATGTAGACTAAAACCTTACCGTCACTAGGTCTTCAACAAGAAGTTAAAAAGAAAAAAAAAAAAAGGAAGCAAAAGATAATCGCATAATATTACAGGTCTCATACACCAAAATCACAACACATAATTTGGGAAACGGGACAATTTGGACATGCCCTTGTCTTCAGCCATCCCGACACAGGAAAACACAGTTCCATTAAACTGATAAATGAAAAGCAACCACCCATTTCATAACATAAGATTGAAACCAGATGTAAGCCGGCCACATTAAATACTCCAGATGAAGAACTTATAGGATATAAAACTGATCAGACAAGCAACTACCAATGAAATCTTCTCTATTAGGGCCCAAAATCCAGTACACTTGTTCAATAGTGGAGATTATCATAAATGTGTGCATTGTGCAAGAATATCAGATCAGACCCAAAATAAAGGAGAAAAAAAATTACCTTCTTGGGGTTGAGCAAGTAATCATACAAAGTCTTCTCTTCCCAAATCACAGCCATGTTCTTGTTAGCAGCAGAATAGGAGTATCCAGCTGTTGTCCCAGACTGCCTCCCAAACAGCCCATTCAGATTGGGTCCTGAAAAAGTTTTCAAACAGTTTCAACATAAACTATACATACATACATACATACATATATACATATATACATACATGCATGTATATATATATATCAATAAACCAAACAGGAAAAAGCCAAAGAGCAAAACTTCCCCAATGGATCAACAGAGAGTAGAGACCGCTGAAATTCGTCAGATCCATAAAATCAAGATCAAATTCTTTTTTCTTTGTTTTTTTTTTCCTTTTGATTTGACAAGCTAACAATGATTCAATTCTATCAGATCCAAACAGGGAATAATAATAACTAAAGGTAAATTGGGAACCAATTTAAACAAATTACAAAGGAAATAAGAGAGATGGGATGGAATATACCTTGCTTGTGACCAGCGCCTTTGTCGACGGTGTGGCACTGGGCGCACTTGGTCCTGAATATCTTCTCGCCGGACTTCGCATCCCCCGGCGGCGCTTCTGCGAACGACGCCATTTCTTCTCCCTCTCTCTCTCTCTCTCTCTCTCGTTATAGCCCTTTCTCTCTCTCTTTCTCTTTCCCGGGGCTTACCAAACCTATGCACGAACTGCAACTAACACGGCCAACGGAAACGGAGAGACGGATGGATCTGCGTAAAATATATGGGCATTATTGTATTTTTCTTTCTCGTTTTTTTTTTTTAATAATTGTTTCGGTTTCAAAAACAATGTTTATAAATATTTAATTTTTTTTACCATTACATTTTTTTTATTATATAAAATAAGTACGTCGCGACGACCAGGAGTGTGAGCTAAAACGTTCAATTCTTTCAACCCATCAATTCAATTAAAATAAATTTAAATCTTCAAAATTATTTAGTACTATTTAGATATAATTTATAATTAAATAAATTATATTTAAATTTTTAATTATAATTTTTAAAATTTAAGATTATTCAAATCAACCTAAATTATTTTATTATATCAAAAATAATCCATGCCATATTTAAAAAATAAAAATAAAAATTCAATGATTTTTAATAAAATAATGCTTATACTTAAAATTGACATAATTAGTGTATATTATTTTTATATATTTTTATTTTTATATTTAAAATTAATATTTAGATATAAATAATCGTATTTTTTATAAATTAAAAAAATAAAAAATATGAATGTTATAATTTAAATTATCAAATGATTTAGTTAATTTATAATTTTTAATAATAATTTAATTAATTTTATTTTTTATTAATTTAATTATAATTAAAATTTTTAGATTATGATTAAATGTAGACATCAACGCCATCGCTAACTTCTTCCACGTGGCACGAAAAACCATAAATTATTCAAAATTAAAAATACGAGATATCTCGTTCCTTTAAAAAAGAAAAGAAAAGAAAAAAAAAAAGATATATCCCGGCGAATCGACTCGTCGGCTATACCTACACTCACCGGATCCCCTAAACTCTCGTCGGTCCCCCTCATTTTCACGCCCTTGCTCGCAATTCCGCAAACTCGAAACCAAAAAGCTAAATGAGCACTCCGGCCACGTTCAGAGTCGGCCGGCGAGTCCAATCGGTCAATGATCCGCACCGAACCGGTACGGTCAAGTACGTAGGACCCGTGGAGGGCTATTCGGGTACATGGATCGGGGTCGACTGGGACAAAGGAGACGGCAAGCACGATGGCTCTGTCAATGGAGTCCGATACTTCGAAGCGAGATCCGAAAGGTCAGGGTCGTTCGTTCGGATCCAAAATCTGAGTCCGGGAATATCATTCTTAGAAGCTCTCCATCTGAGATACAAGGGCCAGTCCACTAAAGAAGAAGAAGGTAACTTCTTGATGTCATTAATGTCATCATGATCAGTTATGCTGTTGTTGACAATTTACATCTGTGCGATTGTTGTAGATGAAATGTATGTGCTCTCAGCGAGCAACAAGCGCGTATCTGTTGAACTGGTCGGTAAAGAGAAGATTGAAGATAAATTAGGCAGATTTCAAGAACTGACCGGTGCTTCACTTGCTTATTTGGGTGTCAGCAATCCTGGATCCACCAATGAGATTAGCTCTCTAGTGCCGAGTAATTGTTTTTTTTTTTTTTTTTTCTGCTTTGTTCAATTTTGCTGCCTCATAAATTATGAGTTCCTTTAAATTTGTTTCTACTTAATTAATGTAACGGTAAAGTTACTCCATTCGAGTCGCAGAAATAGCATCTTTATGAAAATAAAGATGAGATTGCATACATTTGACCTTAGCCTCCACCAATGAGAATGCCATTTGTTTTTAGTTGTGTTTGCATAACCATTCGTTAAGGTTCAACCTCTGCTTCTTGCCGTTATTAGTGATGTTAGTTTCACCATATGCCATTCTGTGACCTTGCAAGTATCGTCTAATTAAGGCTATTTCATCACATGGTATGGCTTATGAGGATGCCATCACCATATTAACCTTCTCATGTAAAAATTTTTCTTTTAGTGCACTCCGTTGATGTCCTGGATGGCTTTCTATTTGTGTGCATGATCTCATCAAGAACTTTAGTAGTGCCTTTTTTCCCATATTGAAAATTTTCTTCGTTTTGATGCCATTCAACTTGAACCGATAATGGGAAATGAATTCTTTTATGAATGTTGATTTTGTTTATGTGTTATTCTTTTGTCATTGTGTATATGGGCAGGACCATTAATTATGTCAGTTACTATTTAAGTGCTATTCTTGCAGATCTTAAGGAGCTGGACTTGAGTGGAAATTTGTTTTCGGAATGGAAGGTATCTTACATTCTCAACTATCTAGTGCTGCCTTTTAAGAGTGGGAGCATTTTGACCAATCAGCTTTGACTAGTGTACTAGCTTTCTGCATTGAAGTTTCCATCAACTAGCAAATTATACTTTTTCTTCTGGTTTCTGCATCTTTATTTGTATAAATCCAACTTGCTTTTGATGCTCATATATATGTTTAGCTCATGAGCTCCTAGATGCATTTATGTTAAAGTATACTTTTCTCATTCTAACAGTAGGCTTGTGTGATTGGTGAAGTTGTTTTTGTTCTATTTTTTTAGTCCTGTTTAACTGTTTTGTAATGGCTTGGTTCTGAATAACAATCCTGTCATGTTTGACTTCGTACTTGCAGGATATTGGTCTCATTTGTGATCAATTACCGGCTCTTTCAGCAATCAATCTGTCTAACAATTTAATAGCTCAGGACATTTGTGGGCTACCCCAACTGAAAAATATTCGAATTTTGGTTTTAAACTATACTGGCATAAATTGGACACAGGTTGACAATTTAACCATTTTGATCTATACATAGATTTTTATCTGTTTGATCGTATCTACTCTTAACTTTGAAAGCTAGCCCGAACATGATTAATGTTGCAGGTTGAAGGACTTAAACATTTATTGCCAGTAGTTGAAGAGCTGCATCTGATGGGGAATGCCATAAGCACAATAAATGTAATACTTGTTAGATGTTCCTATCCTCGAGCTTCCTTGGAATTGTGATACAATTATATGCTACTATATTTGTGATTGCAATTACTGTTTTAAATGAAACCCCATTTCTTTACAGGTCTGTGTTAATTTTACAAGTGCAGTGAGAAGTAAGACAGTAACTAGTTGTTCTAAACAGCTAAAAGCATTGGAATAGATCTTTATCATTTTGTTATAGAAGAAAGAGAAATGCGAAAAAGAAAAAAGACATAATTTTGGGCAGGTTGTATTGACTATTGAATCTGAGCTTTTTAGTCACTTATACCCCACTCATACTCCTAAGCTAAATTAATGCTAAAGTTTCATGAGGAAGACATTTATTATACGAAGCTTTCAGGGCTGACAATGGTGAGGAATTCATTGATTTCAGTCCTCTTGTTTCCATACGTTCAGACATTGATATTATTTTTCATTGGGAAGCAGATAGGTGATGTATGTGTTTCTATTTTTTATACCAGTCATCATCAATCGTTCGAGGATTTGATTATCTGCGGCTTCTGAATTTGGAAGATAATAGTCTAGCTGAATGGAGTGAAATCTTAAAGCTTTCCTTTTTAAGAAGGTCAGGAAAATGAATATTTTTAATCATGACATTGACTTGTAATAGATTGTTAATGTTTATTACAATGTATCATACTCAGTTTGGAGCAGCTTCATTTGAACAAGAATCATTTTTGCAACATCTTTTACCCTGATAATGATACAATACAGCAATTGGTCAGTGGATCAGAGTCCCTAAAGGAAAACTGTATGCCTTTTCAAAGTTTGCGTTGCCTTTTTCTGGGTAATAAACAAACTCTTTCTTACCCTTACACTACTTTTGTTCATGTGTGTTGGAGGTTTCTGATCTTACACATATGCTTCAGGAGGTAACAAAATTGAGGATCTGGCATCAGTTGACTCACTGAATTCATTCCCTAAATTGAGGGTAAGATTTTATGAGGTGTAGCACATTAAGGTATTCTACTTGTATTGTTGAATATTCCTCATGATGTTTGCTATGCTGCACTAAGGACATCAGACTCTCTGAAAATCCAGTAGCAGATCCTGCAAGGGGTGGTATCCCAAGATTTGTTTTAATTGCTCAATTAGCAAATGTTGAAATACTGAATGGGAGCGAGGTACACTAATAAAAGTTCTTTGTAACACTTGGTTTCCTCTGAGGAATCTGTAATCTGATATATCCTCCTCCAATACACCCCTCAGGTAGGCCCGCGTGAAAGGAAGGAATCTGAGATCCGGTACAGCAGCAGCATATGGGACCTTTTGTATTATTATCCATTATCCATTTCATTTTTTTTTCCCCACATTTTCCCTAGATATATTCACTTCCTCCTTTACTTCAAATGTTGCTTGTAGGTATGTCCGCCTAGTTATTGCAAAGTTGCATGACAATCCAGAGGAAATTAAACGCTGTCATCCCAGGTAACTTTGATCAAATTCAATTTTATTATCAGTGCAATCCTAAATTGGGTTGTAATCTAAGATGGATGCTGATGCAATCATGTTGTAATTTGAGTAGGTTCCATTGCTGATGGAATTTTTGGATAATTTTGTTGTTGCTCTCTTTAATTCCTTTGCCACCATTGATATCTGATTTGATGACTGAGAATCAAACAGTGGCCTGAGTTTGCTACTAACATATAACCACCACCGAACTCCACAATTAGTATGGTTACAACTTCTGTTGCACATACTGTTTTGGCAGTGCTAATCTTTACTCTTACTGTAGTCAACCTGATTGCAGGTTTGCTGAGCTCAGGAATGCTCATGGCATAGAGGATGAAAGGCCTGCAGTGGGAACAACAGGCCCTCAGAAATTGTCTTCTGGACTCTTGTGTATGAAGCCTATTTTCTCAAGTTTTTCCCCCTTTTTTTTTTAATTTTGACTTCCCGTGTTGCTCTTTAAATCTCAAAACAAAATGCAGCTATAACCCTGAAATGTGTTGGTGCATCCATTGGTGAGAAACCTCCATTAACAAAGAAACTACCAGCTACAACGACGGTGAATTTTCTATGCCCTTTTTCAAAACTAGGTCATTGGTCATATTATTTTGTTAAGATCCGCTTACTTATTTTTAGTTCATTTTAGGTTGGCAAGCTAAAGATTCTTTGTGAAAGCTTTTTCAAGCTCAACTCTACAAAGCCAAAACTGTTCCTTCAGGAAGAGGTTTGCCATTGCTAATCATGTCTTCTAATGATGTCCTTTAATGATGATTTTTAAATGATTATGAAGATGAGGATTGTAGATTGCTATGGTAAGTGAGTAGACATCAAATTAGTAAGTGAGCATTAACTTAGGCCTCTGAGCCAGACCTATAATTGCCATTGATTACTAATTCCAACCTCCTAAGGTCATAGCTCTATAAATTGCGTTGCATGTTACGCATATTTCATAGTGCACACGTCTGAACATAGAACATACAAGATCTTTTTTCACTCTTGGCATATTTCTTCTTGGCATATTTCTTCACACCAAAACTCCTAATGTTTTCTTTTGCCATGAAGTAAACATCCTGACATGGAATAATATGTTATCAAAACCCAATATCTAATCCAAGTCTGGAGAAAAGCTGTCTTCGAATTCCCGGATAGCTTACAAAGAAGTTTAGCCTTTTTAACTTTCGCAGGGATCCCCTTTGCCCATATTGCTCGAAGATGAAATGGCGACTTTGGTGGGCATCGGAACTGGCAATGATTCAGTCATTCTTGTAGACATCGAGTGATAAAAGGAAGATTTCAAGATACCGTTACAAAGTTCTTAATATTGAAGGGAAGCCTTGTCGTGTGGTCTCCGAGCGCCACCTGGACACTGAAGCTGTCCCAAGATGTCACAAAATGTCTACTTTCCCCCCCATTGACTCGAAATGTAATAAATTTGACTAAGGTAACATTTTGTCATAATTAAAATTTTAGTACAATGCTTATCTGCCCAGATTTGTCTGGACACCGACTTGCCAGCAAAACTGCACCACCAAAAGAATTATTAAAGCTTGAAATGGTGTTAAAATCGTGTAAGGATGCCATGTAAGTAGATGAATCACGTGGTATCCACCACGTGACCTCAAAATAGAATGAAAAGGAAAAATTAGATTCCATGCCGACCCAGCCGGGGCAACTACTTCGGTATTATTAATGTATATTAATATTGGCTGGCGCCAACGTCAAAGAGATGCATGGGCAGGAAAGCCTTCAGCTTCTTGTTCTTGCGGTTTTTCTTCGTTGTTCTGTGTCCCATGACCGATTGGTAACTGAAGTTGATACACTTTTTGGGAATTCTCATAGGCGGACTCACTGTTGTCTTCATTCATTTAACTTTGGCTGCTGTGATGTGTAGCTGTGGACGTGAATGTAATCTGGTGGAGGTGGAGCCAGTGCATCACCAGTGGTATAATTGGCAGCGTATACGGTGGTGGTGACGTACTAACTGATTGTAGATGACATTGCCCCATATTCTCTCTCTAATCTGTGCCATTTGCATTTTCATTTATTTAATCAACGACATTGTTGGATTGTACTTGCAGGTATTGCATTTCTGTCAATTTTCTATTTTTCCTGATTGAACTGAATAAGTTTACCAACCGTACTTCAATTATGGAATAATTCACTTCCAATGAATGAGCTACAAAGTGGAAAAGAATAAAAAAAGATTAAAATTTATGAATTTTAATTAGTATAATCATAAAAATTTAGACTTTCACTTCTCTTACTTTAATATAAAACGGAGCGAGACCTTTATATATTTCCAATATGTCCATAGTCTACTTATTATTTTCTTTACCACACAAGTGAAAAGTAGATCTATTAAAAGAAAGCCTATTTGCGACAAGGGTGAGTGCAAACACAACCTTCTTGACCACAAGGTCTGATCCTTTCCTTGCCCTAACACCAGCTCGGAAACTTAATAATAAAACTAGCAAACTGCAGAAGTCAGGGTTTTCATCCACGATCAGTGATAGAAATGGATGATAATAATGTATCTGGTAAAATTAAGCACAACAGCTTAATATGGTACGCTCAACAAGCCCCATCCAAAGCCCCATGGCAGAAGACTTTCATCGCTGTGCACATATAGACTTGGTTTGAGTCATGCTGAGGATGATAATTAGGCTGGGGGGACAAGGTTTTCCCATAGCCAGCTGGTGCACTTCCAGCAGTAGTTGCATATGCACCAGGCTGTTGGACTGATTGATCATAACTTGGTTGAGTTGGTGCAGGTTGAGTATAAACCTGCCGACTACTAGGTGGTGCACCATAGAATGGCCCTAAGGCACTACTATAGGAAAAATCTTGAGGTGCTTAATACCCATAACTTGTATTGTTTGGAGTTGGCTGCTCGGGATAACCTTGCTGTGATGATGTATATGACCCATAAGCCCCTGCAGGAACTTGCACATAGCCAGCTGCAGGTCGTCCACTGGGCTGGCCATAAGCAGGAATGGGTTGGCCACCTTGCTGAGGATATCCTGGACCAGATGCAGCCATTGCCTGGTTATACCCATTAGTAACTGATGCAGATCCATAGGAAGGGTATGCTTGCTGGATGGGCACACTGGTTGGATACTGATACTGCAGTTGCTCTAGTACATTGGGGCCATATGATTGGCTTGACTGCACTGTACCTTGATAAGGCATATCTCCTGGTTGAGCAGTCCTTGAATGGCTGTAAGATTGGGGAGGAGGAGCCTGAGATGGCAAGCCATATGATGATTGCTTGCCCTGCTGCTGTGCCCCATAGCCTGGCTGACTGCCAACCTGTTAATAAAAGGGCTGAGAACTTCCATGACCGTAAGGATGCTGAGAGGTGGCATGACTCTCATACTTCAACTCATCAAATCTGTGGCCATTTGTCTGCTGAGGAGGTACTGTCTGTGAATAAGGAGCTGGATGCCCATAATTTAGACCATGCGGTGGTCCATAATTATAACTTGACTGAGATGGTGGACCAATAGCTGGTGCTGAGCCAGATGCATACCCTGTAAAAACAGGGTAATCTGATGGATGACCCCCTTGGCCACAATAAGGAGCATAAGCACCACCATGTGGAAGTGGCCCCAGCACGCCCAAGGGAGGGCTTTGCTCCCAACCAAAGTTAGCCCTTTCGAGCTATATGCTGCGGAGGATAACCCCCATAGGCTGGAGGGGGGTATTGCATACTTTGAGATGGATAAGGTCCTTGTTGCTGATAACCGTAAGGCGTTGGCTGGGATGAATGAGGACCCTGTGGTGCCCAATTAGGTGGACCACTAGGGCCACGTGGCCAATAAGATTGCTGCTGACTAAAACCACCAGAGAGGTGATCGTCTCATGGTCTATACATAGCAGATTAGAAAGGGTCATGTAGTTAGGGAAAAGAAGTAATAGAAGTTGCAAACAAAAAGAGTATGACTAGGCTCAGAAGAACAAATGGCAATTCAAATTCAGTAGATAAAATATTTTTTTAAGCAAACACACTGCAGTAATCAACTAAGGAGAGCAATATGCACTGCACATGAATTGCCATGTGAGATGAGTGAATTGTACAAAGAAGAAAATAGAAACAAGCTTTCTCACCTACAAATGAGAAGCTCATTGCTGTAAACAATAGGATACACACATGCAGGTATTGATCTCAAGAAATTAACATCTACTTTTAAATGGAAACTGACAACCACAACTGAGTGTTGCACACATGCAATGGTGCGGATAGACAAGCACCCATGCTGGGACTATCCTTTTTCTCCTACAAGTTGAATCAAGATCATGCATTCTTGGTTAGGGAAATAGAACAAAGCAAGGGTAAACTTAGGCAGTTCAGAAAATTTGGAACCCCATGTGAGAACCATATTGAATTTTGTCAATTCAGATATTCTTTATATGTACAAGTGAACTGTTTTCCAAAGGGAGCATTTGTTAGCAGCAATTATAGGTCCATCAGTTCTCTAAGGATGAAAAGCCTAAGAATGACTGGCCCTGCTTCATCAGGAATACGTCAATAATCATCCTCTGTCCCCTTTTAACTCACAGTTGACATAAAACTGCGA
Organism: Bruguiera parviflora; assembly: GCA_019804595.1. Lineage (NCBI taxonomy): Eukaryota > Viridiplantae > Streptophyta > Magnoliopsida > Malpighiales > Rhizophoraceae > Bruguiera > Bruguiera parviflora. The sequence continues at coordinate 2,521,038 of CM034050.1, forward strand.
GAAACTTGCAAGCCAAAAATTGAAGTAAAACTAACCCTTAACACTGTCAGCAAATGCCAAATTTAAAGACAAGAGCTTTGGTTTTTGATATGCATGGACACAATTGAGGAAGATACATAAAAAGTGGACTATGATAAAACAACCAAGTATAAGCATTCCAGTAACCTAAGTGCAAAATTATATGGTCAACAGGAAACTAATGGGTTCAGACAATTCATCTGATGAAAATGCCCATCGCTAATAATGCACCTATGCTAAATAGCAAAATATCATGCCAAACTCCATTAAGCAGAGTAGAATTTATAGATATAATAGGACAAGTTCTAGCCCCAACTGTATGTTGGTAATCATGGTGTTATGGCAATTGTGCTGCAGCCCAAAGCATGTGAGAGAATGTGTACCAAATTGTCACAAATTTCAGCATAACAGGTGAAAATTACCAGGAACCAGTCAAAATAAAAACTAGCTCATCTAGTATGACTTTGCCAGGCATCATACTTTCTCCAAGACATGCACTGAACATGGAAGGCTAAAGAGCACTAAGGTTAACACAGCATAGTCTCACAGGATCGTGATTTTCACCTTTAAGTCAAAGTCTTACCAACTATCACCACCCTGCAACAGTGAGATTTAATGCCTGACACCTCTCTTCAGTGGATATGAGTGAATGATGGTTGTTTAATGCCACACCAAGGAAGTAATGCTGACGCATGGGGAAGGCAAAAGCCAAATCTGCGTTTTAAAGTCAATTTGAATCGGCACCTTCAACATAAATAAATCATGGCAACCGAAATCTTGGATTTTCAACAGGCATGATCTTCCTAACAGCATTAAGCGACCTTCTGAATCAATCATTCATTAATTTCAGACTCTCCAAGGCATCATGTCAAGCACTCACTCCCACGGAGATGATGAAATATCTCTTACTTTAATAATCAGAAAATGCCTATTACATGCCAACAGTTAATTCTTGACAGCAAATGCATATAGCCTTGACGAAAGGAACAGCTCATCCAGTCTCATTGACTAGAGATCAAACAAAACAAAGCAAAACAGCATCACTTGCAAGTTGCCACCATGGATGATAGCTAAGATCGTACTAAAAACAAAGGCTATAGGACCTTACATTAACATTGCAAACTCTAAATTACGTCTACTAACCCATTTCTTACAATTTTTTCCTCACTTTTCTTAAAAACAGTCATCTATTATTGAATAGGCATTTAAGGCTTGGTGTACATTCATCACGAATCTAAAGTCATCCACGCAAGAATTGAACATCTTGGGAACATTTTGGGGCCCAGCTACTTGAAGAAAGTAGTACACTTACAAGAATATGGTCACCACAACATAATGCCATCACATCATCCATAAAAAGACATAAAAATTACTAGCAATGGACCACCAAATATGGACAGAGTGATTTCTGGTTCTCACATCTTAACACATTCCAAAATTGATGCCAAGGTGGCGGAAACAGAATGTAGTTAGAACTTACAAATCCAACACATGCATAGAAAGCTCAAGGAGTGAAGGGAAAATTTTGACACATACAAACCCACTGTTCAATGTTAACTGAATGGCAGCACCAAAGATATATCTTCAATTAGCTACCCAAATAAATGAAATAAGTACCCGAGGATTATGGAGCGCAAATTGACAAATGTTCATGACAAAATACCAACATAACAAATTAACAACCACTTGATGGAACAGTAGTTAACGAGCAAAAACACCTAATCAGCACAGACAGAGGACGAAAGCTGGTTATGAGACAAACCTGATCCATAACATCTTTTATCATTTCTCTTGCCATCTCAATATGCTTCTTATCACCAGTCACTCGCACGGTCCTTTCCTTAGATCGATCCCCTTCTGGAAGATGTTGAGGTATCAACTACATGGAAATCCAATGGTAGCATTTCAAGGCCGCAAATCCTTCGGGGAATGTGCACAAGATAATCACAGTTGTCTATTTTAAATTCTATCTCCATGCAAAACCAACAATATCAACTACCTCTATGCGTGCCCCTGATTTGGCTTGCGGGCCTTTGATAGTGTCTCCACCTCTTCCAATGATCAGTCCAACCTGTTCACAAAGAAATTTATGTAAGAAAAACTGAAACAAGTAAATAATAATTTCCAAACAGTTTATTACACCATACTCAATTAACAACCTTCTCATTTGGAACTTGCATCTCAAGTTGGTCTACCACTCCAGTGGTTTTTGCACTAGGAAGTCCTCTAGCTACAAGGGAAGGGGAAGCCCCAGTATCAGCCTGCAAAGAAATACACAAAACTGACCATATGTGAGATAAACTCCACAATTTCCAAACAAACCGCCTCACATTTAAGAAAGATGATAAAGAAACATGGGAACTATCAAATTTGAGAGTAAGAGAGAAGGAATAGTGTGGAAAATTGAGTTTAACTTTGCATACCTCTGCTATGACAGCATCTATGAGCTTCTCTGTCTTGTTTATGCTTACTTGCAGTCCCCATCAATTCAACTGGCCTTGTTGTAAAACGTGGATCAGCATCAGCATCCCTTGTGATTTGTTTTTGCTCCAGAATTGTATTGCAAATAATGTATGGTATCTCCACCTTTGCCTATAAGCAACCCAACCTGTATGCAGCATTTAGAGATGTCTATGAAGTTTATTTCTAAAATAAACCTTGATAAGAAATCAATAGTCATTCTACTACAGATTCCCCGGTCAAAACTAACGGTAAAAAAGATGTCATTTTACTGATAATTTCTCGTGCATCAAACCTGTCTTCCAACAGCCTACTTGAAAAGATTAGGCCGTCTATGATCACTCAATAAACTGGAACATCTTATGATTTGGGTAGTGCACCTTGTCATTAGGGACCTCCATTTTCCGTGAGGTAGTCCGGTCATCGGATACGGCTACCTCAGTATCCTGAGATGGTTTATCAGTCTCGTCTTTAGATGGGGTCTTAGTTTCTTCTTCAAGGGGATGCCTTCCCAGCATCATCAATCTTTGAATCCTCAGCCTCATCTTTTGTGCGACCATGAGCTGTGGGAGCTTCTTCTTGATCTTTTCCAACCAGAGCTTCTTCCCCAGATGGAGGTTGAGCACCATGTTGCTCTTGTTCATCCTGGGCAACTGACTTGTCAGTCTCCTCTTTTGTGTGGTCCTCGCTCGGCTTGCCTCCTTCAAAGCCATTTTCATTGGCTGTTGCTAACAACAAACAGGAATGATTTCTCAGGGTCTACCATTCTTTACAATTCAAACACACAATAAGACAACTCAGGCAATTAAAGCAGCGCATAAAGGTTACAGAGGTAAACAATTTATGACTCTGTTTTCTGACACAAAGAAGGCATCACTTTATTACCACACAAGGAAAGAAACAATACACAACAAGAAAATAGCATGGAAATTTTAAAGTTTTATACGGTCCGAGAAATAGAGAATAAAAAAAAGAGACAGACAGAATAAATTCCGAAGAATCAAAACCCTAACCACCGAAACAAAATTACCGAAGCCGTCGACTTTATTGACATCAATCCTAAGACGCTTGGGTTCGTGAGAATCACCGGCTACGTCGGCCGCTCCGTGATGTTCTTCGTCCGCCACGCGGTCGGAGCAAGGCGGCGCGGTATCTTCTTGGGTCTCCAATCCTTCGAGCTTCCGCTTGTGATCCGACGGCACAGGGCTCGCCGCCTGTGCCACAACCTCCTCCTCCTCCTCCTGCTGTTCCTCCCCGCCATTTGGGGCACAAAAAGATTCGGAAATCCCATTAAATCCGAGCTACACTTTTACTGCGTTTTTTCCTTTTTTTTTTTGGTTACGGACTCAGGGCGAAATAGAGAGAGGCGGAGACGGGCTGTAGACGAGAGTTTGCGCGACGTGCGAAAATAAGTGTGCCCAACGGCGCCAACATAAAAAAAATAAAGTATTTAGTTTTTTCTTTTATTATTATTATTATTAAGAAACTCGCTTTGTTAAGATATATATTTTTTATTTTTATAAATTTTAAAATATTAAAAAATAAAATTATAAATTTTTAACAAATAAAAAACAAATATATATATATATATATATTTTTTTTTATTTATTTTTTTTATTTTAGAAGGTCCGACCCGAGATTTACAATCGCCCCTGGAGCGCGGCTGGAGAGTGGGGACCCCACCAAACTTCTTTTTCTTGGGGAGGGGGTTCCTCTCCATTTCCAGCGTATTACAAGTTTCTCTCGCCCTCGCACCGTCGTTTAGCGTTATATATATATATATATATAAAGGAATCAGAACGTAACCGCCATTTGTTGTGTGTTTTGGGTCTTTACGTGACGGGACGGTCGTTGTTGAAACCTGACGTTCAACGTGCCCTTCTCTCCCAGCTACCTTTCTTCCGTCGTTTCTTTGTTCTTGATTTTTTATTTTCCAAGGCTTGCGATTCTTTCACTCGTCATTGTCATCATCATCGAGGTGTTTGTGTTTTTCTTGAGACATTCTTTGTTTTCTTTACCTGTTCTTTCACTTTTCATTCTCGTTTTCTTGGGGGGTTTCATCCTCCAAAAGTTCAGAAGCAGCTCACCCTCTTGGTTGCGGTGTCTTTCTAAAGCTTATTTTTATCCGTGGCTTTGGTTTCATATATTGATGCTTTCTTTGTTGGACATTGTTTAGTTCTTGTGTTTTTTCTTTTGTTTTTTTGGATCTTTCAACTTTCACTTGCCCTCCGGTTTACTCTTTCTTGAGGCATTCTTGGTTTTTTTTTTTTTTCTTTTTCTTTTTCTTTTTTGTTTTCCATTTTCATTTTCTTGGGGTTTATTAATTTCCAGTTCATCCTCTGAAAATTCAGAAGCGAATCTCTCTGGATTACGGTATCTTTTTAAAAGCATGTTTATCCGAGACCTTAGATTAATGGGTGTTCTTTAATTCTTGTTTTGGCAGGACTTCAGTTGGAATATTGCATTTTAGTCAACCTGAAGAAAACCCCATCTTAGATGGCGGATTCCGTGGCGAATCCGGCCATTGCAGAGGAAACGTCGCCTGATTTGCTGAAGAACACGCCCACTAACATTGCGAGATTGGAAGATGTGATAGAACACAGTAAAGGCCGCCAAAAGTATCTTGCACATACTAGGAGTCCTTCAGATGGTGATGACATTCGCTGGTACTTTTGCCAGGCTCCTTTGGCAGAGCATGGTGAGTTCTTCAATCAATCAATTCAATTCAGCAAGTGATAGTTTTAGATTAATGATGGTGGATTAATTGACAACCGATGTTGAGTTTGTCAGTTGTCCACTTTCTGAATTGTGTATTTAGTGCTATAATTAAAGTTTACTGAACTATTTTCTTATTGCAATTCAGTTAATTAATGCCAGTTATTTTGTTGGTTTGGTGTTCTCAGAGTTGGCTGCCTCAATTCCTCGGACCGAGATTGTGGGTAAAGGCGAGTATTTTCGATTTGGTATGAGGGATTCTCTGGCAATGGAGGCGTGTTTCTTGCAGGTTATTTTGAAGCCTTGATTTATGAGTACATGTTTAAGCTTTTCCTTTGAATTTGCATCACAGACTGCATGATCTAGGTGTGTGTGCCAGTTCTTTTATGAATGTTGCTAATACATGTATTTATAGTTGCCACTGATGCTAGCCACATTGTCAATTGAACACTGTCAATACTCAATACTGTGAAAATTGTGCTTGGAGAGAGTGTCTGATTTTTCTTGTTTACTTAAAGCTTTTTTTTTTTTTTTAAATAATAATAAAAGTAACATTGATTAATACATATGCATCTGCAGACAGAGGAAGAGTTGCTCTCTAGTTGGTGGAGAGAGTATGCAGAATGTAGTGTCGGCCCACGACCTAGTTCAAGTAAAAAGTTGGATAAAGAAAAAGGGTCCAGCTCTATGGATAGTGCAGCGGCTAAACCATATGAAGTGGAAGAAGAAAGAGTTGGTGTTCCTGTGAAGGGAGGACTATATGAAGTATCCCCTGTTTTTCTGTGCTTGTTTCTGCCTTTAATTTCAACTTTGTTTCTGCCTTCTGGATATCTCCATTATATATCTTTGGGTTGTGGTGATGGTTACTATTTTTTCTCCGCTATCCTGTATGGGCATCAGCACAAAAAATTAATTGCTAGAGATAAAAATTTAAAAAAAAAAATGCTAGGAAAGCTAAAATAAAATATAGAAATAGTTTTACAACATGCTTTACTGGCACTCCTCCAGGATCTCGTAACAAATTCCTTTTCTCTATCAAATAACTGATCACACCTGCTGCTAGGAGAAGCTATTGCATTGGCACTTATGATGACAAATTAAAGGGATACAGAAATTCAAGAAATGGGATACATGAAAACTTGATGACATTGTTTATATTTGGCATATGGAATAATTTGAATTTTTGCTTAGGAATCATAGTCTTTTCTTCTGTAGACTTGTGAATGAGTAGCAGAGGTATTGCTCTAGGGGCAAGTAGATACTTAGCTAGCAGCTTTACACTACATGTTTTCTATCAAGGAGAATAAGCCCCAGTGTGATTCCAGGTTCTCCATTCATCTATCAATTATTTCCTTACTATATTTGGCTGTTTATATAAGTTTAATGTAGTTTCTACACATGTAGCATCTGTGTGTTTATCTTCTTAGCAATTTTTCAGCTAGGTAGCCTGGTTCCTTGAATGGTCTCTAAATATCTTATATGTTTTTTTTTTGCTCTGTAACTCTGTTTAGGCTATACTGTTTTGGTATTCTGATGCAACTGTTCTTTGGTGAGAGCTAGCATTTTGAGTTCTATGTATCCTATCCAATACCTTTTTTGGGCTTCTGTAAAGGTGTAATCGCTTTTGTCTTCTTAATGCATGCGAACATGATTTATTGGTCTTGCAGAATTGCATTTAAGGTCTTCTTTTATTACATTGTAAAAAATGATAATGTGAAGGTACATATCCTAGCCTGTATGTATCCATGGAGACTGGCTCTGGCCCACAAAAAATGCTGTCATATTTGTATAATCATACTAGATAATGAAAATCTTGCTCCTGTTTTCAGAAATGCCCTTCACAAGAGTTCTTCAAACTTATGTTTGTTTCTGGTTTGTCAGTTCACCATCTTCAGTAACTCAACAGAAATTGTCTTGACTGTTTTTCTTTGTGTGCTTCAAACTTCTTCCCGAAAAACTCTGGCTGGATTTTGTGGTATTGTGAAGCAAGAACTGGCTTAAATGCATGATTTAGATACTTTGACTTGAATCCTTACAAAGCGTAAATTGAATTAGCTGAAATAGCCTCAATCCTTAGGTAATCTTAAACACTTCCATAGAACCTTGAAGCTTTATACGGTTTACTCATAATTTGCCATCATATTTATTTCTTGAATTCTGACACTATATGCAAAGTTCAGAGCAATATATGTCTGTATTTTCTGCAACTGATAATATGTAACTATGCAGGTAGATATAGTGAAGAGGCATTGTTTTCCTGTTTATTGGAATGGAGAAAATCGACGGGTTTTAAGAGGTCATTGGTTTGCTCGTAAAGGGGCCCTTGATTGGTGGCCCCTCCGTGAGGATGTTGCTGAACAATTAGAGACCGCATATCGTGGCCAGGTTTTCTCCAGTGCTAGAACTTACTTTTTGGCCCCATGTCGTTGGACATAGGGGACTTGCACTTTTAATTCAGTGTTACAATGTTTGGCATTCTTGAGTCAGAGTTTCTGAAGTGTGCCAGTTTAATTGTATGCTGGAGACAGCAGTATCTTCCCTAAACCTGCATATTCTCAGGTTTAGATTATTAGAGTCAAGTGCCTTTTATAAATATATTTCCCCCCCCCCCACTAATATAAAGCTCCCTCATTTTCTCCATATTGGACTTATCTCCAGGTTTGGCATCGTCGGACATTTCAACAATCAGGTCTTTTTGCAGCTCGTATTGATCTGCATGGCTGTACTCCGGTATATACCTATTTGTGCAAAGAGGGATTTCATTCCATTTATTCTATGATTTGTTGCACCATATAGAAGCACTTCAAATACATCATGGGCTGTATATGCAGGGACTTCATGCACTTTTTACTGGAGAAGATGATACCTGGGAGGCTTGGCTCAATGTTGATGCACCCAGTTTTTCTAAAGTCATTAGCTTAGGTGGAACTGGGATTAAGTTGAGGCGTGGTTATTCTGCATCTCACTCTGCAAAACTGACCCAGGTTTCTTTTTCTTCATTTTAATGCATTAACAGTAGAAAACTTGCTACTATTTTTAGTCACTACTAGGAATTATATGGGCCTTTTTAGTTGCAATTTTTTTTTTTTAATTTTCTTTTCCTAGTTCTCATCTCTGTTTCCATATTTTCTTCTTTTTCTTAAAAATATAGAAAATAAAGAAATGTTTGCACTAGAAAGAGACAAACTGATATCTTCTAATTTGCAAAACTGAAATGTTTTTCCATCAGTTTTCTATCAGCAATTTTTTTCACCCAATTTCTTTCTTTTTCTTTAAAATTTAAGAAATTTATAATTTATAAAGCCACTAAAATATGTCTAAATGTTCATGTTAACAGCAATTTTATTCTATTTAGGATGAGCTACATCAGCAGAAGGAGGAGCAAATGGATGATTACTGTTCACAGGTTATAACCTTATGTTTATGCACATTTTTATTCCTTTTGGGTTATTTCAGAATATAACTATTACATGGTTTATGCAGAAGTTCTCCTTGACTTTCCATATGTTCTTTTCTCCTTTTATGTGTCAAATGGCTTCTGTTGGGACTCTTGTAGTTAAATTGGTTCTATGCTAAAAGAGTGCATGTTTGCACATTTATCCATATGAATGAGTATTAGAAGTGTCCAAATTTTGTCTAATCCAGGAACTGGTTGATCAGAGAATGAATGATTATATGATTTTTGGCAATTTGAGTTCCTTTGTCCCAAACAACTCATATTGTTTAGAACTGGAATCCCAGGTCTTAAGTTTATCTCAGTCATCCTGTTATGTCAGGGTAACGATGGAATTTCCTTGGCAGGAGTAGCTGGCTAGCTTTGTTTGTGAATGTGCTTGATAAAAGGCTGTTGATACACTTTCAGCTTAATAAAAGTCTGAACACAACTCAATCAAGATAGCATGATTCATGTAAATAATTTTATGTTTAAGAAAGCATTGTGTGCTTGATTAATTTTTCATTGTAGAAAGTGATTTTCTAGATAAAGCTATTTACATTCTTTTTTATGAGTAAAATAAGCTTGATAAAATATGGATTAATCCCCCAAACTATGATCTAGTTGAAAATAGTACTTGGACTTTTGAACTTTTTATTCACCCCATAACTGCCAATGTTTTGAATGAAGTGCAATCCATTCAAATTGAAAATGAAAAGAACTGAAATTACACAATAATCATTAAGAAAAAACCCAGGATGTTATGGGGGGTCAGCTTTAATCACTACTATGGAAAAAGAATGCCTATGCATTTTCAATTTGAATAAAATGCTTTTCAACAAAAATTGATGGTTAGAGGGTGTAAACTAGAACTCTTAGATGTGCCTGTATATTTTCACCTTTCCTTACTGTTATAGATCTTGTGCTGTTAAAATATGAGTCTGTTCCCATCACGCTGTGCCCTGTGGCAGCAGCAAATGTTGTTAAAATATGAATCCCTTCCCCATCATCCTGTCCCCTGTCCCCTTGGGCAGCAGCCTTTGGTTTGCTCTTTGAAGTTTGACATATTGCCATCATTACTTGAATATGATTTATTCTTGTCTTGGTCCAGGTTCCTGTTCGGCATGTAGTATTTATGGTTCATGGTATTGGTCAAAGGTTGGAAAAATCTAATTTGGTTGATGATGTTGGCGATTTTCGCCAGATCACATCGTCTCTTGCTGAACAACACCTTACTTCACATCAACGAGCTACACAACGAATCCTTTTTATCCCATGCCAGGTGAGTAAAACTGTACTTCTGTCCATGAAATTAGGATATCTTGCTTATTAACATTCCAAGTTGGAAACACACAATGAATATCTTGAAAGAAAAAGCCAGCTGTCATAGGACAAAGGAAACTCCTTTTGGTTGACGCCTTTTCTTCTAGTTACCATAGACAGGCTAACTTGCCAAAACATTGATTATCTACAAAATTAAAATTTTCACTGAACAAAGAAAAGGTAGACTGCTTATTTTGTCAGCTACGCAATGGAGTGTGTGAAACCATTATGTTTTTGAGTGTCAAACATTTGCCTATCGTCCAGCAAAAATGTTCTTGCTTTGCAGAACAACAGCAGGAGTTTCCAGATCATCCTTGGGATTTTTTTTCCATGGCGTTTGCCTTATTGCTTGTTTTTTCCATTTTGTGTAAACTACCACAAGCCAAACAATGGTGGCATATTGGCATGTGAAATCTGTTTGGAAAACATGTTACTTCTAACTATGAAGGATCTAGGGAGATCAGCTTGCTTTTTCTTAGAAAGCAGTCTCACTATAATTGAGGATTGCTTTATGTTGGCATGGTTTTCATACTGTACTGCAGCATACTAAATTGTGTTCTGTACCTAATTTCCTTTATCAGTGGAGAAAGGGCTTGAAACTTAGTGGCGAAGCTGCAGTTGAAAAGATTACTTTAGATGGTGTGCGAGGTCTGCGCATAATGCTGAGTGCAACAGCTCATGATGTGTTGTATTACATGAGCCCCATCTACTGTCAAAATATTATTGACTCGGTACTGCATACCTGATCATCGAATTTTGTGCTTTCTGATTATGGTCTATTATCACACCTAAACAGGAGACTTGAATCTCTTCTTTGTTTTGGGTGACTTGATGGACATGAGATCTTATCATTCAAACACTCCAAGGGACATAACATTGTAATTTTGTTTTCTCTTTGGCACCTCTCTGCTAAAAATTGAAAAAAAGAAGAAAGGAATCTCTACTTCATCATTGGCCTACAGATACATGCAATTTCCAGAATTGAGCCTTATTCATCAGAATTAACTGCATTCTCTTGGATAGAAACATAGTGGAAGCCAAAGATTTAGTGTGTACACCATATTTAGCTGGCATTATAGCTAGTTGTTTTACAAAAATTTTAATATTATTTTGCAAGCACTAGAGAATAGTTCAAGCTATCGAAATAGTTTGAAGCACACTTGAGGTTTGAAGTGACAAACAGTTACGCCTGCTCCAGGTATCAAATCAATTGAACTGGTTGTTCTTGAAGTTTCTGAGGCGGAATCCTGGTTATGATGGCAAGGTATAGGCCTCATTAAGCATTTTCTGTGTTTTTCTGTCAAGTTGTAAAGGTCTAAGTATTCTCATATTACTCTTAAAGTTTTTCAGGTTTCCATATATGGTCATTCTTTGGGAAGTGTCCTCTCGTACGACATCCTTTGCCATCAGGAGAATCTTTGCTCTTTGTATCCAATGGATTTTATCTATGAGGACCCTGCTAGAATTGATGAGTCTATGAATAACCAGTCTTCTCCATGTGGCTTTTTGATGAATTACAAGGGATACAACTGCAATGAAGCTGATGAATCCAAGGAAAAAGGAGATTCTGTTGTTGACGAAAATATTAGTGCAGAATCAACATTGGTACATGAGGGTGGAAATGAAGTTTTTTCCTCAATCCTGAGTCCTGGCACGCCAGATTTCAATGAGAATACATTCACGTCTGCAGACCCCAGAGAAAGAAGTGATGAGGGCAGTGTCCGTGAAAAGGTTAGTGACACTGATGACATGCTCTCCAAGGGAAGGGATCACTTAGGTGAAGCTACAGGGAGGAAATATGAGAACCCAGTCAGTGGCTTGGAGAAACAGGCAATAGAGGACTATAAAGATGACAGTGATAAGGACAAAGTAATTAAATTGCTCGAGGAAGAGGTCTGCATTTGTAGCTGAACATGATTTTTCAAATTTTACCGGACAGTTTTCTGATTGTGTAAATTTTGGTTCATCTTTCAGATTAATTTCCTGAAAGCTAGAGTACAAAAACTGGAATCATTGTGTAGCAGTGAAGATGCAAGTAGTGGTTTGCATCAAGGTAATTGCTGATCTTCACATCATCCCTTTTTTTTTCCTTCTCTCTAATCGGAGATCCTGTGTCCAAAATTCTAAGTTCTGCTCTGTACTTGTAAAAATAATAATATTCTTTGTGACAAAATCTGAGTTTCTGATCTGTGAAGCAGAAAAAGAGGATGTGCTTCTGACTTTATCAAAGCAACCCATATCCGATGAGGTGCCAACCAGGCTTGATGATGTACCAAAGAGTTATACTCCTTGTATTAAATACACAAAGCTTGAATTTAAGGTGACTTAAAAAACTGTTATTTGCAATCTCTGCCATATATGCATTGTAATTTAGTAATGTTAGAAGTGAGATAGGGGCTATCATTAGATTGGATGTATAGAAGTCCCTCATTAACCATTATTTAGCCTATTATTTAGAGGGATGAAAATATAGAGAAGGATGTTCCTCATAGAACGAGGCCTGGATGACTAAAATGGAGGTGTGCAGCTGGAGTTCTGTGTGACTGCAAAATTCTCGTGAAGTTGAAGGGTAAATTTTATTGAATAGTGATTAGACCAGCAGTGTTGTGTGTTAGCAAGTGTTACACTCTTAAACATGCCGAAAAATGAGTGTGGTGGAGATGAGAATGCTTAGGTGAATTTGTTGCCACTTCAGGAAAGACCAAATAAGAAATGAGGATATTCCTAGCAAAGTTGGTGTGGCTCTAATTGGAGACAAGGTGAGGGAATGGTGTTTATGTTGGTTTGAACTTGTATGACCTAGACCTAGAAATGCTTCGATTAAGAGGAGAGACCAAATCTAGGTCAATGGTGAGAGGAGAGGGAGAAGGAGACCAAAGTTGACTTGGACTTAGAATAATTACACCTCATACCAAACTCAATTTGTCAATAAAGCTGAATGACAAGAAAAAATTCACATAAGTGATCCCAATTATATTCGGGATTAAGGCTTATTTATTGTTGTTGTTGTTGTTGCAATCTGCATTGACATTCTTCTCCAATTTCTGTTTTCTAGATGTGATAGAATTTCAAATTCAAGTCTATTCATTTTAGAAAATGAAATAGATTGTTCGTGATATTATAAATTTTCAGATTTCACATAGAACATTTTATGTGTGGATAACTTACAATACATGATGGAACAGAACACTAATTTGATTTTGATTTTGATTTTCCTATCTCAGGTTGATACATTTTTTGCTGTTGGGTCTCCGCTTGGAGTCTTCCTTGCTCTTCGCAACATTCGTCTTGGAATTGGTAACACTCAAAACTGCACGCCTAATCTAAGGATATTATTTCCCGCATCTAAATATTTCTTCTACGTAGTTGCATCCATTAGATGTAAGTTAACCACGGTGAAATAATCTCTCTGGTTGTCTTGTATATTCCATTAAGCAACCCTGCCTACAAGCTTTTACATTTGAAAAGGTTTTTTTAGCTCGAGCATCAGTTGTTATATTAATGCTCATATATTGATTGTTGTCTTTTGCTCTTCACTGCAGGGAAAGGACAAGATTATTGGGAGGAGGAAAATATTATTGAGGAGATACCGGCTTGTCGTCAAATGTTCAACATTTTCCACCCATATGATCCTGTAGCATATAGGTTTGTTTCCCTTTTCAAAAGTTACGGGTGAAACTTCTTTTATGTTGTTGGTGTGATGTGAGATATACTCTGGGAAAATTATGTGTGAAAAAGCTTTTAGGGGGAGAGGAAAAGCCCTTCCTGCTTTCAAAAGATAAAAAAGGAATTCAATTTATTCCATTTGTTGCATACCTTTGATATGTACACATGCAATGTAAGCCCCTTTTGTGATTTAGGTTCCAGTTATCAATATATGTCTGAACTCATTGTGAAAACTATCAAAAAGGAAAAATCTCATTGCAAGAGTCATGCATTTTGGTGTGCATGCAAACCCATTGGGCTCGATAGTGCAAATGAAGCAGAAGAATTGGTTGATTTTCAATTAGGATTTGGGTAACATGGTCTGAATTCCTAAGCCAGTTGAGTAGACCGAAACTATTTCAGGAAAAAGCTTAACCTGAAACTTGAGGCTGTTGGGCGAGGTCCTAGGTTTTATTTATATGCCAAACTCTAAGACAAGGTATTTTGGATATTCAAACAGAGTGGAACCACTTGTCTGCAAGGAATACATCAAGAAGCGTCCGGTCTTTATTCCTTACCACAAAGGTGGAAGGAGGCTGCACATAGGATTTCGGGTATGGGTCTTTAACAAACAAGTGTGATTTGAAAGGAGCTCAAAAAGGGTAGAAGAAATAGTATCTTTTCTTTCTTCTTTCTGATATGATTGCACAATGTTCGGCAGGAATTTACTGAAGATCTAGCAACTCGTTCCCAAGCAATGATGGGCCATTTAAACTCAGTGAAAGTAAGTCCTGTCTGTCAAGATTCTCTTGGATAATTCAGTCTGGATTCTCGTGTTTTACCCATCTGCTTTATATAACAGATATAGACTAATGTTTTCTCTCCTGATTAAACTAACAAATGCCAATAACTGATGTTTCTTTTTCTATGCAAGGAAGGCAATACTTTTTTCACTTTTCTATCTCTTTTTTGGTGGATGATGTCTTTTTAGTGTTCAACGCCCCCTAGCCATCTCTGACTTTGTCTCAACTTTTTACATCATGGTCATTACTTCTCAGCTTTACAAAATTTCCTTTATCGAGTAAGCTGTGGTCTGTTTGATCTGAGTGAGAGGATAGCTGATTCATAACACTCTGATACATGGATACACAGCAAATACCTAACATATAAATGGACACTTGCATGCATTGTATTTAGGTCATCAAGGAGGAATAATTGGGCACTCAAGTAGTTCTTAATCCATGCTATGTCATGTTGATCAGCTTGAGTTTTGTTGGAAGATTTAGTTCCTTTTTGCCAAGGAATAGAGTTGCCCCTGCGCTTATTTTTATGCTATGTTATGTTTTGCTTTTGCCTCTATTCAAGGAGAATTGCAGATCTTAAGGCTTTTCCACCTAAACAGGTTAAAGTGCTTACAGCATGCCAATCAAAAGCCGTGGATAACCTAGAAGGTAACTGAAAAATCTTCTTTTTGTGTTACATCTTGTTGAATTCTTCAGAAATCTGTGCAACAGTTTTCTTAACCCATCCCTACCCCACTTTTGCATGAAAGCAGCTACCACTCAAGAAATTTGTTTATAATTGCTTTTTTCCTATAACTTTGTTTTTTTTTTTTTTTTTTGGTAAATTTTTTCAAATTCCTGCATTCCTTCAGATGAAGCAGAAAATGTCAAAGAAGAAGAAGAGAAGACATATGGTTCTATAATGATGGAGAGGTTAACTGGAAGTGAAGAAGGGCGTATTGATCACACAATTCAAGTGCGTGCTTCTCTAAAGTTGCTCCTGTGCATGTCATTGTCCCTAAAATCATAAAGAAAGCTACCAATATAAAGAAGCTTTCATGATCTGTTTAGAAGCTTAGTTGATACTCTAAGTTCATTATTGATAGTCTATAGTTACCATTGTCAGTGTGGCTAGATTTCCTTTTATACTACCTATAAACTTATGGGTAATGGCAATTGGCATCTGACAATGTAGCTTAAATTCTAGCATGGTAAAAAATTGCTATTGGATAATTGCTATATGGCCCAGATCAAACTTGATTTCCAATGGATGAGTATTGTATTGCTTTACAGTAAATGCTTAGTTTGTTGATTTTTTTTGAGTGTCAGGTCATATTGTCGATTTTTTGCTAATGACAGCTCTTTTGAGCTTGCAGGATAAAACATTTGAACACCCATATCTACAAGCCATTGGATCACATACGTAAGTGCTTTTTCCTTTCACATGAAATAATATAAAACATGAGCTGAGCTGAGCCTGAGTTTCCAGGCCAAATATGGAACATGCCAGTTTCCTTCATAATGCATGTCAATTCTGGTTTAAGAGTGGAAGAGAGACCAACGTTTATGTAGGCATTGCATATGCTTGAGAGTAATCATTTGGTAATCTAAAAAAGGATGAACCAATGCATGAGGCTCCTACAGTGTAGGGTCTAGAGAAAGGTCAGGTGTATAAAGTCTTACCTTTACTTTTACAAAGAGATTTTCTGCCACTCAAACCTGTGACAGATGACACTGGGATAATCATTTGGTAATGTGTTCTTTAATTTTGGATTTTGGCTGTATGTTTTATGTTCAACTGCTTAGGAAATTATTAGACGCAGAAAATTTCCCATGAAACACCAAACCACGTCCACCTTCTGGGAATTATCAATATGCCTTCCCATAACTTTGGTAATGGTGCTTCTGGCTCTGATTGTAGAATGCATCCACAGCATTCTATTCCCTCTTCCAGCCGGGAATGGGCACTGGCTGGAACTGCTGGTTTCTGTCTAAAGGCTGGATCTTAGTTTTCCACCACTATGAGGTCCACCTCCCCGTCATTAAATCTGTGCAGAACCTTTCTTTTAAAAATAAGCACCTTTCATGGACTGGTATACGCTTTAGGTAGCATAAGCTCAAGGGCTTAGTTAACATGCTTGATTCCTTCAGCTGTTGAGCCTGCTCTCTTTTGTGTGTTAACTTGAACCAAATGATCTCTTATTTGACTTCCTGACTGTTAATGCCCTTATGGTGTCATGAGTGTCATTTCATACTTGCATTCATTTCTATCACACCATGATATGACTGACAACAATATCAAAGTATTACTTGACTCTTGATCTTGGAATATGCACAGAAACTACTGGAGGGACAACGATACTGCTCTCTTTATCTTGAAACACTTATACAGAGATATACCTGAGGAAGCAAACTCAACTGGGGAATTGAGTAAACAAACCTCAAAAAATGAGAAGGTTCTTGGAGGCCGGTTTGATCAAAGAGATACTGCAGAGGAAGAACTTCCTTTGGCATTCTCCAACAGGATGAAGGCTACAAATTTATTGAGGAAAGCCAAGAAGTTTATGTGGAATCCTTGAGTGGTGACGGGAGTCCTACACGCGAATTTCACATTTCAGTGCAGCTGCAGATGCATGCCACAAGACCATGCCTTAGTGACTGCTGCAACTGATTGATCGACTGAATGCGTCGTTGACATTGGGGTCATGCCATGGTAATAGGCGGAATGAAGGGCCACATGCTCTCTGACCTGAATTTTACAGGAATAACAGAGGGAAGAACATGCTGTAGACGGTGCAATATGCCAGTCTTTGTTCTCACGCAATTGTCCTCTGCCGCTCTGTTTGTGCATAAGAAGAAACATAGGTGACACGGACTGAGGTTTATCCCACTGTAGTTTAGCTGACTTGTAGCAAATTGTAGAGGTACTTGGAAAACTGGGCTGCTGTACATACACCTATGAATCACAGTCGCACTTTAATGGTCGTGACCTGGGTTAATCTTATTTAAATGGTTACATCATTGCGTGGACCAAAGGGATGTCCATAATTAGAGAGATGCAGTGAATGAGCAAAACTCCGCGATTGAAGCAGACCTCTTCCAATACGCCAGTGGAGGCCACTCGGAAAATTTATATATATTTTTTCCCTTAAAAACATTGATCCAAGTCCAACTGTCTCGAGAATGGCCACAAAAGAAGGTCTGAGATCCGATTAAAATCTACAGCAAAGTTGGGCCCAAGAATCCCTGCGGGCTCATCTCTAAAAGGGCGCGCTTGGCAACTGGCAAGACATCGGCTGACGCTGCGACACCGATGCAGAAGCCCTTGCCCGCTGCTTCAGAGAACCCAAAAAGAATAATAATAATAATAATTATATATATATATATACACACATTTATTTATCAATTCCTTCCTCTGGAATATGGATTTCCCTTCTCCAAAGCACCACAAAAACATAAACAAAACAAGAATTTATTTACTTTTGTGTCTAATAATACTTAATTAATAATTTTTTTTTGAAAATATAATTTTAAAAATTAATTTATTATATATATATATATATATATGTGTGTGTGCGCGTATACTTTTTTTTTTTTATTTTCCCAAAGAAAAGACAAGATAGCAAAACAGAAGTCTCCTTTGCGGTATGGTATCAGACACAACTGTTGGGTTTGGGTTTTCTCTCGCGCTCGCTGGTTTGCTTGTGGTAAGTGTAAGTATATCTTCTATTTCTCTTATTTCATCTCTCTTTCTTGTTTGTTTAATTTGACCCAAAATCAAAAGCAAAACCAAATTGCTGCTGCTAATATTATAAATATGTAGTTCAAGAAACAATTCCATTGCTAGAAAGAGCAAGTAGTGGTCAGGAGGAGTTGCAATGTCCTGCAAGCTTAGCTTGTGGCTTTATTAATTATTATCCAACGGAGACTTTCAAGTTTTCATCTTTTTCCCATTTGGTGCGGAGTGTTACCAACTATGTTGAGAGTTGATTTTCCTGAATTTATTTTCCTGTTTGTATCATTATATGCTCTGCTCAAATGACCTTGTTGGTTCTTGTAGCTTCTTGATAGCTCCTTCATCATGTCTTGGTGCACCATCGAATCTGATCCAGGTACGTTTTTGGCATCCTCTTTTTATCCTCCTCTTGTACCAGAGGTTGTACGTAAGATATCTGCCTTATATTCTCGAGACGTAGCCAAATGGTATTTTTTGTTTGGATTGCTTACATGGGCTGGTGGAAATTCTGTTATTATGACTGACAAATTCCCTAGCAATAATGATTTGAACCCATGGCTTGCCTTTCATTTTTTCCCTTATAGATTGCACGAACCTTCAGAAATCGGAATCCTTGGGGGCTGGTTCTGTCCATCTGTATCATATTGTTTAAAGTTTTGAAGACGTAAACAGGTTCTACAAACTAATTAAATTCAGTAAATGGGGGAATAAAAGAAAAGGAATAATCAGGTATCTGTCCTATGAATATGATGATAAGAGGTGCAAATGAAAGGTGTTTGTCATTTGGGATATTAGTGTACGAATTGAATCTAAATAACACATAAATGCATAACGATAATTTATAGGAATATTTGTAGACTGAGCATTAAGGCTCTCGGCTTCCATTTCAGGTGTGTTTACAGAACTTATACAACAAATGCAAGTGAAAGAGGTTCAGGTAATTTTTGACTCTGATTATTATATATTCTGAACTTCCATGATCTTGATTATACTTGGCATGGCATTAACATTTTCATCTCTTGTTCATTTTATATATTTCTTAGATTATAGTGCACTGTTCTTATGGGAAAGTTGTCATATATCTCTTTAGTCAATGTTTTGCTCTTAATTAGACCACTAGAAAGATATTGCCATCTGCATTTGTAATCCATATCTTAATCAATTTGATTGCTTTTCTTTTCTTTTTCTTCAACTGAAGCTGTAGCATGGAGGGGTCTTGTGTTATCATTATCAGTAATGCGCTTTATTAAATTTATTTTCTTTTCCTTCACTCGTTGTTGTATTAAGACTGTGGATTGAGTTTTGAATTCTTCATCTGCTCCTACCTGTCCAAATGTTTTTATCTTGCTTCATGTCTGATTTCAGTTGATCTATTAAATTCTTTGAGTGTTGCTTTGAAAATCAAGCTCAAATTGGGACCAAAGTCCAAACTGTTGGTTGTGGCCTTTCCAGTATTATGATGAACTTTTTTTTCTCCTTTTTTATGTTGAATATCATGAGTTGATTTACTTAATATACTGAGTATAGAACCTATTTCTCTCCTGTTTTTCTCTGCTCTTTATATTTATGTATTTCAACATGATACCTCGATGCGTCTTACTAGGTTGAGGAGTTGTATTCGTTGGACCTTGATTCTCTTGACACTCTTCGGTTGGTTTTTGTATCCCAGTGGCCTACAACCATTTAATCTGCAGGGCAGAGATGCCTTTTTCATTGTTGAATATTTGAAGTTTTTTCACCATCCTTTTTCAGGCCTGTATATGGGTTGATTTTCCTTTTCAAATGGCGCCCGGATGAAAAGGATGACCGTCTTGTAATTAAGGATCCTAACACTGATCTCTTTTTCGCCAATCAGGTATACTTCCATGATTCATAATTGATGTTCCACAAGATGATGAGAGTAACTTACACAATTTTTTTTTTTTTTTTTTTTTTGGTTATTTGTGGTTCGCAGGTTATTAATAATGCTTGTGCCACCCAAGCAATTTTGTCTATCCTGATGAATTGCCCGGACATTGACATTGGCCCAGAATTGGTGAAATTGAAAGAATTCACCAAGAATTTTCCTCCTGAACTCAAAGGTTTGGCTATAAACAATAGTGTTGCCATACGTTCAGCTCATAATAGTTTTGCAAGACCTGAGCCTTTTGTTCCTGAGGAGCAGAAAGCTGTCACCAATGATGATGATGTCTACCATTTTATAAGTTATTTACCTGTCGATGAAGTACTGTACGAGCTTGATGGACTAAAGGACGGACCTATTAGCCTTGGTCCGTGTAGCAGTAATGAGCATGACGACGCAGACTGGTTGCGCGTGGTGCAACCCGTGATTCAAGAACGCATCGAAAGGTACTCCAAAAGTGAGATAAGGTTTAATCTCATGGCAATAATCAAGAACCGAAATGAAATGTATACTGCCGAGCTCAAGGAGCTTCAGAAAAGGAGAGAGCGCATCTTGCAGCAGTTGGCCACCTCCCAGTCAGACAGACTGGCAGACAAGAGAAGCTTCGAAGCACTAAACAAGTCACTATCAGAAGTAAATGATGGAATTGGGAATGCCACTGAGAAGATTTTGATGGAGGAGGAAAAATTCAAGAAATGGAGAACAGAAAACATTCGGCGGAAGCACAATTATATACCATTTTTGTTTAATTTCCTCAAGATTCTTGCTGAAAAGAAACAGCTGAAGCCCCTTATCGAGAAGGCCAAGCAAAAGGCTGGCAATTCCGAGTGATAGGGGGCCTTGGTGGCGGTTATCAGATTCTGGATTAGTGTTACTTTGTTCTTGTCTCTTTTCCGCCCGGAACTGGACTCGTGTTCTGTTTTTCTAGAACATCCTCAGGGAAATATTGACAGTCGACAACCTTTTAGGAGGAAAAATGTTCAATAAGATAATTTGTTCCAAAAGAGAAATATCAGTAGATTGACTATTTAATGTAAAGGATTATTTCATTTCAAACGGAGAAGCCCAGCCCGACATAGGCCACCCTTGTCGGTTTGTAGGCCGGAACATAACATGCAGAGCTCTTCATCGTCGACCCTCTCGAGTTCGTAGGTTTTGTTGTAGAATTAAAACCCCAATGGGTGATCCCTGTACTAGACCACGCAGATAATAATTATGATTGCCGCGCTCTTTGACTCTTCCTAGTAACGGGGATCGGCGTCTCTTTTGAGAAAAAACTGCCATTGTCGCTAAGAGAACCTTCTTGCTTTCGCTGAGATCACTGCGTATTTATATTATTGTCTAATATTATTGTTTTGTTATATATATATATATTTTTATTTATTTTTTTGGTGTGAGTCGAATGGGTTCTACTATAGAAAATTGCGTGTAGGTGTGGATCTACTGAAAGGCAAGGAAGCTCTTCAATGTTTGACAGAGGCTGCGGAGAAGGCAGAGCTTGAGTTGTCATCTCTGACTCAGACCCACGTTAGGTGTGTTGCTCAATTTGTAGTCTGAGATTGACTTCTTTTATCTTTCCCTGACATCTATTGACTACTGATATTTCTTGGCCTTTTCTAGTTTACCACGTTGATACCACCCTGGCAATTGCTGCATGAGTATTTTCCTCTGCTCGGTTTGCTTCTTTTCTAATTCTTTTGATACTCTCCCATTACGTGGTTTTCAGTACAATTTCACTTAATTGGAAGCCAGGCCAACAAAATGAACTTTGGCAATTGATTTGGAAATGAAGATGGTTTTTTTTATCTGCATGCAAGATGGTCTTTCTTTCCCTTAACCCGCCTGCCTCAAAAAAGAAAACACAAATGAGAAAATAATGCAATCGGTAATTTTTATGCCATATTAAGCTCAGTAGGTAGTATCTGCAAATCTATGATTTTGTTGGTGGTTCAACAGGCATGTTCAGCTTTGAAATCTATGATTTTATGCAAAGCTTTCCACCAAAGATGTAGATGAATTGATCCTTGTTGGTGGTCCAACATGCATTTCAGCTGTTCAGGATCCTTTGAGAAAGATGACTGAAAAAGAATCGAATGCACTTGGATCTGCAGTTCAGGTTGAGTTTCTAACTGCTTTTCTCTCCTATTGTTACCTTTTCCAAACAAGGCTGGTTGTTGGATGATCGTTTTATCTTCACATTTGCCTAGTACAATCTTACTATACTTAGGTTCATTATTACAGGCTGCAGTTCTAACCAGAGATGTTAGCGATATTGTGCTCTTAGATGTTACATCGCTCTCTCTTGGATTGGAAACTATGGGCGGTGTGATGACAAAGATTATCCTAGGGAATACAACTATACCATCCTCCAAAACAGAGTTATTTTCCACTGCTGCTGATGGCCAGACAACCGTTGAGATTAATGTGTACCAGAGTAAGAGAAAGGTTGTCAGGGACAAGGTTTGAGCTGGGGACATGGACTTGAAATGGCTATTCAATCATCATGTTTAGAGTGCCTACACTGGACCAATGCAACTTCTATGGGCATTAGCTTCATACAATAATTTAGTTGACGAGCGGATCGATGATTAGCACTAAAAATGGTCTGACGTGAGGCACGATACGAAAATTATGTATGGTTTGATGCTTTGTTCAGGATTGTGTTGACAATGGTGGCTACCGAGCGCAACTGTAACCTATTTTGACTTGGGAAATAGAAATCATGGCAGGTGGAAAGGACAGTGATCAGAGAAGCTGAAAAGTTTTCAAGGGAGGACAAAGAGAAAAGGGATGCCATAGACACCGATAACCAGACTGACTCTGTCGTGTACCAGACGGAAAAGCAGCCGATGGAGCTGGGGGAAAAAGTACACTTCGCTGTAAAGGACAAGGTGGAGGCCAAACTAAGGGAGCTCAAGGATGCCATCTCAAGTGGGACAGTCCAGACAATTAAAGGTGCAATGGCTGCCCCGAGACAAGAAGTCCCGCAGCTCGGGCAATTCCTTAACATTCAGCCGGGCACAGGTTCTGGATGAGTTCCTGGCCACAATGCCAATGCTGAATAATGCAATACTTTCACTGACAGGCATCAGAAAGTGATAGCTTGGGGTCGGTTGTACAGTTTCCATAAAGATGTGCAAAAATTTTATATGTATGAGTGATGTCTTGTTAATTCTAGTACAGTTGACTGGCTACCACGTAGCTTATTTTGCCGAGCACTCATCCACAAATTCCGCAAGATAGCTAGTCGTTTTGTTGTGGTTGGAAGGCACTCGGCCCATAATCTCCGCGAGGCCGATTGTGTCTCTCCCTCTCTCTAAGCGCACCAGGAGGACAACGTTCCTCCTAGTGGCCTAATGGGCCGGCAATAAAGTCAAAAGTGAAATAACAAACTCAAAAGCAGTTGAAAAACAAACTTGGCCCTATTACATGACAAAACTCATTACATATTATTGGCAGTAAATTTTGTTTCCACCCGGAGCATTTCCTAGCTTGAACTTGGAATTCAAGTTAAATTCGTTGGACCAACATAAAAATTTGAACTTGGAATTGAAACTAGCTCATCAACACTGTTTCTAGTATGCAACCTGAGGTGGTGCGTTAATGGTGTTGACGCTACATGGTTCCACGAAATGATTGGAGAAAGCAATATGACTAGAATCCAAAGAGGTTTCTAAAAGCTTTCAGAATGCCGGTTCCTTTTTTCTTGGTTTTTCGAGCCACTTTTGCGGACGGTTTACCATCATCGTCAGCGAAGAAGTCGCTTTGGTGATGAATCCTGCAATACCCATGTGAAACTGAAGACGATCTTCTCGTGTAAAATGCACTCTTCTCTGCACGTTCTGGCAAGGAAACTTGCTTCTCGGTTGGCCTTTCTCCGCCGGAAGAAACTACAGGAACAGAACGGCTTCTCCTTAAAATCACCCCAAATTCCTCTCCAACCTCATCTTCCTCTGCTCTCTCCGGACATGATGACTTGTGGACTGTTATGTTCTCTCGGTTTCCGGAGCCATGTCTTGATGCCAGCATTGCTGTCTGAAAAGGAGCATCAAAATCCCATAAGCCCACAGATCTTGACTTTTGCATGCCAACATGTTTGATCTCTGAGTAACCCGAGCCTCCCTTCATTTCTTTTCTCGCTTTTCTAGCTAGGCCTCTTTTCTGTGTTGGAGGCAATCTGGTGTTTCTTTTTTTTTTCTTTTTTTCTGCGTTGAATGACAGTCTACTGTAGAGGGAACGGCTGCAAGAACGAACACAATGACTGTTGCCCTTTGTATAAGGTACAACTTATCGGCACCTTGACTTCTTTTCTGACTTGCTGGAGTCTTGAAGTCTAACCACGTCAAGTTCGGTGGGTGTGACGGTGGATGTACTTGGAAGTTTGTGAAAATTTCCTTTTCCACCTTTTCCCTTCCGCTGTTGGAAAATGCAAGGTGACACCGTACGTTAACAACGACAAAATGAGCAGTTGCCATTTGCCACGAAAAGTCCACCGCTCGGGGTGGGCTGTAAACACTATAATGAATTGAATTGGACGTATCGCATGTGGGTATACTTTATGATTATTAAATTTGTTGTTAATTGTAGTAATATATTCAAAAATTAAAAATTATATAACTAATAACTATAAAAATATAACGTACGTATAATAAGAGTTCACTGTGTCTATGTAAATTTTTATTATGTCCTAACATCCTCCGTGTAAATCAGCCAATGTAGCGTAGCGACAATAACAGCGCCAGTAAGGGCAAGCGGCGTAATTGCCATGACCCGTAAGTCACAACGACGTTGATTTCACATGGAGAACCAGCACACGTACGACCCACGTAATTATAACCGATCATGTTATCTCAAATGTAAAAAGAATCAAAACCATGTCCAAAACGACAATTGAAATGGAGTGAAGAGTGGGAATTGTTTTTTGGGGGTTGGGGGGGGGGTTTCTAATGTCAGAGCAATGTTGACAATGAATGTGAAAGCATTTAAAGTAACTTTAATTTGCTTACAATTAAGGACTAGACAACTCAAATTTATACGCGTCGTTTGTTACTTGGAGATGGCCAGTTGTGGTGTGAGTCTGAACTGGAATTCTACGACATTGACGTGCGACGCTACGGTGTAACGTACCGACGTTATATTCAGCGTCAAGAGACCCAAGTTGTGGTGCCAATCAAGTCAGCAGAAAATTCTACGGAACTCGTAATAAAGTTGTTTCACAATGTTGCATAGTTAGGCACAATGGTTATTGAATTCGACTCCTACTAGATTGAAACAATCTCGTGTACGGGAATTTACCAAGATCAATGATTCGAACTCGATCCTTTCATGGGACACTACGGAATTGATCAGTTCTTTGAAATTTGCTAGCAGCAGCAAAGCAAGATTTTTGGTCCCAAAAAGAAGGAATAAAAAAAAAATCAACAGCACTTGTTGTAAATGTTTGTCATTCTGACTGGTTTTTAACCTGATTCTTCACGGTATATGGTACTTTCATTTATATATGGCATGTCCTGGTCGTTTCAGGAAGTGGGTCCTTGGTTGCATTTGAAGGGGAAAAAATGACTTGCAACAGCCACTGACTTGGTGAGGGAGGGTACCGACAAGTCTAGTGGTGATTGCGATGCCAATTCCGTTGGATGTTTGCGGTAGTGGCTTGACTGGTTATTGAATTACTCGTGGTGGATTCTGGAGGCAAAAAGATGAAAGACAAAAGACTGAAGAGAGTAGGTGTAGAAACCGTAGATATGCCATGTCGTATAGACAAAATGGATGGCTGGCGTTCACATGGCAGCCTAAAAGCAGTAAATTTTCTGAGATTTTATACCTTAGCCATGGACCTTGGTGAATCCCTGAATAGTCTCACCAGGAGGATCAAATGGCTCAGTCCAAGCTACGTCAAGGCTTGAGGCTCCTGTAAGCGTCCAGTTGTAAGGTGGTGCATGACGGCTTCGTAGTCCGGGACCACTCCCTCGAGCAATATTCACCAAAAGGGTCGAGCCAGACCAACTAAACCCAAAACGACGTATGTTGATGATGTATATTTAACCCTATCAAATATTTTGTTGGGATTGAACCTGTAACCTTGTGTTTATAGACATACTGCTTCCCAGCTCAGCATTCACTACCTCGAAAATAGCCCATCAAAATTATAGTTACATAAAATTTAACCTTCGCATTGGCATTAGGCATTATGAGCAATTCTGACACCCTTTTCCGGATAAAATTTTATGGAAAGATGACAAAAAAGTCTCATATTTAATATGCTATTAGGGTAAATTTTTTATTTTAATTTTTTTAATATAATTCATATATAATTCAATATTATATAATAAGTATTTTGATGCAGGGAGCAAGAATTTTTCTTTTTTATTCAGTCAAGCAACAATCTCGTCTGTAAGTGCATTTGAAACGAGGGTTGGCACTGACAAAAACAAAAAAGAAAACCAAAGCAATCGTCAATGCTTGGTGTCTCCGTGCTGTACACTAGTGCCTGGAATGGCCTTCACACACATATTTATACTTATCACACACGGTTCACAACCCAATCAAACCCGACCCAAAACAGCTAACCCCTTGAAAAGAAACGAATAATATTTCATGCACCAATCACTACCAATTACCAAAGAAAAAAAAAAAGAGGGAAAAACTCTATGTTTTCTTTGCCTCGTGATTCAACATTCCGGTAGTTAAATTTTTAACCATTTTCCAAACTTCTTTCCATTAATCAATGACCCACCCGGCTTGGAAACTGTTTTTTTTTTTGGGTTTTGCCTTCTTCAAGTTCTTCTCCAGGTTGCGCTTTTTTTGTTTTTGTTTTTGTTTTTCATATTATTTTTGCCGTTTTATGTGCTTATTGCTTTCCCATTAATATAGTTTTGCAAACGCAGTCTAATGGAGGACGCACTAAAGAGCCCAGGGTAGAAACGGTGACCATAACTAGAAGTACGAGAAATAAGACTAATACGGTTGTCCCCCACATCCCCACCCCCCCCCCAAAAGAAAAAAATGGAAACAGTTATTTAATTTAATTTTAAGGCGTTATATGGAGTCATAGGGGTAAAGTAATCAATTAATTTTTATTTTTATTCTTCTTAAAATATTAATTAAAATTACTGAAGAATTTTTGCTCAAAAAAATATAGACATAATCAAGAATATATGATTAAAAAATTATTAAGATAAAATTAAATGTGAATGTACAGGTCAAATTAAATATTGTCTTAATTCTATTCAATTTTTTTTTTATTCATTGCATTATTTCTTCAGTACATCGAACTTTTTTCTTAATAAAAACAATCCCTTTTCACCTTAAAATTCACTCTTTTTCTCATTTCATAACCTCTGCCGGTAAAAAGTATCTGAAAAATACTAGTATCTAAAACAAAAAAAATAAAAAACTTGTAATAAAATCTCAGATACTTTTTACCCACACACATCAATTATAAAAATATCATTATGTCATTTAATAAAATAATTTTTCTAAAAGAACATTAATATCTTATTTTTATTAAATATTATAAAAAATTTTAAGAAAAAAAATTAAAATTAAAATTTAGTTAAAATTAATTAATGAAAAATAAAAATAATAAAAGTTGTTGACTTGGAATGTCACGGAGTTTGTTTAATAATGATCGGTAAAGATAAAGAAGCAACGAAGGGACAAGACCGAGAGGTCTTTTTGAGAGAGAAAGAAACTGAGCCTCTCTGTGCTTATGGTCTCAGAAGAGGAGCCTAAAAAGCCACGGCTCTCTCCCCATCAACGGGTATGCTGCCAACCCCACTTTCAAGATCGGTTCTTTTTCTACTCTGTGTTCTTATTTCTTGCTTACTATGATTATTGATCAAAGTTTGAAAAAGTGTCGATGATTCTTTGATAATGGAAAGGAAAACATTGGACATTGGTTCTTGTTAATTCTCTCTTCAAGAAATTGGTTCTTTTAACTCTTTTTTGTGCTCTTTTCTTTTGTTCCTCCTTTGATTTGGTTGACTGTATAGCAACTACTTTTTTTTCTCTTTTACTTCTTTGGTCACAATCTCTTGGTTAGATAGAATAAGGTGAAACTCTTCGGTTGAGTTTTCAACGGATAGTCGTTTTCTACTACATGAATCAGACTTTTATTCACATTCTTGTGTTCGTCTGGGCAGCGTTTGGATGGTAAAAGTTGAAATCTTGAATTCTGGCTTCTGGGCTTATGTTGAACATTTACAATAATACATTATCGGATTTTGGGTATAAGCTCTAGGGGTTTCTTTGCTATTGTCATTTCTGTTTATCATCAGACTTGAACCTTAAAAATTTGGATCGATATAACTGATTAGACCTTTAACCGTTCATGCCTTACTAACAAGAAAAGAAAAAATGAAATGACCAGCCATTCTGTAAGAATTAAATTGGCTGTTGAATGAACATCTGGAATGGATATCATTCTTCTGCTTAACAGTTAAAAAAGAAGCTCTGGAGCATTTGTTCTGAATTTCATGAGTTTCTTCATTTTCCTTTCTCTTAAATTTTCAAGAAGTAATCTTGACTTTTTTTTTCCCTTCACTGGCTTCTTCAACCTATATTTTTTGCAGACATCATCTAATTTCTGGAATTTTTGTATAATGAGATAGGTTTATAAGATTAGTGGTTGAATTGCTGAACAAGATATGCACATGTGTGCATTCACAAAAAATTATTTGTGAATGCATTCTTGCGTCTGTTTTCTGATAATAACAATCATGTAGTAAATTTTCTGATATCATGATAGGGTAGCTTCTTTGGGAATCAAGAAAGCATAATGGTCAAATCGGTGGGAAATAAGAATGCGGGGCTACTAAGATCTGTAGAAGAGAGGGCTCTGCACAAGAAGGAGGAGGATGAGCAAAAGAAGCAACAAATCCCTTATTTTCATAGAGACTCTGTCTCAAATATCCTTGTTCGCCTTCCTCTCAGTTCACTTCAACGTGCAAGGTTTGTTTGTAAGCCATGGTACAACCTCATCAACAGCCCTGTCTTCATTGATGCTCATCTTCGTCGCTCTGAATCTGTTCTCATCTTTCTAAAACCGGTTCTAAGACCGGGATCATACCATTATTCTTCAACACCAATACCACCAGAGCAACCAAATACATTTTCTGTTGAAGGGAATTTGCTACGATCACTGCCTGTCCCCATTTTTGGTCAACCAAACACAAATAGAGGATCGACGTATTATGTGCAGTTCATTGAATTTGGGGAAGGAAAGAGCAAGATAGGGGAATATAATGTGAGCTGCCGAGGCAATATCAGAGCCACGTGCAATGGCTTAATTTTGCTGGATAACAAACTGAAGAAAGGAGGAATGATAGTCTTGAATCCTGTGACAAGGAAAATGGCTGCACTACCTTTAGGTACTTTATTCCCTTCGGAAAGGGAGTCTTATGGCTTTGCTGTGAACAATGTAAATGGAAAATATAAAGTGGTGCACTTGTTTCAAGATAATTCAGGCTATGTCAGTTGTGAGACATTAATTCTTGGTACGGGATTGTGGAGGGCAGTTGACGGACCTTCTTTTGGACTCTTCGGTTGGCTGGGGTATCCACCTATTTCAGCCATTGGAAGTTTGAATTGGATTCCTCAAGTGGATCGCAGTGATTACTTGGTGTCGATGGAAGTCCACAGTGAAAAGTTTCGTACCGTACAGCTCCCAAAGAGTTGTAGACCTCATGACAAAATTATCGAGATGGGTGGTTCCCTGTGTTTTGTCTTTCATGAAGGCTTGAATATTGATATTTGGAGCTTGGAGCGCTTAAGCGGAGATGTTTGGAAAAAGCAATACAGCATCACAAGAGGTTGTATAATGGACATGGTTCCCCTTTTAAGCCTAAGGGTGAGTGGAGATGTTATTTTCAAGAGGAATGAGGATGGCTCGTTCTACGCTTATGACGTGAAACTCCAAGAGATGAGAAAGATTGAGACGGATAATGGGCACTTTCATCGAACTGTTCCCTGCCTGCCTCATGTAAATAGCATGCTCTCTTGGACAAGAAGCGAGGACATCTGTGGTTAAATTCCCTGGTTGGCTTCCACCCGGGTACTGTGGATGGCTTGTATTATATGTGTTTTACTATTTTTGCTTTTCTGAGACTTTATGAGGATGCAAAGTCAATGATGCCAAGAGAAAAATAAAACAAATAGGATGTATCTAAACTTAAGGATATGTTGAATATGGAGTGAAATATTTAGAGTAATGCTGTGGTCAAATTTTTGTTGGAGCAATTTTTATAATAATTTAGTTTTATTCAGTGTGTTTGGTTGAATCCGAAAGTTGACGAGTCTCCGTGTCGCTTGAAATTTTCATACCCTGGAAGATGTTGGCTTCATACTTAAGAAATACAAAGTTGAAACACAAATAGTCTAGTCAGAATGTTGGCAATTGACAGCAAGAAGGTGGAGAGGATCAGAGCGCTCATGCTTAAGCTCATTCAAACGCAGCACTTGCTGGACGTGGAGGGTTAACAAGAAAAATATCGAGAAGTTGATCCACGGTGGTGTACTCGTAGTCTGGGTACAGGGCTGAAGCCTCGAGATGGTCCTCGCCCAGTTCAAAGTTTAGTGCATCGCCCTTTATGAACAGGCTATGAAGGATTGACACTGGGATATTGTCCGGATGCGGCAGGGCTGCGACAGTTAATGTTCTAACCAGAGTTAGCAATTGTATCCATACAAATGCAGAAAAATCCCACCGATGAAAGAAAAAACCGACAAAAAAGTCTGTAGCATGTAAGACTTTGTGCTCCTTCGCAGAGCTCATGGGATGATAGTCTTGTGTCCTGGAAACGCTTTTTGCAGAATCCAAATTAGAACTTGGCATCCTGCCCATTTTCTAGGCTATCTATCAGGGATGGGTCTGATAAAGTTCTTACCCTGAGAGAGCTTCAGGATATCTTCCTCAGGGATATGAACCCTATTGAAAGTCCGACCAGTCTTCTTCTCCCAAAGAGAGATGAGTTGAAGCTGAGTTATAATGTTCTTCTCCATCCGATAGATCACAACTCTGTTACATGCTCTTGGGTCATCCGCCAATTTTATGGTGTACATGGCTATGTCCTCTTCATAATTTAGCACAGCTGAAGATGACAATTATCAGCATCACACAATTCTACAAGCAGGCAGGCATATATTTAAAGATTAAAGAAATGAAAGCCAACCAATTGCTGCACTGTCTGGTAATTAAATCCAAACGTGCAACTATTCGATTAAGCTTCATTAAGAAACATGAACTAAATTAAAAGTAGTTTAGTCTAAAGCACGGATACTCTCAGCTTCGCCGGTGCCATAGATGGTGACATAGTCGAGTTGCTCATGCGGGCGAAGTAGGCGGTCGGCAAAATATGCACCACAGCAATTTGCAGACACAAAGGTATAAGGGATCCCAGCTGCTTCAACGGCCCTTCTAACTTTTCTTTTCTTATCAAGAAATCTTTCGAAAGGTGGTAAGGGGTGCACCCTGTCCTCTTCGATTCCAAAATCGGACGGGAAGAACCTCTGATGTCATGTTAATAAAATATTCCATTCAAAAAATTACACCGTTGAATAAACTTTAAAAATAAATTGCATATTAAACACTTGCCACGTACCTTTATGTTACCGGCGACCTTGATGGCATCAATGAGTTTGAGTTGGTCAAGAACCTGAGGGTAAGCTAGTGCCGATATTACTACATCCACCTGCCGAAGTACGGATACAATTTTCTCCTGCTCCTCCAATCCTCCCGTCACATTTAACACAAAACTGGTCCAGTGAAGAGATAAAGAGTAATATGTTTTTAGTCTTTTTTAGAGGTCTCTGTATGTGGATATGTACAGTAGAGATAGAAAACAGCACCTGGACAATGGTGACCCCCATGGACTGGAACTCCGCGTAAGTTTCTGCTTTTGGGGAATCAGTAGCCTGTGGAGTGATGGGGCGAGAGTAAACGTAAGTGTCGTGGCCCAGCAAGACGCTTGCCTTCACCAGGTATTTTCCAATGTAGCCGGTTGCCCCGAATATCAGGATCTTGCTTGAGTCATTCTCCATGCTCCTCTCTCTTGTCTCGCCCTTTGCATTACCATTGTCCCCTACTTCCCTTTTAGCGAAGCTTTAATTGCAACCTTTGAGTTTGGGGGGTTGAACAGTCTGTTTTTTTGTTTTTTTTTTTGGGTAGTTCGGGGACGTGAATTGTGATGTGTATTACCCTTATGGTGGCTGTAAATTCTTGGTTCCGCACTAATTATACCCGTGTAATTCAGCTGATCTTAACAATTGTTCTGCGTTGAACTTTCTCACGTAACCGAACCTACAATTCAAGCTTAAATTTCAACTTGCGGCCAAAATTTGATCGTACAAATTTTGATAGGACACTGTCCGCTGCTCTTGCCAATTGATGCGACGTTTCAAGATGAGGACTGATTTGGAGCCGGCCATCCAATGGGATCCCCTCAACATTGAGGGCAGGCTTTTCCAGTGTGTCTACGAAGCTGTTCTTCCCATAAAGAGACGGTGGCATGCTCGCTTGCACGCAAAAGACTTTTTACGTAGACTTCCTTCCAAAAAAAAAAAAAAAAAAATCATATGGCTGTAAAATTTTATATTACTCGTACTCTTGTCAATAATTGCTATAGATAAAATAAACTCACAGCGCTCGTGTGCATGCTTTAAAGATGTTACTTCCAAAGATTTTGCAACTCTTCAAGTTTGGCAAGAATAATAATAATAATAATAATAATAATATAGTATTTTTTTTTCACATGAATTACAGAATCGTGTGAATATTTTCACTTTAGAACATGTTTTCTCATGACAATATTTACATAGTTTGGTTCGTCGTCTTGTCAAGATTTGGGCAATTTCAACCTCTTCTGTGGACAAGCAGCCGGTTTATATGGGCTAGGCCTGGCCACTCTTCTCTCATGGCAAATCTTTTTTTTTTTTTTTTTAAAAAAAATTTGGCAGGGATTGATAGGCCGGGCCTAGCTTGGAAGTCAAAAATACCCAGTAAATTAATGAAGGTTTGCTGCAAGGTTACGGTCCGTTTCTTAATATCGCTGGATCATATGAAAAATAAAACAAATAAAATAAAATAAAGCAAACTAACAGCATTTTAAAAATAACATCAAATTATTTTTATTTTTTAAAAAATATATTGATGAAATTTTATTTAATTTCATAAACAAATGATATTAAATATAAAAAAATTATTGTTACAAATTATTAAATGTGTATTAAATAAATTTTGTTGTACAGTGATGTTATCGAATAAAAGTCACGTAAAAAAACATAAAATATTTTATATCCGACTTAAAAAAAATATATAAAAGGGGTCCACAAGAGTGGGCTGAGGCCGCGCCGTGGGGAAGCAGTCCAGTCAGCGGCGTTCGTTAGCACGGCCGCTGCCCTTTGTGTTCATGCGAGAGTCCTTTTGCTATCTATTCTCGAGGCATCCATAATTTGATGGACGTTTGCATTTATAGTGAGGAAATTTTCCAGGTTAAGAAAGGTACTCATAATACAGCACGAGATGTGGCTATTAAGGGTTTTTTTTTTTTGTTTTTGTTTTTATATATAATCTATTTATACATGAAAAGGTAAAATTATAGCATTATTAGGTGGCGGTAGTCTTAAAAGCAAGACGAGATACATTCTCTAAAAT
The DNA here is from genome assembly GCA_019804595.1 of Bruguiera parviflora. Lineage (NCBI taxonomy): Eukaryota > Viridiplantae > Streptophyta > Magnoliopsida > Malpighiales > Rhizophoraceae > Bruguiera > Bruguiera parviflora. The sequence continues at coordinate 2,554,704 of CM034050.1, forward strand.
AACCCGAGAATACTAGGAATTTTTAGGTGATTCTTTTAACGATTAAGAATTTGAATTTTAAATTTTTAAAAAGGTAAAATCTTGTTGTGAATGTCATTGCGTGCACTCCGTAGCACTGCAAACTGCCCTAAGGCGAACGACTGCCTCTTTAGGGGAACCGAGATGCAAATTCCCTGCATTGTGTTGTCGTTCTGGGTTCGACAAATTTTCGTGGCTAGTCTTCGAACTTGGGTCGTCAGAGTTGCCTTAGAGGCCGCGAATGTTGGCCCGACGCTGCCATGCCAGGACAACCAAAATTCTTCAATTTTTTTTTCTTTGCAAAAATGATTAGATGATATTCTGGAAGTTTCGAATAGGTTTTGTTCCCAATAAATTAGGCATAAAATTCAACTCTCCGTTGTTGTAGATCAATATCATATTTACCTACGTCCACCTACAATTCAACCACTACGCATGCTTGGAATTTCCTTCCCATGTCTTTAGGTACGTATATGTATATAAAGTGGGCATCGCTGGTCTAGGGCGGAGCCCAATGGTTGTCATAAAACGCGGGCGGCAAAATTGACGCGCTATCAAGTCCCTGTCACTACACAGATACTAGTGTCTTCCAAGTTAATTGACCCAGTTCAGGATTTCCCGACGTCTTCAAAACCAAGCCGGAAAGGACCAGCGACTTAACTTTGGTCCAGTAAACCCGTATCGTTATCGCTTTAATTATTTTTCAATCGATAAACACATGATTTATACAATGAGACTTAGCACACTTTTGGTTTGTTTTTTTGTTTTTTTTTGTTTTTGCAAGCACAATAAGCTTATTATTTTTAATTATGCATTTTTTTGGTCGAATTTTATTTAAATTTTTATTTTTTAACTACATATTCACTAATCCTAATAATCAATTTGAGCCGGGTTGAACCCAAGTTGCATTTTTAATCTTTGACTCTTTCGTGGTTTTGAGAACGCATAAATGATTGCGGGACACGCGCGTATTTGGTTTTAAGTGTGCACGTTGCTCTGAACAAATTATAAGTCAATGTCAAACAAGCATCTATTGTCGGTGGCTTTCGAAAGTGCCAGGCCATTATTTCTTTTTTATTTGGTCTAACAAATGCACCGCATCCCCATTTGACCTCGCATCTCAGAACAAGAAATTCAAAGCTGAATTTGAATAAATATTAAGAATCAAAAGATCATGTACAAAGCTATGCGCCGTGTGAAAAATCAAGAATTCTTTTTCTACGGTAGGTACAATTTCATGTATTTTTTATCCCCAATCAGTAACTCAAAATATAAGAAGGAAAAGGTCTCTTTTTGTTTCGCGGATCATGGTGTGTTTAGTCTTTGTCTACGTGGAAGAGCCGGTGGTGGAGCGGGACAGCGAGGCAGGGTCCACCAAGCACGCGGCCAATGCTCTTTCTAAGCTATTTACAACATCGGTCATGGACGGCCGATCTCGACCTTCCAGCGTTACACAATCGGCGGCCAAGTAGCCTACATATGCCACAGCCTCAATTTCGAACGGCGTCGGCGGCGGCACCCTTTTGTCCAAAATTCTATGGATTTCATCTTGCACGATATACGGCACAACAAAATCCACAACATTCCTAGGCACCCCATTCTCATTTTTATGTATGGCCTTGAACCCTGATAGCATTTCCAGCAACACAACTCCAAAACTGTACACGTCGCTCTTTGTAGTCAATTGTTGGAGCCTGTAGTACTCAGGATCCATGTAACCTACCGTGCCAGCAGCACAGAGCGAAAGGTGGGATTCCTCATCCTGTGGACCCATCAGAGATAGGCCAAAATCGGACACCTTGGCTGTCCAAGAATCGTCGAGCAGGATGTTGGATGACTTGATGTCTCGGTGTATGATGGGAGGCACAGCGTACTCGTGGAGGTACTCAACCCCTCTGGCAGCGTCTAGCGCTACCTTGACGCGCCCAGGCCATGACATTAATGGTGAATTTGGGAGCTTGTGAAGATGGTCGTCAAGTGTGCCATTGTGCAAGTATTCATACACTAGCACGCGTTCCCTGCTATCTTCGCAGAATCCTATTAGGCAGACGAGATTCTTGTGGTGGAGACGGGAAAGGGATTCGAGCTCGTGGATAAATGCATTGTCTTTGTCCTCCTGGCGCCTGTAGATTCCATAATTGATTGCGCCCGATGATTTGCTCGATAGTTCTTCTGCTCGCTTGATTGCCACTTTGCGTCCGTCTTCTAGAGTTCCCATATAGACACAACCAAAGCTGCCGGTTCCTATTTTGTGATCTTCCGAGAAGTTGTCGGTAGCTTCCACGAGAACTTGTAAAGAGAACTCCTCCAATTGACCCGCCTTTCCCATGCTAGCCAACTGGCTAAGCCGTGTCTCCAGGACGGGTGGTGTTTGTCCCTCCTGCCTGTTCTGCCGAGGATTTAAACCCTGTTCCAGGGGTGTTTCAGTCTCTTGATCCAGGCGACCTGAATCGTGTATGCGGCATCCTCTAAACTTGCAATACCTGAGGATGAAGAAGCCAATGATTAGCAACCAGCCCAAGGATCCAGCACAACCCATCACTAGGAAAGCAATCATTCTGCCGCTCCATTCATTATTGCTTCTGCTTCCAGAAACACCCGGAAGCGGTGGTGATAATGGAGGCGCAAACGGCGGCATTGAATTTGACGGTGCTGTAGCCACAGGCGGAGTACAATTAATGCTGAATTTACAATGCTGACAGACACTATATCCCTGTCGGCAAAATGTGCCAGATCCTTGCAATGGACCACAGGGACAATCGCTTCTGCAAGAGCCTGGCAATGCAGACCCAAATACCATTAACCTGGAGTCAAAATTCTCATTGCCCCAGCAATACAAAGAAAAATTCTGTGCCAAAACTCCGCAGAAAATGCTTCTCTTCGCTTCAATACTGCTAAAATAAATCTCCCGCAAACTGTCTGGCAAGCTGAAATTATTCTGCCCCCAACAGACTACCTTCTTATTAGCTCGCAACGCGCAACTACGATTCTCTCCCAAGGCCAGAGATATGAATTTACCTTGCGGCTTTTCGCCTACCATATCTCCCCAACAATCCAATTCATTTTCACAAGTGAGAGCACAAGCATGCCTAAACCCAGCAGCAATCACGCTGTAATTCCCGCTGGGAAACAGAGCAATACTGGCATTCGCGGTCGCGGCATTGCCAAAGCACCTAATAAGACGCCCATTTGCTAACAACCCACAAACGAATTCTTCACCAACGGCAATACTCGAAAGATTAGGAGCAATGCTAGCATTGAATTCAGGCCATTGCCAGCACCAGAGGCGATCATTGCCATTGAACAGGCCACATATATGAGAATTGCCGGCTTTCAGTTCACTAAGAGCAGAGCCTTGGTAGATCCTTTTGTAGGACATGTTAGTGCCGTTGGCGGAGAATCTCCAACAAACCACAGTCGAAATGTTGGAGGAAGGTAAATAGAAGGAGCTCAAAGCGCACACGAACCCATCTCCGGCAACCACCCCAGAAAACGGAATATTGGGGTCCACCGGAATCTGAATTCCGGCGGGAAAGCTGGAACAATTCAGGGAAGATCGTTTACTACCTGGAGAAAGCTGCACTAATGCACATACCAAAGTCTGGTTATCAGAATTCTCGGATATGGCCACCGTAGGGATCGAGTAAACGAACGGAATAGTACAAGAAATGAACACGAAAAGCGAGAGAAAAGAAGAAACTTTACTAGAAAATAAAAACGTCATAGAAATGGGTTCTGATATTTGATAATCTCATGGCTTGTTAGAAAAAAATCGAGGAGAAAAGATGGTACAGATGCGGGGCTTTAATTAGAGTCGCGATGGTTTTTGTACCTGTAGAAAGAACTAGACGCGCTTTTATGAGGGATTTTTGAGGACCAGGACCAAGGAGCAAGAGGACCAAGTCATTTGAAAAGTCCTTAATATCAAAATTTTAAATGAATTGGGGCAAAAGATTTCCAAAAAAAAAAAAAAAAAAAAAGGAGAAATAAAAAATCATAGAGCGCGCGTGGTCAAGACTCGAGGGAGAGAGTTGAAAAAGAAAAGGCACCCTTCGAACGCGAGGAAGCTAGACGCTTGCGTGTGTAACGTGACCATGTGACTCGGTAGTGATGGAAACTAATAGTTCTTTTACAATTGATTGCAATAAATTATATTTAATGTGATTACAAGAACACCCTGTTATAATGATACAATTCATGATACCTTGTAAAATTTATTTGTAAATATATCATTTAATTTTATAGCACATATAAATTTAGTACAAGTGTTAAACGTGCCGAGTTTTTTTTTTTTTTTTTTTTTTTTACCTTTTTTATGACCCATTATTGAGCCATTTTTATTCAGCGTCATTTCTACAAATTGTGTGCTTTAATTTCCATGACAAAAAATTATCTAGTCTGCAAATAAGTTTCGCGTCACTTGCTAGTTGACTACGAGATAAACGAGCTTTGCTTCATAAGATGAACATTTCGATAAAAAGAAAAATGGAAAATTTTCTCACCCCCCCCTCTCTCTCTCTCTTTAACTTCTGCCACATGACGTTTGATCCTCGGCCCAGGCTATGTCTGAAAATTTTCTTCGTTTGCGTGGAAGGTTCATAATTAATAGGAAGCTATGTCTGAATATATTCTGGGGTAAAGTCTTACGGAAATTAAATTAGGAATAATAACATAATAACTTTTTTTGTCTAATTAAATTAGAGAAAAAAAAATTTCTTTCTCGAATAAAATTTAAGAGTTCAAATCTTATATCTTACTCTAAATCTTAAATTTAATAAAATCTTAAATTTATTAATTATTAAATTATGCCTAATGATTATATTAACGCAATAAGGTTGCCGATATGTTTAAACACGGAACGAGTTGTGTGCCTGAGTCTTCCTAAATTTTCTGACCCGAAACGCAAGGACCAGTCAGCCATGCCAAGTCCACTCTCCAGATATTACGAGCCTCGTCAACGTGGACTCTCTCTCTCTCTCTCTCTCTCTCTCTCTCTCTCTAGCACTTTCAAAAAAATAAAATGCGCATCTGTCACGCACAACAATTTTTTGGAAGCCCCCACACCCCTCTCCTAGTTTTTTTTTTATTTTAAGGAAGATTCTTTCTTTTTCTTCTTTCCACTAGTCCTCCAATAAAGGGATGGAATTATTTAACATCCTACAGGTAGATACTATACCTACAAAGTCTGATATAAAACATGTCTTCTCGATATCACGATATCTCTGGGACCACCAAACATTGAAATTTAATTAGCGTACGGCCAACTCGCCCCAGCCGAGTTGGTGAAAAGGACTTTGGCTCCTGGAGTGGCGGGGTTCGACCTACTCCCACGTATTTCTAATTCGAAGGATTTTTCCTAAAACGTGGATTGGGTGGGGTGCTTTGCATTCTGCTGTGTTTTTGATCCGTCTTTTCTTACTCTTTTTATCATCTAACTAAATTAACAATTGATTATCATTGTATTAAAGAAAAAATAAAATTAATTAATGCCAGAAAAAGAAAAAGTCTAATGAAGGAGTAAAAATATTCGAATAAAAGGAAATCCTGACAACCTCCCAATAGAAACTTAGATTCAAAGGTCATAAAAAAAAAAAAAAAGAAACTTAGAATTGAGTATCAAATCCTTCCAATTAAATAGAAAATGGTTAAGCTCTCTCGGAACGTTTTATTTTTTTTGTTAATTAGGCCGAAAGTTTCTAGCACTAAAGTCCTAGATATAACTTTGGCGAATAACTAAAACTTCGTTGTTCGGACCCATCATGTCAACGGGGACGTTAGAAGTAAGGGCGCGGCGGGGCAACGCGAAATTGCCATTATGTCTCGGGGAGTGCTTGTGAAAAGCGTTCATTTTTCTCTTTCTCTCTCTCTCTCTGTTTTTTTTTTTCTGTTTTTTTTTCAGATACGTCGTCCTACACTTCCTTTTAAGATTTATGCACTTTTTCCAATTCATCGGAAAGTAAATAAATAATTGTTGACCAATAACGTTATTTGGGGGGGGGGTGGGTTAGGCAGCCGTTCCTTGTTCGCCACTAAACTAACTACCGAGAAAGAGTGCAACATATAGTTGACGAAAGCGTGATGATTAACGTTAAGTTCAGTTCTTCCCCAACTACGTGAAGAAAATCTCACGAGATTGTGCAGGAAGACGAATTCAAAATACACTGGGGAGGTACAACAGAGAATCCAATAGGTTATAGGGGCTATTCTAATCCAATTACCACGTGCTCCAATGACTCGGGCTTCACGAAGACTCTTATTTCCTGATTCCCATGACACCTCTACCTAATGTTTAAGAATAACTGTCAAAATAAAAATAAAAATAATAATAAAATAAAGTACACGTTCTAAAAGGGTAAAATTTTCGACAATTTTTGACCCGTATAACGAGTCAGTTAGGCTATACGTCTCAGTCACTCATTGGGGTTAGCCTCTGTTGAAGAAGTGAGTTTAAAAGACGATAGATAAAGTTCAACGCTAGAAAGGAGAGTCGCAAAGACATATAATAGGAAAAAATACTTAAAACCCAAATTTTAAAAGTTTTTTAAGTTACGGTGTCAAAAATCTAAAAAAATGTTATTTACTCTCATTCTTTAAGGAATGTGCGTTTTTCTTTTCTTTTTTAAGTAAAATAAGGAAACAGTGAGGGTCTCTAATTTCGTTAGAAAAAATTAAACTAAATTTATATTGCATTAAATTTTTAAAAATAAATTTTATATTATTATCCAGTAAAAGTCATTAATCACTTTTAAAATTATGTAAAACTTGAAGTATATTTTATCTTATTAAATATTAAATCACAAATTTAAATTCATGATTATATAATAAGAACAAAACTTTCCGATTACTTAGATCACTAGTAAGATTGTTCACTCATATTAGGCCCGAGCCGTCTATGCCAACTCTGGTATGAGAGTCTAAACTGATTTAAAAAATATAAAGTCCAACCAGATTTAAAGGAAAAAAGAGAAGGCAATCTAGGCACTAAGCTGTTCAACTCCATAACACATACGCTACAACAGTAATTATGAACAGTCGTCAAAATCGACAAAACTGACTTTTCGCTGATAATAATTATGTAATTGGAAGGTAAACGTAAACCCAAATACCCATTTGACGATGAAAAGATAACTGTTTTTCTGCTCGCTAACTAGAATCATACGACATAGAATCGCTATATGCACCAAATAATCGTAAAGTGACAACAGCTTGCTTCGTTGCCTGAAGCTTTGAATCATGAAAGATGGTCCGTTCCAAGGAAGAGTAACTCGAGGATTCAAGGCTTCTCAGCATCCTTATTTATCAGTTTTGTTGTTGTTGTCGTTGTCTAGAAGCCTTAAAGGGCAAGGACCAGCGTCAACAAGCATCTTCACTACCTCTCTCATGCTAGGACGCAGACTCGGGAGCTTGGCCGTGCAAAGGATAGCAATCTTGAGGACTTTGACCATGTCTTCCTGGACAGATTCAGATGCAAATGCATTGTCGAGAAGCTTGATGACGTTTTCTCGATCGCTGAGATGAATTAGAACCCAGTACACAATGTCTTTTGCTTCTCCGTATTCCTCTTCAATTGCTCGTTTACCCGTGACTATTTCTAGTAGCACCACACCGAAGCTATATACATCATTCTTTTCTGTGACCTTAAAAGTATATGCCGTCTCTGCAAATGGAGGAATGCCAATGCTTGGATTAGCATGTAACAACAGGCACAGATGATTGTTATAGGTTTTTAATTTGCAGCCAAAGAAAAGATTTTTCCGAAGAGAGAGTTTTTAGAACTCACCGGGAGCAATATATCCATGAGTGCCAGCAAGACTGCAGCTATGAACACAACCATTGTAAGTCATTTCTGCAAGCTTCGCAATCCCAAAATCAGCAATCTTCGGCTCATAATCTTTGTCGAGTAAAATGTTGCTAGATTTGATATCTCTATGGACAATAGGTGGACAGCAATCATGATGAAGATATGCAATCCCTTTTGCAGCTCCCAAAGCAATTTTGTATCTTCGACGCCAATCCAACTCAGGCTGCCCACCTTTGATCTGTCGGTGAAGTGCTTGAAACAGACTACCATTTGCCATGTACTCGAACACCAAAAGATTTGATTCTTCATTGAGGAAACATGCATAAAGCTTCAGTATATTTCTGTGCCTGATCTTCCCCAAAATCTCCATCTCTGCTGCCAAAGCCTTCAGACCATCTCCTTTCCATAGTTGCTTTACAGCCACCGTACAGCCCTTTTTCTTCAACTCCAACCGATACACTTTTCCTGTACCTCCTCTTCCAATCAAATTTTGCTCTTCCAGATTGCATATTTCATCAATATCAATATCCATTTGGTGAAAAGTTTCGACCTTCCAATTTGAATCTCCATCCCTCTCGCCTCCCGAAATGCTTTCCACGCCTGCTTGACGCATTAGGTTCCTGTAACTCGTGAGTAGCAATCCAACTAAAGCAAAAACCAGGGCGAATACTATTGGAAAAAGCATTTCTAGTCTCTGTTTAGATTTCCTTTCCTGACCTTGTTTCCCCATGCAAATACGCATTCCTGAATCCATAAGGTTCTCGGAATCTTTTTCCACACAGAGTTCCTTGTTCCCGAGAAAAGCTCTGTCCCCCCCCATAGTCAAAATAGCTGTTGGAATTCTACCTGACAACTGGTTTTCGGACAAATCAATGGAACTTAGCTTCAAGTTCCCTAAATCTTCTGGAATCAAACCAGTAAGCTTGTTGTGTGAAAGATTAAGGGAGTTCAAAGAGCTCATTCTTGAAAAATCACGCGGAATATTACCACTAAAAGAATTCACAGCAAGATTCAAATCCACAATTCTTTGACAATCACCCAGTTTGGATGGTATAGATCCTGTCAAAGAATTTCCTTCCAGATGCAAAGATGATAATTGCTTTAAAGCACCAATTTGAGAAGGCAATGAGCCAGAAAAACTATTGTTGTCCAAGTAGAGCCTCTCTAGATTCATCAATTCCCCCAGTTCTGGTGGTAATGGACCCGAAAACCGATTGTTCGACAGAATCAACTGATTCAGTCCGGCAGAAAATCCGATTTTTGGGGATATCTCTCCAGTAAAGAAATTATCACCGAAATCAATCATGATGGCCAGTGGCAGCGCCCAAACTTCACTAGGAATAGGCCCAGACATCTGGTTCTTATTGATCCTGAACCTATTTAAAGTCTTGCACTTAGCATAAGAGTCTGGCAACTCCCCAGAAAACCCATTTTCGAGAGCAAGCAAGAACTGTAAATTTCTGCCTACGCACAAGAATTTCGGAAATTTACCTGAAAATTGGTTCTCAGATATGTCAAAACTGTTTAGGCGAGAGAAGCGGCCAAAATTTGCTGGGAATTCTCCTGAAAAATGGTTTCTATATATTGAGAATCCTTCAAGATAACGCATTTCTCCAAAGCCAGCAGGGAGTGTTCCTGAAAAGTTGTTATTATATATCTGAAAGACAGTCAAATTCTTCAGATTCCCAATGCCAGCAGGCAGTTCCCCGTGCAGGTGATTCGAAGATATGTCAAATTCCCTCAAAAGGGCGAGCTCTGCAAGCTCTGGCGGTAACTCCCCCGTCAAATTGTTTGCGAAAAGCTCAATCTTTGTAAGCTTTCGCAACTTGGAAATTGATTTTGGAAACTTCCCAGAGATCTTGTTCCTTGACATATCCAAAGTATGCAAGTCCTTGAGCTCAAATATGGACTCCGGAATGGCCCCTCTTAAACGGCAATCTGCCAGGAAGAGCCAAGTCAGTTTCTTCAAATTTCCAATACTTTCCGGGATTTCTCCCTCCTCGAAGCCAATTTGCCCAAAACCAAGTGCAGTAAGTCCCGCTAAGTTTCCAACCCATTTGGGGAACTCACCAGAGAAATTGATAAACGACAAGTCAAGAACCTCCAATTTTGTCAAGGGAGAAAGATCAGGTATCACACCCACCAGTGAATTTCTAGTGAGATTCAAAACGTTAAGATTGCTACATTTAACAAGCTCAACGGGAATCTTCCCGGAAATGGAGTTAGAAGCCAACCAAAGGGTAGTAAGGCTCTCGAGTGAACAAACTGACGGTGAAATCTCTCCCGAGAGAGACTTGTTGTCAAGCCGGATTGCGGTCACCTTCCCGGAATCACAAATGACGCCGGAAAATGTGCAGGGGGACTCTGATTCTTGCCATGAATCCAATACGTTCAAGGGGTCTTTGAGTTGGTTTTTGAATTGAAGCAAGGCCTGAGTTTCAACTGTGGAAGACAAACTAGGCGGGAAATTTAACGGGAAAAGGATAAAGCAATGGAGTGAAAGGAATTGGAAGGAAAGAAGCAGGCTTTTGTTGGCCATTGCCAGAAAAGGAAATTAGAATCAAGCAGACAGAAAAGAAATCCTGGTCCTCGTCATTGCCATTAATTAGTGATTATCGTCCTGGAAACAGCACAACAGAACAGCATCCAAGCCACCAGAATCAACTTGCGTATCCATAATGTAATGGACGGACAATGATAATCAATTAAATATTGAAAATTATATGAAAATACTAAAGGGGAATATTGTAAAGGAAAGCAAACAGCTAAAAGACAAGAGACAAAGATTGCAGGAGAGGAGACCCAAAGGGTGATGTTAGAACGTCAATTATGAGTTTTTAGCTGTGGACTTTAATTTATCAGTAAATTATTACACCACAACAAAGGAAAGTGAGGGCAGGTGCAGCCTTTGAAGTCACTCATTACTGTCTTTTGTCTTATGAGCTCAGTTTTGTTTAGCAAGCAAAGTAAAGAAAAAGGTTATAATTTTCTCGACAATTAGTTAACAATCAAACCACAATTATGATTCTATATTCCTAGGCCCATCTTTAGAGAACTTCCAACCCTGCTTCAACAGAAAGTGGCCTTAATCCTCCCAACAACAACCGTATCTTCCATCAAGTTAAAAAATCACAAGAAAGCTATACATTTAAGAATAAAGAAAGTTGGAAAGAAACTTCATAAAAATCCAAAAAAAAAAAAAAAACTATTTTTTTGAGGAATCTGTTCAATTTTCCATGTTCTGCAATTCTTACATGACAAAAAAAAAAAAAAAAATCAAAAACAAAAAATAGGTCCGTGACTGAATCAAACCCAAAAAAATCTCCAATCTGAAAGGGATAAAAAGAAACACCTTCACTGCTGGAATTCCTCAAAAAGGAGAAACGTTACGTAACTGAGGATGGGACAATTTTTTTTTTCCCCTTTTATTGATAACTTTTGTCCCTTTTCTTTGTGAAGAAAAGAGGACTGGAATTCCTGAAAGGAAGATAGAGGAGGAAGGCCCTCAGTCTTTTAGGAAGATTTTAGCTCAATGGCAGCCATGGGAGTTCAGAAACCCGGAAAGGCAGAAACCAAAAATCAAGATGCAGTCTTTTGGCAAATGGGGTCCAAGAACAGGTGAATATCCAAGAAAGATTTGATTTTGCCGAAAGCAAAATTACCTTACTAGGAATCACCCATAAAAAAACAAAACAAAACAAAACAAAAAAAAAAAAAAAAAAAAAAAGAAGAAGTCCCACTTCGTCGGTTTTTCGTTTTCTACTTTTTTCTTTCTCTTTTTTTTTTTTTTATCAATTAATTTATTTGTTTTATATCGATTTTCATTTACGGTGTTTCGTTGCCTTGTCCCGTACCAGGTTGAAGATGACTAGGGACAGAGATCTGCGTTGTCGTTACCATCAAAGTTTGAAGTCATTTGACAAGCATATGTCCTTTAGTTTTTGCACAACGTCGAGAATGGTTTCTGAAATTACGTCCTGCTCAAAGAAAAACCGAGCAGATTTGTAAAGTAATTCGTCGGTGCAATTTGTTATCATCTCATGGACGATGAGAAAAATGTCTCTCTCACTCATTTCACAGTCCACTCGTCTATTGGTGTCTTACAGTTCTGCTTTATGTCACTGCCACACGAGTAGGCCAACCCGCCCCTTCTGCAAGCCCGTGTTTACATCACTTTCACATCTGTAAATCTTTCTTATAATTAATAATTATAATAAATGAATAATTTTCACGTTTAAAATTTATTTTCACATACTGATATTCTATTAGAAAACATAGTCTATATCTAGACATTGATGTAGTTAATAAAATAAATGTAATTCTTAGCTCACAAATCAATTTAAATTTTGAGTTTAAATCATAAATAATTATCTAAGTCTCAATATGCATGTTTTACATCTAACATGATCTTAGGAACACAACTATTTTTTTTAAATAAAAAAAAGTGCATAATGTACGTGGTAATTAATAAAATATATAATTAGATAACAAAAAATATATAAATAGTTGAAAAAGGTGGTGATTAGATTTCATTGTGTTGTATTATTTTAGAAAAAAAAAATAAATAAATTTTAAATTAATAATTCAAGTTAACTTAATTTATTTTTATATTAAATATTTATTACTTTATATTATATTAATATTTTATATATAAAATAAAGTATTTTATATGTAATATAAAAATTAATTATATTCATTATTTCTAAATTTAACTAGTTGAATCTTATTTTAAAATTTTGTTGTAGATCTCATTGTTTTAGTTACACATTTCATTAATATTCTTACATATAAGGTGATCTTTAACCAAAAAAGTAAATTTTTTTAAACAATATTTTATATATGTAACTGATGATGATTCGTACTCATCATCCCAGTCATGCTATTTATATATCCAGACTAGATTTTTAGGTTTTCAAAATAGGAAATGCAATCCACAAAACCATTCGAGGGGAAAAAAAGGTGTCTCCATTAAAACCCTCCTAAAAATGTAATTTGATTCTTCTGCACTGTGATTTTTCTATTTTTATTAATATTCATTATTAATAACTAGCAGCCAAGTATCAATTCCAAAGGTGTAGAATTCACCGAAACGACCTAATATTTCTCGACAGATCGATCAGCTTTCTTGCATTATTAAGGAAGCCCAAGAGGCATACAAAAACTTCGGTCGAGTGGGGATGGAACTGTTGTTCTGCTTGATTGCAGACAAGACGATGTGGAAGCGATAAGGATATCCATTCTCATTGCGCGCACCAAGCTGGGCCACAAAATTAAAATGTACTTATAATAATTAAGTTATATATATATATATATATATATATATATATCTATCAATAAGTGCCTTTACATGTAGCGTCTGTCAGCAATTTAATGTTAATCTACCTTTTCTTTCTTTTGTTTGTTTTTTTTTTGGGTTTCTATCAAGTGTCTCCATCTTCTTTTAATTTTTTTTATAAAATAATATTTTATAAATATGTAAATTATTATATTTATAAATTATCGATCATTAATATTTTTGTTTAATTTTTTATTAAAAAATTATCACTTAAATAGTATTAATTTAAAATAAATATTTGTTACGTTTAATTTCATTACTAACAAATTTAAAATGTTAACCCCACGTACTCATTATAAATTTTTATTTTATATCCTTTTTTTTATTATATTTTACACCAGGAAAAATTGGGAATCTTAATAAAAGGGGTAAATATCTCGTGTCCAGCATGGCTTTTGCAGCCAGCAGATAGAGTGACAACGATCGTTCCATCGGGATTAATGGGGCCACGTATATAGAAAGTGACAGATTGTCCTGCTTGCTATCTCCTTATATTATCGCGAAAATTGCTGGAATAAGTAATGCCCTTCATTATTTTCCCAAGTCTGGTTCGTTCAAATATCCTTTTTTAATTCATGTGTTTCAATTATATACGTTCAAATTGGAATTCCAAATTCATGTTAATATGCCCCTTCTCCTGTGACTCTCCATCCTGTTCTCCTCGCACGAACCCGAGAGAGAATATTCAACCACCCCCCCCCCCACAAAAAAAATCTTATTTTGTCCTCGTGAAGATGCTTTGAATCGAAGACAGCATGGTACATAGGACATTAAGATGTCTTCTTCGTCCTCAAATGTTTCTTTGCCTCTCTCTACCAACGGGAGAACGACAGAAATGCTTTGATATACAGCCCCGGGCCCGGGCCCGGGGGGGGGGGGTTCGGAAATGGTGCCCGTTCGGCGTGACGTTTGGTTAAAACAAATAAATTAATACATGCCAATTACGAACCACTGCTTTTACTACGCTTGCTAATGAAAGCCTTGCACGACTTCTCGGGGAATCATATAATTAAGGTAGTGCAAATTAATATTAATATTGATATTAATAATCTAAGCGGGCTGCAGGGAACATATGTTGCCTCGATGGTTCAGCAACTACATTCTTGCAAGAAATTGAAAGACTGACGGCTCCATTGCTGTCTTTTCTTCCTTCTGGAATGATTCTTTTTGTGTTAAGAAATTAAGTGGAATGCCCCATAAAATAGAGATGTTAATAAATGGCTAACGCCTTCTATTATAAATTAGAATAATGTGAAGAAACTCCTTTTAGTTACAATGCTTAAATAATGTATCTAGTTTGGTGGGCAAGCAGACCCTTGGCCCATCAGCCACCATTCTTGCAAGCAACTTCCTTATCCACCTGTCCGGCCAACCTTATTTTAATCTCCCGAACAGCGTAAATAGTCTATTGAATCATTGGAGAGCTTGGGTAGTTCATTTTCAGTGAAGTCATACTTTAGCCCTCGCCACCTCTCGACTCCTCTTGAGTTCAATGCTTGTAGGAAAAGAAAACAAGACTTCACCCGTTAGAGCGAATAAATTTTCTAATTATACTAAAACTTGTTGGTTCAATAGCTTATAGATATGCCACCTGATACAGATAATCAGTGAACATCGTGTAGGATTCAGGAAATAAGTGGACATTTTTGGTTGAAAGTTGAAACTTACGTGCTAATAGGTTCAGTCTTAAAATGGCATTTTTGGCCTTAAACTACATTGATAAAAATTTCAGTTTGAGGGTATCTAATATTAAAAGTGTAGGTGCTGAGTATAATCAAGATTCATTTCACACGGTTCGCTGAAAGATTTTAAAGGAGAAAAAAAGAAGAAAAGAAAGAAAAAGGCGACGATATCGACAATTTTGCCCAGCATTGGGCCTTCATTTGTCACCCAAAAAGCTGCAAACGTATTGGGCCAAGCTTTAGTAGACAACAGCAATAAAATGTTGGACGTCGATCACCAGTCGCCGAGCAAGCCATTGTTTCCCTTGGTACTCCGGTTTGGGTTTTCGTTTTCGTTTTGGGCCAATCTACTGTAAAAAGCAAAAAGTATTGATGGGTCAACAATTGGGCTCAGCTGTAGTATTTGGATCCGCTAGTGGTCCTTTAACCCAAACACCGGTCCCCAACAACGTCCCGCTGGGCCCCGGACACCCGGCCCGGCCAAATTTGTTTGGCGTCTAATAAAAACCAAACAAATTAAAGTCAATAGATTTACCTGCACATGTTTGTGAACAACACACGTTTAAAAGAGTATTCCTACTTGCTCTAGAAAGGAAAGCCATCGAGTTACCTGCACATGTTTATGAACAACTGGACCACGGAACCAATCCCGTAGGAAGTAAAACGGCATAGAGTTTGAAGTTTGTCATTTGCATTCTGCTACAACCAACAATGATTTGGGCTTGGCTGGACAAGGATCACCACCATATCGACCACTGGATACAGGGATTGAACAACTGGTCTTCCCTAGGCATGCCTGGAAACGGTAGCAGGAAAAGCGTGTACGCGGCGGCAGTTTAGGAAGAGTGACCCATGAAATACCAAAGCAAGCACAGATCAAGATGACCTATGAATGTACTTGCATGACAGATTTAACACAACTTTAAGATCGATCTTAAACCAAGAAGGCTCTTAAATAAGTTCAACAATGATTGATCTAATGAATGATACCATTGCAAGTCAATGTTGGTATCCTCCAAAAATTTTCTCTAGGTTGGCTCTTTGTATAGCATTTGTTTTTGGCAGTCAAGCACAAGGTCATGTCAATTGACTAATTCCACCTAAAACATTTCCTTCATTTTTACAAGTGATCCTAGATCACTGACAATGGACCATTGTTGGGCAATAGGACATCTTTTCATATGCATATTTCGACACATTTCAGGCAGGCTTATTCTGTCACCCAAATACAAAATACAGTCTGACAATGCACTTGTGGAAAATAAGGACCAAAAGGACTCACCTTTTCTGCTATGGCTTTAGAATTAGGTGCATGGCACGTTCCAAGAGAATAAGTAATGCCACAAGTCCCAAGTGGTGTTCCATAGCTTGCAAAAAGAATGTTGGAAATTTTGCTGTTTGAAAGACAACTTAGCTGAAGTTCAGATTGTCTACCATGGATCTTCCTTTGCAACCTTGTTCTTTGGCAATGCGCTATCAATGGAGATCCTGTTGGCAAATGATTACTCGCTTGACTGCAGACTTGTGAGATTGAGGCAGCATCCAAAGACACTTTCAGAGGGTTCCCTCCTTCCTCCTCTTGTAGAATTAATAGGTTGCCTCTAGGTTTAAGGAAGGAAGGTGGTATGTGGTACCTAAGAAGAAAAAATGAATCTACTAATGAGAGGGAAGATTAAAAATTGAGCAAACATATTATGTTCTAAAATTTTCCATTGCTTTATTTGATACATGCAACACTTCCCCAGAACCAAGAGTGCGGAAGCTTGCGCATAGGAAGACCCTTTTTTTTTATTATTTAACAAATGTGTGACAATAACATCAAGACCTGCCAGTCCAGTAAATATTTTTTTACCATATTTGTGAAGATCCATCAGGGCTAAGGTATGACAGCCAATAGCGACCAATGCTCTGGCCATTAACCCAAGCTTCACCTTTTCCCATAGAACCAAGGTTTAAAGCAACTGGGGCATCTATTCCAGGTGTGTCAAACAGAGTCTGTGACATGCAACACACCATGCAGGTCATGTCAGTGCACGGTCAAAAAATATCAATCACAAAACACTAGAAATAACCACTCTTGTTTGAGAAGTGGAAAAAAAAGCTTTAGAAACATTAATCTCTACCTGGTACCATGTGAGTGGGTTGCGAGTGCTAGAAAACTTATTCCACTGAACAAGGTTTGATGCTTCTGGGGTGAAAATTTTCAGTTTCTCTCCCATCAATCCCACCTACAAGCAAACAATAAGTTGTAGTGAGTGCATTACCCATGAATGTTAACAATAGGTCTCCGAAGTTGAAACAACAAATGCATCTTGGTGAACTAGGAATGGCTTCATTATAAAAGTGACGGCAATCCAAAATGAAAAGGGGTGGGTTGGTAAAACCAAAATAATAAGAATACCTGGTATCCGAATGGATACTTAGTGAATCCCTTTTTGTATCCTTTACCACATACAGTTACCCTTCTAAGTCCAGCAACTCTCCGCTCTAAATGTGCTCCTGAATCCTTAACCTAAGAGGAAAAAACAGATGAAGCCAATGCCCAAGTAAGGTTAAACTGAGGCAAATTTGAGAAAAAAAATTAATTCAGAAATTGCATGGAGGTATCTTAGTGAATCTAATAAAATTTCAATCAGATCAGCCATGAAAATTTCTCAGAAGAACAATTTTTTTTTTTTTTTTTTTCAAATTGCTTAGTAGTAGATGAGATTGAATTAACTATTTTGCATTTGAGATCATGATTCATAGGATTCTATCATTGCAATTTGGGAGAACTCTTCCAATGCAGGGGTCCAAGAAGCATACTCTATCAGAATGACGGGCAAATATAGGAACCCATCCTTTTATGTCTTTGATAAGGAGGACTATATCTTACCTGCCATACTGTTTACTTGAGAGCAGACCAAATAGTTGAATACTCCACAGAAATTTTAAAAGACAGTAATTGACTTATTGAAAAAAGGACAGGAGGCACTTATTTTGCTGGTTAGGAAAGACACGAGATTCAGGTTGTACCGGCAATCCAACCATCACACTTAGCAAGGAGACATTGTTGATTCCTTCACCCAAAGCAACTTCACTCCCAAGATCAAAGATCTTACTTTCATGACTCCTTCGAGCAGATCCTAACAAATAACAAAATGTGACTTATTAGTCACATAATATTGCTAATTTACCCAAAAACATTGCAAATAAGGTCTACTTTCTGTCATCATAATAAAGGTTAATCACATTCGTGATTAACCACACCTACTGCTTTTCCATTAACAAATGCATGCAAAACATGGCCAGCAGACTTCACATGAAGGACAGCTTGTTTATGGGAGGATTTATGCTTAAACCTGTAGATAAATGATGTAAAACTAATCAAAATAAGAAATGACATACGCAGAATGGATGCAAAACTTTTCTTTTTTTTTTTTTATGAGAACAGAATGGATGCAAAACTTTATGTGATTTTTTATTTTATTATTATTATTTTTTTTGGGTTTGCATATGGTCTTGAATTAATTTAAGGCATTGAAGCTTCAAATTGTGCTTCACCTGAAAGTGTACCAGAGATAATCAGATGCATCTTTTGTAGTTTTCATCTGCTCCAGTAGCGCACTGGATTTTATTGGGGTGTCATCAAAGCTCGGTATCACTTCTTTGAATTCTTTCCACATTTTTGCTGCACTAAATATCTTCTGTCCCGTCATTGTCCTTGTATTGTATTGAGCACTCACCTGTTCAGGACAAACAATGTATACAAGCACTGATATTGTTTTCTTATCAAAAGGAGCATCTGGCCATAACTCAACTTTTTCACCAAAGCAAACATATATAATTTCCAAACACTCTTGACAACAGAAAAACTTGGATTAAGTCTAACAAAAAACATACGCTTGCCTTAGCAGTGTTGAAGGCAGCATTTTTGCAGTCAGGTAGGATGCTTATTGACTTTGGAAGCAAATCATAAGAAATATTTCGAAACTCTACTGAGGCAACATTGTTTGTGTCATCATTGACAAGGAAGGCTGCACATTTTCTTGATGGTCCATTAAAGATGTAGGCCTACATGTCAAGGAGTTGTGACAATTATGTTACTTTGAACCATACAGCATTATATTGTAATGTAAACGTATGCAGGTGTTAATAGTTCAAACACATTGTTAAATGTAATTTCTTGGCCCAGAGAAATCCTTTTTTGGTGCTAAGAAATAAGATTCAATGAGTCAAACTTGGTTAGCTACTAGCCATATGCCTGCATAGTGTCTACAAACAAAATGAAATAAAGTTTGTGAATAATCTTGAAAGATTCTTTTACTGTGCTTACACGTTGCAGTTGGCCCAGAGAAATAACATGTTGAACTCCTGAAAGTAAAGGCTGTGAACATCTCTTTATTGTGGCATGCAAGTCCCTAAGATGTCCCCATTTAGGTTGTCTAATCAACCCTACATTCATCAAGCTAACACATCAAAATAAAAATAAAAAGAAAAAAGGAAAAAAAATTCCATGACAAAGCATACCATATTCATCAAGAGGTGCTTGGTCATAGTAACTAGTTGTCACAAATGCAGCTGCTGTTCTTCCAAAATTGGTTCCACCATGATACTAAAACAAGTTATAGCTTATACAAATTGTTAGGGGATCCTGGTTACACAGAAGTACATGTATAATTTACAGATACTCATATGTATGAAATGTTGAACTAAGTATTGATGTAAGAGCAGCAATACCATATAATAGTTCACAAAGCTTCCATTCTTGGCGATAATAAATAATGCAGTATGAAATGCAATGCCCTCTACAGATCTCACTGTTGCATCTTTTCCATATAACTGATAGCTAAAAAGAAAATCATGGGATCAGGTAGGAAGAAACTTCAGATATTAGTAATCCAAAACCAAAATAAAGAAAACAGGGAAGGATAAAACTAAAAATTTATGGTCATGAATGATCAATTTGACCCGATATACTATGTTCACTGATCATGTTATATCAAAAGCATATAAAAGTGACAAATAAATTAGAATTGTATGTCAAAATTTTACTGTCCATTTGATAAGAGTAGTCCACTGGTGGTGCAAATATTGATTGAAAATGATGCAGATACAGATTTAGAAGTAGTTAAGTTCTAACAGAGTAAAAACGGGCAGACAGCAAGATAAAGTTTTAGGAGAGTCCATATATCCATATGTGCATACCGTGTTGTCCAGTTCTCTGACCATATTGATGGCTTATTTGGCGAGTTGGGCCCTTCAAAGTTTACTCCACATTTCCTTCCGTTGCATGTATTTATCTGTAAATTTTCACTCAAAACCATTCACTTCTACCAGTGTCTCGTAACTCTGATTTTTATTTTTATTTTTAAACACTTTTGGCAAAACAAGTAAAAACCTAATGTAGGTGTGCCATATGAGACTAAAAGCCAGATATCCAAGTAATCAAGGAAATAATGACCAAAATAATAACAGTATCAAAACATGCAACACAACAAATTCAAAAGCATAGCAATGTTTAAGAAACCCTAAAATCTTTAGGGAGTGCCTCACTAGCCTATGGGTGGGTTGAATGCATGCAAACTGGGAATATGAGAAATTGGTGATAGGAATAAGAAATGGAAAATAAATAAAAAATTTATAAAATTGTAGAATGCAAATCTTGGAATAAGAATAGAGAACATATTTAACTGACCACAGGATCAGGAGCATCATCTTGCCTGCACATAACCCAGGGCACCCCAGTCTTGAGTCCCGTAGCCATTTTTGCAGCCCATTTAACATATGGTGGTCCTTTCTCACCAAAATTTCTTTCTACCAGTCCATACTCATTCTCAATCTACATTTGCACAAAGAAACAGCCCTTAGCTACTTTAAGTGCTAATTGGTAATGGTTCATATAAACATAAGGCAAGTGTCAACATGAGGGAGAGGGAGAGGTAGAGAGAAAGATTCACAGAAAAATTAACCTGGGACAGTATGATTGGGCCTCCTTGTGGAGCATATAACTTCTCAGATTGCATCATCTTTACAATTTTTGTGGTGAAGTTTTTCATGCAAGCCTGCATCAATTACCAAGAATGAGCAGAAGAATGTTACCATTGATTTTGTAGCCATAACTAGAAATGTTAGTACCACATTTCAAAGTCAAATTATTTTGAGGAAAAAAGAGACAATTTTAAAATGTCCATATTATACTATCGGCCTTTGAGAAAAAGAAAGAATACTGCCAAGTGTCAAGTCTGTTCTACAATTACAATTTAGAAATTTACATGTCTCCTTCAATAATAACTATTGACCTTCAACTTCAATTAATTACCTTGAAAGGTTCATTATCAGAACGATAAACAATGCCAGGAATGTCGTGGAGCCAGAAGGGTAGTCCCCTGCAACAAAATGATTATTCATATTATAAAGATTCCTCTACTAAAAGAAAATCATCAGTTCTTTTTTTAATTTTTTAATTGTTTCTTCGGTCCCTCCTTAACTTTCGGTATTTTGTACTAAGAACATGAATTTGCAAGCAAATGAGAGAGAGAGAGAGAGAGAGAGAGAGAGAGAGAGTGTAGACTTTACCCATAAGACCATTCAGCCTCGATGAAGGGTCCAATTCTAAGACACACGTAGAGGCATTGAGCTTGAACGAGTTTGACGAATCTCACCATATCACGCCTTCCACTGAAATCATACTACATTATACATCCCAAAAGACAACAGAAAACAATCTGGTATTTAGCGACACTATACTAAAGAATTACGTGTTTGCTGTTAAGAATATTAATCAAGACAAAGTTACCACAACCAATTAGTTTGTGAAATATAGATGCGAAAATTTCAACAAGCGACTGGACTGCAGTTATGAAGGTATTGTCAGTTGAAAGGGTTGCTTCTTGAATCTTGACTGTGTGGATGAAAAAAAAAAACAAAAATAAATAAATAAATAACAGAAGGTTCAGTTCAGTTGTTGAACAAGTTTGCTCACCTGACCGGGATGGGGCTCATGGAGGTTCCAGAAAACGTATGTATCAATCACATCCAGTCCTCCGTCCTTGGCCTTTGCAATCAAAGATGGCCACATCTACAACAAAGAAACACAAACGCATTAGCAACCCTTCCAAACCCCCCCCACCAATTTAAGAAAAAAAACAATGTACACATTTGTCTAACTACATGATCTACAGAATTTACTTCTTGTGTGGAAAGTAGCAAGATTCAAGAACAAGATTAGGGCCAATTAACTTAAAAGCATTGGCAACAACTCCAAAACTTTTTTCTTTAATCTTTTGTATAAGCAAGATTGAATCTTTACGTAAGTATTAAAAAAGGGTCTGCAGTAGAATCAAGAAAGAAGCCTCCGTTGCATCTTTCTCCACTCCCGTCCGCCTCCCCACTGTTCTTTGCAGCCATCAAACGGACGGGTGGAGTCAGTAAGAAGAGTGGTGGCCGCCAAAAGTAGGAAGAAATATTGAGAAAACTAACCAACCCAATTCAACCCAACCCAAGATAGAAAGCCGACGTCCTCCCAATCCAACAAGGTCCATGGCCGGGACCGTTGAGCCGAGAACCGTGTTCTGAGGTCGTTGTATAGTTGTCGGAACTCCCTAGCCCGAGAGGATTTTAAAGTCAAAAGAGCCCACCACCGACTCTAGCCCAGCCTGCATCTACGTAAGGGCTTGGCGTCGATTTTAAGCTAATTTAAAAGCCCATTGACTCCAGCCCAGAGTGGGGCCTTTTGGTAATTTCACAAGACTAAATTTCAAGCAATTTATATGTCGAAAAAAGGGGTCTAAGATCGACTGCTTGTAACAACTAATTTATGAATAAATATATGCATATGAATTATGTGATTTTTTTAATATTTAAATTAAAAAAA
Organism: Bruguiera parviflora; assembly: GCA_019804595.1. Lineage (NCBI taxonomy): Eukaryota > Viridiplantae > Streptophyta > Magnoliopsida > Malpighiales > Rhizophoraceae > Bruguiera > Bruguiera parviflora. Next base: position 2,577,395 of record CM034050.1, read on the forward strand.
TATTTATCTCATCAAATAATATCAATTAAAACCAAATGTTTATCGCCGTAAGACGGATAGTTAATTTTGTACGTTGAAAATCCCTCTAAGTACCGACAAGAATAAGAGCTAGATGATCCTTGTTTAGTTTGTCATTTTACCTTCTAGCTATGGATAGAAATAGTACAAAGAAAGCAAAAAAAAAAAAAAATCAAATCAAATCTTCTCTGATAAAATTATGGTGTATTATTCTTTTTTTATTATTAAAAATAAAAAAATGACAAATTCTTTCCTTCCTTTTTATAGGTTTTGATTATAAAAAAAAAATAGAAGGAAATATGCTACTTTCACACAATTCATAGAGTCCAATAGTATTTGTGGCAGTGTTCGAAAGAAAGAAAAAAAAAAAATCCCTATTTGATGGGCTTCCACAACTTAAACTTTGAATTGACCCATTTCCAGTTTTAATTCAAGATTTAACTCTTGAGTTTGTCCACAAAATTTGGGGTTCCATACCCTCGAAAGAAAAATAATAATTACTTCTAAATTTTTCAAGAAAATAGAGGTTTCATTAGAGTCCAGTCTTCTTTTTTTTTTTTTTTTTTTGGTTAGGTACATCAGAAAAGAAAGTTCAGAGAATTAGAAAATGGTTAAGAAATCGTGATATTAATTGTATCGCCGTTGACAAAAAGTTAAGAGATTTTTATTAGAAAAATGCTTAAAATAAATATGAAATAGATAAATATTTGTTTATTATAATTATTAATTTTAATTAATATATTTTGTATATATCATAATTAATTATAACTAATAATTATATTTTTAATTATATATGTATATTAAAATAGAGGGGGGGGGGACAGAGTACCTCGGGGGTGCTCCGAGGATAATGAATAGAACCAGAGAAAAGAATCTTTCGTTTACCACCTATCATCAATGATCTTCCATCGTAGGTCACAGAGCTGCCTCGGGCGCTTCTGCTTACTCCCTGTACCCTCCCTCAGGGGTAAATGAATAAATAAATAAATGACTTATATTATACACACACACACACACACACACACACACACATTAACCACATCTCTAAATTCCACTCAGTGGCCGTACATGGTGAAACCAGGCCTTCTAAATCCGTATGGAAGCATTGCAAGTAACAAAAATAGGGAAAGTGTGAGATTTTGATAAAATAATTTTAAAAAAAAGTGATATTTTGATGATGACCTTTTTTATTACTATGTTTCATTTACTCAATGTTTCTGCCTAATTGTGATGTTCAGCAAAAATGGTTAATGACCTAAAAAATATATAATTTCAATTCGAAATGATCCGATCCCATCTGTTTGATATTACTAATCAGGGTATCGTTGATTTGGGTCGTTTCTAATCTAAGGATCCTAAGCACATCTTCCGCAGCAATCCAAATCTGTTTACGTTAAATTAAAAATGCATCATAGTAAAAGCAACCTCAATTTAGAATATTTCTCCATAAGACCGATCCTTGTGGTGGTATCAATTACAAATTAACATGCAACATTGACTATCAGATATGTTGTTTTTCTACTCCAGAAAGCAGAGAAAATGGAGATGACGAGAAGTTGGCGAGAAATTCTCCTGTTCCTTGTAAGTTCGAGGCTTTCGAAGACGCATGTTTCAGGCACAATATGGTAAGAACACAGTGTCAAAAATGAACAATTTAGACATCTTGGACTGTGGGAATTTAAGGAATCACGAGGAGAAATGGAAGAAAAGAACTAAGAAGCACACGGTCCCGGCCAAGCCATCATCATTGGGGTTTAACTTTACTGGATTGATGCTTTTACATGACTCCATTTTACCATCTCCAAAATCGTATAGTTTATATTCTAATTCTGATGATGACCCCTCAACCCTTGTAATGAATACAAGTATGTATTTCTTATTTATAGGTCATTTGAAAAAACAAAAAACAAAAAAAGGACACCATAAATGACGACAAGCAAAATGCACAGTTGAAGGTAAGACTTCTGGGACCTCTAATCTCCCAATATTTAATGGCATTGGAAAACGAATACAAAGCATTCATTGAAGACAGGCAAATGGTAGAAAAGAACCTTTCTCCGGGTTCCGGTGATGAGACCTCCGGTACCAACCGTGGCGCCGATCACCGCCTGCAGCACCAGCAAAAACAATATCCTAGCAGCCATCTTCAGACAATATTTTTCTGGGTGTCAAAAAACCATGTATAGAACGCCCTTTACGCTTCTCTCCCAGTCTCCCGGTAGGACATTTTTAAGCCGTACTAAATGTAAATATCGAGAACAAGACCTCGGGAGTTTCATTGGTTAGTCATCCAAAAGAAGGAATAATTTTTATTTTGTACTAATCGACAAGCTGCTTTCAGCTTTCTGCCAATGGAAAATTATTATTTGATGGCATGGTTTCTGCCAAAAAACAAAAAAAAGAAAAAGAAAAAACATAAAATTCTCTGTTTCCAGTTGGATGAAGATTCCACAACACAGTTATTTATGGATATTGATAAACGCTCAAGTCATGGGATAAACAAAATTAGCTTATTTCTACCTAATTCTCTATGTCCAAATACATATTTACTGTGTGACAACATGAAATATATATATATATATATATATATATATATATATAATTTAATACATTATATAAAAGCATAAGTGGTGCCTACAACCTTGTCATGAAAGAAATTGTGTTCATTAAATGAGGAAATTTTATGAATTTACGGTTATTTTTATTCATTTTTTCTATAAAGAATTAAACTTGTGATATTTGAGATGACACTAAATAACTTTCTCATTATGTCCATTGTAATATGCAACAGACTTAAAAATAAATAAATAAATAAAAGGAAAAACAGTACATCCCTAACCAGACAGAAGGGTCCCTCTAAAAGACAGTTTGAGGGGATCACAACAACTAAACAACAAAGGCGCACACACATATGCATAACAAAAGAGAAGAAAAACACGAGAAGCCCGAAACGGTTGAGAAAACGGTGGAGTAACCATGTTTACAAACTCTTCCAGCTGCCATATATAACGTATGAAAGACAATCTTCTAAGTTCTAAGCAAACTCACTCACCGAAATGGAATCAAAGCTCAGAATGAGGCCTATGCCATGAAGGATCAGCCTTCCATATCATTCAAAGCTTGCAAAATTCAACATGCATCTACACAAAAGGCCAAATAGTGTCAGTGGCAGTGCACAACAATTAAACTGCCTTAACCCGAAAGGCGCAAAGGAGAAAACACATTAAGATGGTGGGTTTCCCCAGCTTTGCTGATATCCAACAGAGATACCAGAGTAACATGGCTTAGCAGAAACTACATTGCTCACAGAATAACGGGAATCTGGAGAGGTTCGTTAGCTTTTACTGTTTGCAAAATGTTAGGGAGACATGATACTTCTTAAATAGTCTTCATTTCTTAGAAATGTAATAATCGCCTGTTGTTGATGCTTTTCTTTTTAAGTAAATTTTTTTAAAAAAAAAAAACATGACTTTGATAAACTAACGAGGCAATTAGTGATTTGGGTAATTTATGTACCAAAAGAACTAAATTTTGGTAATTTGCAATATACTTTCTCCTTCCCAGATTCAATTAGAGGGATAATTTCTGCCTTGATAAATATGGAGGCTGTTCCAAGAAGTTCCGGTGCATCGATTTTGGGTTGAAATTTTGGAATTTCCTGCAACTGCGTTTATAATATTAGCAAAATATTAATAATAAAAGCAATAAAATCCCCTTATTGTCACGAATAAAGGAATAATTACGCACTCAATTTCTAACTAATGTACGAAAAAGCTGGGCACGATGCCATCGCTTGTACGTAGCAAGATCAAAAACAAATTAATTCGAGGAGCTCTCAATTGCGCAAACGTATGAATAATTAATGTCACGTAACGTGCCTTGGAGAAGAATAATTGAAGTGTCTAAAAAGAATAACGAGGAAGAAGATGACACGAGCAAAATACTCATGGTGGGAGGCTACGGGGGACATAAAAAACTAGATGAATTGTAGATCAGTTAGAAGTCATCCATTAAGGACCACGACATCCCTGACTAACGAAAATTTTAAAGCCTGTCATGGAGATTTTACATGCAATCCTTTCCCCCTAACATGGCAACTGGCTGCTTATCGGCCGCCGATGACCGTGGCGTTCTGCCGATTTCCTTGAGCAGCTTGTGGCGTCTCTGCGTTGTTGGTGGGGGTAGTGGAGGCATTATTATTTTGAATTGGAGATAAGCTGGGGTTCAGGTCCGCATCACAACAGACATGAAGCAAGCTGTTGCAGCACCATCCTTGTGAACTTGGCTGGCTTTCACGATGCATATAGGCGACGTTCCTAGCATTACCGTCTTCAACACTGATCATCATCACCAGAAAAAGTGCGATTGAAACTTTTCTCATCTCCGCCGTGAAGGCCATGATTCTAGACTACCCCGTTTCTTTCTTTGGCTTCCGCTGTAAATTGTGGTCGGGTGATTTATTTGAATTTGTATTTCATATATGCGTAGCTTTAGATTGTCGAACACAATTCAACGAAGTTATTTGTAGGCATTTGCCTTATTTAACCAGTACTATGTTTAGGAAGGATCCCGTTTCAACCACTACAATTCAAGGCAATTTGTTGCCACTTAAAAGAGTTTGTGGAGGATTTGCACGTAACCGAGGAACTAGGTAGCCCAAGAAAAAGGGGTGAAGGATAAGGGGAAAAAGAAAAAAACCCGGAAAAGAGGGGGGGGGGTTGGAGAATTTTCATGGAAGCGATAAACTAAACCCGGAGCCAAGTCGAACAATATGATACGCCAAATTTAAGAAACAAAAAATGCTTGGGAGTGTCAGCTAACAAGCCTAAAATTGAAGTTCTTCAAGCTTCAGTGATTGGGGGAAAAATATTAAAAATCTGCAACGGTTAAGGTTAGAAGATCTTGTAAAAGGACAGGTTCTTCCCCTGCAAAAGCTATATACATCTTTTTTTATATATACATTTGTTACAAAGGATGCGGCACCGTCGTATGGGCACCAAACAAGATAAACAGACCGCAGGAATCACCCCATGTTAGCACTTTGATGATTATGTCTCAGAGAGAACTATTTGGCGTTAGCATCTCTCGAAAATCTTGTAAAGCTTCTCCAGTGAAGCTACCTGCAAAATGAGGATCGAAATCAATTTCACAAACCCTATTAGTTGACAACGATCAGAAAAGTAAAGAGAGCAAATCATGTGTCGAAAATAACAGAAAGGCACAAAGAATTTACTGCTAGACAAAATAGAATTACTACAAGTTCAACAAATTTAGATGTACTCTCGGTTTATCGAATTGTCATTTGCAAGTGAGGCAACACTCAAGCTGCAGTCACAAATATACCTTACCTGAACAAATGTTCCATTTGTAGCCATTGAAGTTGGTGGCTTGAGAAAGAGTCTCATGGAAGGAAACAGAACATGCTGGATAGACCATTCACGCTGGGCCCAAGCAGTCTCTGCTTCAGATAGCAGTTCATGCTCAATTTCATCATCCATTGCATCTCCTGCAATCCACAAGAAATAAAGATTGAGAGTTCATGGCTTTCGTATAGCCTATGACCAAGAGAAAGCAAAATGGGGGATAAACTAGGGTACTAATGTTAATACACTTGAAGCATATCATGCTGCATGGTGGTTTGCCCTTTTCTACAACGACTACCAAACTTCACCGGAATTGACAGATCACACAAGTTTCAGATCAAGAATTGAGCCTGGAGAAAAGACAGCACTCCGTTCTCAATAGACCCATTAAAAAGCATCGTAACTTCTACATGAGTTGCCGCCATAAAGAAGGGTGCACATTTGCCTAATCAGTAAAGTATGCTACGTTCAATGCTAAAATAACTGTCATAATTCATCAGGACAACAATATCTCTAATGAAAGATATGAGTTTTGCACTGGATAAATGCATGGAACTTCCAAAAGCAGACATACCAATTTCTGCAGCATTTCCCTCATCTTCAGGATTCTTTACAGGTCCTCTCCTTCTGTAGAATTGCAAGCCATCACCTGATGGATTGGGCAGTAAAGGGGGATGCATGGCATAAAAGTTCCCAAGAGCAGCCGCAATTGCTTGGAAGCAGGTCTTTTCATCCTCCCACTCAACCTACATGTATACCAGAAATCAAAATTCAGAAAAATAAATAAATAAAACATCTACATCTCATGATGATAATTTAAAAACTAAATGGTTTTTTCATCTTTCTCATACATGTCCATGTTCATTCTCCTGTTCAAGGACAGAAGATCCTGTATTGGCGGCATAATTGTTAAGGATAAATAAATGTTCAAAAAAACAAAAGACTTTATCACATATAACTTTCAACAATCAAATCAAAGGTTCACGATAATATGAACAAAATTTGTCCTCTCATCATTTCATTTTATTGGAAATAGCCAGTACCTGAAGTCCAGAACTTCTAACAACTCTTTAGTCACTTCTAAGTGTATCCAATACAAATCTATACATGTTTGTAGTTTTGTACTTAGACAAAGTGTGCTATCAATTTGAGTTTACCTGTCATGCATCAAAAATCAAGATTTCTTTTCAAGATAATAACTTCAGAGGGAGTTCGGCTTGTGAAACTTAGGACAAAGAAAAGGATGCTTTTATCAAGCAAACATTTGGCAAAACAGAAAGAAAAGAAAGAAAACACTATCAAAAGTAGATGCATGGGGGATTCATTGCTCAATGTAAGAAACTAACATAGAACAAGTTAAGATAGTTAAATTCTCAAACCTACATCATTTCCCAAACAAAGTACAAATCCAGGAACTTGGTCCATGTCAGGCATGTACTGGTCAAGTATGACAGGAAGTCTAGACAAATTCCCGTGCCCATCAATATAAACACCAAAATACTCCTCTAGCATTTCAGCCTTTTCCTTCAGCAATTCAGTATTCATCTGCAAACAAAAAATGACAATACGTGGGAAGGTGATAAAAAAAGGAAACACGTAAAAAGAAGGAAATCTCTGCAACATATCCACGTTTTTCCCTTTATGAAATGTTTGATGTAATGAGAACAGAATGTATTGGCATCCTTCAGAACAACTGTTAACTCAATGCCAAAACCTCAACTTGTTTGTATGAAAGCAAAGTCAAGTTCAACCGCACATCTAAATCTTTTCGCTGCAGTATTGAGCATAGATCGTCTTAGAAATTGCTAAAAGGAAATTTCATAGTGGTCAACTGATTGTGGACCAGAGAAGATGATATCAAGATGAAAATTAAAGTCACGGATCTAGAGAATAGAACCTACTTCTGCAATCTTCTCTTTCAAATCATCGTTTTCATTTGAATCTGGATACAAGTCTTCCTCTCTCAAGGCCAACATAATAAGCCCTGGCAGAGGGGCAGGTTCACTTAGTTGTATAGCAGTAAAATGTGCAAATCGCCGCAAGGCTTGCTGATACATGAGCTCTTTGCTGTAAAAGTGAAAAACACAACCAACTTTAAAATAAAATAAAATTTTTTAAAAAAATCACACAAAAATTCGAGAACAAAGAATACCGAGTAAGAAGCAATTAATATACCAAAATCATTTCGGAAAAACTGCAAGAGAAATGGTTAAGGCATAAAAGCATAGGCATATGCATATGCATGGGAAAAAGAAACTTAATCTTCATTATCTGAAAAGGTAATATCATAATTCAACTTTACATTTATCACCTCACAAGACTAATATAAAGTATGCATTATCGTTACCTCAAGTTCACTACATTTGCAAGAAACAGATGAGTATCATGCTGAAGCAATACAAAAACATCATCAGCCATTCCGATATAAGTACAATGTCTTACAATATCCAGCAGACCTGCACAAAGCATAACAATATTATCTTCTTTAACTCCAGAATGGGAAATAATTTCAATCCCAACAGGACAAACTATTGGTCAGTTACCAGAATGACAGTTGCAATCAATATCATTAATAAGCTCTTGAATGCTAGTGAGGTCTGCAGTTTCCTTTGGGTTCCTTCTTTGCCTAACTGAAGACCTAAAACAAAGTCATTAGACTTATGAAACTAAGGTATGCATATACATAGAGCTCATTCATTTCAACAAAATGATATAGGAAGACAGTAATGCTAATGGTCACTGTCTAATGATCGCTGTTGAACTTTGTTATTGCTACAGGCATAAACCCCGTGATAAAGTACAAATGACAGTTAAGCTTTCAGGCTGGTATGATGTTTCATAAGAAACTTGACCTTAAAGTCTCAGCCTCACAAAAAGAACAAATAATTGCATTAGGAACGAAGGAAAGGAAAAATAAAAGCCATTTCCCCCAAATCTAAATCTTTTCAAATTCAATTCATTTGTTTTTGATTCCATAAATATGTAATTTTCAGAAAGGCACTCATCTCATTCATGAAATAGGGCTACAATGATATAAAGGGAAAGCAATTTTCTTGAATGGAGTCACCATACTTAATGCTTAATGAACTTTATGCATTGCACAATGCTATCCTACCAGAATTGACAAAAAAAATTTCAGATATGTAGACCCACTAAGGATCCTACCTCACAGCAGACAAGCCAGAATTCTTATCACAGTGGTTAACAGGCTTGCTCTGCAAGTAGGCATGCAACCTTCCGGCAGGATCCAATGCATCAGTTCTCACCATTTTATTCACTGGAATTTTTTGTGATTTTGATCCTGAATAAAATTATTTTTAAAATAATAAAAAAAATGCAGTTACAATGGGGGATAGCATAAAAACCAAAAAAAAAAAAAAAAAGAAAGAAAGAAAAATAAGAATATGGCAAGAGTACTTGACCATCTACAGAAAACTGGGATCTCAGTTTCATACCATGGGGGGAAGGATTAATAGTTGAATCCTTGCCTGTACTGCAACTAACACTAGGAGAGGGATCCATTACCTACATGCACAAAACAAGGCAAGCCAAGATAATGCAAAACCTAAATGGCAATATACACAGAACTCCAGAAATAGTGACATGATAGAAGTAACATGAAAGTCTAGTGGTGACAAGAAAGAAATACAGCAAATATCCACATAACAATTCCTGGTTAAGCAAAGCCAGGATTCTTGAAGAATTTAGAGCATCGGTGTTAATTTCAGTAACTTCTCCACTGGTGAACTAAATGTCAAAGTTAAGGCTTATGTCAAATTTTCTAAACAACAAAATGGATTTGATGTTCAGCATTTAAACTGGATTTGCATCTGCGAGCTATCTTCAATAATGCATCACAAGGACAGGAAAAGTGAAGGTGAGAAGTAGATGCCACTATAATCTGTGTCAGCTACATGGATCATTTTTCCCTACTCATCCTATGGCAAGACAGACTAGGTCCAAGACAAAGTAATACAAAACTCTTCTTAAGCACTAAACCCCACATCGGTTATAGCCTTCATGTCCCTTTCACTATTCCCACTTGGATTTATGGGAACTCAAGCAAAACTTGAACCAGTTTAAAAAAGGCATGGAATGATGTTGTAATATTTATCATTGACACCTTGAAGGCAGGTAGGGAGAGGATATCCAATGACCGTCCATAGTTACACTGAGTAGATGCTATCCTACCAGAATTATTTTTCTTTTTCAAAACAAAAGCATCAAGTTCTGAGCTCACCACCAATCTTTTAAATATACCTGCTCTTGAAACATTCTTGCATCGTTTGAGTTTCTCAACTTCAACTCAACAGCCGACTGTATCTTCTCAATAATAATTTCCTGATTCAGAAGGCTCACCTGCATATTAACACATATTTTCTATCTTGTAAAAAATCACTGATATAAGTTATGGAAAGATATTGAGAAGAGGATTGTTGAAAATAGTAACGTGAATCTTTTTGGAAAATTAGATGAGCATATATGACTATCCATATGCGTGAAGATATGTATGATTATCCATATTACTCTGCTAAGATTAAGACTTTTTGGAGAGTTAAAAAAAAATCATGTTAAGACTGGGTAGAGAGATAATCCTGAAATGTTTACCTCTCTCTTTGTTGGATGCACATTTACATCAACATGCTCAGGTGGCAATACTATTGACATATACATGAAGGGTTTCAAAGCTTTTGGTAAGGTAGCAGCATAAACAATCTCAAGAGCTCTCTTCAAAGCAGTGCATTCCACAAGTCTTTCTGGAGTAAATAGTTAAGAGCAACATACAGAACAGTGAGAGAAGTATTAAAATGTGAAAAATTAATTTGAAACCACGTACCATTGATAAAAAGAACTATCATTGTCTTCTTTGCAACATAATTTGAATTGGAGATGAATCCATCCATGGTAAAAATTGAACTAGAGGGATTATTGTCCGAAGTTTCTATTTTGATTAGATTACGAGCAACTGAGACCCCATAAACAGATCTGATAGAATCAAGCCTTGTTGATGCGGCCACTGAATGGACATCTGCTCTGGCTGCTCCATGCTGATTACAATACAAACTATTTTTAAAAAGCTTTATCCACAAAATACTACAGATATTCCAACCATGCAAGACATACAGTTTTAAGACTTTAAGTAGTCATGAAACCTACCTTTCTGCAAGAAAAGCTCACATTTGAGTGGTGGACTGCAAACCGACTGAGCACATCTACAATTTTGGAATAATCATCAGCAGAATTCTGGAGTGTCTTTTTCCGAGCAATCATGTTATAGAACAAGTTCTCCACCTGTAAGACCAGCACTCAAAATGATTGAACAAACAAGGAATTGCAGAAAAGTTAAAAATTAGTCCTCCTGTTTCAATAGAGAGACTGAATTTGACCTAACGGCAAAGTTGGATATCCAAAAATATGCAAAAGGGCAAGGTTTTTGTAGTGCTGTAGGTACAGTGGTTAAGTCCTGGGGCCTAAAGTTTCACGCCAGCCACACCCACTTTGGCATTTTGTGCCTTCAATTTCTCAGTCCTGTGTTAACAACAACATTCCCAATCCCCATCTCTTTTTCCCCTTTCCCTTTCTCTTTTATGATGGTTGCTAGATGAAGAGTTACCCAGTAGGCAAGGTCGAGTATAAAGGTACAAAACAAACCATGATTTGAGTCCCTTTGACAGCAGCACAAGCCTTTGGTTGATGCTCCATCACGCCATCCCTATAAGATACTCTGCACAAAAACAACAACCTTCCAAACTCAATAAATAAAAGAAGACAATATCTTGACACACATACATTTAATCAAAGAAGCAATAGGTTAAATGCATGCTCGCCCACCTGTAACCGTGAAGCTGGCCTTGGGTGATGGTGGTGACGGTAACATGTGCAACATAAGTCATACTGGCCAACGCCTCTCCTCTAAACCCCATAGTCTTTATCGATTGCAAATCTTCATAGGTCGACAGCTTCGACGTCGTGTGTCTCTCGCATAGTATAGGCAAGTCCTCGTGCTACAGGAAAAAATAAATAAATAAAAAAAACTTAACACAAACGATTAAACCCCAAACACTGAACACGAAAAAAGCAATTGAAAATGCGGGGGCCAAATTATGAAATAAAGTTATGGTGTGCTCACACGGATACCGTGGCCGTCATCGGAGACCTGAATAAGCTTGAGGCCGCCGTCCTTGAGAACGACGTTAATGGAGGTCGAGTGAGCATCCAGGCTGTTCTCCACCAGCTCTTTCACCGCCGACACTGGCCGTTGGATAACCTCGCCGGCCGCGATTCGGTTCACCACCGACTGTTCCAGCCGTTGGATCCTGGGAATGCCTCGCGGAATTGGAACTGACGTCGGCGATGATTCCTGCTCTATTTCCATCTCCATTGGCGGGAATGAGAGATTCGTGTTAGTCGCTTGTCTGAGGATCGTTATATATATTTTTTTATTATTTTACATTTTCGGAGATGTAAAAAGACCAAAATGTCCAAAAAGTCTCTTTTGGTGTGAAATTTGCGGACGACATATCTGGACCTTCAGCCGACACGTCGGCGTCCGTCATCGTATCATCAACGATGTCCAGGAGGATAAATCTTCGTCCCTCTCGCTCTGCTCTGCGCCTGCTTCTGTGGTGAATGTTCAAACATGGCATTGGCATTGACATATTATCTGTCTCAAGGTCTTCGTCGCCGGCCGTTAAACATAGCAACGATCAGGTCTTCTTCGAAGCCTGATGAGGAAAAACACAGCATATCCCAGCTCCCATCCATATCCAAGAAACGTTGCCTGAGGTGTCATACTCTTTATCTTGACAAGGACAACTCCCCAACCGCCTGCGCCTTCCATGGCCACACCACCGGTACGCTACGCATCTCTCTCTCTTAGTTGGGTGATAGTTTTCACGTTACAATGGCCTTTCGATGAAGCTCATGAGCATAGCTCGGTCGGATATAGGCGAGAGAGGCTTGTTTTCTTTGGCTCCGCCGCACCAAGGGATCGACGGAGAGTGGAGCGACCGCTCAGGAGTAATCGTGTATAAATGGAACGATAAGAATAACAGGCCGAATACTGGAAGAGCCAACTGGAAAAAGAGATGGAGCTGTTGCGCTGAGTATGATGAAAATGCCCTGCCTTGCCGACGAGGATGGCACGTCTCCTACGACGATGGCTTCACTTTGTACTAAAGTCCAGTTATATGATTTGAAATCAAATTCAGCTGTACCCATAGCTATGTATGAGAGACGGCAGGTACAATAGCGGCTGTTATTTATCTTATACAATGAAAGAGAAGTCCAGTTGTGATTTCTCTATAAAAGCCTGGGAAACTTCAACCGAACAAAAGTGTTTCCAAAATTATCATCCGCATGCTTAACAATTTCCCTGGAACATAATCTGTGTAAATGCTCGTTTATGCGCCAATGCGTGCTTATTCACGATGGTAAGAAGTCTAAATCCGTGTACATCAGGTGAAGAATCAACAAGCATTTGGGTATGGGTAGACATAATGTCTCGGGCTAAAAGCTCCGTATCAGGGTTGTGCATAAGAAAGTCTCATCTCAGAACAACATTTAGCTTGCTCTGCACCTGTTCCCTGACCTTCCACTGCATCCATAGTCAACAGGGTACTTAAAACTTACTCATCATCTCTGACAAGAAAATGAAAAAATATAAAAAAAATTCTTAATGCGAAATACCTGCAAGTCATTAATTTCCTCATCGGTCAGTGAGCGTTCCATTGATCGATAAGCAATCCTATAACAGTGACTCGTCATTCCTTTCTTGTTGGTAAAATTGTCTATCAGCTGCACCTGAATCACAGACAAAAAATGAATGTTGTAGTCAACTTTAGAACAGAATGCTTGCCCAGGCCACAGGATTACAGCTGAGTTGGCATCCTTAAAAGAGACTCTGCATTTAACAACAGTCAAAATCCTCCTAGAAACATGGGCTACACAAATAAAAACAGAAGAATCAATTCTACAGAACAGTTATGGGGAGGGAAGTGAAAACCCATGCTACTTGATGCTTCTTATCTTCCAATTAAGGTTCTCAATACTAAGGTATAAATCCCGGGAATCCATAAGACTAATTCGATTCCCATTGTATACAACTAACTATAAAGAAGTCGAAAAGTTAAGGGCTCTGATCCAATCTTAATAGTGCCAAGGAACACACTTGCTAAATTTAATACAAACTTACATGCCAAACCAAAATGGTTACAACACAATGATAAAATATTCAGGTTAATCTGCCAAAAAAGAACAAATTCACAGCTCATAAAGGGCCAAAAGGAAAAAGGAAAAAATTATAGGTGTTACCTCCTCAACAAGATCCCCAGCAATTCCTCTAATGACTTCACATAAATTATTTTCGGTAAATGCTTCATTGATCCAAAAACTCATGTCTTTGTAACAGGGAGGATACTGCAAAAGATAACATAGCCTTCTAAATTTCCATGTGGTGCTGTGCAGGTCTTTTGAGAGCATTTTCACACCAAAAAGAAGAAAAAAGAAAAAAAAAAAAAATCTAACATGGGGAAACATATTACACACCTTTGAGAATGGCTTGAATTTGACACCAAGCTGGCCCTTAGAAAACTGCATACAAAGAGCTCCAAACCATTACCAGGGCCACTGGATCATAAACATGTGTATGATGTGAACTTGTGTATGTGAGGTATTACAATAATTAACTGAAGCTCACTAGAGTGAGACAATAAATAACTCCATGCAGACCTGTGAAGTGAAGCGCTCATCAGTCGACCAGAAAAGCCGGATATCTGGTATGTCAAACAGAACCATTGCCAATCTTTCCAATCCAAGTCCAAAAGCCCAAGCAACATTGTTAAGCTTTCCATTTCTCCTTAAAATTTCTTGTTCGGTCACCCCACACCCTAAAACTTCCAACCACTTCTCCTGACATATTATTGACCATTGGTTTAAGTAAAACACTGCTAAACATTTGATGGAAAACAATTTGAGTCCTTGCTAAATTTGTTTCTCACTAAGCAACAATACTAAATCTCTTAAAATTGATACTCAATCCTCTTAACCCTGCAATTCACCAGTGACTAGAGCACATTTAGACAAAAGGTAGACAGATCTAGCAGAAGAGCATAGAAAATGTGGTTCTATACAATAGGGGAGGAGGAAAGAGCAGACCCACAGTTCTGTTCTGCACATACATGGAAAAAAAAAATATAATGAGATAAATGATCAAGATCCGAGGACTACCTTGAAGTATATCTCAAGTTCAAATGACGGATTGGTGAATGGGAAATATGTATCAATCCACCGCATCTCCACGGAACCTGATATTTGCAATATAATGGGATGAATAAGGACCAACACAGAAAGTCCAAAGAATCCAATACTCATATGTGCTAAGAACAGGTGCTGCTAGGATCATGAAACTTAGGATGATCAAAGTAATATTATTCTCAAAATACATAAGAGGGCAGTATAATAACTTCATGAAATTAACTGGGCTCCCAAGTTAAGGTCCACACGACACATTGAATCTTATGAAAGACTCTGAAGATCACACTGTTTAGGCCAACTAGTTCTGAAATTAATGAATTAACCAATGCAATGTTCTTTCATATTTCCAGAATGTCTTGCAAAAGTCCACCAGATACAAGCCCATCCTGATTTGGTTCATTGATTGCTTTCCTGACAATGAAATTTCTGTCATATTTGATTCTCGGCAAGATGCACCATCCCAAGTTACGGCAAAAGAAAAATTCCTAACAAATTTAGTACCGAATAAGTGCCTTGCCAATCCCTCGAGACATTTCTTTAAATCTTCAGCTGCAAAAGAAGTGGAATCAAGGCCAGATGCCTTCCAATCTTCTGGAGAGAAAACACAAAACCCTTCCATCTGCATTGTAAACAAATGAATAAATCTTGCACATGTACATATGTTAGCACATACACACACTCAAAACAAGAAACAAACAATATAACTTGAAACACCAATTAATGAATAACCATACTGTAAAAATCAGATATAAATAACCTGATGAAAAATGGGGTAATGAGTTGAATCAATAGAATCTCTACGGTAAACATCTCCACTGACTAGGAAATGAGTATATCCCTGCCTCAATAGCTCTGCCTGATGGGCACTTGTATGGCATCTGAGGACAGTTTGAGAATCGATATAGTATGTGTCATTACATCTTCTAGTTACATGGTCATCAGGAACCAAGATGTCATCAAAATTCTGCAAAAGCTCTTTAAGCATAAGAATGTGAGAAACAAGATTAAAGAGTAGAATAAGGTGAAAAGCCAATAATACAAAAAAAATCAATTTACCTGCTTCACAGAAACAATTGGGCATAGATCATCAAATTTATCAAATTTGCCAGGGAAATTGGTATCAAAGTAATCATATATTGCATTCTTCAGAATTCCAAGAGGGTGCTGATTCCTCCTATGAAGCTGCATTCCAAGTTTTGTAAAAATTGTATCTGGCACATTGTTTGTAGGGTCATCCCTCACCACATCTGTAACCCCCAAACCCAGAATTATCAATATAATGCACAAAAGAGAAGGGGGGGGGGGAAGATATGCAGCCAACATATTCCAATCCCCCCTCCCACAAACAAGAAATAAAAAATAAAAAACTGGATCCGCAACTTCTAGCCACAGTCAGCTCATTGCTACTTGGGCCACATCCGTTCCACACCAATTAAAGTGCAGAATCAATCAAATAATTATATATCTCCAATAACGGCTATAAAGATGCTTAATTATGAGTCATTAGATGAACCTTCAAGAAAGAAAGATCCCAATACTACACTAAAGTAAAAACAACAGTCTTTGAAGTTTTGGACAACAGCACCTCAGATGCTATTTGCTAGACCATGTCCTAAACAACAGCTAGGAAATGAGCATCCCTTTCCCCAAACAGTACACTGGATGATATGTTTCCGTGCATCTAAATTCACATTTAACGGCTATAAGGATTCGGCATCCAACATACAGGGCCTTCCAAATCCCACGTCGTAAATTATGACCTCAGAAGGTAAAACAAGGCAGACCCACTTCAAGATTTTCAGGTTTTTTCAAAGGCACCGACTGTGACTAACAGTTCACCAACAAGAAAAAGGCCCGGCAACAAAAAACCATAGAAAGGAAATGAATTTACGAGACTTGAACCGAATTTTAGAGAAAATGAAAGCGAACTCATCAACTGGAAAGCGCCAAAGAGTAAAAAAGAAACCTTCTTTAGAAATCTTGACACCACCGAGCTCGAGCAATGAAACAACAGGCTGTCTCCAGTTTTTGCCACTGGAGAGAGGAACCGCAGAGGAAGAAGAAGAGAACGGCGACGAGAAAGCAAAGTGGAAAAGGGCATCTTTTCTTCTTCTTTGTCTTCCATTTCTGAAAAGAAAAAGAGTTGTTCTAGAGAAGAAAGCGGAGTGCGCCAGTGAAAAGGCTGCCGCCGCCATATGCGCTAATCAGGAGTCTTTTATCTATCTACCTCTCCAATTCGAACAACTATTTTCAGTTTTGCTTTGCTCTGTACCAGTGAAGAAGTGATTGCGGTTGGGAACCCGACCCACTGTTGAGTTGGGTCGATCTGTCGATTTTTTATTTTTTATTTTTGGTCGGATCCCGTATTAATTATTAATTTAATTATTTAGAACTCGTTATTCAACTGATGTGTTATTCAAATTTTAGCATCGATAAATTTACTATTAAATCGTATTAGCATTCTATAAATCAAACCCAAAATCTGGTTTCGAATTCTTGTGCGATACGTTCTCTGTTAAATTTTTTAACAAATTAAAAAAATGGTATATTTTTCACTTTTTATGCAGTGATTTTGTTTGCCTTTAAGTGTATTTAATAGCCATGTGTACAAGCTATGTGTAGTGTGTACAAACTATTATACCCATTCAAAAAGTAGGAAGTCCTTGGCTACTTATTTTATATTTAACGTTTTTTTTTTCCTTTTTCTTAAATTTTATGCTTTTTAAAACTCGAAATAAATGTTTAAAACTCTTCAGAGTGTCTTTAAAAAATTATTAAATTTCGAAATATTATTTTTGACTCGATGAACACAAGAAGACAAAAAAGAAAAAAAGAAAAAATGAAACGTAATATAAATTTGTAACGGCGGTTGCTGCTCCCCGCAACATTCTGGGGTTCCTTAATTTGGGTTGGTGAAACTTTACAATTTTTTAAATGGTATTTTGAAGAAATCATAGGGAAGTAAAACATTAGTTGTAATGCGTGAAAAATATTGATTTTACCATTATAAAAACTCACTTTGGCAAGTATTATAAATAAAAGACCAATTGTAATATTTGGATTTTTTTTTTTTTTAATCACTCTTCTACTTTTCCGTCATTTTCCTTCCCAGACCACAGTTTTGTTTCCTTAATGGTTGCTTGTATCATGCACAATGTCTTCCCCATCCGAGTATGACTTTGAATATAACATCAATACAAGTGTCAACAACTCTTCTCGCATGTTTTATTTTATTTTTAATATTTAAAAAATATTGATTAAAAATTTAAGTTATTATTCCTGATATTTAAAATTTTAATTTTATATAAAAAAATAAAAATTATAGAAATTACCCTTAATATAACCCACAATTTAATAAATTTTTGAATAATATATACATATATAAAAAGATAAAAAATAATAATCTTTTCACATTATCTAATTATAATGGAAGGAGAGAATCAGAAAATTCCCCAAAGGCCCAAGGCATAAGATTTTGCTTCTGCCTGGTTATCTCGGGCATTATGGCCATACCCCATAACAAATTGAATGAAAAGCAATGTAAGCAACGAGTCCTCGCTTGATAAGCAGCCAAAGAAAACTCTTGCACAGAGGTTGGAAGTTTAGCCCCAACCCCTCCAAATTTCCACGAAGTGTAGGCTTTTACTCCCACGTTCCAACATAAACGTATAAGGGACATTACATCGTTTAGAACATGCATTGTTGCCAAAAAGACGTTAATGATATAAAAAAGAAGATGGGTCACCACAATGGAGTATGCACTTACAGCAGAAGACATGGCTGGTCTCAACGAAGAATTCTATGATACAGCAGCTTCCTTTTCTTTTTATTGGTTTTTTTTTTTTTTCCAGAAAAAGAAAAAAAAGGCTCAAAGTAATGGGGCTATGGCTGTTTACAAGAGGTCCATAGAAAGCTCACATTTCTCTGCTTCATCATTAGGAGTGACAAATTCAGATCCATCAAAATTATCTTACATCACTAGCAAGAAGTCTGGGAAACAAAACTGTGAAGAACGAACTTTTTTACCCCCTCAGATAGAGTTTCGTCAGCCTTGGGATAGGAAGCCGAGAAGTCTGAAAGCAGCAAAGATGGGGGTAAGGCAATAGGTGGTAGCAGCAGCCTTCTTCCACTACCACAGCATTCTTTGACAAAAAGTGCCAAATCATATGCATATAGCAGCTGCAGCAATATGATCACGCCTTCTCTGAAGAAAAAACTCGTGGAATTGCTTGAATCTGTCTTCTTTGATTACTTTTCTAATTGCACGGAAGAACCCAAGACAGTAATGAGTATTATGTCTGCAACACAAAGGGCACATTCTCGCCATCATGATCATCACCATTGTTACTGTTATTATTGAGATGGAAAGGTAACCATACATATCTAGCAAAATCTGAGCCAACATTTCATCCACATTGAGTAGATGATTAATGTAAGCTTTAGTGTGGTTCTGGCATGTATAACAGCTACAACCTTCAACAATCGAAGCAGTATCTTTCCTGAATGATACAATTATACAAAACCCAAAATCATTATAAAATTAATTTAGTATGGTTTTGAAACACATCATAAAAGACTTAGTCCTATGTGCCTTTGGCAGTACAAGCATGCCAACAAGAAAAGATGAATAAGAGCTTGAGAATTGTAAACTTAATACTCTAAAACTAATTGAGAATTCAAGATGTTGACGTGTTTTGCAGCATTGACAATTGACAGGTAAGATCAAAAGCACTTCTTTGAAAAATAAATAATAAGTAATAATAAACATTACCTGTAAATGGTTGCTTTAAGATTGATTTTAGTCGAGTCATTTCCCATACAACTGAACTGAAAATCTGGTGCATCTAATTCAATACCATCTAGTGGAAATGTAAGTGCAAAGCCACCAAGTGAAAGATGGTAAATATAACTGCATGGAGTCAAAAAAAAAAAAAAAAAAATCTTTTAATGTCCAATGGTAAATCACTAGGACCCTACAGCTCCCAAGATGAATGAGGAAGCGATAAACATACGATGAGTCAAAAAGATCAATGCCAGCAGCAATACCCTGCAGCACCTCCTCTGTGATACATTAACACGAGATAGAGACAAGTTCATTTGATCAGGCCAGCAAGCCTCGGAAAACATTCATACACAGTGAAATCGTTGCATACTGCAAAACACACCAGATGCTTAAGAAATGAAAATATGTTTCTTAGAAAATTTGTTCTGTATAGCAGGCTGTTTAGTTATGTTGACTATTTTCCACCCACCAAAAAATGAAGTGTCATGTTGAAAATCCCATTACATGCTGGGCCTTAGAAGCACATCAAACCAAACATGGGACCCACTGCTCAAGAAAATAAATTTTACAAGCACTTCCACCAAAAGTTGGCTCTTCATCACATTCATCAAACTCTTTTACTCTTCAATATTTACATAATATTACATTGAAGCTCAACTTTAATCTTATTCTGTCATTCATGTCCAACAAAAAACAGAACAGAAGTGATGCAAAGGACTATGTATGCTCAACCAGATACCTGGTAGTCCAAGCCCAGTTATCAAGCGTGGCCTTGGCGCTGGTAAACTTTCCTGAGCATTTCATAGAAGCAGTAGAACTTAAAGATTGCCGTAAATTCTCAAAAGAAAAGCAAAATTGCTTAACCCATTGATTGAAACAGTGTATCTGCTGCATGTTTCAATGAACTTCACCAGGACACCAAGCTTAGTTATAGTTATTTACTTCTTCCATAATGTGGACACTTGATACAAACAACCCATCAGTGCAAGACAATCAGAGTCTAATATGTACAGATGCCTGTTGTTTTTGACTTCAACTTGCATGCATAGACCCTTTTTTTTTTTTTTTTTTGTGTGTACTGAAGGTATGACTCCAATGAGTTGCTATGAATCAGATTTGCATTTTGCCAGTCAGATAAATCATTAAAGCAACACTGCAAGGAACTAAGGCTTTTCAATTTCAACTTGAGGAACTGTCAACCAATGCAAAACCCAACCAATAGAACCCTTATGGAGATCATGAATGAAGGGTCTAAGGGACTCTCACCAATAACTGAAACTAATAACAAACTAATCACCCGTTTCATATTATATAAGTTATGATATCATTCATGAATCCTCAAAGCAATAAATAAATGCTCTTTTTATACTTCAAAGTGATTCACTAAGCCTAATGCATCTTCACATCAACAGATTATGTAATAGACACTTTCATCAAGTAGGGGGAAAAAAAACATGTAGTAGACAAACAAATGACTCTGCAGAAGGATCTGGTCTCATATAGCAGTCATATACTATTAAAGCCAGCTGATATATTGGGGATGCAATGTGTTTGCCAGAGTTCACATAAAAATTCCTCCAGCCTATTCCAAATTTATTTGAAATATATACTACTTGAAGGGAAAAATGTAGAGCCTCTGCACTTAAAGTTTAAATATCTCACAGTTACAGCATTAAGCAAAGCAGGACGATCATCAGTGCTCTCTCCAAGCCCAAATCCTCCAATCCAATAACCTGCAGAATGCATCTTATGGTTAACTTCACAAGTCAATTACAAGAGGATTAAAAGGCATTTCAATATAGAAAAGGCTCAATTGCACAATGATTCTAAAATTTAATAGCCACTTTCAGGATGCAAGAGCATCAGCAATGAATACGAGCCAATAAGGAGAATGTCAATCACATAGAGAAGAAAGGAAATACCTGATACATTTCGCTTGGCTGTCTCTTGTGCACATCGTTTCCCTTCTTCAACATTTGACCCTCCAACAATAGCTCCAAAAACCACTCCCACTGTCTGAGTTATTAGTTAACATGTAGAAGATATTCTTTTGCTATCTTATTCAAGTACTAGAACAGTTGCAGATGCCTTTCAATAACTCACATCATGGTAGCATTATAACATTCCGGAAACCTATTTCAGGATATCATAACAACTGAAGCTAAAAAGAAAAATATTTCTTCAGGAATTTACCGGGCCGCATGCAATGCATTCATCGAGCCACTTCACTGTTCGATCCACTGAAGTCTTATGCCTCTTATCAGAAACCCAAGCAGGCACTTCGTCGGCCAAAGCGACCCAAAAATTTGGCTTCATAGAAGAAATCAATTCCATGTACTCCGCGGGTTTAACCTGAAAATTCAAGCACAAAAGCATCTCGAAATGGGTTCACAAACTAGCAGAGAAGAAACAAAGGGCCATCGGGGTGGGCAAGCCAAAAATTACCAAACGACGACCAGAAGGGGTCTCAAAAGAAGCTCCCGCTTTGTTGGAGCCGTCATACTCTGGAAGACAGTGTATGGAATCCCTTGCTACAGCAGCAAATGCATGTTCACGCAATCCGACCATCGGGTGGAGTCCTCCAAGGTTGGATATTGTCCCCGGTGAAGGACCCTCCAAGCTCGTACAACAACAACAATCAACCAAACATCAACAGAAATGTTCTCGATGCGATAAAATACAGGAAAGAATTCGAGAGTCTTACAAGTGAAGAGGGCTAACTTGGAGGAAAGATGAATCGGGAAATGGAAGAGAATGAAGAAGGTCTGGAGATATAAAATGGGGCAGCCCCTTTCGAGTTGAGAGGAGGAGCGACGAAGTTTCTATCGAGCACGGGCGGCTGGAAAGCTGCAGTTCTCCTGTCCGTGCTTTGCCTTTTCCCCATGTCTTCACCGCGAACTTCATCCTCTCTCTCTCTCTGGATGCCGTAACGAAAATGCAGAGTTGAGGCGACACTGCTTCGCGCCACGAGCAGGGTTTTTCTTTTTTTTTTTTTTACGATAATTATTTTTCTGTTCACAAAGAGCTGTCAGACCCGACACAACACAGACCTTGGAAAATAAAAATGACGCCGTTGTAATTGTACACGTGTCCAGCGCTTAGTGCGACATAAGCGGGGCATGTCTCTTTTCGTGTCCTGTCTCCGTGTTTAACCAGGAGTCAGAGGCGTCGGTTGACAAGTAGTTTCACCGTTTTCCAACTCTTCTCTACTCGTACACATAATAATTCGGACGCCCTTTTGCCTCACACTTCCCTTTTTTCTTTCTTCGCTACCAAGTAAGGAATCAATCTCCTCCTAATTTTGTGATGATTATTTCCCTTTTCATTTTTATAATGATTTTCAG
>CM034050.1:2606224-3185676 GCA_019804595.1 Bruguiera parviflora
GGCGGCGGAAGGGAGTGGAGGAGGCGAAGGGCGGCACGAAGGTTGGAGTCGGAGGAGGGGAGGGAGAGGAGGAGGTGGAATTCGGCGGAGGAGAAGTGGGAAGGGGAGTCGGAAGAGGAGCAGAGGGAGGAGCAATAGAGGAGAGTGGCGGCGGCGGCCGGGATGAAAGGGGGAAATGGGGAAGGAGGGAGAGGGGAGAAGCAAGAGGAGCAGTGGGAGTGAAGGAAAGAGTTGTGAAGGGAATATGCAAGAGGAAGCAGTGGCGGTGTTATGTCTTCCCCTCTTTCCATGTCCTTTTCACTCCTCATCTCCATCTCCTCCGCCATCTCTCTTTTTTTCTTCGCTTTGCTCTCAGTTACAGCCACCCCGAGTCGGTCTTGAATTGTTAGTTGGGACAGAAGAGAGAGCCGCAAAATGAACAAGAATGAAATTATTCGAGAGTCTTCTCAGAAAAATCGGGGGAACACCTAAAAGTTCATAAATTACAAAAATGTTTGGCTTGGCTTCGTGCTGATCTGCCTGATTCAGACTAATTGGAGCTTTTTGAAAATCAAACTCGGAAGGTCTTTTTAAAGCCGTAATCAAGATTCTTATTCCAGAAAATAATACTCCGGGTTAATTATGCTAATTAATTGAAAATTGTATTCATCAATAACAAACGAATTGAAAAATCATTGTTAATTGCATTGCATCCCAACAAACTTAGCCTTAGGGATCTGAAAATTATCACACTGCCGTGAAGTCGGGTAGGTTCAGGAGCGATGAGTGACAGACATTGGTTCAAAGAAATGAATTGTTGCTGCATGCCTTCCTCTACAATGTAAGTTCTCCTCGTTATCCTACTCCGGTATTTTTCCTAGGGCTTCTTCTGCAAAGAAAGCTTCAAATCTGAACCTTTTAGAGACTACAAATATTCACCAATTCTGTGTCCTCAACTGACACTTTTCTAGCTATCTTTCAATGTGATCAACGAGCCAAATCATTCAAATTGAGAACTTGCCATCAGTACCTGGAAGTGGTAACTAGTTAAGTATCACAAGAAAAGACTACTAGACAAACCAAGTTGCATAATCATGAAAAAAAAAAAAGAAGTGAATTCTCTCGCCAAAATTCACTTCAAATATAATTATTTTGCAAGTCCGTTGGGTGCAGAAAAAGAGAATATTGTCAGAATAACTCCAACTATTGTTTTATACATAATGTGTAACCTAAATAACATTTGTTGCAGAGTAATCAAAACGTAAAATGAATGTGAGATAAGAATAAATGGGACAGTCTTCTGAAGAATTCAGTCAAGTAGCCTCAAACCAAGGATTCCTTGGCAAATCTGTGTGCATGTGA
Organism: Bruguiera parviflora; assembly: GCA_019804595.1. Taxonomy (NCBI): domain Eukaryota; kingdom Viridiplantae; phylum Streptophyta; class Magnoliopsida; order Malpighiales; family Rhizophoraceae; genus Bruguiera; species Bruguiera parviflora. The sequence goes on from CM034050.1 coordinate 2,607,566, forward strand.
GAGAGAGAGCCAGTCTGAGGGATAACAAAAGGCTTACCATAACTATCGCTTCACATTCAATAAATTTTCAATGCGTTCAATAAGGTGATCTTTAGTCAAAGCACCCTCCTGAAAATAATGAAATCAAGATAATTTTAACACAGTTAGGACTGGCTTAGGAACAGAAAGGTCAACCCCAGAAAACAATGAAGACAAGAAAACTAATTTGTTTATTAATGCTGAGAGAAATACTTAATCTACTCTCATACCATGGAGAGGCCCTGTAATTAAAATTGTGTAAAATTAATCCTTTCCTTAATTCATGTTTCTTCCTTTGACAATCACCCACAGAATGCCATTGACTAGATGTTTAATTTTCATACCATTGAAAGAAATATATCCAGGCAGAGGAAATTAAGACTTCTGATGATCTCACAAATAGCTCTACTGCATATCAGAAGTCTGAAAACAAAAGATAAATGGATACTCCCAAGTGAGAATTCCTTAAGGTAAATCAGCTTACAAAGCGATCGTAAGGCTTTCCCTCCTTGAATAAGATAAAAGTAGGCAAGGCTTCTATTTGATATTTATTAGCAATGCTCGGGTACTTCTCAGTGTCAATTTTTACCAACTGCACCGTGTCTTTGAGGGTAAGACTAACTTCATTGAGGATAGGATTCATGAATTTACAAGGACCACACCTGCAAATCACAATACAAATGATCTTTATTGAATGACATATTACTCAAGAGAACTCAATATTAACCACAAGCAAACAATGTTTCCGTCCAAATTTCTCTGAAAGAAGAGCTTAATAACTTGTTAATTATGTGAGACTCTCTGCCCCAAAACGCATATGTATTCTAGAAAAGGTCCTGAGGTTCAACCAATCACCAATAGAAAGAAAAGTGGAAACCATCCCATTCATGATATATAAAGTGAAAGAAAGAAGAATGCAGCAAGAAAGTGAAAGATGATGAATTTACCAGGTTGCATAGAACTCAACGAATACGGGTTTGTCAGAATTTGTCAGCAACTCATCAAAAGTAGAAAAGGTCTGCTTCTTTGCTGCAACCTAAAGGGTTTTGAAGAATTAAAAATTAAAATAAAAAAAAAAGGCAGATCACTTCATTTCAAATAGCAGTTTGAACCAAACAGCTCAGCCTTACAAGGTCCAAAACAGCAGCACAGAGAATTCTCGATTAAATTCACATTGCATTCAGTTAAAGAGCATTTTAAGGAAAAGAAGAGCAAAAGCCTAAAATAGACCTGAGCCATACCCAGCAATGTAGACGAGGAAAATTGTGAGTAGAAAAAAACTGACAAATTACTCAAAATTCAGCTTAGATAGACTCAGCACAATACAATACAGGGCAACCAACCCAACGCAAGCGTTAATTTCGCTCCATATCAATCGTTTCGCCAATCAATTACTTGTGGCCTTTTGCAAGCACGAAAATATTACAGTACTGGACATACGGATTCTCCCGAAAAGGGAGGAATTAATTGGGAGAATTTTACCCTAAACCCAATTTACTATATCCACAATTCTCTTGAATGCCGAAATGTCGAAGTGTTTTGCTCCATAGTCTATTCCGCAAAAGAAAATTTCTAAATTCACGGACAATATTTAAAGAAAAATAAATCAAGAACTGAACGAGCAAAAAATATAATTGAGACTATAGAGAGAGAGAGAGAGAGAGGTAGTTACCAGGGGCGAAATTCGAGACCTGGACTGCGAGAAAACCCCTCCGTTTGCAAGCCGCGCTAGCCGGAGCTCCACCGGCAGTTGCAGAGAAGAGAATGAAAATGATAACAATTTGGACGAGGAGTAGTTAGCGGTGTTCGGGTGGGGCGCGTTCAAGGAACGAACTGCCGACGCCGCCGAGACGGAAGTAATCGCCATTCCTTGCCCCAGAACGAGACCGGTATGCCCCCACAAATAAATATCTAAACTCGGCCTACAATCTTGATGGTATGGAACGTTAGTAGACGACGAACCGATTTTTGATCCGCGTCTTGTGCAGGCGACTACGTTACCGGGGGTATTATTGATTCGGAGCGGAATTGGTGAGAGGTTCTGGTGTTTTGAGTCGTCGGATGGTGATAATTTCCTCGAATTTGTGGATCGGACGGGTAGGAAATTGTTGAGGGAAAGGGCGGTTGGTGAGCTTTCGGGGTACTTTATACTTTTCCTGCCGAAAAATCTGGGGATGTTTTCGAAGACGATTCCAGTATTCGTGGACGCTCGTGAATGCCACGCGGTCCATTTGGCCATTTCCTTCGTTCACTTATTTATTTAAAACATCTATTTAATAATATATTTATATATAGGAAAGTGAGAAGAAAAATCTCAAAAAATAGCTTACCTGAAGAGCTTATTGAGCGGAAAAAAACTGATTTTCTTGTAATTACTCATATTTATAAGAAAAGCTATTACTAGAGTCTCAGGGTCTCAAATGATGGTTCTCCATTGACCAAATATAAACAAAGGGGTCAACTCAATCCGACCAGCTAAAGCAGGTCTTGCGCAATGCCATTATAGACAAAGAACAATTCCACTTGAGTAACATCTCACATTTGATTCAGAGGAAGAGAATGGAGAACCAACAATAAGGAAACAGAAAAATGTTCCGCTTGAAAACTTAAACAATAGGGTCAGGGGTATAGAGCTACAAAAGCGTCTAGTCATATGGATGACCAATAGGGTGACTTCCAACTATGAAGATCTACCCAATGACCAGTACAATGATACAAATTCCAGATCGTGGTTTACAGGCGACCCAAGTATCAACGTGTGAAAATTTCTTTGATCCCACTTTGGCGTTTACATTTTTTCCCAAAAACCATCCTAAAAACAATCATCAACACTCAGAATAACAATTTAAACGTCACATTACCTCGGATTACAGAGAAAATCTTAAGCACTCGGGAAGGAGCCTGATAATCATCCATCGCTTGTCCATGTAAAAGCCAGAAGGACAATTGTAAGCGCTGAGAAAGTAATTGCACAAGAAAACAACCACATGTACTTGCTTTGGCTTTTGTTCTGGCTTTTGTGGTTTCCCAACTCAACCTCCTTGAGAAGCTCTCTCACTTCATCCATGTCTGAGTCCTTTGCAGCTTGGACTAGACGACCTTGAATTTTTTCCAGTTTAAGGAGCCTTCTACTTCTCATTGCATTGCTCCCTGGCCAGATAAAACCCGTTATTTTCCAAAGAAGTATGCCTACATATATGGCCACAATACAATCTACAGTATAATGGTGGCGCTCCCGTATCTCTCTTTGAGTGCTATGCATTACAAGTAACCATATTAGAGCTGAGCTGAAACCTCCATAAGCTTCCTACAATTAGAATCATTCAAGTAGTTAAAATTTGGAAGCAATGGAGTGATCAGATAATGGAAGAACACAGTTTTAAAGCCAGCCAGTGAAAACTTACTGTCCAAGCCATAGCTGTTAGCACAGCAACAAGCATGTGGCCACTGTATAGGAGATCATTGCAGCCACCTCCAGCTTTCTTTAGAAGACTGTACCACGAAGATCCTTCAGCAGCAGTGGGCCGCAAGAAATCTATCAGGAAGCTCATTGAACCCCAATCTGGATGGTAATCCCCAAGGTATTCCCCACTGTCAGCTGTAAAAGAGAGTCAAAAAAATGTGAAGACTAACTTCCAGCTAAAAGCAGATATATATGTAGCAAAATTAAAGAATAGCTTTACAGTGAAAAACAAAATACAGCTCAAGCAGCAACCCAATGGAGCCTCATTACATTATGGAAATGCTCTTTAGACCTTTTTCCATAATTAACCAATGTATTGGATTTCCTGAAAGGCTTTATATTATCAGAAAACAAGAAAACCAAATTTGTCTACTGGAAAACCAAAAAGTCCCATGGGCCCTTCAGTATGGCAAATTTAGCTCAAAAGCAAATGGGGAATTCCATTAAGATCTCATGGTTATTCATTGAACAAGATCTGTCCAAGAATGTAAACAACATAATATTGTTCAATTGGGAATTATAAGGTAAGTTCACATCAAGTACTTATGAAGTAAGGTTGTTGAAAAGTTTGCAGCAATGCTGATTATTTAGGTCAATCTATAAGTTTTGTGAAGCTTCAGGTGAAATCAACTATAAATTCAGAATCAAGAAATTCGGAATACCCAGACTCATGTTCAAATGAAGAATATTAATGCCAAAAACCTAGAAGAGCAAGCAAATGTGTAAGGCAGAGAATTCCAAAAACCATGAGCATCCGGAACATACCATAAGCCATATCCTGTTGTATCAGTTGAAGAATAGCATTAGGATCCGACGTATAAGGAACATAATATTTTTGAGCCCAACGATGAGGATATGCAGGGACTGAAAACCGAGCTGCTGCACACCAAGGCCGGGCTGATGGCAGGATAGTAGATGCGAAAGATATAGCCCGAAGAAGGCGGCCAACTGCCATGGTGAACATGTACCGTGCACCTAGGCCTAGGCCAGGAGCATCTACTGAGTCAAATAGTACAGAGAATGCAAGCATCATAAACAACATCAGGAAATGATGCAGTCCAATGATACGAGCTCTTAGTATCTCAACCACTGGCCCAGGAAGTTTTTCATTTAATGATAGCAGAAACCAGTGGCCAGTGTCAGGAAGGGGATGTGTATTGCTGTTCAATGTCACAAAGGCCAAGCAGTAATCCTGTTAGCGCATTACCTAAAATACATGATTGAATAGTTCGGGAGATAAACAGCAATTCTTGGCTGGAGAGTTTTTAAGAGAGACGAGCATGTGATGAGATAATATGCCAAACTTAAAAACTACAACTCATTCCACATTCTAATCAGCATCTAATAGAAAAAGAGACAGATATTGGATTGGGTTGTTAGGTTTTCAGATTAGATGATACAATTCACAATAACACTAAACCAACAAGAGTTAGTTCAGTGAATAAGGAGAGGAGTTTTCTTTTCTTGTTAACTAAGTTCCAATCTCTGGGAGTAAATTCTGAATGCCGCAGGCCAATGCATGGACTATGCCCTTAAGATTGTCAGGGGGAGGGACTTAGTTTCTGTTAACACAAAATCTGGATCAAGAATACCCATAAGGTGAAGAAAAAAAATCACTAATAATTCAAAATAAACATTGCATGCCACCAGTGTAGATCTAAAATAAAAATTCATTATGATTTCATAATGGTTATTAGCAATGGTGAAACATAAAGTGGTTACCCTGTCACTTAGTGCGATTATGGGACGACACTCATGTATCTTGGTTGAGAGATTAGTTTTCAGGACTAACAATTAGCTAGGGCTATATATTTAAACCATGTTTGGGAACCAGACCATCCTGAATTTCATGAAAACTACTTCTCCTACACAAATATAATCAGAGAACCAACAGCCAGTGGGCAGGACATGTACATGCAATTATTCAGTCTCTTATCTAAAAGTTTATCTTTCCTTTGCATTAAGTACATATAATAGTAACATTAACTAAGATTTAGCTATAAAATCCCAAACAACATTTCATACACTCGTGGAAAGAGCATATTTAAGGGAGCAGAAACATAATCCCTTCTCTCTGAATGTTCTTGCAATTATTTTAACAGTCAGCAATGATAAAGTTCTCAAATAAGATTATCAATTTCATATAGATGCGGAAATTTCTGGCTTGTTTATTATTGCCTAACAAGGAAAATTTAGTGATGCTCTGAACACCCATTAATCCCAGAATGCATGGTGTGGATGTGCTTCAAAAAGCTATAAACCAATTGCTCTTATAGAAAAAAAAAAAAAAAAAACGTGGAGAAAGCTCAATCTTAGGGTAAAGCGAAAGTATATGGCAATAAGCATGGATACCCGGAGCCCAAGGGCTAATGCCATGGTCATCATCAAGTTATACCCTAAAAACAGGTCTTTGTGCTGATAATTGAAGTGCTTAAAAGGGAAAATGCTGCAGTAACAAATTATAACCATGAAACGCCTAAGGTGGACTGCAGATCATTTCACCTATTTACCAGATACAGACATTATCTAACAGATGGGCAGTTACTTTTGAGTATTGATTACTTACATTTATGGAGATCCTTAATTGTTCTAAAGTCAAACCCAGATCAGATCTCATTTCAAATTCATTACACTACAAAAGATAATCTCAACATAAATGCAATTAGAATAAAGACAAAGTTTTTCATCAAAACAAACTCGACCCACTTCAAAATAACACAAACCAATCTCAACTAGCATAACATTGCCCACAAAGATCAGGAAACAAACCAGTTCCACTTCAAGGAACAACGAATCCGACATCTGGGTCAGTCCATTTCTGATTCAAGGTTAACCGTAGGACGGAACAAAGGCATGAAATAAAGGTTCGCTTACCGGTGCCAATCAAGGCCAAGCACGGCGGTGACGAAGCGTACAGAGAGAGCCTCCAAGAGGAGGCAAGCGAGCATAAACAACATGGAAGCAACAAACGGAATGACGGCGCGGAACTCAGCAGACCAGTGCCGGTAGGAGGGGACGCGAGAGAGGGCGCTTAAGGCGAGTATTGACCAGAGAGCTGGCTGTAGACGATCGTGCCACGTCGGGGACAGGTGGCGGAGATAGTCCACTGCCACGTAAGACATAGCCGCCACTCCCAGTCCGCCGGTGGCTGCCGCCGGCGGCCACCACCTCATTGTTGCCCGCGGCGGCGGTTGCTTCAGAGGAACAGGCAGTATGGTCGCAAAGAGCGGGTAGTGCAGGTCTGTTGCTTGCTACCTTTTACCCTAGAGAGAGAGAGAGACGATTGTCTCTTCTTCATGTTTTTTTTTTTTCTTTCTTTTTTAATATTTTTCACTTTTTCTAAAGGCATAAATCTTCATTATTAATTCGTTGTTAGTAAAATTTAACAGTAGTAAGGTGAAAGTTAAAACGTTAACACTGAACCAGTGGATACGATTATGCGATCCAATAACTATGAATATCCTTTTTTTTTTTTTTTAAATGAAATCTCGATTGTGCAAGACTTGACTCAAACTCAGTGCTAACACTGAGGGTACGATGGGCTGGGCAGAGTGACTGAGTGCGGCACCCGAAATTCTTACTGGCATTTTTGATCGGTTGGGCTTATTTTTATTTTTATTTTTATTTTGTAGTGAAAGATGGCTTGTGGGGTAAATCAAGAACCATTGCAGAATTAACTATTTGGAAATTTCCTTTGAAGGGTTACGTATTAGTCTTAAAATCTTAAATTGCAATTAGTGAATTAGCTTTTACTTGACAAAAATGTCTTTTTTATATGTTTTCCTAAAAGTTATTGCTCGACGTACTTGCGGGTTACACCGTTAAAAAACTCACAAGTCCAAATATTCGCTTGCCTTCGGCATATAAAGGTGCTAGTACACGGGAGAACCACATAAATAAATGTTGCAGATAAATTATATATATATATATATATATATATATATATAGTGTCAATGAATTTCCTCGTTTTAACAGGTTATTTCATTGAGGCAGATAAATTAGCGTGATTAGGCAACTATAGAAGCTATTTAAGTGATTTATTTATAATTATTTTTATACTATGAATAAGAAATTCCAATTAAGATTACCGACAATCAATGATCATGAAAAATGGGATTAATGTCTCTTTACTGGGAGCCTCGCTTTCCGATAAAAAATAAAAATTTATATAAAACATGTGATATTAAATTTTATATTTATTAATATTAAAATTAAATATAAAGATTTATATAACATTAATAATATTTAAATAATATTTTTATATAAAGAATTAATTTTAAATTTTAAATTTACAAAAATAATAATTGGCATAATTGTAAGGCATTATTTTTGTGTTTTAAAAAAAATAAAAAGGAAAACTGGGATTAAATTTATGAGATGGAGGCATGTTCCACAAGACTTCAGACATAAGCTTGCCTGGAATGGAACCATTGTCCGTATCCGTACACGTCCAAACGTGCACACGTACTACTTTTATCCATACTGTCCTCTTGCTCTTGTCACCCAGAGGTAAACCTTCCACACAAAGAGTTTCATTCTATGCATACATACCAGTTTTCCTGACGAGACATAGATGCTATAACTGAATGTAATTCCAAAAAGAAGGTAGCACCTAAATTGGTTTTTTTTTTTTTGTTCTTCCGAGAGAATACCAGGCTCACGTTAAAACGTTTTTGATTAAAATTGCTAGAGACGTGTTAATGCATGCAATGTCCTACCAAACATGTTTAAACCATGAAAAAGTCTACAAAATTAATAAAACTATGAGCACATGTTGCGAACATTTAAAGAGGTCTTCCCATACTCGAAGCATTATTGCTGTGGGATTAGACATCTTTTTAGTTCGGTCTATCATTTTGAATTTGATTGTCTCAATTAATTTAACCCTGTCGATTATGCTAGCCACCGTAGTCATATAGATGCCATCGCCTCAACTCCTGAAAACAAAAGCTCCTTCAGAAAAGAGGGCTTGGGGGCTGAGCACAACAGCTAACGTCCTGCCGGCTACGGGAACAGGTGAGGTAATGGGCTAGTGGGGCTCGCTGCTGATGGGTGTCTCTGTTCTTTTTTATGGGTTTCATTAGATGGATTGTCAATTTGAGTTGCAGAGTCTCAATAACGAATTTTTAAACCGGTAACAATGACACGTGACGTGGCTAGCATCCGAACCATTGACCAGGGTTATTTTTGACAACGCACTTTTCTTTGGTCCTTTCTTGCTTTCTTGCCGTCCTCCTCCTCTGTCTTTGACCTGTACTTTCTTCCTCAATAGTCCACCGTCTCCGCCCTCTCTCTCTCTCTCTCTCTGTTGGTTAACGGGGAGGAGGACATTGACGCTTCCTTCTTCTTTCCGAATAACCATTAACGAGGACATTATAACACAAGAAGCATTTTATTTTTTGAAAAGTAATACAAGAAACATTTTTGACTGCACCGAGCAATGATGTGTGTGATTCTTGTTTCGAGCAAATGATGCGTATGGCTTTGAAAGAAAGGTAATGTATGTTGTTAGCATGCTACGTTCTTTGCTCTTTGTTATCTTCTCTCTCGTTAATAACTAACGCGACAAGTCAATCTCAAGATGACAGGTGCCCCTTATCATTCTACAGAGACAGAGTTGGTGTGGAAAATGAGAACATCGTGCTGCTATCTGTTCACCCTTTTCGCTCTACTAGTCTCGTGCCACCACTTATGTGAAGCCGATCCCACCCACGATTTCTCCCCCGTGCCATTGACACCCGCAAATTTTAAGTTGCAGAAACCATACGACGTTCCACCGAAGGAAAGATACAGTTTTGAAAATGGAATCCACCGGTTGTGGGTCTACGCCTTCGACAAGCCGCATGACCCTAACAGCCACACCCAGCCACGAACTGAGATTCGCATCCACGTATTCTCTATCATCATTTTTTTTTTTTCTTTTTAAGTTTTATATTAGCGCCTTCTTTGTCTGTATGAAATTAGACACCAAAGTTACAGAGTTATCACGCTTTAACAAGCACTCACCAGTTTGTTCTACTAGCTGCAGGGTCATGACTACTCATCAGGAGTGTGGCAATTTGAAGGCCATGGTTTCGTACCCAATGGAACCTCTGGCGCTACAATAGCCCAGGTATTTGGCGCATCTCGTGGTGCTACCACCTTGCTTCCGAGGATCTTTGAAGGCAACACGAGATACTATAGCTCGGCTTTAGTGGCTACCGATATGTATGATAGGTGGTTCGGGCTAAATATAATTCATGATGTGGATCGTGGTAAGGTGAGCGTGTTCGTTGACGGTGAACATAAGTTTTCAACCAAGGATAAGGGGCCAGGCCACATGTATTTCAAATGTGGAGTTTATGCGGCAGGAGCTAACATAAGCTATTACATGGAAAACAATCAAGATGGAGAGACATCAAGATATATAAAAAGTGATCGGAAAACAATTAAGAGTTTCATTTGAGTGGTCAAGTTCCCACAGAGTGTCCGTGATGTAATCTATTGGCCTTTGTCATTTCGGTTACATTCGTATTGTCTTGTGTAAATTTTCAGATCTTCTTTGGCTAGTTTTTGGAAGAGATGAGACTGTAACTGTGATTTCTCGTGTCAGCAATAAATGGTGCATTTTCGAGGGACAGTTCGGTTGGAATATGAGTCATTCACCGTTTATTGAAGATCTCGATCTTTTATGTCTTGGTTTACTAAAATTTCACTTCCAATGATCACGAACCAAGTCATCTGTCTTAAGTTCAAATACCCAAAACATGTATGATATTAGTGAAAAAGAGAAATACTATACTTAAAAGTATAATTTACGATTTAATAAATCTTATAATGAACAAAATTTAAGACGTTGAAAATAGAGAGTTCCCTAAATCTTATTTTTAGAGAATAAAAACTTTATGTGATGTATTTGGGCTATCAAGGAATTTCTCCCTGCGAAAGATTAGGCCCAACTCGCCCAGAAGACGACAGATGGAGGCCCGGAAGAAACCCACATCAAAGAAGCCCGACAATGCCACGGCGGACAGGAAGGGCACGAGCACAATGATGGCGTCGGGAAAAAAACAGAAACAAAAACATCGTACCAACGTCCGAAACCAAGCAGCCTACACATCACAAGAAAGACCTTAACTGTACGATCACTGCAGTCCGTTCACGTGTCCCATCGTGCATATAGGCCGTGCGATCCTTCCCACTTTCCAGAATAGAGAATTTCATAGCCATCACAACCGTCCGTCATCCTATCATCGTCTTCTCTGAGGGACACTTACCGTTAATAAACTTAAAAACCAAAAGGTTCAAAAACCTAACCACCGTGCGGTCGGCGACCAAACCAATCCGGCCGGTCCACCAAAAAAAACAAAGAAAGAAACAAAAAAGACGGGCGCAATGGCATTCGCTCCCAGTCTCCCTGATCCCAACAGAGCAACAACAAACTCAAATCCCCAAAATCCCCAAAACCCAACAAAAATATATTGATTTTTTAACGAAACAAAAAAACTAAAAAAATTATTATTTTAACAAATCATCCCGTAAAATTTCCATAAACAAAAATAAATAAATCTTTATTTATTATTATTATTTTTTTTGAAAATCTTTTTTGAGAGACAGAGCAGAACTGGAGAAGAAACTAGAGAGCAGGGCAGAGAGGTAAGCACGGTCAAAAAAAAAAAAGAAAAAAAGAAAAAAGAAAAAGGGAAAATAAGGATTCAAAATTGGCAGAGGAGTTTTCTGGAGATTGAGAGAGGGAAAATCGGAGAAAGAGGCGAGTAGGAGTTGCGGAAATGGCGTCGTCGAAGGTGATGGCGTCGTCGAAGCCGAGGAATTCGGATCTCTCGTCGTCATCGTCTCGATCTCGACGCGCCTCTGCTTCTTCTTCTTCGACTCGTCCTTCCGCTACAAAGCCAACTTCTCAACCACTCTCACATTCACATGCGCCGTCTGATCCTATCATCAGGAGCAACGACACTCATGATTTTACACCGTCCACGCCATCGCCCCCTACAATGACCGTCGACGGCATCTTGCGTAACGTCTACGCCACCCATCCTTCATCCGAATCCACCCTCCTCGACGCCCAAATTACCCTAATTGAGACTCCCGCCGCCCCGCCGCCACCATCAATCGAAACATCCAGCAACGGTGCTAATAACAATAATGATAGTTCGGGTCAGGATATGGGTAGTGTGAGTGTGGTTCCTCAGTCAAGCGGTAAAACGGTGGAGGAAGTGTGGAGAGAAATTGTGGCGGGGAGAAAAGAGATGAAGGATGAGCCCGACGAGATGATGACGCTCGAGGATTTTCTTGCGAAGGCAGGCGCGGTGGACGTTGGCGGAGGAGGAGAGGAGGACGAGGTGAAGATGCCGCAGCCGGAGAGGCTGAGTGGAGGAGTTTACGCGTTTGATCCCGTGCCGCAAAGTGCCTTCCATGTGCTGGATAACGTCGAGGGATCGATTATCGGGTTTGGGAATGAGGTGCATGTGCAAGCCGGAGGAGGGGCTGTTGGTAGTGGAGGGAGAGGGAAGAGAGGGAGGGCACCGGCGTTGGAGCCGTTGGATAAGGCGGCGCAGCAACGGCAGAGGAGGATGATTAAGAATAGGGAGTCAGCTGCCAGGTCTAGAGAGAGGAAGCAGGTGCGTTGTGTTGTATTTAGAATTTTCCCCCCACTTATTTGTTGTTAGCATTGCTTAATGGCAGTTTTCTTTTAATTTTGCTTTTTCATATTTGGTTTTTTTTTTTTATATATAAAAAAATTCATCTGTCAATTGGGACTTTGGCCTTTAGGCATACCAAGTGGAATTGGAATCACTGGCAGTGAAGCTAGAGGAAGAGAATGAGAAGCTCCTGAAAGAAAAGGTACTCGCGCTTTCAATTTCAGATTGTTTGTAATTATTTCTTTCATATCGCAACTATAGTTGTGCCATTGTGTATATTTGGCTTTTCTAGTTTGGGGATGGCTTTGGTGCAATCAGATTTATTTCTAGCTTCAGGGATACAGCACCCAAATTTTTCTGTGGTCATATTATTGGGGATTTTATTAGAAATCAACACACATATTTACCCTTATATCTGCTCAATTATGGCTTTGAATAGGGGAGAGTGGAAACTAGACATGATTATGTATTCTGCACTGATTATGTTAGATATTGGGTCCTTGTTAAGTTGAGATCATTGAAGTAGTGTGGATTAAGTATGCCATTTCAAAGTAACTTTCCAAGCTTGCTATCTTAAAGCTTGCTATCATTGAAGCAGTGTGGATTAAGTTGCTTTTTTATGGGTGATTTCCTCTTATGCTTGGTCATTTGTGCATTCATTAGCAAAATAGAGAAAAGATGCCTTGTTATTAATTGTATTCCTCACTTTGGATTTTCATATGCCATCTATTTATTAGCAAAGTTTCAAAAAAAAAAAAAAATCCTTGTTATTGATTGCATTTGTCACTTCGAATTGTCATGTGCCATCAATTTAAATTATCAGTTCTATCTTCAAACATGAAACTCATTTGACCTTTTCAGATAGTTTGTGGTTAAGCTTGCTCCATTCAATGTATATATAAATACAGAGTTGATTCAATCCCAATTTTGATGCTCCATGCACCGGCAACATAAGTAGCATCAATAATAGAAGAAACCGCCTTCCCCTTAAATTCTGTTTACCAAGTTCTGGCTACATGAAATAATGGTTTTTATTTTGCTATTATGCTGTTTTCCAATGATAGAATCAGTAGTTTCACTTTTCAGGTAGATGTTGAAGCCCTGAATCTTTTTTCTTGCCCTTTTCAATTTTATTTTAAAACTGAAGTTCCTGGAAAAATTGTTGAATCAGTGTCATATAAGTGCTAGTTCAGAGTAGCCAACTGAACATTTTTATACGTGTCCTTGCAAAAAATGTGTTGTTAGGGTGCTCCATCTGGTAACTTGAAGTCCCACTACTTGCAATTCTGTAGCTTCCAATGTTACTCAACATTATAACTTGAAGTCCCATTACTTACAAGTCTGTAACTTCCAATGATACCATAGATTTTCCCTCCTAGCAGACTTGTCATTAGTTTAATTGTATCCACTTCTGGTAATTGCTATAGCTTCATTTGCTCTTGCAGATCTGTTTCTACCTGCAGCTTGTTTTGTAGTCCTTTTGCTTTGTTGTCCTCTTTTTATTTTTGCCTTCCTTTTTTGTCAGGTCAGTTCTTTGCATCAGGTGTCAAACATAATTCAAAAGTCAACAGTGTTTATAACAATGGTCGAGCCTCACCATATCATTTGCATTTTGCACAGGTCTTCAATATGAGCATTTTAAGGCCTGTAGATTCTATGTTATGTTTTTGCAATTACTTTCTCCACCATGGAATGTTTTACCATTTATCTGTTTTACTTAGACTTAAATTTGTTGTGGTGCAGCACAAAAAGATAATAGCTACTGTTTGTTATTTTATGGGTCAAATGCTAAGACTTAGTTACTCTTGCATGTCATGTTGTTTAATGGTGAGTTTGTACTCGAATCTTATATATGCTGTTATCTTTATCCAGAGAAAACCTACATATACTCTTCCAAATTGGTTATTTCATCAACCTAGTAACTGTTTGTACCTTTTGCTCTCTCCTCTCGGTTCTTCTGTAATCTAGAACAATTCATGAATGTGCATAAAAGAGATTGTCCTTTGTCATTTAGCAAACATTGTTTGTTGTGCAGGAAGAGAGGGCCAGAGAAAGGTTTAAGCAGGTACTCATCCTGTTCTTGTGCTGTTTGTCTTCAGGACCAGGTTGTTCTTAAAGTAGGGTGGGGATGGTGGACTGTCCCCAGTATTTTACTGTGTTTTCTGTAGTTTTACTTGAAGCTATTGGCCCTCCTCTTAACTTTTGTTGATGGGAGGGTTTTAAAATCAGAAGGGGGTTGTGGGAGGGTCATTTATATCTGATGCTGAGAAACTTAAAAATGAAGGAGAAAGCTGCAATTAATTCTTGTACATGGTCTACTTTCTGCATGAAGTTCTCTGACCATGAGTCTTTGTATTTGAGTATTAAGTCTGGCAAGATTATGGCAGCAATGGAGGAATGAGATAGGACCCATGGGACAGATAGGTTCTCTTAGACTTTTAACCGTTGAGTTTGTTTTATTGTTGCCTGTCTGCTGCAGCTTACGGAGAAAGTTGTTCCTGTTGTGGAGAAGCGGAAACCACCACGTGTCCTCCGGAAAATTCACTCCTGGCGGTGGTAGATTGCATGTGCTTCACGTACTGATAGGAAGACTAATACTCTTCTCCAACAGGGGAGGATTTATTTTCTTTTGGATTAGATGTTTAAACCCGATGGTCGTTTGAGAGCGACTGTGGTTTTTAGCTTAAGAGAAAAAAAGGAGTTTACACCTGAATTGTGAAGGTTAACGGCTTATAAGTGAATTGGAGGACTTGATCAATGGATGATAAATTGCAAAGGGCCATGATTTATATATATGGCAAGCAGATGCTGCGGCGCGGTGCAGCCATGGTTCAACCAAATGCTGGTGTGAGGGAAGAAGGGTTTCTGGATTGGTTTAATGTATCTATGTCTCTGTCTGACAAAATACAAGACTGGTGGTAATTATGTAGTTATAAGAAAGTTTATTCTGCGATTTTTTCCTGTAAAGTGTGTGCATCTATGCTCCGTGTCTGAGAAGCTATCCCAAAGCAGGTTCCAGAATAAAACTTTCCAGAAATTAGTTTCATTGAATTCTTAAGGAGACTTCATGTTTTGAAATCTTCACGGGCATTTGTAGATTGTTTCGCCCTTGAGGTATGGGGAGGTATTGGTGTTAATCGACAGTGTTTTTTACAGGGAAAAAAAAAGAGAGAGGGGCAATTTCCATTTCTCAGCACTCTTGGGGATTACATTGACTAAAAGGCTCCATACACTAAAATAAAATCCGATGGAAGAACTCGAGATGAATCTGTCACACCAAGCGTAATGGTCCAAGGTTTATACGGTTAAGAATCGAGAGCGATGGTTGTCGCGTGGTTTTACTTTACACAATTGCTTTCAGGACCGCAGGTCGAAAAATATCCCGTCGTTTTCGAGAACTCTCTTTATCTGCTTTTGGGAAGTACTTTTGTCACTTTTTCTGAGGTTTTTCTTTTTTTTTTCTTTTTGCACGTTGGAGGTTGAAAAAAATTAAGGAATAATATTTAAAAAGTAATATAATAATAGTAATAATAATAAATTAATTATATTTTATTTAATTTTATAAATAAATAAAATTAAATATAAAAATATTATATTATTTTATTATTATTTTCTATGCGTGGTCATGCCGTAATAATTTTGAAGATGTGCATTCCGATCCATGGCTAGCGGGATTTGGCCCACATCATATTTTACAACCAAAATCCATCCTCCCTCGATAAAATTTAGCTTTGTGGACTGTTGGGTTTGATCCCAGTAGTACTAAACAAACTGGCTTTAGAGGCAAATCGGTCGTATTTAAGCCTGGACAACTGGGAGAAAATGGTCACAGAAATCTGTTTGGATAGCTGTAATCGAGAGGATTTGCGTGTTACAACAAGTGCTAACCTTGTTGGCAACTGGGAAATTTTAAATTTTGGAAGTAGCCTGTTCGGAAACTTCGATTGACTCTCATCTCATCTAAAGCCAGGTACAAATTGTAACAAAGATATAAGTAATGAGACACTGTAATTCTTCTTGACACCGCATTATTTTGTGGCGGAACTGCATTTGTCCAAACACCATTCAAACACAGATCAGAACACGATTGGCTTTAAGATTCGCGGTGTTCAGAATGCTTTATTTCCTTCTTATTACATTCTTTTGGCTATTTGCAAGAGAATATCCTTCGGATAATTTTTGTATAAAGACTATATATCTCTTTCCGGATAATTTTATTGTCGGTACCCCATAACGGCCAAATACATTAAAGACTGTTTTTTTTTTTAATATATAAATTTTTTGATAATCCAAAGATATATTCAAGAATTTTCTCTTAAAATGCTCGCAGTGAAGATCAAACTCCAGTTGACACAGAAAATAATTCTCTCCTTTAAGAATATTTATCATTAGTGCACTTAATTAAGACTACATTGCACAAGCAACGAGGAATGACTTGACATATATATATATATATATAATAAAAAAAAATAACCGGCTGTGTTGAAGTAATCTGCACAATTAACGTTTCCATGAAGTGGGGCCACACTTTCGCCGGCCTTTTCTGTTATAGCAGCATAGGCTGGAAAGAGGGTTATTTGTGCTAGCAAAATAGCAGCCGTTCAGTCAAGGGTGGCAAGGAATTATGAAAAGGCAGGTTGAAAAATCAAGACTGACAAATGGACTACATTTAAGAAAAGGAGTTGCAGGGTGAAGTCATTTTCATCTCTTTGGGTAGCCTGTAAAGTAAGGACTTACAGCTTGGTTGTCGAAAAAGGAGCGCTCTGGGGCATCGACCCTGTTAGGGTCTCTCCTTCCGGGGCACACATCGGAATGCTGCCCACGAATAATTATTATGTAGGGCTGAAACACCAGCTGGGCAAGCTTTGCTCTTGTTCCAAGCCAGTCATTCAATGACACCTGTACACGCACAAATTAGCTAATAATAAAAATAACCGGAAGGAATGTTGACGGAAGGCCGAAAAAAACATGCCATGCTTTGTCGCCAATGTTTAAAGTTCTAACCCGGTGAATTTGATCCATCATATATTGTTCATTCCCAATTGAATATATTTCGAATATCCAGAAAATTGAGGAGGAAAATCTTTAAAATCAAATTTCAATTCCTATTTTGTTCTCTAATAATGTCCAAGAAATACCCCCTGCCGATGCAGTGATCCAGGAACATAATTTCTCCAATCTTAGTCAGAGGCGGATCATCCGTAGGGTAACCGGCCACCTGATGCAATGTTCCCTGCGAACAGTATAAAACACAAAGTATGTTAAGAGACAAGACAAAATAGCGCAGAAAAGCACCTTGAACTTCATTCCAGTTAACACGAAAACTCAGAAATTCTATTCAAGATTCAACTCTTCGTGGGGGGGTCAGAATGCCGGAAACTTTCAAGGACTTCATATGCTGCCAAATCAAAGTCAACCACAAACAAACTGAATGCTTGCCGACACCATTCAAAGAAATTGAATAATCCTGGTGGGTGTACTGGCTTCGGCTACAAAGAATATTTTATGAGACCAAGAGAAAGCCCAGGTTTGTGCCATTCAAAGTCAAATAGAAGCTCCCTGTTATGAGCAAGCTAGGGCTCTACATATGTTACGGAGAATCGCCATCGCAATGATGCAAGCAGAAACTTCACATTCACATTCCTGCAATCAGTTGTTGGGGACAGAACCAATTGAATTCCAGGCCTTCGCACCGTCAAAGAGAGTAGACTTTTAAAAACCACGTTAAGGGAGGCGACAAACAGATCCGTCCCTGTTCTACGTATAGTTTATTCCATCTCGACAACAGAGACGAGCCGGGATCAGACACATGGGAGTGTAACGATCACGCGCGTATTAACAGCACCAGTCAAAGGATGCAACATCCCTAGTTAGAACCTCGCTTCAAGATTTGAGACAGGAAAAAGCGGATGGCTGATGGCCAAATAGCACATATTCAAGAGTAGATAGCTCAAATTTGATCATCATGACACGCAGAGTCCGCCGACTCTGGAACGAGAAAGTATGCGAGGCACAGAATAAAGGCAGCAGAAAATGACCATCTGCAGGCTCAACATACAATACCGTAAGTGGGATTTGGACTTCAAAGCACGCTTCCGCTATGAACTTTTCCAGAGAGACTAATATGAAAAGGTACCTTCATATTACGTTGAAACCAAAAAGAATCAATGAAAAATCATGACAGTTTTCTCCCCTCCCATTAACAAAAAGTCATTTGTACAAGTACGGAAAGAGATTGATCAAAACAAGGAACACGAGAATAAGTTAAAACAGCAAAAGATGCTATTTACTCGGGAATTTTATTTGTACTAAACAGCAACACAAGCTGGAGATCAGCACCCTGGAGACCCTAAAGAAAAAAAATTTCATGCTTCCTGACCGCTTTACTTTCCCTAGACTGCTCCAATTCGGCTTCTTTAGTCTTTTTTCTCCGTCATCTCCCAATCTCATTGGATTTAGAACCGAGAACGCCTTTAATTGCCAGTTTCAATCACTACTGCTGGGTCTTCCCAGAGAGTCAAGGCCTTCCTTTCGGCTGTGCACGATCCGATGAAATACCTCTCTAACTTGGCGCTCCAATGGGCACAATTCCTCCTTTATTCCGTCGCATATCTGTCTCAACTCCTGCACCCTTTGCATCACCTCTCTCTCCTTGTTTTCTGTCAATGGAAAGTGAACTGAATCAGCCAATTCAGTCATGGCCCTCGAAAACTTATCCATCTGGTAAATCTCCCTCAACAACCCACACGCATTCCTCCTGTCCCGCCTCCTCGCCTCCTCCACCACTCTCTCGTGCAACGCCAGTAACGGTCCGGCCCAAGCGAAGTGCCTGGGAATCGAAAAATGGACCTGCAAGCCCCTGTCCTGGCAGGGTATCGCCGCAACCAGAGCCCACATTACAAACAACAAAATCGAGCTCATAGTAAAAACCGCCACCGCAATTCCATTGGTGGCCACAATCTCATTAGTTCTCGGCGCCACCAAATTATTCCCGATTGCTTGGAGCTGCTTGGCCGCCGACCAAGACCGCGAAACGCTCCACGAAAGGGATCGGAAGTGGCCTAGCGCGCGATGGTGCTGGTCTCTGGACCCGGCGGTCTGGCGCCCAAACGAGCGGTTCCTGTGCGCGAGAGCAGCGGCCGTGGTGGAATCCCTCTCGTCGAGCATCGATATAGACAAATCCACCAACGCCTTCTTGGCGCGGCGGAACTGGCCTTCCCCTAGCAATCTCTGGTTGTCCAGAGCACAGAGAACAATCTCAAGCAGCTTCTGCCACTCCCTGATCTGCTCAATCCCGTCCCTCACCGCATTGCAAACGTCCAGCGCCTTCACGCTTCGCTCATAGAAGTCGTACACCCAGCGGTCCAACGGCGGTCTGTTAACAACCGGTCGATTATTGAAAAGAATTACTCGAAACTCCTCCTGGCAACAGAGGAACGCGTCGAGGAGCTTCCGGATCCACGAGAGTGAAAGAAGTTCGTCGGAGCCGGCGCCGGACAGAACGGCGAACCGTTCAGCCACATTTTTCTGGAAAGCCTCGAGCTCCAGCTCGTGCCTCGACGGCTCGTGGCCGGTGTCTCCCATCGCATGAACTTGTTCCCGCCGGAGGCTTATGATCGATCGCCCAAACGCCGCCGCCGTCGCCCCCCGGTAGTCCATCGATGGCACCCTCAATCTCACGTGACACAATAAAAGTCCAATCAAAACTCTCTATGAGCAACCCTAGAGGGGAAGGGGGTGGCCCTTTTATATGGGCGCAACCCCGCACCGCGTTTTAAAATAATAATAATAACAATAATAATAAATTACTACCGTAATTAGAAAACTTTCCATGACCATTCAATGAAACTAACTTTTTTACTGCCACAGAAGTAGCAGGTAAACCGGGGGGTAAAAATAATCTGTCCCGTTTCAGACTGGCAGGTAGACTTTCTTACACGAACTACACGCGCAGTGGACGCGCCCCCATTGGCTCTTGTGGGAAATTGAAGTGTGCAGCGTCTTTCTATTTTTTTTAGCTTTTTTGTACGGAACAAATCGGGACCGTTTGATTTGGAATGTAGTCCTTTCTAGTTGTTGGCCGATCGGGCTTGTTTTGACGTGGTTGGTGAATTGATGATGTGGGGACACGATGGTGCCACGTGGTGGATGCGTCTTTCGCGTGGAGGCGTGCGAGTGGAGATGACGCAGTCATTTTTGGATGGCGGGCAGTGTACACGTGGACAAGTACAGCGGGGTCTTCGTCGGCGCGTAGGGACCTCCGGGTCTACGTACTGGTTCTTCTAGAACCAGAAGACAAGGGGACCAGGCCCTTATGACCATATTGACGAAATTGCCCCTCGCAGTCTTTCGTTATCAGAGCGTGCGTCTCAATAAGTACAATCCTGAAAATGATGACCCAAAAAAAAAAAAAAAAGTCTTGAAATTGACGGGCATTGCAATTTCAGAACAACATTCATTGTAACTTTTTCTATTTAAAATAAGGAATATTCTGTGCATTTAAAAGAAAAAACAAAAAGATAATAAGAAGACAATGTTGGTCAAATGAAACATCGAAAGGGGGAAAAAAATTTTAAATTTGCTTGCATTGCATTAAAAGATACGTTATTTAATCAGGTTTTATTTTCTTCCAAAATGAAAATTCTTCATTTTTTCGTCACGTTCACATAAATGATAACCCTAAGTTAGGAGGATTTTTACATTCTTTTATATTAAGTCCAAACCATCGATTCTAGAGAGCTGTGGTTGACTAAATAGTTTTTTTTTTTTTTTCTCTCTCTCCCCTCCTCCACGTATTCCCCTCTTTCTCACGAGCCGTATTCTCCTCTTCAAAGCTGAAGATTCAAAGAATTAAGAACTATTGATCAATGAGATTTGACATGGACAGGAGTTGCCGATACAATTCATCTATAAAATTAATTTTTATTACCAACAGGCGGTGGCGGCTGTGAAGTTGAAGACCGTTACTTATTAAAGACGAAAAAAGAAAAAAAAAAGGCTAAAATGTTTTATTAAGAGCTTTAAAAGGTAACTGCAAGCCCATCTAGCCTGTTGTAACATACAAGCATTTAAGCACCGTATACCAAGAATGGAATCTTTTTATAAGAATCTCCATATCTTGATGCCAAAATCACCTCGAGTGGAGATGGGTCCTCCCAAGAAGCATTTATTTGATTTTCCGAGAAAATGCAGAAGATGGTTTATTAATCATGGTATGATCCTGTTAACCGATTTTCCTTTATAGTTTACTTTCATTTTGAGAGTCGGGTCAAGAGTTAAAATAAGGTTCGGGTCGATTCTGATACTCGGAGTCGTTACTCTATTTTTCTAAAAAATAACCTATCAAAAATATCTAATATTTACATTTATATGTTTCAAATTTTTGTTTTTTTAATTTGATATAAGAGTCGGGTTTTATACGTCCATTTATAACAACAACAAAGACAGATAATCTAAGATACTAGCGTTCAATTGTTTTAACTTGTTTCGGGACAAATAATTAAGCCGCATATGCTTTCGTTTGAGTTGCACAAGTCCCTCTGTTTTTTTTTTTTTTTGAACAAATATTTGCAATTGTGGGAATCAGAAAATGAATGGATTGTCAGTTATCTTGAGGTGCAATAACACTGTTCTCTCGGTAAGCGGGTAGGATTTGCACGCGAAAAAAAAATTAAAAAAAATCTTTATGAGACATTAAGGCACTAAATAATTTAATAAACAATTTTATTAGAATCTCTAATTTTAGGTAGTTAAAATTGTTTATATATAGAAAGAGAGAGAGAGAGAGAGAGAGAGAGAGAGAGATCACCGAAACGCCCGCATATATTATTGAGTTATTCTTCGACAAGAAAGCCACCCTTCAATGTCACCACACGAGAGGTCCATCGTACGTGGCCATTTGGACCTCTACCTCCGGAGAAAGAGATTTTTTTTTTTTTTCCTCAAATAAACTGGCGATCATCCTTAGGTTTAGGTCGAAATAATAATTTGCAAGTGTTAAAAAATAATAATAATTAAATTTTAAATTCTAACAGCTAACCAAAATAATTAATTGATTATATATCGTAAAATATGTGAACCTTTCGTTATCGACTAAAAAGATAATTTACACTCTTCTCAAAAAACTAAAAAGATAATCTGCACGGCATGGGGTGATGGCATTGGCACCAATAAACTATCAACGTCTTCACATAAAGAATTCTGTTTGTGTGCACGTTCGTGGACCTAGAGTGTGATCTGATGACACGTCAAGTTCTGGCCCTTCCGTTTTATTACCGTCGAGGCTGAAATTGTGGTTGTCCTGACACGTCGTCCATTTGTGCGTAGGGGTTGACATTGCTAAACGTACACTTTTGGGGGTTTTTTTTTTTTTTGTTTTTTTGGGGCTCCTTTCATACGTCTCCTTTTTAAAAAAGGAAGATTGGTGTTACGTCATGACCCGAGAAGCAAAAACCATTATTCACCAGTAGATGCATTATACCTAGCTTGACATCAAAATTTGGCGCATTGATAAGAGGGAGAAGGTGGTGTTTTTGTTCTTCTTCTTCTTTCATTTTTCCATTTCAGCTCTTGATTTGTGTGAGAATTGGGGCTCAAGATTTCCCCTCCCCAGATGTCATATTCATGCCTAGATTCGACTTCTTGGAAAATTAATTTGTTTGGTGTTATTTGGTGCAATCAGTTCCAGTTATCATTCGGCTGGCATTCTGGTGCTGTCACTTGTGGGCACCAGGTAACGTCTACGTCAAATGAGCCCCGGGAGATGGGGATCGCGGTGTAAAACTGACTATCATGCCCAAATTTGACTCGTGATGCTTTGGATAATTTTGCTCGTCTATTGACATTCATTCTCTCTCTCTCTCTCTCTCTCTCTCTCTCTCTCTATGTGTTTTTTATTTTTTTTCTAAGTAAAAGGAATTGATAATTATCAATCCTTAAAGATACCCCACTGGTTACAAACTTAAATCTTTATTTTAAAAATTTTGAGTTTTACTTTAGGATTAAGAATTTAAAATTTATATAAATAAAAAAAATATTTTTAATATATAATTTATTATTGAATAAAATTTTTAATAAAAAATATAACTTTCTTTTTTGAACTTAATGAGCCGTTAGGCTTGAATTGACCTTACTTTTTAGACTATTTCTATTCAATAAAATGTGAATTATCCGACATTTGCTCGGCATTCAGCTGAACAATCCACATTGGAAGATGGCGATGGGCTTAAAGTAAAGGGTGTGACGTGAATCATTAACCATCGAAGAGAGCGGGATGCAGCGAGAATAGCAGTTTGGGGACCTGTTGATTGGACTAATGATCCGAAACTACGGGTCCCCTTTTCTCTGTTATCCTAACATGCCCCAACCAAAACCCCACCGAGCCTAACAAAAAGACAGCAGACTACATTCATCAGCCCTTGCCAGGTGTCTGACCTTAGCTTGGGAAACATTTAACATGTTACGGCATAGGTTTTATGATTCTCTCTCTCTCTCTCTCTCTCTCTCTGTTTTTTTCTTTTTTCTCTCTTTTTTTTCAATCATACTCTCCATCTCAAGTTTCCATGGTCAGTTAAGTGAACTTCACTGCATATTTATCATTCGAGACTCTTGGGATAATTGACAAGCAAGCAGGAGGAGGAGAGAGCTAAAAATCCTGGGAACCTTAAAACAACCACTCCAAATCCAAATGGACGCATAAGTTTTACTTTCTATTTTTGTTTATTCCAAGGACATATAAAGGATACAGAGAAGCGAAGTTAAGTAAACCCCAGCACCTGTAGCAAAGCAATGGTCAAAAGAATTAAGAAGATACACATTCAACAAGACGGAGATTGAATTTGCATTACCAAATTCAAAATAGCTATGTCCACATGCTATTACCAAAAATTCTAGTACACGGTACCTTGCCAACCGCAAGCCAATTTGAGTCTCCTCTAAATGAGAATACTTTAATCCTTTCTCTCCACTTTCCACAAAAGACCTGTAAATGTATGTTCAGTACTAATCCATAGTATGAAAGGGCTGTACAAATGTTGAGAAATGTATACAAGATTAAAAAATTTTATAAAGAAGCTTCACACAAGATATAACTACATACCACAGAAACTTTAAATATTTTCCTCTGTTTCCACTACTCATGGTTGAGACTTGAAAGTTAAAAAGTCTTTTATGCCTAAGAAACTAGCACAAACGAAACATTAAATTATACTGTGTCACCATCAACTCTTCAGTTTTATCATGGGTACATGAAAGGTCCTTGCCATGGAAGTTAAATGGTAGGGTTATTTTCATAACTTTCTATCTTCTTGTATTTTAGCAGGAAGCCCCTAAAGTTCTCTCCTTAACTAAGTGTTACACCATAGCCAGAGCATGCAGGAGTTTTTTTTGAGAATACTAGAGTTTATGATTTTTTTTTTTTTCAGGGTTTGGAAATTAAACTCTACGGAGTCACTAAAGTGTTTCTATTGACAGCTTAAATATGCCTCAGATATATAGTAACAAATAAAGCATGAGCTACCATAGCCCCATACTTTTTCCCCTAGAAATAAGTTGGTAATCAAGTGGCAACGATATCAAAGGAGATGCAGACCAACTGATAAATGCAACTCAACCAAAGCTGAGACTTGTATCAGAAATCAGACAGGGTCAGCTAACCTCAAACTAGAAGTTAAAATACACCAAGGGATAGACAATATGAAGTATTAAGCAAATGAAGCAAACCAGAGAAACAGAGAATTAGATTAGCAGCTTGCACAGCAATCACCTCATAATCAACTCCTTCAACACAGGTATAATCAGAATCAAGAGATGAGAATGAGAGTCCAGTTATGTGCAGGGCCAGCGAAAAGATAATTTGGATTAAATTAGCATGCTTGGTTTATGAAGTAAACACCTTAGACGTTGCTTGTTTCATTACCTTTTTCATTTTTATCTTCTCTCATTCACAATATTCTCTAACAAAAATCAAGCTTTCATGAAAGTGTCTTATATATATATATCAAGCATCCTCACAAAACCATCAATGGTTCAGCCTGAAACAGTGAGACAATCTAGCTCCTAAATATTCCGTACATGCAGAATCCGACCACAACATTAGAGGAAAGGAAGATGCAGAACTCCCCCCATGAAATGAAACTGGTGCCGACCAATGGAAATTTGTCAGGCTTGCATCTTCAGAATGCAACAAAGACCAAGTTCAAGAGGAAAAGCTTTCATGCTCTCGAAATCAAAAGTTGCTGCACTAATAATCAATAGCTAAGATCCTGTTACTTCCTCCACGCCGAAACAATTACTGGCAAGGTCAGCACATAACAAGATTTCTTTTACAAAAAAATGTCACATAACACAATTAAGAAGATGGTATGACTCATCTAATGATTGAGTTTCAACTTCCAACCTCACCTACAAAGCCATACTCCAAACATTTGTGACTCTGCTGGGTACTCAAAAAGGTTGATAAGATCACTCCCAATCGTTCCAATAATTCCATGCTAGCACCTCACATTGATATTGCCAAACACATTTCTAAAAAATTGGTTAACCTGTGAAGAAGGAAAGCCTCACCCATGCAATTGAACAATTGTAAGAAGGGTTAAACAAGACAAAAAGATGCAAAGCCTGAAACATCAAAGCTTCCTACTTCAAGAGATTAAATCCCCCAACTTTCAGCACATCCTGACATTGGCAGTGCCCAATAAATAAAAGACTAACAAGAAGGCCCTCAGATCTCATAGCTTTCAACAGATCATACGTGGTATATTGCTAATGGTTACCATCAAAGCCAATCTCTGCCGCTGAGCACACACATGCGCATGCACACACACTCACACACACACACACAGAGGCAGGGGGGAGAGAGAGAGAGAGAGAGAGAGAGAGAGGGCAGCAGAGTAAGGCTAATGATGAATTAAAACCACGCCACCACTCAATAAAGTTGAATTGTCCATCATTGGGCACCAAAGTAAGTAACAATTTTATGTCAATTTGCAATTAAACCCCAAAATTTCCAACAGAAAAAAGATTATAAAACAATCTACCAAAAGAGGAAAATTTGGTAAACTGAAAAAAAAAATAAAAAATAATAATAATACAACCAGATATTTGACACACATAGGCTTAATCTGACAGGTTAGCTTCAAAGGCTACAGGACCAAATGCCAAACTCAAGCTTTTGCTCTTGGGGAAATCCTAAATGGGAAGCCAAAAACTAAACTTGCAGTCACCATAGAAATTTAAAAGCATTTTAAGAAGCAGTAAGGCCCTTAAATCATACCCATCATAATTCTGGGAGGTGGAGATCTCATGATTTTCATTGAAAACCTATCTGTGCATTCCTGAACACATAACAACAACAGCAACAGCAACAATGACCACCACAACCATGGCCACCACCACCAACACAAGCAGTAACAAACAACAAGTCCTGCTAGTAGGGTACTGGTCATAGAAAATGACGTGGAGACTCTTGGTGAAAAACAAAAACATCTCCATTTAAAAAGGCTTCATCATAGTGCAGCTCTAGTGCACATTGAAACTTCAAAAACATTTCTAAGCAATTGATTACCCAGAGAAAAAGCCAAATGCCTCAACTATACAACTGAACAATTGTAGGACTGGTCAAACATGACAAAAAAGATGCAAAGCCTGAAATATCAAAGCTTCCTACATCAAGAGAATAAATCCCAACTTTCAGCACCTTTTGACATTAGAAATGCCCAATAAATAAAAGGCTAACAGGAAGGCCCTCAGATCTCATAGCTTTCAACAGATTATCCGTGGTCTATTGCTAATGGCTTTCATCGAGAGCTTGATTACACTGACCAATGATTTTGCCCCATTTTAGACTAAGTGACCTCATACTGATGTCAACATGATATCACCCAAATTAAATAATCAATTTTGTTTTTTTGAAACTTTAAAACAAAAATCACAGGATATGCAACAAGTATGACAGAATGTGTGCAATAAAAAATGAAAAAAGTGCAATAAATGTGAAAATCAAAACATATCACCATTATTGCAATTTTTGCATTTTCTCATCTTTGATATACAAGCTGAGAATTTTTGACAAAAACTTAAATTTTAAAAATAAAATAAAAATAATAAATTTATATATATATAATTTTTAATGCAGATGACATCATAGTTGTGTTAGTATGAGACTAGTTGGCCTACAATGTAGGCGAAATCCTCAGTCCTAGGGACAAAGAAAGGCTAATGATGAACTAAAACTACGCTACCACTCAATACAGTTGTCCATCGTTGGGCACCAAAAGCCCAAAATTATATATCAACAAACAAAAGATTATGAAACAAACTGCAAGAAATTTAAAAACTGGTAAAACAAAAGGAGAAAATTACAATAATAACGTGACCCGATATTTGACACAGATAGGCTTCATCTGACAGGTTGAAAAATCTAAACTTGAAGAAGCCAAAGACTTAAATTGAAAGCACCACCGTAAGCATTTAAGAGCAGTTTAAGAAGCGGCAAGTCCCACAGATCATACCCATCATTATTCTAGGCGGTAAAGAATACAGCAGTGAACACAAAAACCTGCTAGTTGGGTATTGGCCATGGAAAATGACGTTGAGGCTCTTAATGAAAACCATAAACATCTCCACCTAATAAGTTTTCATCACTGTGCAGCTGTAGCGGAGAATGAAACTTCGAAAACACACAATAGAACAGAAAAAATGGCAGTGAACTTGCTCTCCAGACAAACAATAAATAATATGTAAACGAAAAAAGAAAAAAGATAAATTCAAAACGAAGTAATGAACAAATCATTCACGGTTCTAGCGCTAACGCGCGTCCATCAAACTCCTCCACGCACCACCGCATATACCTTAGGAGGATGAGGTGGCGGCGGCAGCAAAGGCGGAGGATGTGGTGGTAAGTGCTAGAGGTTGGCTAGCGATTAACCCTTTGTTTGGACAGCAAAGCGCGGGAGAGGAAAAAGAGGGAAGGACGCATGAGCAACAAACCATTGATCAAAACCATATCAACTATTCAAACATCAAAACACAATGCAGACAACTATCAACGAGGTAAAGGGAAGTGCCCGAGACAGAGCGTGTCTGATGGAAATGAGCGACGGCGCTTACAACAAGTTCGCCACCTGTCAGGAGAGTGGGGGAGAAGCGAGGCTTGGATCTGAAGAAGTGGCTAGGGTTTAGTCTAGTCGATGTAAGGATCCTCGTAGGTGGTCCGAAAATCAGAGTGATTGTTTGGGCAGTGTAAATTTACCCGAATGCCCCGGACGGCCCAAGCCCAATAATAAGGACGGCCCAAGTATTGTTGGGCTAAAGCTTACCTGTTGGACGGAATGGATTGTGATGTGAAATCCTGCACAATCCAGTTAGTAGTAGCTCGAGTGGCAATTCGCCTGAGCCTGACCAAGTTGTTTTTCGCTTTCATGGCCTAGTGCTATTTGGGGCTATTTCCCATTGCGGGTCATTTGCTTGGGGCCCAATGAAAGTTTCCATCTATGCTGCCTTCGTTTTCTATTTCGGTCCTTTTTGAGCCCAGTCTCTCCGCAATCCGAATAGCTTCCCGTAGTGCTGAAGCCCTCCCCAACAAGAGATAGTGTCTCTGTAGACCATTTTGGACTAGAATATGCATGGAGTGCAGTGGCCTCGGCTAGTGTTTTTCTAAGTGTTTTCGGCTTTGTACCGTGTTTCATCACTGGCATTCTGCCTTCCTCACCTCGCCTCGCCGCATTTCTACAAATGATACTGTTACCGCCAGATATCAATCTAGATGGGGGATCCTCAAGATCGGCCCATAAATAAGAGGCGGGCCTAAGATCGATCTCGCCTAAAATGGGTGTCCTCGCACGAGACAGAAGGCCAATGCCATGCAAATCAGCAGGATTGTCACGGGGCAAGTGCAGCAGTTGCAAAAACACGTCAACCTTCCTGGTCTGTCAGCGCGTCTCCAAAAGAGACCAATGCTGTTAAAGGTTCCCATTGGCGGCATTCGCAAGGTGGCTGTGTTGGACTCCTTGCTTGCGCTACTTTTGGGCATCAAAACCGAGAAATTCAACCCACGCATTACCCCTTTGCAGCCGTTCTTGGGTCGAGAGGGATATGAGAGATTCTCTTATCTTGCTTTCCAGATAAACCGGCATGTACGGGCAATTTTCAGCAATAACCCCCTCATTCTCTTTGCCTTGAAAATTGGCGTTCACCAGTATCTATTGATTGCAGCGTAGGCCCAGGGCTGCTAGTAAACCCAATGGCTCTAGAATGTTTACAGAAGAAAATCATGTTCACAATGGTTTGCATTCCTCGTAACACAACCCACGCTTACGCACAACATCAACCATTCGAGAAACCACCAAGAAATCCGTCAAGACAATCTTGTTCTGTTGTGACCCTACTTAAAAAGCTATATGAGCGCGCGTTAAAAATTGAACACACTTCGTTAAATTTGCTGCAATCAAACTTGGATAAAGGAAGACCATCATATTCCATTATTTCAAAAATAAGCCCTTACAGAATTTTATTTCATAACGCTACCAGATACACCTTTCCAAATCCTTTTTTCCCCTTTTGCATACTTAAAAATCAACAAAGGTCTAAACAACCCACGTGGAATAATTCAAAGCAAACTAACACGGTAAATTGGGGTGAACAAGAGATAGATGCCTCTGCAATTTGAAAGGATACCTGCACTTTTTCAGTCTTATTATCAGTAGTACACAGACTGCATACAGCTAGCCCATATTACAGAACCCCAAGAAGGAAAACTGATGGCACAGTTTTCTTCTATTCACATGCCAGTTTCGTGTCAAAGCTGCTCAAGCATATGGCAAATGCCTGGAAGGCAGACAAAGGATACCGGTAGTCCATGGTGAACATATCCTTGCCAACCTTACCAAACTGCAGAATTATCTTGTCATGGTCGGACTGAGGAGGTTGCGATGGTGTTGGCGCACCAGCAGCAGGCTGTGTGGCGGCAATCAGCTGGAAATTCTTGACAGAGGCAACAGTCACCCTCCCACGAAAATTTAGGCACCAACACTGCAACTGTTCATGCCATCTTGGTGCCTTGTTCTTGAGAATTAGTGGTCTCTCCTTCCTGTCAACTTCTTCATCTCGGGGCCCAGATATGTCAGAGAAGTGAGAACTGCTGAACTCGCTTGAATTATCAATTGTCTTTGAGAAGGAAATGCTTCTAAATGAGTCTCCGAGGGAGTGAGGAAGGAGCTCAGGCTGGTCTGGGACACAACCACCAGGCTCAAGAGCCAAGGCTGGGATTGAGTACATGGTGCAGTGCATCCTGCGTGGACCCCTCGTGCCTAGCACATTCAGCTCATATGTAACCTGAGAAATCTTGTAGCTTCCTGTTGGGACTTTCGGAGAAACTCTTTTTGAGTAGAACCTTCGGCTTCGCCCAGGTGGGGTGACCTGAGTGTTATTGTATGGGGGCTGCGTATCATAAACAATGAACTTGGTGCCAAGAAAATTTGACCTGAAAGAGGGACAAAGTATGCATTTCAACACATAAATACAAAGATAACCGATGACTCTTAGAATGGCTATCAAGTGCTTAACAGATGCCAAACTAGAAGTCACATCAGGAAGTTCATATCAACTAAAGACAGTAAACTAGTATGAATCCAAATCAAGTCTGGCAGCTCCTAACTGTTCAAGTCCTACCTCAGCTTTCCAATACAAGCTCTGCTAGATCTTGATATGTTATCAGCATTCATGGATATTACATACTCTGTGGTCGTAGTTCTCCGGGTACGTTTTGCAGACAGGAGAAACTTTCCATTTTCAACCAGCAACGCTGCAATGCCCCAACATCAATTAGAACCACAATATCAAAATGTAGAAGGAAAGCAACAAAGAGCAAATACAAAAAAGATTTGTGATATTGCTTAAAAGTGGCTCAGAATGTCACATCAGATTGCAGTTTTGGAGCAATTGACTTAGTTGAGAATAACCCATGGTAAACTCATTTAAATAAGAGAGGGATAGAAGGAAATGTTCTTTGGACTTGGGAAGTTCAAGGTGCAGAGATGTTGTTTAATGTTTGTTAAGACCTCTTGCAATCATACTACCAGAGACATTCCAATTGAAGGGATCAAGCCCAAAACCTAACAGATAGTAAGAATCATACTAGACAGCAACCAAAATGTATACAATCCAAGAGCCTATAAGGCATTTATGTTATGTACTGACAGATTCATATCCTACTAATAGCAAAATACACTGCTTCCACCCAACAACTACTTTTAGCATGCCCATGTTGATGTTTATGACATGCACTAGTTGATTTACATCCACACAAAAATAAGCTTAATGTGGCCAGCAGCAAAGTGGCCATAGTGCCTAGAAAAAATTCATAATCTATTAAAACGCAGCAAACAGACAAGAAGGTACTCCCAACGAAACACACATGATGGGAAAGATCAAAAACAAAAAGATGTCTCTTTAAGAATATGAAATAACACTTGCAACGACCCAATTTGTACCTTCATACCACTTGTCTTCTAGTAGGTTGAATCAATAACAAAAGCAGGACTATATTTTATTTAGTTCAAACTAACATGGATATGTTGTACTCAGTCCATTAACAAGAACAAGCAGAAGAAAAACAGAATGATTCATAATGGTGTCCACAGTTGAAGATAATGGATTTAGCAGGCCAAACAGACATGTAAATATGTTGATTCCAGTAATGAGAAACTAGATATGTCATGAGAAATTCATGAAACCCAAAAGATGATAGCAAAGCTCACCAGGACTAAGGCAAAGGAATAGATGGTAAGTTAACTTAGATTTGTCTCTCTTAATGAAGCACTGGATAGTTCCATCCCTGGGCCCTGGCTGTAAAAGAAAAGCCTATCCATCACCAATGTGTATTACAGATTTCACTTATTTAACGCAAAAGATTTGCACATCCACAAGTTATAACTGGATAGATCCAGAAATCAATTTAGCAGGTTAAGTATTGAACATCAGAGTTGACCATCTCATACAGAGGTAATGATGCAAAAAAATGTCACAAATGTCTCACCTGCTTCAGGGAAACTGGGAATGTAATCTTCCCAGAAAACTCTGGACTCCTGACAATTTCTTTACAAGTATCCCTCCATGATCTACACACAGCAGCACAAGCAACTACATGCTCGCGAGCTGGACAAGCACTCTCACTTTCCTCCAGTCTCTTAATCACATCATGTAGTAACTCAGGTGGAAGGCTAGCCCAACGGCTGTTCTGAATGACCACAGGCTGATCATGTGACTCACTAGCTTTTCCATGGGATTTCCCTTGATGATGTCCTGCTAGCCTCACATCAAAACTCCGCCTTGATAAGCTCCCAAGCCCATCCCTCACATCACGAACTATGCTACGGAATGACATTTGCTATGATATGCTTGTAGTCTTAAGCCAATATACTTGAATATAGTTGCAAAAACTGCATTCACACCTGTTGCCTTGTTGATGATTGATGCAAGCTGCAACTTGTATGAATAAAAAAAGTTCAACCAGTCTTGTTTCAAATTATGGCTACAGTGCATAATGAGAAAGAAATATGAGAAAAAGGGAACAAATAAGGAAAAAGCACAAGGCAAGCAAAGAATATTCTCATATATATATATATATATATATATTTCTTAAAAAAAAAAAAGACATAAATAGACCAAAAGCACCTAAAACACCAAACATTGATAAGAAATTTCTATAAAAGCAAGGAAACAAATTCTATAAAAGTGCACACCATACATTGAATGGCCAAAACAGAGAGAATGACCAATTTGCTAACTGAATCCTTCTGCTTGCAAATTCATTCAAATGGTAAACCTAAAGACAAAAGTATACTCAAACAATCCACAGATCTCACGAAAAAATGCATAAATCTCGATTGAACCAAACTTGGCTCATTGAAGCTACCTACAAAACTATTTAAATAGTGAAAAACAACACCAAAATGAAAAAAAGAAAAGAAAAACCAAATTGGACTACTCGTTATAGGCATTTAAAAAGCAGCATGCGTGTCACAAAATCGTGAAAACCATTCTTTTCTGAAAACAGGGAAAATACCCTACTGTATCAAGTGGCCATGATCATCCATCTGAACAACAAACGTCTTTAATTTCTCAACTTCCCTGTCGACATTTTGGCTCCTAATTTTTGATAAAACGGGAGGTACTAACCCCATAAAGGTCTAAAATTCTAACGTGATTGATTCAAACATTTTACCTTCAACAAAGAATAACGATAACAAAGATAACAAATAAAAAGAACACTCGGAAGCAAAAGATCACAATTTTTCCAAACAATCTCTGCAACAGAAACAACTCTTTAGCCTCAATAAATGTTCTCAAATCCCAACTGTCCACAGACCCATTAATGTTTCTCCACAAAAGATTCACAGCACAATATATAGACTCAATTTTTAACCATCCCACATCGCAAAAATGAAAACTTCCTTAGTCAGAAACACCAAACATTGATGGGCTTCGAAGATCAGTGGTCAGAGACACCGAAAGCATTGAATTTCCACGCACAAAAAAAAAAAAAAGAAGTTTATAGAGAAACAAATAGAAAAGCAGGGAATCTAAAGGGGATGAGAGGGGGACCTAAACAGACAGAAGTGCAAGAACACAGACATCACCCACCGTATTTCCCTGCTTCAGAATTCAGATCCCTTGCCTCTACAAGGCAGTTTCCTCTCAATCTCTCTCTAGTACTCTCAACTCTCTCTCCGGGGACTGACTTTTCGGTCGCGGAATTGAACCCGGATTAAATGCAGTTCACGAAAAGAGGTAACCCAGAAGGGTGCAGGCCCGACAGAGATACTTTTTATTTAATTAAAAATGCAATAATATTCTGATATATTTCGTTTTTTTATGTTAAACTTTATACATTTATCGCGATATGTCTTGTTTTTTCTATTCTTTATTTTTCCTTTGTTAGAACAAAGATGATTGTGTCGTCGTCGTTTTGGTCCTTCAAACGGTTGGCTTGTTCCGTTAGTTTCGTCGGACTCTAGGCCGATCAAATGTTAATATTTGTTTCTTAAAAACTCTGATAAGTAACGAATTAACCACTCACGCCGTACTGATTGGTAATTTAATATATATATATATATATATATATTAATTTGAGTTTAATTCTTGTAACTTAATTTAATAAAAAATAAAAAAAGATGCGAGGATAGACATTCTTGAATAAAAAAATATAACATATTAATTATGAACGTGCAATGTTATGTTAAAAAAAAAGGAAAAGAAAAGATAAAAAAGAATTATTTTCTCTTTAAAATATACCTTATTATGCAGTAATTATATTTATATAATTTTAATTTTTTTTTCTTATCCGACATAAAAGCTGATTTTGATATACCCATTGACTTTCTCTTTGAAAACTGTTTGGAAAGAGACATCAAAATCTCTTCTTCACTGAATTTATCAATGGTCTTATAGTAAATTAAGGTCTCTCTTACCTATTTTTTTCACATAAAATATTTAATAAAAAATAATAAAATTAAGATCAGAATCAATTTTAATATCATTTATTACAAAATTATTACTTTTTTTTTTAAAATAACTTATTAAAATATATAATACTTATATTTGTATGATTCAAAATCTTCTTCTTTTTATTAGAAATGAGAGTCGAATTGTAGAGACAATCCATTTCTCTAATGCAACTCTCCGTCACATATGCATACATGAAAGAACTACTTATCCTTACTCACAAATCTACGTTATTAAATGCACGTCGTTTTATAGAGCAACGGAGTTTAACTTTGTTAAATTTAACTTTCAATTTAAATTAAAAATATCACTGCACTGCACGATTACATTTATTGAAATATATAATAATAATAAAATAACATTAAAATAATTTTTTCTCTCAGCCTCATTTATTTAAATTATATGAATCCAACTAAGTGGGTCTAATAGTCTAATTAATTTTGATTTTTCAAGAGCATGTTAAATATTATGCATGTTTTGTTTTTGATTTTTTTTTTTTTTTTTTGTGGGACCGATTCAAGTTCGAGGGCGTCTCGTACCTGGGTACAAAGCCTTCGGGGACTTTGTTCAAATCCTTTTGTTTTCCTCACTACCGGCATTCGGCCGCCACAGGAGTTTGAATATAGTTGATTACAATACGGTGTTACGTAGGCTTGACTCGGACGGCACAACAATTTTGGTTTATTTTTTTTGTTTTTTTGGACCGGAAAAACAACTTCATTCATTCGTACGATGCAAGTTAAAGGCCCAGAACGACATATACATTATACAGTTTACATATTTGGGGGAATGGGT
The DNA here is from genome assembly GCA_019804595.1 of Bruguiera parviflora. Lineage (NCBI taxonomy): Eukaryota > Viridiplantae > Streptophyta > Magnoliopsida > Malpighiales > Rhizophoraceae > Bruguiera > Bruguiera parviflora. Next base: position 2,642,981 of record CM034050.1, read on the forward strand.
GCAAAGCCCAAACGGGGCACCGAGGGCGGGTCCACATGAAGGTCCGAGCTAAATGAATGAAATAAAATTAAGATACAAGTCGAAAGGCTAAAACCTTGAGGTATTTGCAAGGATGGCCATTAGATCTCACGGCTATGCTAAGCCATTGACGCGGAAAGACGACCACATCTCTTGCCCCAGAAGGTCCACCGTGGACCAGTCCAGTCCAGAATGGCCTGTCATTGACGATATGCATAAATTGGTTTTCAGTGAAAGCCTTTCCACACCTTCTAATGTAGAAACTAAAAAAGAGAGGAAAGAAAGAAAGAGACAGGAATGCTGACAAAAAGGCTCTCCCCGAACACCATGGTTACCGTTAATATATTAGGCAAATTCAACTAGGTAAAAACTTCCTCTTTGGAAGGAAATAGGGATGCCGTATAAATTACTATTGTCAAATGCTACCTTGAACAATTACCATGAAACCCAAATAATGCTCACACACTGAAGACCACGGACTTAAAATGAAACTAGTACATAATGGAAGGTGGATTATGTACATCAAATTACGAGTGCAACTTCTTTTCTTATAATCCACGCCCAGTTTTGAAGAATGGCTTAAGTAGCAAGGCCCTCAGATTATATCAATCGTCGTTCTGGGGCGATGATACCATGATTTTCACTAAAAGCCTATCCACATATTCACTGAAAGAAAGCAGCAGCAGCAACAACAACAACAACAACAATAAAACAACAGCCAATTGCCAGCAACACCAGCAGTAACCCCTGCAATTCCTGCTAGTGGAGCAGTGGCCCCACAAAGTGATGTGGAGGCTCCTAATGAAAATCAAAAACCTGTGTGCTTAAACAGGATTCATCATTGGGCACATGTAACAGCCACTTAAACTTCAAAACCACGTGTAAGGGAAGCAGATATCCTGTACACTTGTTCTTCCACCAAGGAGGAAACAACTAAACAAAACAGAAAGAAAAGACACAAGGGAAAGCCATGCAGTTGAATTTATAACTAAATCCCAACATCTGGCTAACAAATGATTTCCAAGCTTAGAGCACGCGTATAATGGTTCTTCAACTATTGAGATCAGACCATACATATGAAAGGTTCTTACTTTGGGCTCAAACCCAAAGAAGATGCAACCAATACCCATTTTGGAAATTTGGAAAACCAAAGGAAATTATGGTAGGGATTAGATACAATTCAATGTTCCTCAAAATCCCACCGTTTTAAGTATTTGGAAATGAGCAATACCGATATGATACAAGGGGTCAGATAAAAGCTTTCCAGGCTGCATTCACATCAAATATTGCAGATTTAAAACTGCTCAGAGCCCAGTGCATATATCATCATCTACATTGACACACCACATCAAACTTCACATCCAAGACCCATACTTCAAAAAAAATCTCCAACAGAGAATTATTCTTAGCATTCAATAAAGTGCGCAGAAAATATTAGAAAAATAAAATACAAAAAAGCTGACATCTTTGTATTTCATCGCCCAAGCCTGTGGCATTGATAATTACCGCTAAATTAAGCTTCTTTTTTGTTTTTCTTTTTGTTTAGGGGGTGGGCACTCAGATCTCATAGCTTTGTAGAGATCATTCGCGGTTATACCGCTAATGGCGTCCATCAAAGCCTCCACAGACATCCACACACCCCTTCTCCATGTGTATGTGTATGTGTGTGTATATATATATATATATATATATAGAGAGAGAGAGAGAGAGAGAGAGAGAGAGAGAGAGGAGGTGTTGGTGGTGGAGATGGATGCGGTGGTAAGTGAGGGAGGCTGCGATGAACTACAAGAACCCATTAGCAACCGTTCACTACAGTTCAGAATGTGCATCATCGGGCCAAAATTAGAGGGATAAAAAACGAAAAAAAGAAACGAAAAGAGGTCCAAGGCCACAAGACGCGCGCTACCCTCTAAGCGCCGCCGCCTGTATAGAGAACATCGCCGCCGCGTGAGATGGAGATAGAGAGAGAGACGGAGAGAATTCGAGCCGAAGGGTGAGTAATGTGGATAAGGGTTAATGAGTGGAGCGTAAAGTTACGGGAGTGCCCCCTCACATTGGCACGAAATTTCCGGCCAACCTGGACAGCATGAGTTGCCTTGCAACACAGCCCGCGGGGCATAGCGCTTCGGGATGTCATGTTTTGTCGGAACATGTTTCTATTATCTTTTATTAATTATATTTTAATAATAAAAATTTAAATTTTTATTTTAAAATTTTAAATTTTAAATTTATGAATAAAAATATAAAATTTATAGAAATATGAGGGATTAAATAAAAAAAATACGTGGCTACCAACTTTAATTTTATTTTTTTAATAGTAACGAAAATTTTTGGTTAATAAAATTTATGTGAAATTTATTATGTAATAGTCATGCATATAAATAGATATAGAGATTGGATTTGTATCATTTTTTTATCTTTCAGCACATATCTGTTAGCAATGATGCTCGTAGTTCTCCCCAGTCCCCCGGTAGATGAAACATTTGCCTATATAGTTATTTCTCGAATTTCCGATTGAGCCAATAAAAAGAATTTAATTGTCGACGAAATATTAAAGAGTAATGGTAAAAGTACTAAGACTTTTATATTAAACATGATCTCTTGGCTTGTACGTGGCTCTACCACACTAATATCACAAGTGCTTAATTTTGTAATTTTTTAATGTGTCAAATTATTTAGTAAATAAATGGGCAGAAGGAGTCCGTTAGTGACCACTGTGTGTCAGAATTTTTAGCGTTAGCTGCTAAAAAGCGGCATTAGTGACCACCATGTTAGTTCCAATTACGGTCTTTCCATCCCGTGGGCACAGGCTTACCGAATTTTCCATGCTCTGAGTCCAGCTTTTAGACTCAGTGGCGTGCTCATATTCAATTCAATCTTAAACTTGATATTAAAAAGAAAGAAAAACATTTTGAAAAAGTCAAAAAAAAAAAAAAAACTGAGCCGAGAAAGTGAAGTTAATATGGCATACTAAGCCGACGCCATGCACTGTCTGATCACAATATTAAAAAAAAATTAAAAAAAAAGCTATTAATGTTCTTATGTCGCTGGTAATTATTTTTCATGCCATTTATAATTTAGCTGGTACAATGCGCTAGCCGATCAGTAACTCAAATCTATTATAAACATAATAATTTAAGCAATAATTTTAAATATTCTAAATTTTTTAAAATACTATCATGCCATATCATTGCTAGTGGAATTCTCAGAAAGCCGAAGCTCAGATCTGTGTTGGATCAAAGTTAATGATTTAACCAATAACCACTAATAATCAGGATTCTAAAATTTTCTCCTAAGAATATAAATAATATCCATTCTTAACTTGTACATGTACTTTACTGTACACATTTTCTGGTTATTTGTATTATCCTTAAGTCTTTTTTTTGGGGGGGGGGGGAGAGGATGCAAATCGTAAATCAAGTAGTGGATTAACGAAAGACAGAGTTTGTAAGTTCCCTCAGGCCTGTTGTTCTTGTCTCTTTCTTAAAAACAACTACCAAAATTACTTCCTCGGAATTCCCATAAGCTGCTAAAGTAAGCAAAAAGCTCGAGTATTAATTAAAAAAGCCTGTGGTTGCTTGTCAATACCCTGTAAAAAAATCTGCCAGCCGAAGCATTGGCATTTAACCTTCCCTGGAGTGGAATCATTCCATCACCAATCACGTGTGCCTCCAATAATCAGTCCCTTACTTCCGTATTTAATGTACAAGCATGCGCCCATTTTTGATTTTTGCCTTTTTTTTAATGTCTCCCTTCCAATGGTTAACGATGGCCTGGACTGTCCACCAGAGAAGCAGAATTTGAGAAAAGCATATTTGCCTCCTCCTTCAAAACCCAAATATGGTTCGCGATGTCTGACCTGGCGCTTTGATTAGGATGGCAAGCAGTGCTCACTCCTCAGAATCTGTCAATTATCAGTGTCGTTGATGGTGCCCCCCGTGGCTCAACCTGCAGTTTTGACCTTTAGGGTTGGCCAATGATGTACGCGTCCTAGTCTAGGATTGATTGTCTGCGGGATTGGCACTTGGCATGTTTTCATGGATATGGAACGTCAATTATAGGTGAGCCCTCAAAATGTTTTGTATTCCCAAATCATCTGACTCTTAATTGACATTTATATTATATGGTCGTGTATTTCAATTATATTTAGAACTTGTGTTGTTTACAGGGTTCTTTCAGTTCTAGTGGCATGTAAAAATCCTAAACCCAGATATCAGTGCACAAAAATAATATTTTCTTCTCTCTTTTTTCCCTCTTCAAGATTGTCATCTCATGTTTGGCATATTGGGCAAGAATCAACATTTTTCCTTTAAATATCTTGATATTTTCTTTTTTCTTCCCCCCTCCCCCCGGGGGGGGGGGGTTGGGGTTGATAATTATACCCCAAATGACAGCAGGGTGCAGACAAGATATACTTGGTCTGGCAAAACCTGTCGGCCCTGTCAGTATGTGCTCGAAACCGTTAATCCCTTGATGGGGATTAATTTGGTTGGATCAAATTTCTCGAACTTTTGAACTTACCCTTTTTTACTTCACCAGTGAGGTTTTCTCGGTCGACAGACAACTTCAACGGTTCAACCTCTTTTTTTTAATCCCTTTTCGTTTGCTTTTCAAATTTTGGGTTATTTGTTCCTTTCAAAAAAAAAAAAAAACGGATTATTTGTTCAAAAATGGATCATCATACCTAAACCCACCACATGACGTTTGCTTTTGAAAGAGATAACAACCTCTTATTTTACCCAAAAACTGTGTTAATAATACCTTTAATGCCTTCTTCGCCTGTATGTTCTTAACTCCTTATAAATGGGGGGCTAAAATTACAAATGACGAAGGATGCAAATGAAAACTTGACTAGGGTATGGGCGCCAAAATTAAAAAAATTTAGGGAGGCAGCTTGGGATTTTTACTAACGTTTTAACTAAACTAATTTACAAGGTAGGATATAAATACATTTACTTAACAGTTTCCCATTAATTGACTATAATTTCCTTTTTTTAGGTTAAAATTTTGAGAAAATGGGGTAACACTCATGATTTCATTGAGAGAGGATTGTACTAATCCCACTACATAATGCATTGAGTTTTCTACACTAAACCCTCGAAGAAACGAGTTTCATGTTACTGAACCAAAATTACCAACTTCTTGAAAATGGTGTAGAACTATAGATACTTTCAGCCTCACCAAATGCCTAATGAATGGCGTGCGTCGATAAAACTGATTGCTGCAGGATGACCGGGCCTCGGTGGTGTTGGTGTAAAAGCCTGAGTTGCGGATATCCTAATCGGACACTACCATTTTTATTTTATTCTATTTTTTTTCGAACGCCACTACCATTTTTATCTTGTTACAGTGATACCTCACATTTGTACACCGAGAGAGAGGGTGAGAGCAGACAAAAAGGCGTGAAATGGAATCTTGTGGTCTGTTCCAGACAACAACTACGGTCCTGACAAGCTTAATACTCCAGATATCGAGGGAAGATTCAGATTGAACGTCCAAAAGAGGCTTCTTCAGATACAAACTCGGTTAAACCAATCTCGTTTTCTCGTGAACTTGGAATTTATAGTTGAACATTGGGTACTTTGTGTACTGGTGAAAGCACTGTCTGAAATAAACATATTTGGTTAAAACTGGCATAAATCACGATGTACCATGATCCCATCACCGGCGATGCTACAAGAAATACTTTCCAAGTCCTTCACTTTTTTGGGGGGGGGGGTTTCCCTGTTTGCATTTTGAAAATCAACAAAATGTCTAAGAATACCAGATAAGAACATGGAACAACTCAAAGCAAACTGCCCAAACACCAGATAAGAACAAGAAAAAACCTTAAACAATTAATGGGTATCTTTATCCGCTATTCACATGCCAGCTTGCTGTCGAAGCTGCTCAAGCAGATAGCAAATGCCTGAAAAGCAGACAAAGGGTACCGGTAGTCCATGGTGAACATATCCTTGCCAACCTTGCCAAACTGCAGAATGATCTTGTCATGATCAGACTGGAATGGCTGCGATGCGGTTGCCGCACCAGCAGCAGGCTGTGTTGCAGCAATAAGCTGAAAATTCTTGACTGAGGCAACAGTCACCCTCCCACGAAAATTTAGGCACCAACACTGCAACTGTTCATGCCATCTCGGTGCCTTGTTTTTGAGAACCAGTGGTCTCTCCTTCCCCTCATCTTCCTCACCTCGAGGCCCAAAAATGTCAGAAAAGTGGGAGCTGCTAAACTCGCTTGAATTATCAATTGATTTTGAGAAGGAAATGCTCCTAAATGAGTCCTCAAGGGGGCGAGGAAGGAGCTCAGGCTGACCCGGTACAGAACCACCTGGCTCAAGAGCTGACGCAGGGATTGAGTACATAGTGCAGTGCATCCTGCGTGGACCCCTTGTGCCTAGCACATTCAGCTCATATGTAACCTGAGCAATGTTGTAGCTGCCTGTCGGTACCTTTGGAGAAACTTTCTTTGAGTAGAACCTACGGCTTCGGTCAGGAGGGGAGACCTGAGCATTGTTGTATGGGGGCTGTGTATCGTAGACAATGAACTTGGTGCCAAGAAAATTAGACCTGAAAATAGGCATTTCAAAATGCTAGTAAGAGACACATAAGACAATCTCCAGAAGAAAAGATTGTTGGCTTCAAGATTCAATGTATCATGGTCCATTTGTTTATCAATTTATTGCCAAACCTAGTATAAAAATAACAAAAAAGGGCCTTTGAAAGACTACCAAGTGATTAATAGAGTTTACACTAAGTTCTTACTCTAAAAGTTCATATAATGGAAAGGAAATAAACTAGTGTGACTTGCCCAGAAGGGTATATTCTTATTGCTTCTGCTTCTGAACTCTCTGAATAAGTGAAAATGCAAATGGTCACCAATTGCATCCTTATAGCACATCATGAAGGAACTCCACAACTAAAAAAAATTTATTACTAACAGACCAAAGAAACTCAAAAGCCAATGTCTTACCCTTCTTCATAAATGCCAAAACACAAAAGAGACTTAACCGATTTGACTTTCAAAACACATCAAACATTTGTATGGAAGCTCATACGTGAGACAGACAAACATTCTCATGCTATGGTAACACAAATGAATCCTCTGTAGATCAATTTTAGAATAGGAGAGATTTATCAATGGAGTAGCTGCACAACTTAGAGACATTTTTTTATTGGAAATAGCTGCAGTTAGACTTCTACACATTCAAGTCAATCTTGAAGAAGCATCAGCATAGCTGCTTATGTTGTGCCACAAACAAACAATCCATCGCAAATAACTCCAAAATTTTGCTTCGCATGAGGGGCTGAAAAACATTTTTTTTAAGAAAGCAAGCACATTAATATTGATTTTCTTGGAAAGGCAAAGGTTCAATCTGTTTGATAATGGAGTAATTGCTGCCACATAATAGCGCTAGAACATGCCATGCATTGACCAAGCCAGCTCGGGACACAAACACACTTATTGGCACATGTAAATCTATTGTGTCAGTGCTAAAGTAAATGGCAATCCCTTCAATGGCATAGGCAAGAAATTGAACATACTACATCACGTCCCACCTCAACTTTCCAATGTAAGTGCTGCTTGATCTTGATATGTTATCAGCATCCATGGAGACCACATATTCTGTGCATGTAGTTCTCCGGGTCCGTTTTGCGGACAGTAGAAACTTTCCATTTTCAACAAGCAGAGCTGCAAAACCCTCACATTAATTAACACCGCCATATAGAGAGGAAAGCAGTAAGGCAAAATCAGGAATGAGGAGTAGCGTAATAATAATATAGCTCAACCACGGCCTAGAATGTCACGTTGGATTTGGTTCCTTGGCAACAAATAACCTAGTTCTGAGTAGCACACAACAAAACACAGTTGAATAAGAGAGAGACCTTAAAGAGGAGCAATGTAAGGGGAGATCAGGAAGGCTGATCTGGATAGTAAAGTCCTAACACATATGATATAAGGTGGAAAACATATTCAATCCAAATGCTTTCCAAACAAATATGATAAAACCTGATACAGGTCAAAAGGCATCATGCCCTATCCAGGTGTTATTTTTAGTATGTACAGATCCATTTTTGAAAGAACCACCATGTGATTCACTTGCACAATTCCATCAAGAATCAGCTCTGCACAAAGGTAATCCACAGGTGCACATATGCATGAGGGAGAGAGTAAGGAAAAGATTCCATCTCTTCTAGACAACAAAATACTGCTTGCAGCAACCAATCCAATAGTTGCACAACACAAAATGTTGATGACAGTGCATCAGAAATAATCTCACATTCTAGTTAGTTGGATCAATGGTAAGAATAACTCTTAGTTTGTTTCCACCACAATGATGCATAAATGTCATATTATTGTCATTGAGAACAGCACGAAGCAGAAAGCAGATAATTCCAATAATAAAATTTTGACACATTCTGTTGTTGAACATCATAAATAACAAAGAAAGGAAAACTAGGGCATAGGATTCTGACAGCTACAAACCAGGTAGGTCATAAAAATAAAAAAAACAATCCAAGGGCAGAGATCAAAGCTCACCAGGACTAAGGCAAAGGAATAGATGGTAAGTTAACTTAGATTTGTCCCTCTTAATGAAGCATTGAATAGTTCCATCCCGGGGTCCAGGCTGTAAAAGACAAAATAAAATGTATTTTGTCATCATTTCATAACATAAAACATGCGCGCTAACAATATTACAGATACAGAAACCAATTAAATGCATAAAGTGTTGCACACTAAAGCTGATCATCTCGTATAGGTCATAGAGCAGACGCAAAGCAATATCGCAAGGGTTTCACCTGCTTCAGGGAGATGGGAAATGTGATCTTTCCAGAGAACTCTGGACTTCTCACAATTTCTTTACACATATCCCTCCACAACCTGCACACGGCAGCACAAGCAACGACATGCTTGCGGGCAGGCCAGGTACTCTCACTTGCCTCCAATCGCTTGATCACATCACGCAGTAACTCAGGTGGAAGGCTAGCCCAATGGTTGTTCTGGATGGTCACAGGGTGGTCATGTAACTCACTAAACGAGCAATGAGATTTCCCTCGATGGTGACCAGGCAGCCTCACCTCAAAACTTTGCCTCGATAAGCTCCCAAACCCATCTCTTATCTCAGGAACTATACCATGGAATGACATTTTCTCTGATCCGCTAGTCAGCCTAAGTTAATATCCTTGAATATTGTTGCACAAATTGCATCTACACTTGAAGATGGATAGAGAATGCAACACATGGGCAGCTACAGATCAACTAAACTCATTTCAAATTCCAGGTAAAATACTTAATAAGAGTGAACAAAAGGAAAAGAAGGCAGATAAGTGACAAGCACAGAGCAAGTAACAAGATTCTCTGACATAAGCAAAGACTCAAATGGACCAAAAGCACCTAAAGTACCACACTTTTATCAGAAACATCTTTTGGCAGGCTTTGAACCTAATCTTTGAAACCAAATCACTACTTACTCAGATCTACTTTTTCATACATGGTGCACTTTCATACAAAATTAAGAATCTCATGAAAAAGTAAGGAAACAAAATCTTCATTCGGTACATTGAAAATGGAGAGAAAAAGGAAAAGAAAAATTGATATGCTAATCAATTCAAACCTATTTTCCCATGCCTTCCAAATTTATTCAACATGAAAAATCTAAAAACAATCTTAGAGAAAACAACACATATCTAGATCCATATGTTAAAAAAGCAAAATCTAAAACTTCCGTTGTGCCAAGTTGGCTTGACGATTAAATTGTAAAAATTACAAAAAAAACTCTGGCTTTGCATATTTAACCCAAAAAAAAAAAAAAAGTGTTTCCACGCACAAGTCTCTTACACTTATCTGGAGATGGTCCGAGGTAGCTCGAATTTCTTTTGTTTTCACAAAGAAACTCGAAGCTGTGATCTCTGGGAGAGTCACCTTAAAGGAAAGCTCGCGCATTGAGTATATTTAACAAGCATTTTTAAAAACAAATTCTATTTGTCAGAGAGAAAAAGAAAGTAGAGTCTATCAAGCTCCATGATCAGATGATCCGAGCAACAAACGAAGTCTTTTTAATTCCTCAAGCCCCCCTAATTAACTAGTGGCGCCGAGGTTTTGACAAAAGACCAGTTCAATCCGGGAAATTAAAGTAAAGGGGTTTTCTAGTTTATACCAAAAAAAAAAAAAAAAAAAGGAGAAGTAGAGAGCTTTAACAGCCTCACACGCCGGAGCAAAACATTTCCATTTCGACCATAAAAAGGGGGAAAAAAAAAAGGCAAGAACACTTACGTTTATAACACGAGCACCCACCACATAACGGGTACTGCACTCTCATCCTTCACTGATCAGTAAAATTCAAAGTCAATATCACAACTTCCCACAACAATCTCTGCAACAAAAATATACAAACATGCTCGTTAGCCTCACCAGCGTCCCGAAACCTCAAACACCCACTTACCCACGGAAGCTTTTCAAATAAAAAATCCAAGGACCCAAATTTAACTATCCCAAATGGAAAAAAATCGGACCTTCAACACCAAGTACTGAGAAGAAGAAATGGGCCGTACTTAAAAACACCACTCTTTGAGTGGCTTTAAGAATAACTGGTCAGAGAGATGCGGAACTGAATTTTCTGAACAAAAGTTTCTCAGAAAATCACAGAATCTAAGGAGAAAAATACAGAAGAGAGATCTAAGCAGAAAGAAGTACACGGCCCCATAACTTTACACACCCTCTTTCCCCTCTGTCAGACTCGGATCCCCCAGCTTTACCACACGGTTTCTCCGTCTCTCCTTCTCTCTCTAAACTGCAAGAGCCGGGCTCGAAGGTCGATTAAACCAAGTTTTGCCAACGGACATAACAAAAGATTATTGAGGACGTTTATTTAATTAATAATAATAATTATTAAGAATAATCTCTGCCAGTTTATTCACCGATTTATTTATTTATTTTTACATAAATGAACTCTTTTTTTTTTAATGAAATAATACAAATTAAGTTTTAAATGTCGTTTACTTGTCTTGGCCGGGCGCCCGTGGCTGTGATTACCGACACTTGACCCGATTTTCCGTTAAGTTTTCCCATTTCCGTTACTGGACCGACCAAACGGCGTCTTATACAGTTTTTGTCTTTTTGGGCCTCGTGTCTTTTTTTCCTGCCTTGCTCAAGCGTAGCGTGGCATGCGGCGTACATTAGTATGAACAGCGCTCGACAACGTCACCGGAATATAATAATATAATATCATTTTTTTTAAATTTAAGATATATAATACAATTAATATCTCGAGAAAGTGGGATTTAAGTATTTTCTTCCTTGAGATACAAAATACTGGTTTCGATTAAGACGTTGATCATAATGTCACATTTATTCGTTTAACAAGAAAAACGATCCTAAAAGTTTAAGTAAGATGTGAGATTTATTTTAACCAAAGAAAAATGATGGGGGTTCTGGATAAATTTTTAAAATTTTAAATTTTCTCAATAATCGTATTTTTGAATTTATAAAATTGATCATGAAATTGTTTGATTATGGTCATAACTCTAGGAAAAAAAATATAGCTTAAGAATCCTTTTTTTAAAAAAAATTTATATGAGAGCAATTTTCCATGAATTTTACAGATAAAATGATTTTTAAAAGCTTTCATGATAATAAAATAGAGCCACGTATAAGTTTCTTAATGGTCATGCTTATGTTAATAGGATAAAGTACATGCTAAACAAAACAATTTCAGATAACTTCAAATCAGAGGATAGATACTCAATTCTACCCTAGAATTAAACTTTGTGAATGTTAATTACCCATTTTAGACAAGTTGATATGAATGATGAATTTATATGTTTTGTGCATTTTAAAAGTCGACGCCAGAAGTGAATCAAATGGTAAACAAAATGTGATTATTTATTGATGATTGTTAATTTGTAGGTGTCGTTCTCAATCTATAACATCAATTTTCTTTCTTTTTTTTTTCAATAATGGTGGGGGGGGGCTCCCAATAAAAAGGAAGTCATAGCTTCTCGCGAAGAAGAAGGGAACCCCTCCAATAAAGAAAAGCCCCTCCAATAACGACAGTGCTAGGACCCCCTAATTAAGATTTTTTTTTAATGAGAAAAAAAGAAAGAAAGAAAGAAAGAAAAAGGCAGAAGCTTCTTGTCGAAGGGTCGGTCCCCATTTGTTTTGGAAACAGTTGGCTATGTAATAGGCCCTCGCTGTGTTTGACAAGGTAAGTTGGATTCCGAGGCAGTAGACACCAACAATTTTTCTGCGGGAGGGAATTGTTTATGGTTTTTCGTTTTTTCTATTTTCTTTGACAAGAACATTATGAAAAGGCTGGTGGTTGGGTTTGCCCCCCCCACCCCCCCCCCCCGGGGGGGGGGGGGGCGCACCTGCCATGAATAGGCCTGCTGGCCCCTAGAGCTCGAAGTTAATTGCCCACCAGAGCTTGCTCAGGGACGGAAATTTGATCTATTATGATCGGTGATGTCCATCGCGATGCACGTGGAGATTGACTTAGAAGCTTCCGTTTTGCTCTCTTCCATTCAAATTTTAGGTTTGGCTTTTTGCTAAAAAAAAAAAAACCAAAAAAGCAAATTGCAAAACTAGTGTAGAAAAGTAACCGTTGTACTGAAAATTAATTAGTGTGACGTTGAGCCCTCAATTATTTCAATTTTTAAGTGAAATAATCAGTTTCTACTTCTGGTTCTAGCATAAAGAGAGGAGAGACGATAAGGGATTCTCTCATCCCTCTTGACAATTTTTTCTTCTTCTTCTTCTTGTTTTTTTTTTTTTTTTTTTTTTAACCTAAAATAGCACCTCACAACCTAACATTTTAAATAGTGTTTGCTTACGATGAATTGGAAGGTGAGAAAAGGAAAGGCAGCAAATCAAAATGAATTTCCTTTTCCCCCGTGTGCATTGTTACGGAATCCCTATCAAATTTAATTAATCGCCGAGAGTTTCATGCATAGCATTCGTCCAAAGCTGGCCGATCATAGCCACTTTACCGACCCTTTCAAGGCAAAGCATTGACATTAGTAGCAGGAGCAGGTCGTCATTCTTCGCACACGATTAACGGCTCCCACGTGTTAACCACAAAAATATATCCTTAGGAAAAATCCTAATAAAATCGAGTGAGGTTTTAACTTGGTATAATAAACAAAATGTTATCCGTTTGCTTAAGTGCGCATCTCCTGACATAATTTGCGACGCCTTGATCCAATATTTTTCCACGTATAAGCATACTTGTGGATATCAACACACGTATCCACGTGTAAACGTACAGATATGCCGACTCCATCTCATTTCTAATGCAAGATACATCTTACGAGAGTATGCAATTCCATCAATGCCATTTTCCCGATCATTAATCCCACTATCAGTGATTAATTTTATTATTATTATTTTTCATCTTTTGGAATTTAGACATCGATTATAAAATTATCCCCATCTCGACCCGCCTTCATTTAAGATTGATATTTCTGGCTTTAACGAATAAAAGTCATGATCAATCCAATGATGGGATGCCAGAGTGGAGATAAATTATTCACAAAGTGAGGTCACTCCGCCTAAACATTGTAACGCGACTTGATCTCTCCAATGTCACATAAATAGTTTACTCAAATGGATTAAAATAAAAGTAAACCAACGTAATCGAAATATATTAAATAATAAACCTAATAAGCTTAGTTGCGTAGACATTGTTTTTTTGGATCGAACTCAAGAAAAATCCAGGAAGCTTCCCACTATCTATCTCATTGATGATGCCAATTCTTGCACGTCCATCCGATAACCTCGGAAACAAAACGACACAGGGTAGGGTAGTCTGATTATCGTCACTACAAAATAATTTTCGTGCCCGAAAAACTTGATGGAGATGTTACCGTGTTGGAGATGAATACCAGAGTCATTCCGTATAATAATTTATTGGGTTTCAGAGGTTTTTGCCATAATTTACTGGGCTCGTTGGAATTGCCAAAAACAAAATAGATTTTTACCTAAGGGGAATGGACCGAGATGGCTCATCCAACATGTGTCCGTGTTTATATCAACCTTTTATATAACTTGCCTTAAAAGGAGTCATTGTGTAGCCACGTAATAATGACCTTGCAAATGAAACTAAGATCATCGTTGACGTTAAGTATATGCAAACAAAAATGATGGCTGCTTGCCTGCTTTTCTACCTTTTCTCATTTCAAGGAAGGCCAGATTATCGCCTGCAGTGGACCTCCCCCAGCTTAGTTACTAATTAAATGATGAAATCTCTCCGAATTGGAAAAAATAAAAAAAAACTTAAAAACAAAAAATCAGGGGAGGCAGAAGCACTTTATCATATTTAATTGAATTGCTATATTTGTTTGTTTTTACTTTTATCCTTTAGTTTGTCATGGCAGGGCGAGTGGCAAGAGAAGAAACAACATTCGCTTATGGCCTACCAAAGATGCAATCTCGTCTCAAATCTCTCGGCATTTTGATTTTGAACGTAAACACTCTAACGTGGCCAAACTTCATTTTGCGTTTTTGGACAATACCATTCTCATTAAAAAATTTATGTAAAATTATCACAATAGCAAATTAAGAATCAGTCATATGAAAATAAACATCTGGGTTGCACGGCGGCATGGAAAAATATTAATGCGCCACGTATTTCTTAGGATGTAAATCATTTTCCAACAGAGATTGTTGTTCGACCATTTGCATTGGGCGACCCCATGAGTTGGAACTCGAGAATAAACTAATTAGAATCAACCATTTGGCATGCACTTCAATTGTTCTCTCTCATATCATTATTAAATATCTCATTAATTTTAGAACAGGTTGCTTCTCGACAAAGTTCCGAATTTCGGTAAGAATATGCTTAAATTCAGTAACCTCCTTAATGAGACAGTTTGGCGAGGAACACTAAGAAGGAGCTTCTGATGATGTCGTGAGCCTCGAGCTACCTGCTGCCATTAGACTCTTCGATAAATATGATTAATTTGGTAACCCAACTACTAATATATTCTTTCAATCCAACCTCTATTTTACAGACTCTGGACTCGTGCTTGCTTGCTTGTAAACGGTGAATATCCAAAGATCCAAGGATTTTAACTTCTAGGAGGTGTTGGTTTCAGAAAATCCATCCGGAGTCGCGCATTGAACAATTCACTAAAAACCATTATTAACTTAAGTCGACATAGTTTTTTTTAAGTTATAACTTATTGCGATTAACTTTGCCGTTTTGAATTTTGTTGGATTATTGCCGGTTTGGGGGCTAGTAGTGCTTTATTTTTCTGCTCTTTTCTTCTTCTTCTTCTTCTTCTTCTTCTTTTTTAAGTTGTTTCCTCTGACTTAGCAATGTTGGCATGTTAATAAAGAGAATCCAAAATTTAATGCGCTGGCTTTTGGAATTCTCTTCCCCTGATTTCGTGCACAATTCGTGTCAAAATTTTTTATTATTATCTAGCTTTTCGTTTGGCAGGTAAGCTACCAGACGGGGAAGGTCCAATCCATGCAACGAGATTACAGTAATATCTAGTTAGTATCCAAACTGTATCTTATTTCTATGGAGTAATGACATCATTTTCACCTTTTTGGCCCCATGGAATCATCCAATAGCAGCCCTACAACGATCGCTCCTCTTTACCTGCCTAAGATACTGAAGGAAGGAAATTGATGGCAGGCATTTGGGACTGCCTCTCTCGTTTTTGCGGAATGCAGTAACTAGTGGCGGTGGGCCCACGTAAAGTTTTGTAAACCGGACTTAAAAAATAGGATCAAATCAATACAAAAGGGTGTCGTGATTTGTAGACATACCCAACAATTTCACAAGTTTGTAATTCAAGTTATCCCAAAATCAACAGTTGGCTTACTCCGGCCGCTAGAAAATAAATGCACTTTCCTGCTTCGTTGTGCTTTGGATTGCACGGTCAGTCGTCTAGTTTTTCGATTCCACAAAACCCTAGACTTGTGGTGTGTATTCATTTGGCGGGCCCAACCCAGCAATAGGGTGACTCGTCAAGAAATCACCGGGCTTGCGTACCCCGCATTCCCCAAGTCAGGCTGAGATAGGTCCAAGTGTTTACCTTTTGAGGAAAGATTCAAAGGGAGTGTGGATCACTCTCCCTTTTTCTCTTGCCTTTTCTTTTTCATTTTCTTTATTATTATTATTATTTTTTTTACTTTTAAGTCTTTTCATGAAATTGTCCTTTTTGTTACTTTTCCTTCTTTGTATCGAACAAAGAATTGTTGTCAATTGCCTTTCATTGTATCGAGTAGAAACCGAAAAGAAAAAAGTTATTAGTAATAATGGGCGTTTTATCGTAAAGTTACTTTTTAAAGAATATACATAAAATTTTAGATATTATCTTTATAAATTGTATGTATCTTTTTTTTAAAGATTAAATTTTAAAAATAATAATTTAAATTTTTACCTACTAAATATCTTATAAGAAACTCCCGTTCTCTATGCCCTTGCCCCGCGACCCACCGTAATGCCACCCCCCCCTCTAGCACGCCACGGCCCCACCAACAATGCCATTAAGTAACATAAAATTTGACTCGTCAGTGATCATGGGCTCATATGATTGGATTATATTGCAATAATTAGGAAGGATAAAGGGGCTTAATTCAACAAATGATAATAGTAATATACGGGGCACTATATATCAACACCGTAATTTGAACGAAAAGAGAGGATTTGGACCTTCCACAATGAAGAGCCTCTTTCCAAAAGAATGGCTGTTGCAGTGAGTGCAGATGGAGTGAACGCTGCTGTGAAATCTAGGCCTTTCTTCTCAATTGCCCAAACCCCAAAACTGGCAGCCAGCAATTGTGGGACTCACTTTTTTGCTTAAGTTTTCTTGCAAATACTGCAACTAGTTATTACCTAATGGGGGAAAAGAAAACCTGTAACAATAGCGTTTTCCGACCCCAAGACGGAGGAAAAATAGTCAAGGGAGCCGCGATGATGGACCAAAGTTTTCGAATTGTAATTGGACAAGGCCTCCCCATCTGTCTAAAAAATGGGCCCAAGATGAATACCACTCAGTTAAAATTTGGGCTTAGAGATATCAGTCGAGTATGTCCAGACTTGAGCTTTGATGCAAACAAAATATGATTTCTGATAATTATCTCTGACATATTTACCTCGCCAGGGAAGGGAAAAAAAAAAAAAATCAGTATGATTGATGTTTCGTTACTTTTTAAATTTCCTTTTTTCTGATTTTTTTTTTCTGGTTTATAGATTTATAGTTTATTGCAATAGCTCTCACAACACAAAAAAGAGAAAAAAAGGGTAATGGACCATAAAAGTATTCCAAAATTTGCCATAAAGATAGTAGAGCACTTCTAGTACTTGTTTCTTTCCTTCCCCCCCCCTAATATCTCTGTTACTACGCTAAAGGGTTAGTTTGATGAAAAGATTACATGGAGGATCAAGTGTGGAAGACGGCCATTTTAGGATGTGCTTTTTAAAAAAAAAAAAAAATTTAAGAGAAGAGTAATGAATTAATAATAGTTAACAGAAGAACAGCCCACCGGCCATCTAGACATCACGGAGAGCACTTCCCATTGATGCGGAGGGGGTTTCTCTGAAAGCTACAAGTTTGGTAAACGGAAAGTAGAGGCCCAAAAGTTGATCCAATTACTCAATTGTGTGCCCGAGCAAGATTTTGTAGTCTAAAATTTAAATAAACGAGTAGGGTTATTCTTATGGAGGCCACGATTCAATGATTTTCTCGATGCAAGTATGTATGGATGGCCGCGCGTAAGAAGTGCCTTTTTTCTTTTTTTCGTTTACCATTTGGGGGGCCATGACCAGCAACACCATTGCTATGCACTTCCTATTATGAGCACAAAAGAGTATTGGGCAACAGCATGATTTGCCTCTACAAGAAACTGATTTAACGTATTATTTATTATTATTATTATTTTTCGATCTATCGATTTAACATATCGTTAATTCTGACCACACATTGATCTGTTAATAATGGCGTCGCAGCTGGATGAATCTGAGTCACAAAGTCATATTGCTGGCTTCTTTTGAGAATGTGTGACGCATATGGCATATGCCGACTGAATTTACCTACAAATTCATAAAAATTCTGAATAAAATAAATGGGCAGGAAACAGAACCCACTTGGAGTTGCTTCGGGACAGATAGCCTGAGGGTTTAAACACATGGATGACACATGACTGGTTGTGTGTGTCCACATGCCCTCCATGTTAAGCGGCCAAGCTTTTGTCTCCCCGTAACTTTCTCAAAACAATTATGGAAGAGATAAAAAAAAAAAAATGTTGTCTAGTAGACAATCGTGGGTGCTTCACCAAAATTGCGCACGAGCAAGACTCTGTTCCCGAAAGGGTTTTACGATTTCACATTAGATATATGACGTGATATTTTAGTTTGACTCACATAAAAATGTGTGAATTATATTTATAAAAAATATAAATAAGAATTATAAGTATCTATTCCAAACTTGTAAATGTAATAAAACCCCCTTTTGTGGATAAAATTGTTTGACGAGATCCTTTCTATATTTTAGTAATGAGATCCTGTCTATCGAGTTAATAATTATTATATTAAATAAAGTCTCGTTACAGGGCCATGCAAGTCCAGATGAGGGGTTTGGAGGCGCCAAATTTGAGTTATTAATTGCAATTAGATTTTAATCTTAATCTATTATTTATTATAAGATTTACCAAATTATAACTAACGATTCAAATATGCAATTAACAATTTAGATCGGTTAACTTTTAATCTTAAGCATTGACTTACTATTCCTCAAAAACTTTGCCGACTATAATTCAGATATGCAACTAACGATTCATATCTGCAACTAAATCTAATTTTTTTGTGTTTATTTTTATTATTTTTATTCTTTTTTAACAGCCTGTTGAAAAGTGAATGTTTTGATGTTTGGTTGTAGAATAGGGGAAACTGCTGGCGTTCATATCAGCCGCAGGACACACCATTTTTCTCTTTTCCTGATTATATTTGATCTTTATGGTGAAACAAGCAATATTCTCTGCTCCAAAAGTGATACTAGCACATCAGAGGAAATAGTTTCTTCGAATTGGTTTAGACGGATGGAAATCGGTTACCTTTAACACAAGGCCAAGCTAAATACATTTTTTTTTAAAAAAAAATTATTTTAAACTTCTGTCTAAGCAATTATGCATGAGAGACATACCGACTAAAATGAAATTATACATCTATGACAGATAATTCATCATTGGCGTCGAGCTTGTGATTTTCTGCCCCTCCTCCGAGTTCATTTCTGGAGACCATTTTGATAATCTTTTCACTGTGGACAAAAGAAATTCATTTCTTTCTATGCTTTTCTACCGTCCTGGAAATGCTTGTCCCTATAGCCCTGTGTAGAGGTCCTTGTGGGCTCCTTCAACCAACCATCCAACCACCCCCCTCCCCCAAAAAAATTTCATGTAGCGAAAGACGAGTAATACAATAGATGATCTCATTAATTAGAAGGGTCAAAATTCCCATTTAAAAAATGAATTATGCATATAAAAATACTGTTAGGGCCCCATGTTATGGACGCGTGTATGTACTGGTCTGGAATAGAGATCTACGATTAATGTTAACTTTTCTTGGTGTGGGAAAGGCATATGATGTCCTGCTGGCAGAGAAGTTTTGTGTCAGCAAAGCGCACAAAAGGAATCGACCATAAACAACCCAGTAAAAACAATGCTCTCTTTGCAAGACTAGCAAAGCAAAATGCACACAACACACAAAGAAGACGCGACTTAAGCAGTCTTCCACATCATCATCATTTACGTATTCTTCTTCTTCCTCTTCTTCTTCCTCATCTCTATTATATCAACATCACACGGTGCTCCCCCCCCCCCCAGCATCTCCCCTCCCAAATTGCCTTTCCGTTTGATGTTCACTTACCTCATTGATCTTCAGATCACACCTTCATTCATCATCAATTCCGTATTCAGTCTCTCGATACATGCCCTTTTGGTACAGCTATCCCTCTACGTTCCCTTGAATTAAACACGCTTTACATTTACTAACTTTTCGTATTATTGTCAAATGATATTATGTGCCAATTTAATTATTCAATGTAATTAAGAGCAATTCGTCCACTTCAGTGTTGGAAAAAAAAAAAAAAAATCCTAACCCTTACCTACACAATATATCACAGAGATAATAGTGGCGAACACGGCAGCATAATCATGGCATCAGAACAGTTTGACGTTGGAACAACTTTCAATCCACAAGTTATTTTATGTATATATGATAATGCATTATAATTTCCTTTTAATTAATTGGGTCCCACGTCGTTGCATTATTACTATGTGTTGCCAATCCGTTTTTTTTTTTTTTTTGATAAGTCTAAGTTCATATTTTATTGAAAGAAATATAACTGTTACAAGAAACCAAAGACGACGATGAATGCCGAATAAGGAAATCTATTTTATATCTCAATTATTGAAGCATCCACTTGATGCCTCCTCCGCCCATCCCTACTAACCATAAGGGAACCCTGAAGTTTTAGTACATTGTAAATATCATTTTATACTCCATTAAAATCACTTGTAAGCGGAGTTTTCTCTTCTGTAACTGCTTTTTTCGGTTTCTTTACTCGGCAGAATTGAAGATTCCATGTGGGATTTAACAATTAAAAAGGGACATTAATTGATCAACTAATTGATAAAAAAAAAAAAGGCAACTACTAACAAACTTAAAACGAATCAATCAAGGTCCATGCACTTGGAGAAACTGAAAGAAATTGTTATATGATCTCTAGACACTCGTGCTTGGAATGTTATGGCTACAAGACATGTTCTTGACAGGCAATTAAGGATTAACATCTAACAACTCAGAAACTACAGCTATGTATGGTCCCGGGCCAGTTTGGGCATAATTCGCCCTCCCAGTCACAACAAATTGTAAGCTCTTCGCTATCAAATTTTCAATACTATTTATTACGGTAGGTCACTACCTAACTAAATTGGTCACTACTTACTTGTACCCAATAAATGACTTGGCCCCTAACCAACCATTTTGATCCAACATTACAAATACGCCGCTTATAAAGATCATTTCCCTGGGTATGTTTAAGAAAAAGTATATATTTCTGTAGATAAACATCAATTGTCGAGCTGTAGTCGTCTACCTCCAAATTGGTTGATTCCTGCCCATGTGGCTCGACGATTTCCGTGGTTTTGCCCCCATTAGGTTGCAGTTTGAATTATAGTTACTGTTGATCTATTTATTAAAGAGGTGTAATTATTTTGAATCTCAAGCTCAATGATGAGGGTCATTTTGGTCAAAATAAAGGATACCCAGATGGGAAAAGATCTCAATTACCCAAAAAAAATCCAGCATTTGGTCACCCTGAGAGAGCCAAACGTAGCCAATAGTCACTCAAATCCAAAACCCACCAGAAAGCAAAACAGACCTACATGGGCCAACTCTCATTATCCCCATCGTCGCTATCTGCATCTGTTGATACATTTTCCATTTCGATTTTATATGTGTTTTTTTTAATATATATATATATAATTTTTTCCTTTTGGCATTAAATATGGTTTTTTTTTCTCTCTTTCTGCCGCTTTCTTTTTTTACTTTTTAAACTTCTTGCATATATATAAACATAACCCAAGTGACCCTCCCAGTGTTCCTTTTTAACCAAAAAAAAAAAAAAAAACAAAAGATAACTGAAGATTCCGCAAGCAATTACTTAAAAACAAAGAAATTGTCTCCATCCCTTTTTCTTTCGGAACTGGCAGAGTGCGGATCTCACCCAAATAAATTAAATAAATTCACCACAGAACCACCTTCCTAAAACCGTGACGAGAGAATTCACCTTCTTTGCTGCCTCCTTTTTCTCTTTATATTTTTGATCTTTTGGTGGCTGTGTTTGACAGGAGGCAGCCACCATGCTGGCTGATTCTAGTGTGCTAGCGGGGTCGGGAGATGTTGCCGCCGTGACTGGAGTCCACCAAGATGGCAAGGCTGGTGGTGGAGTTGGCCCCAGTTCAGGTGAAGACGAGAATAATTCTGTCAGAATCGATGAAGTTGATGACCGGATGAATTATGGTGCAAACCGGTGGCCTAGACAAGAGACTCTGGCCTTATTGAAGATAAGGTCTGATATGGATGCAGCGTTTCGCGACTCAAGTCACAAGGGTCCCTTATGGGAGGAGGTGTCCAGGTGATTGATCTCCTCTTTTTCTTCAATTCTCAATTTACTGTAATGAATTGAAACACATAGTTTGTGTTTCTTGCATGCAGATCTGTGTAATGACATTCCACAGAATTTTAAGTGACTTTTTATGGGATCTGTCATCGTTATGGGGCAATTTACAGACTTGTAGTTTGATTAGTCTTTCAACTTGGAGAGGGTAATTTTAACCAGCTAGTAAGCTCAACAAGAGAGGAATAGTGTTAAAGAGTTTGAAATACCTTAGCCACCATTACCCGAAGCAGCTTAAATTCCAATGCTTCTGAAAAGAAATTTTTTGATATATGCGGTTTCCCTTCTTAATTCTCACATGTTCTCCTTTCTCCTTTTTTCAGGAAATGTTGTTTTTCCTATTTTAATTAGCCAAATTGAGTATCAAATAGAAATATAAAACTCGTATAAGGCAAGTCACTACTGTGATCCTAAAAGTTGTCATATTTTGTTATGTACTAACTATGTAATCTATCATCTTTCTTGAGCAATTAGTAGATTGTTTCTCGCTTCCTCTTCGTTGTTTTTTTTTTTTGCGATCGTACTTTAATGGTATCTGAGTTTTGTGTCCGTCTTGTTTTTATTTGAGATTATTTTATGTCTCAACTGATGCTCTTAGATCCTTTTTTTTTTTTTTTAATGTTGTAATTTTTAAAATGGGATGAGAGATCAAAGTTTAGAAACGGAGTGATTGCAATCTTCTTCAGGAAATTAGCTGAGCTTGGTTATAACCGAAGTTCCAAGAAATGCAAGGAGAAATTTGAGAACGTCTACAAGTACCACAAACGAACCAAAGAAGGCCGGACGGGTAAATCTGAAGGAAAAACTTATCGGTTTTTTGATCAATTAGAAGCTTTTGAAAATCACCCGTCGAATTCAACACCACCGCCCCAGCCCCTGCAACCACAAAATCCATTAGCAACAGCTGCCTTATTGTCGTCGTGGACAAACTATCCTAATGTCTCTCATGTTACCGTTCCATCGGCGACAACAATAATACCTATGACCGCGGTGTCTCAAAACGCTAGTGTTACACAAACAACAAACCCTACAATTCCTCGACCGTTGTCTTCACAACCCATGAATCCTTCTCAAAATAATTTGTCATCTTCTTTACAAAACCTCTCTACGCATCTCTCTTCAAGTCCTACTTCATCCTCCACGGCGTCCGACGAGGACTTGGAAGGAAGCCGAAAGAGAAAGAGGAGTTGGAAGGGCTTCTTCCGGAGGCTAACCAAGGATGTTATCAGGATGCAAGAGCAGTTGCAAAGGAAGTTCCTGGAAACAGTAGAGAAACGCGAGCGCGAGAGAACGGTGCGCGAAGAAGCATGGAAAATGCAAGACATGGCAAGAATCAATAGAGAGCATGAGATATTAATCCAAGAAAGATCAGCGGCAGCAGCAAAAGACGCAGCAGTTATAGCATTCTTGCAGAAGATCTCTGGGCAGCAAACGTCAGTGCAAGCACAAGATAATCCACCACAACCAACTCCAAAGCTGCCACTGCCGTCACCGCTGCCGCCGCCGCCACCGGTGACATCGTTCCCGCCACCATCACCGCCAGCCGCTTTGGCACCCATAACAACCTCGAATGCTTCAAAAAGAGGCACTAATGGAAAAAATGCTGCTGTGTCGACCTCTTCCAGATGGCCTAAAGCTGAAGTTCACGCTCTCATTAGGCTGAGGACCAGTCTCGACCCAAAATATCAACAAAATGTGACCAAAGGGACGCTGTGGGAGGAGATTTCAGCAGGAATGCAAAGGCTTGGATACAACAGGAGTGCAAAAAGATGCAAAGAGAAGTGGGAGAATATAAACAAGTATTTCAAGAAAGTCAAAGAAGGCAACAAGAAGCGACCTGAAGATTCAAAAACATGTCCATATTTTCAACAGCTCGATGCTCTATACAGGGACAAGAGCAAGATTGAGGGCTCAGTTAATTCTGTTAGTCACGCTATCAATCCCATTAGCACAACAACAATGATGGAGCCACTAATGGTGAGGCCGGAACAGCAGTGGCCACCTCTGCAAGAAAACAATGGCCAGACTCGGACTATAGAAGATCAAGATACTGAAAGGGAGAAAATGGATCAGCATACAGAAGAAGAAATGGAAGAAGAAGAAGAAGAAGAAGAGGAGGAGGAGGGGGAGGAGGAGGAGGAAAAATGAGAGGATGGAGACACTGAGAAAGAACACAACGGGGGTGGTTTTGAGACTGTGGAAAACAAGGAAGTTTCTCTTCAAAATTAATATGGGCTGTACCATAACATTGTACAAAGGTCCTTTTTTACTCTGCAACGGTAAAGAATGGAAGACAAACAAAAGGAGGGTTCATCAGCAAATTCTCAGTCGAAGATAATTTGATTGAGCCAATGCGCCAAATCATGCGGAAATTTGCCATCAGGATCCCGAAGTACATGTTTAATGATTACAGTACTCCTAATGGCCTGGATTAATTAATGTGGCGCGTGCCGCACTTTAATTAATTTTTACCTCAAACTCACATGGAATCGGATCCATCTATATAGTGGGGAGAAAGAGCTACTTTTTGCTTCCGTTATTTTCATTTGTTTGTTATATCAAGAAATACGGAAAAAAATTTTGGTGGGGGAGGCTCAAATTCACTACACGCAGCGACTCATAAACAAAAGGCTAGTCGTCGTCCTTTAATTCCTGTCCCGAGAGAGAGAGAGAGAGAGAGAGAGAGTTGTCACAAAAGAAATAAACCACCCAGTGCTGTACCTTTCTTTCTGTTTAGCTCATGAACGAACGAAATGGTTTGAACTTTCAAGTCCACCTTCTTTGATGATCGCATCCACTTTTAAAATTTAAACTGATCAAGAGAGAGAGAGAGAGAGATAGAGATAGAGATAGAGAGAGAATGGGATTTAGTGAAGGAGCATTTATATATATATATGTGTGTGTGTGTGTGTGTGTGTGTGTGTGTGTGTGGGTGCCAAGTGTGGCTATGCTGTTTGCAATGACAGCTTAATTTGAAAAGGGTCCCCTCCAAACATGCCAACATCACATGAAGCTCTGCCTAACATAGTCCTCCCAATTAGCAAGGAATCTTCTAATCTTCAATTAATTTGGTGAGGAATTATTAATGGATCCCATGTGTTGACTTTCCGCAAAGGCAATATGTCATCTCATATATTCGATTACGGAAATGCTACCCAGCGAATGAAAGTGTCACGGACAGCCACGCACGGCTTAGGAATTATGTCATTCGCGCGCTTTATTCATAATAAAATAGTATATATTTTCTCAATTTAGATTTTTTTTTAAACAAAAATGATGAGCATAAATACGGATTAAATGTGCATTTAGGCTAAATAAATTGTACGTGATAAAAAAAGTATGGCAAGAATGGTAATTTAGGGTATAACACTTTTTACCTTTTTTTCGTGCATATCTTGCTTCGCTGGATGCACATTTAGCGAAATTTTTTAAAATATATATTATTTTAATGACACCAAGTGGATATTACCCTTAATTGGGACGCGGCTTAAAACTGCGTTACAGTCAATCCTTGATTCACCCAACTCGTCATTTACCAGAAAGTTGCACGTTATATTTACCAGATGTACATACTGTGCACTGCCCGTCACTTATTGACATTTCCATGTCCCTTTGACTTGTGTGTTAGTAATAGACATTAGTGTAGCACTGTGTACACACGCCACCACATTTTCGCTCAGTTTCTTTTGGTAGTGTTATAGCTAGGGGCTGTTGCGTTGGCCACTAGGGATGAGGTCCACACGTTCAGTGGCCATGATTTGTGTGCATATAGACAGGTACAGATTCTGTTATACAGTTGCTGAATTTAAGATTCAGAAGCTCATGTAGCTATCATGCACGCAGACACAAGTGACGGAAGCCTGGCTAACTCTATCCTCTGTGTAGCTGCTTCATGAACTACTAGACTAAGGTTCTAACACCATTTCACGGCGGGAAATTCTAATTTTCAATATTAATTGACATCACGAAATTAATTTTACAAAGAAAAAAATAAAAAGCTTTTTTTTTAATTTTTATTTTTTGGTGGGTTCCTCTTAGATGATTTTGGTAAAATTTAAGAATTGAAAATTTCGGGAGTTTGGGACTTGACTAAAAGAGCTAATAAGTTTAAGACCCAGGACGCACTAGCCCGGAATTGGAAAATGCAAACAAATTACTGTAAGTGATAAAAACTCTTAAAAAAATAATATCTTTTTTTTTTCATTTTGGTAAGTGAAATAATAACTTTCTAATCAATTAATGTTTAGCCCGAAATCTTATTCCAAATCGCTTTGTTTGGATGACTTTAATTTCCCACGTTCTAAATGCTCTGTGATCATCTTGCTTTACGTTTTGGTCCTAAGATTTTCAGGACTGTCGATTTGTTGAATTAATGAAAACTTGCAGGTATGGGTCTTATTCTTTTGACCTTTTGTTTTTCTAAAGGAGGCGTGGAAGTGCATGGATTTGTGTCTTATTTATTTATTTATTTTTTTTCTACTGGCATGCGATGTTACCCGATAAACTGCGAGGCGACGATTGCCTCTGCATCGTTGTACAAAGACAGGAGACAGAGTACAGGAGAAATTACTGTACGCGATCGCTTCATCCTACCAAGCTAATCAAGTAATACGAGTTACTCAGTATGATAGAAAAATAGAATAGTTGTAACTAAGTCAAACTTCAAAATTAATGAAGTCACCAATATGCTCTTCCCTGGTATTCGAATTTCAAAATGGAGGGCAGCGGCTAGCTCTCTCGAATATTACCGTTGAACCTAGACTTGTTTGAGGGTAGGGCCAGAAGGGGTTCGAGCTGGACTTTGTTTTAGAGCTAGGCCGAGCTGGAGCTTGGCCCATTTATTTAAAATATGCACAATATGTTTTAATTTATATTCAAACCCGACTGGATGCATTTGACATAAATTTCGAGTCATAGATGAGAAAATATGCACAAACTACTCGGTCAAGATCACATGATTCTACCCATTACAACAATTTCAATGTTTCTCGCGCATGAGAAAATAGAATTAAAGTGGGTTTATTGTGTCCCTCTTTGTGCAGAAACGGTGCCATGGGAAGGATACGTAAATGCATTGTTTGTCCCCCTCATGCTTTTCTTATTCAATATTATGAGTTACAGATGTTGGACAAGAATATGTTTCACGATAGGTGAGCCCCTGGACGTGTCCAGTTTGTGTGGGTGTAGATTCTTCATTAAGTAGAGGACCACACTTGTATAAATTGTCCAGGCTTTAAGAATAAAAAGAAAAGAAAAGAAAAGAAAAGAAAAGAAAAATCCCATGTCAGTCAGCACTCAAATTCTATCTTTTGCGGACAAACCTCTTCTTTTTTTTTTTTTTCTCTTCTTTTTGAGAAAAAAAAAAAAACTCAGTCAAGACATTTTCTATTTGTTTTTGTTTTATTTCCTAATAAAATGCTGACCAGTTCGTACTTTCTATTAGGTGTACCAACAAAAAAGTTGGACATATTACGAGGAGGGTCATGAGTAACATTTCAGCCTTAATTCGTCTCTCTTCCGAGATCCTGAATGGGGCACAATGCTTTTAATTAGTTAAAGAGAAAATTCAACGAAAAGCTACGTCTTTCATTTCGTCACTGTTAGATACCAACAAAGAGGACTTTTTACACAATTACGTCTGTACCCATCAAACCCCATCATTTCTTCATATTAATGTGGAAACCATGGTACTACTCCACAAAAAAAAGTGGGGGGCGGAGGTAACCTTAGTAGTAATGATGCCATCAAAATTACACGTGCCATGGGAAACCACAAAACACACACACGAGCTTCTTATTACAGATTTTGAGGACGTGACATTGTCTCTGTACTTATCGAGGAGAATGCGAGTAAATGCCGGCGTTATTTCATTGTTTGCACTTCTCAATTGAACGGTTTTTCCTGTTTTATTACTATTTTTTTAATTTCTTGGGGTCTCGTGTATTTCCTTTTAATGCAAAATAAATTATTCATTTTATTGATTTTATCTACAACGTTGAATATTAGAAAGCCATCTCAAATTTGGTTACCTACTTTCTTTTTTTTATTATTATTATTATTATTATCATTTTTCGATAACAGAGGAAAAAAAGAAGAAATTCAAAAAAGAAATCGACAATAGAAGCTAAATTAGCCACCCCACGGAATGCATATGCTAGACATATAAAGAAGTTGACTCCGGAGAAAGATTATCTCAAGTCTTTCAATGAATTAGTACTAATAGCTCTAAGATTAGTAAAAAAAATTTGCACAAAAATTTCCTTCGCACAAAATGCGCCGTAAACGACACTTTTAGAGTCGTCGGAGCAGCAATCAGCCAACCATATTATTGCCCTAATAGAAATTGACTAACAAAGAAGCCTGCTTAACTCTACATTATCTTTTAGCCATAAGCTGCAACCATTTTTTGGTTGCAATTAATGGCCATGTTGTTGCTATTGGCGACCTCGACTAGATGTGGGAGCGATGTTGTTGCGTTGTTTATTATTCTAGAGGCATCTACGATACTAGAATTCCAATTAGGAAATGCAATTGTGTACATAATCGAGTTCTAAAATAATAATTCTAGGCATTTAAATCAAGATCTAAATTCTTATTTTAAATCTTATTTTGTCGGCAAACCCATTCCAAGTGATCTTTGCAGTCAAAATAAATCACCCTTTGTTAAAACTTGATGATAAAATAAGTTTACCATGGTGAAAATTAAATACGAAGACTAGCTTTCGTGACCGAAATCCGATTGCAAGTGAGAGATGTAAGTTGCAAGACTGCTCTCAATAAGTGAAGATCTCCTGCAATGCTCGTAATAAGTTATTTTCGTTTTAATACGGACTGCAACTCTGTAAGTGGTATCGGTAAATTCCACAACAGCCAGCATCTAGCCGATATGCATACATACATGCATACATACATACATACATACATACATATAATATCGTGATCACCACCATCACTATATGCATGTGCATACATAGGCATGGAGGAAGATAAAAACTTTCTATTGTGGTGGTATATGTGATAGGAGCAGGAGCCTTTATTGTCTTGTACTGTAAACAGAATATCTATTCCTACCCATAAATAAAAATACAGACCAATCAATTCAGTGGGGGCACATCTTTAATGGACAACTTTGCTGCATTTTCATCAAGCAGGACAGAATTGTAGGGCTTGCACCAAGTAAGTCAAATGAAATGCATCATTTGTAACAAAGAATGGTACTGCATCGTTTTGGAAGATATATATAGGTCCCCATTGTATGAGAATCGAAATAATTGCTGCATGTGTACCATTGCCAATCATAATTATAATAATAATTTTTTTTGGATAAGTCAACAATTGTAAGAGTTATTGTAACCACAAGCTTTTTTTTTTTTTTTTTTCTTTTGTTTTTTGGAGTCATATTGTAACCATAAGCTGATAAGCATGAAAAACGTAAAAATAACAATAATAATCAGCACATCAAAAAGAACTAATAATATGCATGGAATGGCTAATGCAACTTGTGACTTGTAGTCTAGAGTTCTATAATTCGTTCAAGAAAATTCTTGATGCCATGCTAACGTATCTGCTTGAAGACAGACCCACAAAAACCGAAAATGATCATTCTAATAAACCGTTACGATTGAGTAAACGAAAATAAAGAGAAGTGATCAAATAGCAAGTCTCAAATGTCGAGGTAACATTAAGCATTGATTCATCAAGCAACATTAGAATTCCACTTCCAAATAACAAAGAAGAATAACAGTCCAATAATTCTATCTGTACATATCGAGGTAAAAATTGATAAGGTATATATGCATTAGCGCACCATAGTACCCACAAAAGAGAAAAAAAAAAAAAGGGTTCAAAATTCGCAGATTCAACAAAATATCAATTAACCTGATAATCTTGCATTTATCAGGACCTTCGTTTCATGGATAATTAACTTGATAACCAAGTGATTTCAGCATATACAAGTTTTTGAGCTGATTTTTCCACCGGCAAAATACCAATATAGTGACTACAACTTCTACTGGTTATTAAACTGCAACTTTTCAACTCCTAGCGTTCCTTGTGCTAAGATCAAGAATTATCATGAAAATTGCTAAAAACTTCAGGAAAGGAAGCTGAACTTGCGTTAGGTCCTCAGATATTAAGTACTCAGAAGATTCCTCATGTTGTGGGCCCCATTAAAGGTCCATGCCTGCATGTGATGTTGGCATATGTTATGGTAAGGACCCCTCTTGGGAAGGGTAATTCAGCTGTGGAGTCCCCCGTTTGGAGCTTGCCTACTGCTTGCATATGAACTCTACACATCATAGTTTCGAGGGAAGTGACATTCTGCAACATTTCTTTTTGTTTTTTCCCCACCAAAAAGTCTTAATATATGAAAAATTGGTGCAACTTGCAAACCCCTCCTCCGCGGATTTTATCTGAGGCACCTACAAGCAGTCACGGACACACAGCTATACAAAGTACAAACTTCAATCTTATCGCTTGTGATGTGAGAGTTTAAAACCATTCTTTCTTCGCTGAATCAAATAGAAATGGATCGAATTGAAAAGAAAAAAAAAAAGAAAAAAAGAAGAAGTAAAAGTAAAGCATTTCTCACATTTTACACTACAATGGACATAAACAAAAATACAACACTAGTCTCTTTTACTTATTCCTTGGAAGTAGAAAGAAACTAGATCACTTCCCGTTTCTCTCATTGCCTCACCTTATTTATTTGGCAAAAAAATAAATAAATTATAGCAATAATAATTAGACATAAAATCCCACAGACCGAGTATAGAGTATAGGCCAACTCGCCTTCCGCCCTTTTCCTACCATGTGCTCTTGCTTTAGAGATTCAGATTCCTCCACCCCAACTCACGGCTGCCGGAATCTGACCCACATGTCCATTCAATAAACTGACATACAGTATAGTCTCCTTAAGTTTGCCCGCCAAACTCTCACTGAGATGCGCTAGCTCATTGATGCTGGCTTGCTCGCTACAATTTCATAGCCACCAGCTTCGTCTTCCTCTTCATCATCGTTATCCTTGTCATCGTTGTCGTCGTGAGGATTCTGATTATCCTCACTTTCCAAATCTTCCATCACTGAATCGGGCCTTTGCTCTTGTTGAGGAGAAGGAGCAGGAGGAGGTGGCCATTGCTGCTCGGGCCTTACCATCAAAGGCACTGAATTCTCTGGATCCAATTGGATAGTGGGAGGACCATCAATCCTATTCTTCTCTCTGTATAAAGCCTCAAGTTGATGAAAGTATGGACAAGTTTTCGAATCCTCAGGCCTTTTCTTGTTGCTTTCCTTCACTTTCTTGAAGTACTTGTTGATATTCTCCCATTTCTCTTTGCATCTTTTGGCATTCCGATTGTAACCAAGTCGTTTCATGCCAGATGAGATCTCCTCCCATAGTGGCCCTTTGGGTCCACTTTCTTTGTACTTGGAGTCGAGACTAGTCCTTAGCCTAATCAAAGCGTGGACTTCTACTTTAGGCCATCTTGAAGAACTTCTTGGCGTGAGATTCTGATCCCCATTGTCTGATTTCGGTGCGTCCAGATTTGTAGTTGTGACCGGTTGCGGCGCCTCTGGCACAGGAACTGGAGGCGACGACGGTGTTGAGGCCGCCGGTGCTGGCTGCGGTGGAGGTGGCACCGACTGCAATGGAGAGGGCGCTGGTGGTGGTTGCGATGCAGGCAGATTGAGCTGTCCTTGTCCGGCGTTTTGCTCCGATAGCTTCTGCAGAAACGCCATTACAGCAGCATCCTTAGCCGCTGCAAGAGACCTTTCTTGGGCTAAAATTTCACGCTCTCTATTAATTCTTGCTATTTCTTGCACTCTCCAAGATTCTTCTCTAACCATTCTTTCGTGTTCGCGTTTCTCTATTGATTCCAAGAATTTTCTTTGCATCTCCTCTTGCTTTTGCATCACCTCCTTCATTAGCCTTTCAAAGAAGTCCTTCCATTTCCTTTTCCTCTTATGCCGCCTTTGCAGTTCCACGTCCGAGGATGTCGATGAAGAGGTGGAACTCGAGAGGAAATCCGCGGATATGCTAAGGAAAGAAGATGGGAAATTGCTTTGAGGAGGATTGATAGGGTTTGTTGCTTGTGTTGTGGGTAAGATCGTAGGGTTTGCCGATGGAAATGCCGGCACTGTGAGGTTTATTGTTGGTGTGACGATGCCTTGAGGCATCGTCGTGGCAAGTGTCGCGGTTGTAGTAATATTCGACGCACTAAGAATGGGAGGAGGATTCGCCACCGCCGTTGCAATTGCCCGAATCTGAGGCTTCGGCGGGGGCGGCAGCGGAGATGAGAGCGAAGAAGATTGGTTCTCAAATGCCTCCAATTGCTCAAAGAACCTATATGTCTTGCCTTGTTGCTTGCCCGTTCGACCTTCTTTGGTTCTCTTGTGGTACTTGTACACATTCTCGAACTTCTCTCTACATTTCTTGGCACTTCGGTGATAGCCAAGCTCCCCAAGCTTCCTAATATCAGGCGTTGGCAACAAAAGACACTCACGTTTTTACTTTGATTAACCAACAAAGAATGGATGATAGAAGTATCCACACATAAAATGAACGTCAAGAGAACGACAAGAAGAAACCAACAAGAAAATAGAGGAAGCAAAACGAAGGAAGGTGCAAAGAAGACAAATAGATGGGACAATATAACTTGATGAGCACAGTAAATCCCGAGGTAATTACCCTTCTAAGCCGACCCGAAATTGATGCTCTACCGTCAGAAGCTCCATGTGATGATATGAATTTTGTTATTAGAGACAATTAATGGTGAAACACAATGAATGAATGTTTTGAGCAGGAGTCAGTATAGCCTGGTAGTTTGTCTGAAATATTGCTAAAAGCAAAGCAAAAAGTGCCAGAAATGAAACTGACCCAAAAACAAATGTCTGAAAAACCAAACTGTAAAAGGCCGAGTTTTTCAGACGATCCTCAGAAAATGAACCAAGAAATATAAAACTTAAATGACTTCAAAGAACCGTTAATGAAAATCTTATAAAGGTTTACATGCTTGCAAGAGCATAGTGAGCTGCAATCAAAAGTCTGGAAAGAAAAAGTAACTAACCCAGAAAGTGAAAAAAGAAAAAAGGAAAGAAAGAAAGAAAAAAAGAAAAAAAAAACAAAAGGAAGAAGGAGGAGAAGAAAGAAGGAAAGAATCCATGAAATAGAATTGAGCTAGCAGATCTTTGAGGCAATGAAGCCAAGAAAAACAACATTTCATTTGCAAGTTGCAAGCATAACAAGAAATCGAAAAGAAGAACCTGTACTGTAATCACCTGGAAACCTCCTCCCACAAGGGGCCTTTAACCCCGGCCTCGCGAAACGACAAGTCCATATCGGACCTTATCTTCAAGAGTGACAAAGTCTCTTGTCTAGGCCACCGGTTACCTCCAAAACTCCGATCACCTTCGTCGCCTTTCCCTCTATCTTCTTCACCAGAATTGGACCCACCACCACCCTCATGGCCAACTTCACTTCCTGCAGCTTCATGGCCACCGGCTACTGAAGGAGCCTCGGTGCTGCCCCCACCACCGCCACCACCCCCGGAGGTCTTTTCTGCGGTTGGTAGAACACTACTTGAGTCCCCTAGCATAAGGATTACGGACCCTCCCTATTATTTTCCTTCTCTTTGTGTCACTCTCTTTCAAATTACAGGAAAAAATATAACCGAAAAAAAAGGAAAAAAATTCATCGAAGCAAAAGAGATAGTGAATTCTCTCGGGGGATTTAAGAAGGACGGCTTGTATGGGTGAATTTATTAATTTATTTCGGTGGGATGTGCTTGTCAATCTCGAGAAGCTGTTTCTTTCCTTTTCTTTCATTATTTTAATTAGTAATCTTTTATTTTCCTGCTTTTTCTCCTTTTAGAAATGGAACGGAATCTTTGATTTCTTTTTTCTTTTTTTCTTTTTTTTTCCCTCTTTTTTGGGTGGTAAGGTTGGTTGGTTAATAAGATTTATTACGGAGAGAGCGATGCCACCTGTGTTTCGCTTTCTCTCTAATAAAGTTGGCACAGAAAGATATATACATGGTGTTTGTTATTTATAGTGATATATATATATATTTTTTTAAAGTGTATATATCTAATTTTTTATTATATATATTTATTTAATATTTTTTATTTTATTTAAATTAAATATATATATATATATATATATATATATATATATATATATTAAATTAAATTAATTTAATTTATATTTAAAGTTAATAAAATTAAAAATTTTATATAACTTATTCGATTATTACAAAAAAAAAATTAATATTAAAAGAACAAAAATTTTTACCAATAGACCGCATGGTGGCGATATTGATTATCAATTATTTTTGTCTGTCCGACTAAATTTAGTTAAAAGACGGCCCCTGTCAGTCAGCTTTTTTTTTTTTTTTTAAATTTCTGTCTTTCACTTTTTATATTTTTGGTGAATAAATTTTTTTTATTTATTTTTAACCGGACTATTTGCGGTTCAGTGTAGATTAGTTTTGTTTATTTATATATAAAAACTAAACTACTAATTGCAGTTTGAATAATTTCAAAGTTACAACCCAAGCGCAAGGTAGTCAAACGATCATGGCAGTTTGAATTGATCAATTTGACGATTTTAAACATATTGGCATGAACCATGTTGAGAATCACATGTAAAAGGAAAAGTATAATAATAACTATACTTAGAATAAAAGTGATTATGTGCAACTAGAAAGTATCAAATACCATCATTTTGTAATTTTAAATACTTGAAATTATATGGCATTCCATGTTTATAACAATATATGATAAGATAGTATTCAATATATAGTTCCTAGATATAAATAACTAATTTAAACAGCACATTTTGACAACATTTACTCTTTAAACATAAGAAGGCCAAAAAAAAAAAAAAGAAAAAGAACCTAAACACCGTAATACGCATATATTTAGTGATAATTCAGTTGAGTTTGGTTACAAATTTGAGAATCCAAAATTTATGACCATACAGCAAATGACAGTTTCCTTCAATAATCACTCATGTCCAATTCATCCTTCAACGGTTTGGCGATTTAATTTGAATTGGGCAGTATTAATTTTCTTCCTCTTATTCATTGCTTTGTTTGTAATTCCAATTGGGCGGAGATGAATTACTGAATCACCCGTGATATGGTTGCCATTGACCTTTAATCATTGAAGCTAATATTGAAAATTCTATATTAAATCATCGCCTGCGAGGGATCTGGGTTTCTTCCAAGAATGCCTTCCGATTAAAAGTCTTAGAGGGCGGTACACAACACGAGTAACGCACAACGCATTGAAATCTCTATTCAAACTCTGTTGGCTGAGACTGGTATGTGCTAAGACTAGTTGTGAAGTTAAAGGGGCCCTACTGTGATTATGACAACTGTAGTTTGACAACTTTTGATTTCATAATTGTGCAGAGAAATTTTTGCCCACAAAGATGAATTTTTTTTTTTTTATAAAATTTATTTTGGCAAGTGGGATCCACTGTTGAGTTAAACTAGTTAGATGCATGTCATGTTATTAGGCCAAGCAATTTTATGAATTGAAGTATATGGTGGCCTATTCGGTTACGCTTGCAACCTACCCCAATAAATGGAACCAAAAATTCGCAATTGGCTGGGACTTTATCATAATCTTTGATTGACGACATCTTACCAAAATTCTGGGGCCATCAGGTGCGGTTGTTTCTGATGGATTGGGAGGTTTTGTACTTCATGTAATTTTGTTATTTGCATGTGTATTAAAACGGTAGCATTGCGCCAATAATCACCGTGCCCCAACCGTTCGTCGAATACAGAGTTTTGTTATTGCGACCAGGTTGTTGAGAGCTAACTTCTCCTCCTTCCATTCCATTGGCGTAAAATAACAATTCCGACCACAAACTCCGGACCTGTCTTTTAAAATCCGCCGGTACCCAATATATGTATTAGGTGAAACAGCACTATTGGCTTGAAGTACATTTATAATTCATAAGTAAAACGCCTCACTTTTACGTAATTGCGTGAAAATTTGAACTGAGTGCCACGTCCCACTCTTTGGGGTTTAGCTATGGAGAAAAAATCTTGATTGATGGATACGTTTGAATTGTTATCTGTTACTCGAATATCCATACTCTCATTGCCCGTGGACATTTTTAATCGATCAATGTAATTAAGAGAACAAAAAATGCCAAGTCAAATTCGGAAGACCCTTTGTGCCATGTAGAGTTGGGGTAAACAAAGAAGCGCAGAACCACGGGAAGTAAGGGAAAAAGAAAGTTATTTTAATTGAGTTTTGTAGTAGAAATATGTGAAATGCATATGAGATAAATATTAATTTATTATAATTATTAATTGACATTAATACGTATATTTTTACTACGTAATTTTGATTATAATACATCGGAAATTATTTCCTTATATTTTCTTTCTTTTATTACATTTTATCCGATGAAATTCAGCAACTCAATTATTGAGCCTAAAAACGGGTGGATTGCCCAAACACTTACGACGCAAGAAGTGGGGCCCAATTAATTAATATCCATTAAATGCGCAAGCAATCTGAGATCGCCCTTCAGATTTATTAGATGCACGACTCAAAAGAATCAATTAAAGGGCATTTTGGTCAATCCAAAATATTTCTCGGGCATGCGACTGTGAATAGTAGGAAAGAAATGGGCACGTAAGTAAAAGTGGAGAGAGAGGCAGTCCCATAGGGACAAAAATAAAATAAATAAATAATAATAATAATAAGAAGAAGAAGACCTGGAACCGTTTATTATTTGTATCTGCACAGAAGATTGTTACACGTAATCGATAACGAGAAGCAGAAGTAACAATCTTTGAGAAAGCGATTTGCGAGAAATGTTCTTCCTTTTCACACTTGCCTTTCTGTCATTGAATCACTATATTATTCAATTATAAATTGGGTTTCCAATATATATATATATATATATATATATTTTTTTTATTTATTTATTTATTTATTTATTCATTTATTTATTTGTGGGAATCCAAAGTTTCGGAGACTTTTTATTTATTTATATATATATTTTGAATTGATAAAGTATGACGTGAAATTCCTCGCAGAAAATTTTAAGAAGAAAAAGAGAGAGAAAACATAAAAAGTCTAATATAAAAATTGCTACGGGAGCATTTGAGCTGTAGACTCGCCGAATATTTAGGTGAAGAAGTACTTTGAAAAGAGGGTTTAAGATAGGCAAAGTCGTTGTGTATATTTAAGTTGTGGTTCTCGAAAGAGACGTGATCCGACGTTCCAATGGATTCATTGAATGATAAATTGAGTTATAATTAATAGTAACTAAATTGAATTTCTTTTCACGAAACACACAAAAATAAAATTAAGAAATAAAAATCATATGTACTGGATGATGATGGGTCATTGTTTACATTACGTCTTTTACCGGTTTTGTTCTTAAGTAATTGCTTCGCTGGCAAGAACTTCTCGTACCGGAATGGGTGGGGGATGGATGTAATGTAACAGATAATAGATTAGATGCTTGTAGAACTTATCTAGCTGGATAGATGCCTTCCACTATGTATGCCCATGATTATTTACAGCCTAACGCCACAGACCGTAAATGTCTCTGTCCCCCCCGTCTCTCCCTCTCTCTCTCTCTCTCTCCCCCTCCCTGCCGTTCGATGTATTCTTCATATATTATAAGTATATATGTGCCTCTATTAACGTATTCTTCATAAAGCCTACTCGATTTTATTTTCACTTTTAGCTCTATTTAAACTTAATTTTATTATTATTATTATTATCATCATCGTCATCATTTAAGTTCTACTTATTTTTCTTTCTTTCATTTTTAGTAAAAAGTGAGTCAAATTAAAAATTAAAAAAGAAGAAGAAGAAGAAGAAGAAGAAGAAGAAAAAAACTTTTTTGTTAAGACAGACGCATTTTGTAATTGTCAAGAAAGGAATCGCCGGTCCACACAAGTGGGTGCTTCAGAGAATTTTATGAAAGTTGACGACAGTACAAGCCAACTTGACAAGATATATGCATAAACTTAGGATGTCCCTGTGTAGTTGTGTGTCCAACATTGTACCGATTGTCGGGAAATGCCACCTTCAGCAAACCTCTTTTGGACAATTTCCCTACGCAGCTGTTTTGGTTTTAAAAACTATGTGACGATAATCATGATGTTCGAGAATTCGAAATGGCAAAATAATTTGCTGATCTATGTCATCCCGAACAACATGCATCTCAATGGGTATAGCAGGGCCATGGACAGCAACAAGGAAAAGGGTAGCTTAAGCCTATTTCAAGTCGGGGGGGGGGGGGGGTCATTGAGCTCGAAAGTGGTCGAACTATACTTTATATTAAAGAGTACCCTACTAAAACCCAACAAACTCCTGGTAGAATGATACTGTGGGCATCAAACTCATTTTATGTACGCTTATTTATACCGAAAATAGCATTTTATATAAAGAAATTTTGCCGGTAATTTTCGTAAGATATATGATAACGGTGAATTTGCCGCGGTAACAAAGAGTTCTTTAAGTCTATTTAATGTGAAATGAACTTTCTTTGTTAAACGGGTCCGTATTTGTGCAATTTAATTGTAAAAATCATTAGTAAAAATAAGACTGTTGGCAGCCTTTGAATTTGCATTCATTTGAAGAGACCTATACTAAAGGGGTCTTTCCAATCCAAAATAAATTGACGTATCAAGCCGAAGGTTTATAAGATGAATCGTAAAAGGCCGGATTTGACCACCCGATTATTTAGTAATGAAGCGTCCCGATTGGCAAAATAGGAGTGAAATGGGGTCTACTAAATTTTTTCATATAATATGGATCAACACCATTCAACTCCACCGTCACGAAGATCGACTGGGACACATTGCAAAATAAGCATTGAAATTTTAATTGTTTAGGTTATGCAGAGTAGCTACATACGTTGCTTTCAGATGGAGTTTCTCCCCGTTAAATTAACAAGAGGTTGGGTTCAGAAAAGTAGAAAAGAGAGTTGAAAGAAAAGAAAAGGAAAAAAAATATATATATAAAAAATAAAAACACTCTTTTTAGCTAAAAGTACCTGATACAAAGGGAAAATTTTATTGTCTTAGCCTATTTTCGGGTCCCATTAAATTGTCAGCACACAAAATGAACATCGAGACATATGGCATTGCCGAACCGGATGGAGAAAAAAACTACCTAAAAGTTAGTAGTAAAAAAAAAAAAAGAGAGAGAGAGAGAGGGTAAAACCGTCCGTTAACTGAGGCGGAAAAGAAAATATATAACGCATATGCGCACAATTAATACAAGAATAACAATATAGAGCTGGCCGACCTTTATTTACTGGCCCATATGCAAAAGTTACATGGAGACAAAAGGTTTACTCCACATGGGGAGGCATGTGATGGAAATGTATGCTTACAATCTTCTGTCCACCATGTGGATTAACCTGTACATTCATCTGGCACCAGCTAAGCAACCCACCAAGTGGATCTTTTTCGGGTCCTTTATTATGTAGTATAAACTAACATTAGACCTCTCTATATATATATATATATATATATATGTAAATTTATTATATTTACTAAAAAATATATATTTATTTATATTGTGTTTAAATACGAAAATTTAAATTATATTTTTATTAAAAAATAATAAATAAAACTAATTTTAAGAATAATTTTTTAAAAAAATAAAAGAAAAAAATATAAAATTAAATCATCAGTAATTTTTAAGAAAAAAAATATTTGAAAATATTCTTTTTCTTTAAAAAATTAGAATTATTTTTTCTCTTTTTCTTCTTAATTATAAAATTTATGTTGCACAAAGTTTACGTGTTAAATCATAATTAAGTAAAATAAATAAATAAAACACATACTCAAATTTTAACTTCATT
This sequence comes from Bruguiera parviflora, assembly GCA_019804595.1. Taxonomy (NCBI): domain Eukaryota; kingdom Viridiplantae; phylum Streptophyta; class Magnoliopsida; order Malpighiales; family Rhizophoraceae; genus Bruguiera; species Bruguiera parviflora. The sequence continues at coordinate 2,683,030 of CM034050.1, forward strand.
AAAATACTAAGAAAAATTATAAATTAAGTATAAAATTAATATCAAATATTATAAAATATGAAAATTTATTAAAAATTTTAAAATTTAAATCAAATACTTAAATTTTTTTAAAATTAAATAAATATGACAAAATAAATATTTCATCAATTTTTTTTTAAATTTTGATAATATATATTTGAATAATTATTAGATTTGTATAATGTACAAGTGTATCTTATTTTTTGAAAAAATATATATATTTTTTTATTTTATTTAAATAAAAAATAAAAAATAAATTATGAGTATTTTTAAAATTAGAAAATAACTTTGAGAGTAATTTTTTAAGAAAAAAATGTAAAAAATAAAAATATTATTTTTAAAAGTAAATTTAAAAATATATTTTTTCTTTTCTTAAAAAATAAAAATTTAAGATTTTTTTAAAAAATTATTTTTCTTTTTTAACCAATTATATATATATATATATATTAAAGTAAGTGCTATATTATAATTATATAAATTAAATATATCTTAATATTTTAATTTTATTGAGATACCAAAAAATATTATAAATTAATTAATAAATTAATATTAAATGTTAAAAATAATAAAATTTTATTTAAAATTAAAATTAAATATTTAAGTATTTTTAAAATTAAATAAATACTGATATATGAATATTTTATTAATTTTTTTAACTTCAAATATACATACGTCATACATACAAATAAAACTTTTATACTGAAGACAAAGAAGAATAATTTCAAAAAAAAAAACTCAGAAACAACACTTTAAAGTGGAGCATATACACCGCACATTACAAGGGAACACGGCAGAGAGAATTTAAGAGTCCTCATGACTTTCCTGTTTTCCTTTTCTATAGGTAATCGCCAGGTTGAGACCAGACCCATCAAATCTCAAACAATACTTTTTATCAACTCTTATCGTATTTGTCACTTCTTTTGTTTGCTGGTTGCATTAATATATACTTTTAGTTACAGGAGCAAAAAAGATGAGAAATGTTAATACGAAAGGCATCTCAAGTTGCAATGATTGAAGTCATCGGGAAATCAACATTAAAATTTTCTAATATTGTAATTAATAAATAATGACATTCCCATAATAATAACCTTCCACAGTGGCGTGTTCGACCCTTCTAATTACTATTTGTCTTTTTGGTCCCAAACATATGGCAACGCTTCCAAGCTTTACCAGGAGTGGATCTCAACTCTTGAAGATTATGATTGCAGGAGCAGTAAATTGGAAGCCATCAAAAGCATGGGCCAATATTCCAATTCTGATGATTGATATGCTGCACGACTTGTGTCACTGAGCTGTGTGACTGGAACGTGAAAGCATGTGCATATGACCAAGAATGGTTTAAAATGAAAAAGGCTTCATTAATTAACACGAATGGTGTCTGTCATATTTACTTAGCGCTTTTGTGACTGTAATAGACACCAATCTTACTTAAATTTTTTTTCCCTCACATTTGTTAGTAGCTTAATTCGCCTCCTTTTAAAAAAGAACTAAAATTAAAAAAATCCCTTTAGCAAAACATCCCCAACAAATTTGTTTTTATTTCTTTATTGATTTTTAGCTACTCTAGTGTGGATGGACCCCATTAAGAGGGCCCACGAAAGCACTCAAAGTCCCATAATGGGCAAAGTGGTGGGGAGGCCCCAATGTGGCCACAAACTACAACTTAGAATGGGCGAGACAGAGAGAGAGAGAGAGAGAGAGACAGGAGAGAGTGCTAACAAATAAACGTTCTGGGGATTTTTTTTGGCCCCTTAGTTACTCGTGTCAGCATCAACTTCTACTCACGCGAGACACAAAACTGGATAACAGGATAAGCCTTACGATAAGAATGGCTTCTGTGTTTGGTAACACCCTACAGGTTAACTTCCAAAAGACCCATGAAAAATGAAATTATTATATCCCACTTCCAATAAATTTAAAAAAAAAAAATGCGAGCACTAAATGCTTAGAAATGACATAAGAATGACCATAAAAAGTGCCACATGATGCATTAAAATCAGTAAACCAGTCCACCCTTGTCATTCGTCTCACCAATTCACCATATTCCCCCTCACATACGTTGCTCTTCTTTTCCTGCAAAAGAATTGCCAAAACAAAGCCACAAATGCTAATAACGCTGAGAAGCAAATGCCCCCAAAAAAAAGCCCCACTTGGCCAAATGGTCACTGGCTCATTGCCCAACGCGTAGTGAACTCGAGCCACTGGTTAACAAACAGAAAGAGCCAACAATAGTTGCAACTCTTCTATTTCATGGAGACAACTGCACAGATCAAGGACCGATCGGCACACGGACGCGTCTCTTGATCAGTTTAGGTAAGCCTTTAGGACGTTTACCACGTAAGTATGTCATACTTGGACTGCGATGAATAAGAAATGCAGTTCTTTATGCGTGGCCGCCGTGATCCAGTGATGAATCATGGGAAGAATGGTAGAAATTGGCAAATATGTAGCACGACATGAATTGCTAAGGGAAATAATTCTAACGAAAGAAAAAATTATTCGAAAATATCACAAACACTGCAGATTACACACATAGCTTTTGGAGGGGGGGGGCAGCTTTAAAAAATACGTATAGATACACGTACATGTACGAGTAGGATACAGGTATGGTTGCGGGACATAAAATTCTCTGAAAAGGCAAAACCTTTCTTTATGATGAAAGACGGCGCTAATTGCTTATGTTTATTGCATCACCCTAGATCCAAAAGAACATGGCGGACCAAAGCCATTGTCAAACGCCAATTGTTGAGGCATGAAAGGACCAAATAACTACCGTTTGCTGTTTATGGTAAAACATGCATGTGGGTTGGAGTAATAGGGTGAGGGTCACAGCCCAAGACCAGCGGGTGAAAGCGGTAGTTATCAGGCAAGCAGTGCATGTGATAATTGGTAACACGGCACAAGCTTCTCACCCCAGGAAGTATCAAAGGCCATTTTATCATCGACTAAGCTAACATAATTTGTCCTTCCAGCTTCTCACTGCATGTGCAACGCACGAAGCAACCAAAAGAGCACATCAGAGTTAAATTCAAGCTGCACGCTACTGAATTGCACCTTAATAAAGGTCCCTTCAATTGTTTTCAACAATTGAGTTACCTCTATGTCCAAGGATAAAGCATCGAACGAAGAAAACTTAAAACGAGGTACTAGAATTGTGGTAAGTGCTTGTTTGGCCAATAATACAATCTGGCTATGATATGCAACAACTTCTATTCAAAAGGAACGGTGCAGGAAATCATCAAATATAGTCTGAAAAATAGAGGATTGGCATCATACACACAATACCTTTATTTTTCCTCTTCTAAAAGCAGAACAATGTCAAGCCTGGTTTTAGTAGTTCTCAGCACGTTGCACCGTCAAATAAATAAAATTTGTTAAAGGTGACATGGTGGAAACAACTAGAGAGAGAGAGAGAGAGAGAGAGAGAGAGGAAGAAGAGTTAATCCACAACAATTTACATCAGCAATGTGAAATAACCATTAGTACCCACATGGTTTCATGATTCAACAGCGTGACAATTAGTTTTCCTTGATCTTCCAAAGTCAATCGGAAGATCACGCCAACAGAAAGGATCACCCCAAAGAAAGAAAGAAGAAGAAATCTCTGGCACAAAAATCTATAATCATCTAAAGCGTGGTAATGACCTCTGTCTTTTCCGTAATTGAGGAACATTTTATGAACTTAAGGGATCATGTTCTCAACCAAATAAAGGAAAGCAAATGTGTAAAGCGTAATTGATCACAATTAGAAAGCGTTCCCGGAAACCAGTAACTCATCAGCCATGGCCTTTGGTTAGTCAATAAAGCACTTTGAATGCCCTATTTTAGCTACTCACAGAAATGCCAACTAACCCATATCCACAATTTTTTGGTCTGAATAGTGGAAAAGAACATTCATAGGCTGTGAATCAAAATCAAATCGCTGTCAAGTATTTAGAGCTACAACAAAAGAAAGATGAATAATCAAGGCAAAGCTAATAATCAAACTTCAACTATAAACCCAAATATATGGAAAGAGAGGGGAGAGGGAAGGATGAAGAAGAAGCTTCGCACCGCAATATCCTCAACCATAGCAATACCACTTAACAAAATATAGAAAAATTTAACCAGAGAATGATGTTGTTATCCTGGATTTACAAAATGTATACAGGCAGAGTTGAAATATCCTGCAAAAACCCCCCTGCTAAGTGCTGCTCCAGTTATAGTCAATATCAAGCTTACCAAACACAGAAAGTTGTGTTTCACACAAGTATAGATGTGGTGATGCGCAGGATTTCACAAGCCAATCAAGCGAAATTAGCACCCATTTCTTTGCGTTTCAGCTCCAATTCCATGCGTTCATTCTCAAGTTTCATCCTCCCATTTTCCATTCTCAATTTTTCTAGTTCACAATCTCTTTTCCTGCTAAATCTTTTCCAATTAAATTGTTGCTTTTCCAATTCCAACATCTCGACTTCAATTTGTAGCTTTTGTTCATCTAACTGAAGTTTGTGAGATTCTATCCACTGCTTCTGTAACCACGCTGCTTCTGTGCTTTCAGGTGAGGCTTTACTCATGTCAACTTGGGCAAACTGCAAATGAGGATAGGACCCCTTATTGTGATCCTGAGTTGAAGTACTGTAACAAACATCTCCATGCCCTAGACTTGGTCTCATCCTTTTTGAACGGCCCCCAAATGACCACCCATACGCCCCCTTAACTCCTCCATTTGAAGTATGATTCTCCTCACAATCATCTGTCTCCACTTCCTGATCATCTTCATAAATATCATCATTCCAGTGCCTTCTCGCATCATCATTTTCCTGATCATCCCTACTTCTAAAAGCCAACTGCACAGAATGCTGTAATGCTGGATCATGAGGCAGATGCAATCTATTTCCATTGTGGTATGAACACATCTCCTCATAGAAGAGATGCTTTGAGCTTAATATTTTCCTGACATTATCTTTCTGTTTCTCTGTTAGATAATCTATAACATCCAAAAGTACCGGGTTCTCTACAACCTGGCAAGACGTGCCCCTACCAAGCATATCATTCAACCTTTTATACCTTTTGTTGAGGTCATTAAATTTATCTTCGCACTGCTGTGGTGAAACATGGAAACCCCTTTCACCCATGACCTTCGAAACTGATTTCCACTTGCCCTTTTTCTGTAAGAAAGAAAACTTTCTTCTCATGCCGCCACCACAATCTGAAGTTACATCCTCACCTATGTATGACATAGCAGTTATCAAAAGCCTCACCATCTTACCAGTCCACTTAACACGTTGCCACGGTAACCCTGTTTTCCCTTTACTCATATCATTTTGGCAATCTACCCCTTGTTCAATATAACTCGGTTCATCTTCATCACTTAAGGAGTTCTTCCCTCTATCTCCCTTATTGTATTCTCCCAAGGAAATGCTTTGATCACAATTGTGCATCGTTCCCATGGTAAGGGGAAAACCCTCATGAATTGAGGGATTATGCTCTGACATTTGGCGATGGAGAGGGTGTTGGTGGTGGTTCACAGCCTGATGATGACCTCTCATTGATCCATGCAAATCAAGACCTCCAAAAGGTCCGCCACCCGGAATCACTCCTCCCAGTGATATATTTGCTTCCATTTTCTTGCAATTTTGACCACACCATAAAACCAAACTCCTCAATACCCCACTTCCGGCTCCATAGAAGCCAATTCTGTCCCTAGATGTATGTGCTATGACTGAAAAATTAGTTTTGGCAAAAATAAATTACACCTTATCTTGCTCCTGTTCCTCGAGCATTCCAAATCCAGCTATCTAAATCTCCAAGCAGACGCATCAAATCCGCATAAAAGCAAACACAAGCAACAACCGATTTCTAAACCCATAGTTCGAGCCATGCTTTTCAGACGAGAAACCAATATACCCAACAAGCTTACCGGTTCAAAACTCGCCCGCCCATCGAAGAGATCAACACCCAAAACATTCAACGGGACACACAAAACCAACGCCAATCGACAGAAGAGTCGAGAGCTACTCATCTGCAACAGAATTCCATGCAGCTCAAAGCCCGTGAAGCATCGGGAGATACGTTCCCTAAAGATAAGGCGAGAATCCAGGGTGGGGGAGGGGGGCGGGCTCCATTAAGATCTCAGAATGAAAATCCACATCCTAATTTTGATGGCAGCCTTGGGGGGCACGCCAGAAATGCGTAATCTAATTCCCTTCTCCTGTTGCCTGCTTGTCACGTACCTATGTATTGCTGATGGCACCAGTCGGTGTAGGCAAAATGGTTGTAACCAAAGTAGCCAAAAAATTTTTTATTTTTTATTTTTTGATAATTATTTGTGCACACGTACACCTAAATTTTTTAATTGCGGGAATCACAGGTTCAATGTATGGGAAGATCTGGTGGGTCCAATTAGTCCGATTTGACATTTTTGTTTTTTTTTTAATAAAATATTTCTATTTAACTTTTTATAAAACAATTTATTATTTAAATATTATTAAATTTAAACAAATTATTTTACTTAATTTTAATATTATACTCTTCCGCGCATAAAACTTTATCTCTTAAAAAAATATACAGTAAAAAAAAATCAAATTTGTATAAATAAATAAATAATAATAATAATAATAATAATAATCATACCAGGAAAATTACGCGTGGTAACTACAGGTTCATTCGTCAGATGTCAAATCCAACAAATCTTGAGTTGGGACTTTCAGCACATCAACATCGTAAAAAGTTGTGGGGCCACTCGATGGGAACTTCGATTATTTAGTAGATACCAAAAAAAAAAAAAAAAAAAAAAAGTGAAGAGTAAGATAAATTGATGCCATTTAGTAGCTGAGCACTCGCGACAATCAACATAACCACAAGCGAAAATAAAGAAATTTTCACAAGCTGCGTGCACCGCATCCCTCCCGTCTCTCCAAATTATTGGTAATAATAACATACACAAATTTCTTCCCCGAATTATTGATCTCTTATGTTTGAGTGTTAGTCACTCTTTACTTTTTCCTATTTATTAGAAAATCCCCATCTCGTTGACTTGAGCTGCATTCTACCCCCAAAAACCAGAAAGAAAAAAAATTAAAAAAAAAAAAGGAGGACTTGAGCTGTATCCTTTGCGTAGATGCATGTCCCTTTTTTTTTTTTTTTTTTTTGGGGGGTTTGTTCAAATTAGAAACCGCTGAAAAAATTAGACCGCAGACAGACACACAAAGACCACAGGTGGTGGTCTGGCTTTTCCTAGGTGGGAGCCAACAAAGTAGGAGCGGACTGCACCCATAATTCTCATCATTAATTGCCGGCTTCTAACTTTTAAATACTAATTATGTCCAAACAGAAAAGTGGGACCTTAAATTTTTCATTTATTTATTTATTTTGTATTATAAAAGTTAAAAAAAAAAACATAAACGGAATATAATAGACGAGAAAAAAAAAAGACTGAGGTAAAAAATATGAAATTTTACGAGAATCTCACATTTTTTTTATAAAAAAAAAATGTAATGTATGTACTATTAAGTAAAGTACACAATTAACAAAAATGTGTTATTTATATATTGTTGTTGCTTATACGTATGCGTGTTATTTTATCTGTTTACACATGACATATTTTAACAAAAAATAAAATAAAATAATAATAATAATAATAATAATAATAATAATAAACAGTGCGCAGAGGATTGCAAGTTTCCCACGCTCCGTCAGCCCAACAACTTTGACGGATCATGTCATATTCATTTTCGGATTTTCCTCATAGCGGGCCGGGTAATCGGGTTCCGCCCAAATCGATTCGGGTCAGTACCGGAACTACGACGAGAGACAGTGTCACAGAGAGAGGCTTGACGACGGCGAAAACCCGAGTAAAGCAAACAAAGAAATCGATAAATAACCATAACAGAGAGAGAGAGGTTACCTGTGGTAGAAAGAAGAAATGGCGAGCGAGGAAGAGAGCGCGGTGAAGGAGCCGTTGGATCTCATTAGACTGAGCCTCGACGAGCGCATCTACGTCAAGCTCCGCTCCGACCGCGAGCTCCGCGGCAAACTCCATGTACTCACTCCGCCGCCTTACCTGCCTTTTGAAAAACATGATTGCACTATTCTTTTTATTCTCTCCTTAATATTTGCTTGCTTTGTGTATGTTTCTATCTATGTCTGGGCGGCGCCTTTGCGTATCTATTGGATTCTTCGGGGTTTTAGTTCAATTGGGTAGTCGTATTCTGAGATACCCAGGTTGCCGAATTTTAGGTTTTCCCTGCGAACATGGAGGCTAATTATTGCCTTTTTAACTTTGTATAACGTTGCGGATTTCCTTGTTTTTGGTGGACGAGTCAGTTAGGTTTACTAAAGGGCGTTTCCAGCCCACGAGACTTCGAGTGTGGGGAAGGGTCGATTAGGTTTACTAATGTTTCTTTGTTGTGTAATATTTTGGGGGAACATGTTCATGTCTCAGAATCAACAGATCAGGATGCTAGAGCTATCAGAAAGCCAGCAGAGCATTTATAACGCGTAAAAAGCTATCTCTTCCTGCAAATGCATGTTCAGCCCTTACGGGCCAAAAAAAGAGGTGTTTTGGGGGGGGGGGGGGAAGGCTCAAATCAATTAGCGAAGTATTTTGAATTTTGCTGAGTAATAAAATTTGTTGGCTTAGACGTTGCGCGTTTCTCAATTTGTGATTATTCATTTTATTGTACAATCTTCATTTCTGATGGAAATTTGGGTTGGCAGGCTTATGATCAACATCTAAATATGATTCTTGGTGATGTTGAAGAAATTGTTACTACCGTAGAAATCGATGACGAGACTTACGAAGAGATTGTTCGGGTATGTTGTATTGCTCTTCTGTTTTTGTTGAGTTGCAGTTGTTGCCTGTTGTGGTAAAACATGTTCATTTTACTTACCAGCTTTTCCATTTCAAAGGCAATCGGGATCCGCTTAGATTGTGCAGAACATTGGATATCCAAAGGATGACATCTTGAAACAATGTTTTCGTGCCATAAAATTAGAGCCTGTTCAATGATTTGGTTTTTTCTTGAGATTGCACAAACCTAATTAAGAAGAACACCACATTCTAAGCACCCGACCATCACTGAAGACTTGTGGAAACTCGTGCATCAAAAAGAATCTGGATAACCCCTAGAGAAAACAAGGACTTACTGCAAGTGTTATGTTGGAGATACTTTATAAATCAGAAAATGGAGAAGTGAATAGGGGTCTCTGTGTGCGTGAGACACAAAGGACTGGTGTCAGAAAATGAAATGCCGTTCATTTTGTTTAGAAATACATTTTCATTGAAACACGGGCACTCTTGCTATAATGTGGAAACCGAGATGCGATATGATTTTGGTTGGGGGTTGGGGTGGGGAGGGGGGAAGACAAGGTAGATAACAGTTTCAAATATTGGCAATTTATTTTTTTCTCTGAAAAGATAGAAGGAATAGAAAATTCAAATTGTTTCACTTACTTGCTGTGACATTATCTTGTCAAGGTGCTAAACTAACCTTCGATGGCTTTTTCTTTTGTGTCAGACTACCAGGCGCACGCTTCCTTTTCTTTTCGTTAGAGGAGATGGTGTCATATTGGTTTCTCCTCCGCTGAGGACAACATAACTTAGAGGATGATGTTCAAGGTGCAATCTTTGGGAAACAACATATTTTCAGATTCATTTTTACCTTGGTAATTGCTGCATTTTCATGACTACTCAAGCTTTAGTAGTTTCTGTTGTATTAAAGACTCTGGGGGGCTAGCAATTACGCAGTGGCCGACACTTTTAAGATTCTTATTTGACTGAGGTAAATCATGGCTTTTGGGAAGTGGACATAGTCAATACTATTTCAACTTTGTGCTCAAGAAAAGCTAATGCACTGTCATCAAGTATCGTGGTTGCCTCTCATTCTTGTTTTAGGTTTCCAATTTGAAATCGTTTTGGTTGGAATGATCCGAATTGACGATTTTGTACCGTAAAAAAGGAGAGCTGAGAGGATGTGATCTCCAGCAGCACCCTTACTCCCACTCTCCCCCGCACCGCAAGTCCATTGAAATTTTCTAGTGAGAATAGCATCTCTCTTTTGTACTTTACCAACATTCTTGGCGATTAGAATGTTATTTCCAACTTGCAACTTACATAATCACCAATACTGAGACTAAATGTTTAAATAATGCTTAAAAATCGTCAAATTTTGAGTTGAAATTTCAAAATTAATTATTACAACAAATGCTAGGATCGCAAAATTTATGTTCTCGGAGTCCCGATGTAGTACTAGATTTACGTTTTTGTTTCTGGCCTGTAGGTTACAGATTTTTTTTTTTTTTTTTTTTGAAGGAAAAAGGTAAAAAGATGCTAGTCTGAGGGTGGCAAAAAGAAAATGTTACGCTTCATACAATGGTAAATCGGAGAGAAGAGAAACCATATCGTCGCCCACGTTTGCTCGTTATTGTATACAGTACACTGAGTAAATTATTATTCACATAAATAAGCTTAGTTGGCAATGAAATATTTGCTACCAATAATAAAAAGATGAGTTCACATTTGCTACGAGGTAGAGACGGTTTCAAACACAATTCTAATGTGCAATCTAAAAGCCAAACTGACATCATATTAACAGGTTCCTTTTGACAGGAGAGGGGGGGCGCAAAGAGAGAGGAGAGAAGCGGGACTTGTACTTGGAAAGAATGTTGATTTCATTGAATTGTTTATACCATAATAACGATACGACAATTGCATATACACAGGGTAAAAATTGGGAAGGCAAAACCTGCAATTACAGATGCCAGGAGAAACGTGTCGACATCTATGCCAGGAGAAACGTGGGGATGCTGTTGCCTGTGTAGCTCTGCAGTTTCTGCTAGGAGAATCCATCGATCCTTTGAAAGCATAAGCAGCTTTTGCTGGTTCGGGCACTTAGTCCAGGGGCATGGACTCGACAAAGCAAGCTATATTAATACGTGTCCTTTCAAGCTCTGTTTGAAGCAACTCAGAACTACAATGTTGAGCAAGAGCCTGAAACACACCAAATACATTTTAACATACTTCAGAGCACAACAATATTAGGAAGATATCAGAAGAATGCTGTTTGCAATGAAAAATATCCTATATATAGTCTCTCGTTTTATACACATGCAAGTGTTCTTGTTGCAATATCATAATTACTCCTTGGACCCTCGTTCTGGAACTCTTCAGATTGGTTAAATTGCTTTAAAAGAGGGTGCTCCAATGCATAAGACTCCCATATGGTGGTGTCTAGGGAAGGATCACATGCCATCTTAACCTTGATTTCATTTGTCCTTATAAGTCTAACACTAAAATCCATGGGACGAGTGATGCTTGCATACCATCAATTGCAGTTTTGCAGGAGACAAAGCAGTCAAAATTGTCTTTAACCAATTGTTTTCTCTTCTGAGTACGTCTCTTAAGATCAGTTTTCAAAGCAAGAGCACCACCCTCCAAGTCTGCTGAACTTGTATCTTTATGTATACGGGATAGAAACAGCTTTGCATCAAATCTTTCAGAGAAATATAACAGCTTTTCTGGAAAAATACAAATAAAAAATAGCCTCAAAAAATGTAAAGCAGTAGATGCATCATTTTGAATTTCACAACAGAAGTGTGGTTATCAACAACTGGACTTTATGGAATCAAATTGATTTTCCACATTTGGGAAACAAAAGAACAATATCAAAGTTTCAAGTACAACTATGTATGCAAATCCATTACAGAAAGCACTGGTGTCCAATCTATAGATTCTTTTTTTTTTCCTCATGAGTAATATTCTTTGAAAATTTAATAGCAAAACCAAAAGGGGCCTTTAGTCTGTAAAAATATGATATAATTAATTCCATCAACAAAAATCCAAAACATGCTATAGGAATAAATTTCCCAAATGTTCATTCTCCAGAGCTAGCAAGTTGAAATGAGAAACATTTAAAAAGAAAAACAAAAAAATTGCTGTTTTTATATTCTGCTAACCGACAACCTACAAAATGCCCAAAATTATAACAAAGAAATTTTTTTCACAGGAGAGAGAGAGAGAGAGAGAGTGAAGGTTATTATCCAGCTGATCTTTATCAGATATAGTTGGAGAGCTTTCTGATGTCTCAGTAATCAACCCTAAAGTTTGGTTATCTATAATCCTGTCAATACAGCAAATCACAATTTAGTAAAATGGACAGAGATGAACAGTTAATGAGCTACTTGTTGAGCCCCTCACAATAAAGTGTGGTATCCACACATCTAGATTTGTACATCTTATAATAACAAGCATAAGATAATTGTACAAGCCTTGGATGTTCAGTAAATTACCAGTTTTAAAAAATCAAATGACATAAACTAATCTTTCTTCACATGCATATGTAATATCCAGAAAGCTGAAAATGCTGAAATCAGTCAACCAGCAGCGTCCATACTATAGCAAGTATTAGAAACCATAATTGCATTGACAACAGCTTATCAACATGTGGGAGAATAATATGTGGCAGTCCAAGACAAGAAATGAAAGAGAAGCTCACCCCAATCCTAGTGGATCTATACATTCCATGCCACGACGGAATGACTGCAGACTGTTCAGCCCCTTTATTCCCAATGCTGATGGTTTCCGCTCAAACTTTTGAGCCACTGGTGCAGTTCTTGTCTCTTGCATTTCATGAACCCTTTGAGCAAGCTGTCAAAGGAGGATGGCATAGGCATATTCAAACAAAAAGACCAAATTTGTAACAGAGAGCTGTACCCTTAAGCGTTTGTTCTCTGCTGCAATATTTCCAGACAAAGGAATCTATACCTGTTATTGCTTTCAAGATCTATATTTGCCAGGTAGCGAGCAGAAAAATGTGAGATTGAAAGGACCAGGTGTGGCATGAACAAGGTTAAAATTTTTCAAGAATTGCAATGCAACATTTAATTATCTGTTCTGATAAGCCAAGATGGAGCCACTAAAAGTCCAAATTCTATGTAAGACTGTGTGCTATGAAAAAGAAAAGGAAAAGAAAAAGGAAAAAGATTACTGTTTTAGCAAATTTCATGCATTACACCTGTTTAGAGGATGCTTGATAATTTTTAATATTCTCTGAACTAATGCCAAAGAGGTACAATCAACACTAAGAGAATGGATGGTTGTAGAATGTCTTTCACAATGCTCCAAGGTAAATGACAGCATTAGATCAGATTACATTGGAGTTCAAACTGTTACAAAATATGTGATGCAGCCAGTCGAAATAGTGTTGCAAAACACACTTTGAAGGAAATGCATGACTATATTGAATGATATAAATGCAAGGCAGTGAAGGATTGACATGGCTGATAATGTTCCAACTCTAAGTATGTACTTCCAATAATACAAACCAGGCTGAATTCAGAACAAAAGAACAGAAGAAGAAATGTAGATAAATGACAATTAGTGATGATTCCTTATACTTTATTTCTTATAGCCCAACATTTTTACCAGTGATTAATGTCATAATGCATTGTTGACACTCTACTAACAAATAAAACTTTCAACTCTTTCACAAAAAGAATCCTCAAACCCATCGGGGAATACTGTTGACCAATTAAATGTAATAGAAAGTCGCATCCAAATCTCAAATTCAGCTCATTCAAACATTTTTCTAATCAGGTAAATCGGTTCAACTATTGATCAAATCAAACCTAAGACAACGGATTACAAAATTCCTAATCAGGTTAACCTTTTACCTAATCAGACATACCTAGATAGCTCAAAATAACAAACTGTAAAGGAAACCCATAACACCCACGGAACTGTCCATATGTCTGAAGCGACAAACATATCACAACTGGTCATTATCACTACTGTCATATCCAGCATTTCTCTTTATCACAACCAACTTTTCTTTAAGCACAAACACAGAAAGATATTAGTGCACAGAATATAAGCGAAAACGTACCTCAGTCTCATCAACTCGTTTCCAGCAATCAGGCTCCTCTCCATCCCAGCCTCTATGCTCCTCCCTTGCTCCTCTACCTCGTCCTCTGCCCGCGGCGCCGCTTCGCCCTTTTGCTCCTCCTCGATTCTTAATACTCACCTCCTCGTCTCCGCTCAATATGCTAAGAAGCATTTCTACCTCCGAGTCATCATCTTCCTGCACCACTCTCCTGTTCATCTGTTGTTGTTGTTGTTGTTTTTGTTGCTGCTGCTGCTGCTGCTGGCGGTGATTCTGCTGCTGATGATTCGCCACGCTCGGCCCCTGCCTCGCCGCCGCCTTCAGCAGCCGGACGAAGTTCTCCACGGGCTTCCGCTGATTGGAAGCTGATGCGGACGACGGAGGCCTCTGGTAGTTCAGATCCCTTGGATTTGCTGTGACCGAGAAAATACAGACACGTCGGATGCGTGAGGGAGAGAGAGAGAGAGAGAGAGAGGGAAGGCGGATTGTGTCAAATGTGAATCTAATGATAAATAATAAATAATAAATAAATAAAGAAAGTCAGAAAAAACTGGAAAATAAATAAATAAATAAATCATAATAATAAAGAAAAAAATGAAAAAGAAAAGAGAAAATAGGTATTTAAATTTCCTAATGACACAAAAGTTCCAAGATTCAAGAATCTAAACGTACCCCAGATTGTCTCAACTTAAAGAATGCTTCCTTTTCCGCACGGACTCGGCAACTAACCCAACCCAAAAAAAAAAAAAAAAAAAAAAAAGAAAAAGGGAGAAAAAGGACAAAACGGGAAAACAAAAAAAAAAAGGAAAAGAAAATGAGAACATAAACGAAAAGGGAAATCAAGAAAGATCTTGTGAGTCCAGAAAACTGGACAACCGCAAATGTTAATACCTAGTTGCGATTTGCGAATTCCAGTTCACAACATCGTTAACATTCCTTAATGTTGTTAATCTTGGCAAGAAGCACGCAAGGAATGTTAGAACATAAATCAAGTCAATCGCCAACAACAGTGCAAAAACCTGGGGAGAAAGAAAATCGAGGAATCAATGGAGAAAAAAAAAAAAAAAAGAATCGCCAAGAAACAGTGGAACCTGGTGATATGGGGAAAGCATCGTCGACTCTGTCTAAAGATTCTTCGATCTTCGCGGATTCTCGACATTCTTGGACGAATCCCCAGTGTCTGTGAAACCTAAGCATAAGCAGCGATTGCCATTAGGAAAAGGGAAAGAAGGAATAAGGATTGAAGTTGATGGACGGTTTTTATTCAATGGTTTTTAGAAGCGAGGAATGGCGGGGAAATAAAAGAACTGACCGTTGAGACCTGGAGGGTTGGTGGAATGCGCTTTCTCGATCCATCCCCAATCTTGGAGCCTTGGGCTTATATACGGTACAGTGAAATGAGTCGGTGCCATCTTCAAGTGCGCTTTGGACTATTATGAATAGGTCTCATTTTGGGCCGAGCCCAATTATGTTTATATATATATATATATATATATATTCATTAAAAGAGTTATTAAACTATAAGTTATATAATAAAAATAATTTTTTTAAATTTTTTTATAAACCTTACAGCCCTTTTTTCACTATTAGAATAATGACTTTAAAGTAGAAATTTAAGTATTTAACTACTAGTTACAATTTAAGAAACTTGGTCCAAAATATTTAAATTAGCTTAACTCACCAAAATATATAGTTTAAATTAATGAAAAATTCTTTATATGAGTAGTGAGGATGGGGACACTTATAATAGGGGGTGTTCTTTGTTAACATTTAATTAGTCCGATGGGGTTGGCGCCATTTATAGGTCAAAGTAGAGGGAATCGTACATGAAGTTAAAGTGACGAAGACGAATGAGGAACAACAATTTATTCATAATTAGGGACATTTAAAAATAAAAATAAAAAAGGAAACGGTCTCTTTCCTGTATCTAAATTTGGGGAGAACATTTGTGGCAGAGGACTCTCCTCTTCAGAGGTGTACCAGAAGCGTTAACAAATGGAAGTTTTGAATTTACTCAATCCATAGAATAAGTTCTAAATTCAGTCTTCAGCATTCCCTTCTTGATAGTGAAGGACTTAGTAGCTCGTATTTCCAGGAGCAAGGTCCAGAGCGTACTGGCCTAGCAGGAATATTACATAACATTCATTTAATTTAGTCAACCTGTTTCTCTATGTTGGGATAATTTATACCGCGAGGGTCTAGATGGCAGTCTTAAACTCGAGATTTCCCTACGAAACAACTAAACTGAAAATCTCGAAATCCGCCCCCATTTTCAGCTTTCCGTCTGTCACCAAGTAGGCACTTTTTGGGCTTTTAGGCAGCCAATTAGAAGCAGAAAGGAGAGTACCTAAACTTCTTTGCCGTGCCCACGGGCACGATGGTCTCTTTCCAAAATATAAAATTTTCTCTTATACCACGCCCGAACGAGTAGGTCTCTCTTGCCGCCACGGGGTCAACCACTGAAAGTCCGAATAACCAAATTATGTTTCTGCCACGTACTAAAAATAAAATTAATAAAAAAAAAAATCACTTACAACCGTTCGTCCGTTTTATGTCAATATCTAGAACAAATATTAGCCCGTAACATCTGCCGAAAAATCAAGCATCCACACCATCGCCTGCTTGCTCCCACTGCTGAGCTGATTGGGGAGCGTTTAAGCACAGTAAAGCACGGTAGAAAAATGTTGTAAAAAATTCCAGTCTTCCGCGAAACCGGTTTGGCTGTCTAACATGCATTCTCGAGGAAGGGGGTGGGAGGCGCGGGGCAGTGTTCATTGTTACGACATATCCAAGAGCCAAATAAGATCGATACTTACTGGCAACCCCCTCTCAAAAAAGCTCAGAAAGATGCAAATGTGAACGAATTTGACATATCGCATGAAAATACATACGCCAAGGTCCTTTCTCTTCAGCATTTGACATACCAAAACCGGGTTATAATATAAAAGGGCACAACAATACACCGTAGAAATTGGCGTTGCTAGTTCTTGAGACTGATGCACCAGGAAAGTAAATTCCATGTGCCCAGCGGGACGTGAGGGCAACTTTGCCTCTTTTTTCGTAGGTTGATTTTTAATTCCGTGCTCTCCGCATTTCTAGCAGCATGAACAAACTGTATGACTCCCAAATAGAACATACAAGCATTCAAACAATACTAGGAGGATCCCCCACCCAACTGCACACAGCACGTGCCCAACGCGTTCTAATGCAGTCCACCAAAGGTGCATGCTGAGTAGGTTCAGGTTTTGTCACTTCGGTGCTTTTACCACTTGATTCATTGCTGCCAGAGCCAGAGGACACTACCACATCTGCCATGAATTCCTCAGGAGTCCACTTCGGTGGAACCGAAACCCTCAATTTTGTCAGCCGAGGCCTTTGAACTGGTGTCTCACCTCCAGGGTTTGTGTGGCTCCCATTCAAATCAGATTTTGCTATGCCGTTAAAATGGTACAAATCAAACACCTTCTTACCCATCAATCCGCTTGAATCTTTCAGGCCTCCTAAACTCTCATCCAAATCCAAAAGAATCTGCCAAAACTCACTCCACACGATGAAACCCGTGCTGCAAAGGTGTTCAAGTTTCTCAGAGGGAAGCTTAATGCTTGTTTCCCTAAGGACTTGATGGAAACCTTCCACACTAATAAAACCACCACCGCCACTCTGATCCTGTGCATCAAAAGCCTTTCGTATCTGTGATTCCTTTTTTTCCAGTGCATTCTCATCTTGAACAGTGGTACTAAGAGCAAAAAGAACCGTATAATGGGACTCACTCCCAACAACCCATATTGGCCATTTTGGGCATTTCAGATGATGGCCAACCTTACAAAAATTGAGTGACTCCAACAGAGTAAGAAACCCCACCTCTACACTGGTGGATATGCCTTTTAGAAACATACCTCCACCTAAATCCATCCTACCATCAAACACATTAGGAACAGCCTGCCCACAAAGCAGTAGATTCACAATTTCCTGTTCCACAAATACAGAAGAAAAGGACAGAATCACAGAATTTTTATGCCAAAAATTTCCTGTTAGATAAACCTCATGACATTTAGGCATCAAATGTAGGACACAGTAGAAACGTATATGCTTCATTAATAGATGGGTAGATACCTGTGAAGCATGCCCAAAAGGTGCAGTGACCAGAGGAAGGCTGGGATCATCCCTGTCAGCTTGGACAGAATCCTGCACAAAAAGGGGCATGCTTGCATGAATAAGTAACTTGAACATCTCACACAGGATATTGAAGTACCCATACACAGAATTCTAATGATCCATTGTCTGTTTGTTTCACCATACAGACAGATCATAGAGAAAATAAAAATCCATAATTATATAAAACTGAATGGAATGCAACAAATGATGTTTATTTGTTGATAATATGATATAAATGGCATCCATGGATGCCTATTTCATATAAATTACTCTTTGAAGCACAGAGATGCACTCACAAAATGACAAAAAGAGATGACTTTTTTCTTCCCACTCAACTCACACATTTTCATCTTCATGAATCATTGCTTACCACAACCCCTCCTCCCAGGAGTGGGGAACCCACAAAAAGAAAAAGAGAAAAGGAAATTGTGCATGAGCAAAAAGGAATATTCAATTGAAAGGCCCATTACATTATTGCTTCACAATTGCACAAAGTGAAAAGGATTCTCTTTCTCGGGTATTTTCCTAACATGATACTTCTTGCACAAGAATTATTACATTTACATTCAAACAAATTACACAAATACAAAGCATCTGACAGACCACATATCAAACTTTTGAATAATCCTATCAGAAGTAGAAGAATAGTTTAGATTACTAACCCCTCCCCCCCCCCAGCGCGTGGGAACATTCTTGTTGATATCTCCCAAATCACATCAAATTTATTGCGCAAATCACAATCACGCATGTTCGTGCATAGACAGATTCAGTTAACAGTATGCCGACCTCTAGCTATAGTTATAAGGATTAGGTCACTCACTCAACTAGAAACATATAAAAAAAATGGTATCTCCCAAACTAATCGTACCAATCCACGGGATAATAATGCAGAAATAAGAAAGAGTAAAGCCCCCATGCGTGATTGGAAAATGGGGAGTATTGCTTCAATTCTCAGCAATGCACTTGTTTGTGAAGTGTATGTCTCAACCCTTAAAATTTTCTGCAAGTCAGAAGCTGTTTCAATTGACAGGTCTCCAAGTGTTTTTCCAACTATCTGCAAAATAGAACAAGGAACCAATCAATAATGATAATGATGATGATAATTGTAACAACAACACAACAACAACAACAACATTGCTTCATCCAATGATATAATACCAACTCACCTCATCCATTGCACAGCCCTCAGCATCATGGCCAATAGCATCTAAAGAGGCAATCACAGCCCTTTCATTACTTCCGCATAGAAATAAAATCTCTTCCATACTCTTGACCA
Source organism: Bruguiera parviflora (assembly GCA_019804595.1). NCBI lineage: Eukaryota > Viridiplantae > Streptophyta > Magnoliopsida > Malpighiales > Rhizophoraceae > Bruguiera > Bruguiera parviflora. The sequence continues at coordinate 2,702,340 of CM034050.1, forward strand.
GGGCCCTATAGATAATGGTTATGACATGGTCATGGAAATGAAAGTAAAGATGAGATCACTGCAATCTGCTATGGTTACCAGGAAGCCAGAATATCCACCAGTCATGAATGAAATGCAATGCAAACAATGGTAAGTTACCCAAAAATAATATAAAAGTCAAAGCCTAAAGAAATACCTTGCTTTTACATCTTCAGGAAGAGAAACAAAATCATCTGATGCAACACAATGACTCATAGATAATCTTCCAGGAGCCAATTTTTGGACCATATTTGTTTTACCTTCATCTAATCCCTTGGGAAAGAATAGAAGGTATTTGAGAACAAATGCCTACACAACCAGAACAGGAAAAGGAAAAAAATTGTGAACAACTAAAAGAGTGATTTCATGCACAACATGGATGCAGAAAAGAAATTTAACTATTTACACACACTGCCAACTACATAACAAATCATAAAATTGTAACTATGCCATGAAAAATAAAATAAAATTCACCACTAGGCTGATTGCACACATCACTGAGACAAATATAATTCACCCATATTAAACTGTCAACCTTGAGATAAGTGTCTCCAGCACTTCTAGCCAAACCAAGGGAGCAGGTGTTGAGTATTCAAGTATAAAGGAAATCCACTAAATTTGATGAGTCTGATGCTTGACACTACTAAAACCGGACACTAGAAATACAAGTCCAGGTGACAGAACTTCACCATGAAACTTTCGATGCATGCAATTAACTACCTAAACTGTATTTATAGGGCCCCTTGATGCTAGGAATACTAAAAACATAAATTTACCATGTCCTAGCATGACTCAAAGCATTTCTATCTCCTATGCCCAATCTAATAGTAATATTCGCAAAATCTTCTTGCTACTTCTTGTTTCTTTTATGTTTAAAATTCAAATTATATGAAATTGTATAGGCTTTGAACTAACCTAAAGGGCCTTTAAGTTCCAATAACCAGTTAAACGGACCAAGGTGGAGATGCAAATGAAATCCAAATAATGTACTAAAGACTATATCATTTATTTCCAGAATCTTCCGTGTGTTGATCAGTTATACGGACTTGATAGTGGCTAGTACAGGTAAAATTCTAATTTGACATCAAATTAACCTGCAAAAGAACAAAAGATGCCAGTAGCACATAATCATCATGCAGTCCACTATCATAATAGGAAGGCTGGAGCTTTATTCCAGTATCCAGAGACTAAAAACAGTAAGAATAATCAGGGCTTAAAGGAATAAGGTAATAAACACAACCTATGTTAATGCCCAACAGCAAATGTCAACATATGTTATGCATCCAAAATGATAAAGTGATTGAAGATTCACACGCAGTGCACAAACAAGAAGAAAACAGACATATTTAGAATTCAAGGGATTACTTGAATGGTTGCTAAGACGCCACAGGGCCCACCTTCGTGCTGCACTAGGCCCATAGATGTTTCTGGATCAGGGCTAAACCTATAGGAAGGTTTTACATGAAATTAAACAGTATTGGCATGCAAGTGTTACTACTACATTAGAAATTGAAGTAAAACAGAACAATGAAAAATTTCCATGTTATGAGAACAGGGTATTCATGAGTTAGAACAAGAAATGAACCAAAAAAATTGGTTCCCCAAGTGAAGAAACAGATAGTTCAATCATGAGGCACTACTTAACATCAAACTGAAAAAGAAAAGGATGCTCCTAAAAAAGGAGTTGCCAAATGACTATTGCTTGAAAGCCGTTGATAAAGTAGCTGACAAGTACAGAGATATCCACAAAATTCAATAAGGAATGACTGAGAACAGACACTTATCCACACAGAAAATTAAGATGATTTCTATCCTTTTGAATTGCTTTCATGGAAATTTAAAAGATCAAGAAAATCAGCACCCATATCAAAATCAGAGTAACGGTATTTCAATGGCAAGCACCCATTAACTCAACTAAGACAAAAGGGTAACCCTTCCCCATCTAGCAAGCCCCAAACAGTGTGGAATTCACACCTCAAGCCGCCAATTTACCCCAAGTCATAAACATCGGGATATAGCCTTGATTAATGTAAACAAGTTAATGTAATTCGTTATTCCCAGCAAACAAGTTAATGTAAAGTTAACAAATCAAGGTAAAACTATCAAGCAGGGATATGAAGCCAAATTCAACAACAGAGATTAGCCCCAAGAAAAAGACTCCTATCAGTCTATCAGTAAATATGACTAAATTGTGCCAAAATTTTCTTCGAAGTAAATCCTAAAGCCAAGACACAAATGAACGCGCCACAATATTAAGATTCTTGAGTCACTATAACACGCATACCTAATGCCCTGATTACTCCACTGCATGAGAATGCCCTTCGAAACGCCACTCCCGAACACCATCGAGAATAGCTGATTTGCCTCGTCACTCGACAGCTTCAATCCCAAATTTCTCTCCTGAGCGCCAATCTCCCTCTGATTTTTAGAAAAATCCGCAATTTTATTGGGGCTTTTATGAGTATCTGCAGGTTTTGAAGGGGAGGCAATTTTAGCCGCATGCATCCGCTTCTCCGCGGCTGCGGCCCTGAGCTCACGCTGGAGCCGCCGCGAATCTTCTGGTGAAACCACCTCCGGTGCTGCGGCCGTTTCCCTCGGCTTGCTCCGCTTGGGTTCGGGTGGCGAGTTTTGCATACTCATTCTCAGAGCCATTCTCAGGTCCTCTTCCTCTTGATCCGCCATTGGAAGTAAAGAAATCACAAATCGCAAATCCAAAAAGCTCTAAAATTTGAGAGAATTAAAAGTTCCAATTATGAATTTACACCTAAGACCGATCTGATTCGAACACTCCCAATAAATATATAAATTTACATCGCAGAAAGAGCAACCGGATTGAATTGGGATTATTAAAACCCCGTCAATTAGGGTTTCGATTTTGAATTTCAGATAAACGAGAGGGTTAAATTGTACTTATAATTGAGGCCAATGTTATTTTCGAAAACAAGAAGGGCAGCATTGGGATTAGAAATCCTCGTTAGGGTTAGAAAGGGAAAGGAAGTTTACAAGAGAACAACTCGCGGGTGTACGCCGCCTCGACTCGTAGCAGAGATACGACAGCGTTCGCACTTATGGCGCAAGGGAAAATATGGAGATAAGTGGAGGGCAAATTGGAGAAAATGAAAAAAGTGATGCCAGATAACGACAAGCGTCGCTTTGTCGTAGTGGAAGGCGTCTCGTCTCGCTGCTCCATTCTCCTGGCGACTGAAGAAGGAATCTTTACCGGTGGATAGTAATAGTATACTTCCGAGCGCACGGTTGGACTTCTAAAGACAGGCTCATCATGGATTACCAGCCGTTGGATGCACAGAATGCGTGATTGGGGTTCAAGAAGAGGGTTGCCACATTCAGCGCGGAAGTCCAAACCGCGTGAGTACGAGTGCGTGCGCCCATTTGAACCGAGGAGAACTAACATCTGTTACCTTTTTTTTTTTTTTTTTTAATTATATCTTAAATTTAAATGAAATTGAGGATTAAAAAAATCTTTGTTGGCAGCTCAAACTTCAAATGGTTAACAGAACACGATCACAAGCAATGTTACTTAAAGCAAACGTATAGCCTCCACATTTGTAGACGGTCAATTTCTGATCTTTGATCCACATATCGTTGGCAGCAGCTTTCAAATCCCATCAACCTTATTATTCAGAAAGAAATGGACGAACCAACTAAACGACTGTTGCAAATGATACGAATAGATGATGATGATGATGATGATGATGAAAGGTGCAATAGCAGCTTCCTCGGTTACTTTAGTTTTGGAAAGAGCTTTGGTGCAACCTGCAGTCCAAAACACCAATGCAGCTCATGACCGAAGAACCAGCATAGACAGCTCGTAGATGTGAAAGGACTTACACATTTATCAACACAGGACAGGTAGTCAAAATACTGCCCAGTGCAGTGCTTGTTCCCAGTGTCATCACCTTCAATCCTCTTAGCACATGCCTGTAATAAGAAGGATAGACCAACAATTTAAGCAAATTAAGGTTTCACAAGCCAAAAAGTTTGAAAATCTTAAGTACTCCCTCTCTCTTTCCCCGTCTCTCATGCGCACACATGCGTACGCACGCATAAGCCACACGATGGATTGAGAACTCGTAGGATACCTGGTTTTGAAATGAAAAAAAAATGACACCACATATGATCACAAGCATTTACATATGCATTTACACATGCAAGTCTCAACACACAGAAAAAGAAAAAATCTTCACCTGGTATTCAATTAAAGGCTTCACACATCTAGGCTTGCAAGAGTCCTCCAGAAACTTCTTCTGGTCAACAAGTTCCTCGTCTGCCCTGGAGCATAAATTGAAAAGGACAAGTGAACTAGGAAGTAAGAAAATTAGTAGTTAGAAAATATCTTTGACACCAGGTAGTTTTGTGCTTTGTATTTTCATATTTGTACACATTTTCAAGAGTGAGAAAGTGGGCATCTTTATGTCTGTACATGGGATTTATGAGATGGCCAACAACATCCAATGTCTAAGAGCATTCAGCATCTTCCACAGGTACAAGATACACTATATTGCACAGGAGGAGGGGTTACAACTTCAAACAAATGAGCACCTGAAGAGTACAAAAGTTCATGTCCAGAGCAAAAAGAATTAAATCATTTTCTAATAGTTTCTCAATATAATATTTCCACGCATTACCACAAGTAAACACGGAAGGAAAAAGTTTATAGTGACACGATATAACTAAATGCCATCAATCCTTTTCTTAAAGGTACACTGGAAAAGGAAATAAATGAAACTCTGCCATTATTCTCACAGGCATAACCAGTAAACTCATAAATAGTAGATGTCCACAAGAGCGATATTCATTCTTTAAATATCATCAACCATGTGCAGCAATAACTAAAGAAATGAGAAACCATTTGTTATTGGGAATATACTCCACCACATCTTCATCCATATTTAAAAACAATGAGAAAAAATGTATTGTCAAATCCACGTGTTAACAACCTGCATTTATGACCTAAGAATTATAGCTTTATTCACATCTTTCATTGGTGTTGTTCTTATCAGCTTTTGGGTATTATTTTTTTTCTTCTTTCCTTTTCTTAAACTTTATATTCGCACCGTATAACCAATAACTCATAGGAGACTTCTTCAGTCAAATTGCTCTCTTGAGTAGTCTAACATGAAGTGCACGCATATGCTAGCCTTAACATTTAGTATTTGCCGTTTCTAAAAGATTTAGCTTTTAATATTCCTGAGGTGTCAAGAATTTTGACTATTCCTTCTTATTGGAACAAGAATATAACTTACAGCCAAATTGGTTTGTGGAAACCATTTCCTATATGAATTAGGATGCCAAATCTATATATATTGTCAACCATAAATGCCCTATGGCTCATGGATGTCAGCAATTTTTTCCTTAAACAACCCCCAAGGTAAATCCAAAAGATAGCATTGCTGTGCAGTTATCCGCTCCTTGCCCTCTATTTCACAATTTTCTACAGCTCAGATTTAGTTTATGCCACGTCAAAACATCACAGCTCATGCCTATTGCATTGCCTTTATTTGTTGTTTTGTTCGCTAAACCATCCTAAATAAAATCTCAAGGATGTACCCAGCATAGAAATTGTGGTGTCTCCTCTAATAACACTTCACCACATAAACCTCATGAGATTAGCTTGGTAAGCAAAAGGATGAACCTAAGGAATTTAGTTGCAGCACACATCAAGGGCAGAGTCCTCATCACAAAGTTTGAAAAAAGAAATAAAAAAAACATCAACACATAACAACTTACTAATAACATCATACACTTGGCTGCTACATGGTACAACAACAACCCACGATATGCTAAAAGCACATCAGGACATGAAACAAAACTTTTCAGCTAAAACAAAATGATGTTGCTAAACACATCGGCCTTGAAATTTGGCAACTCGTCACAAAACATACATTTATGTGAGTGCACGGACAACTTAGATCGGTGCACAGTTTGACAAGTGAATTCATTTGATTGCTATGCAGTTTAACAAAAAGTGTCTCATCGTGCAAGCACCAATGTAGGCGTGCCTATTGTGTCTTGGCATGATACAAGAAACAGTGGCCCAAAACAAAAACGAGACTAGACAGCACAGTCTCAATAGTGCTAAACAAATAAGAGCATAAAAAATAATAAGAAGCCGTGATAGCTCAGAAGTTCAATGAAAACAACACTGAGTGAACTAGAACACTCACATTGAATAAAGAAAGATGCTAAAAAAGTCACTCGGTGTCAGCGTCTTCCTGCATAGATAACAATTTTTCATCAATCAAGTTAGCAAAGGGACACAGAAATTAGCCGTCCCCATATGCACATAAAACATGGCTCCCAGATGTTTACCAATTGTAACATAAAGCTCCGACCAAACAGCCTTCTGTATTAATGCAACAAAATTAACGCAACAACAGCACATCCCAAGAGTTAAAAGAAAATGCCATATGTATTCCAAAAACCAAGACCAAAGAAAACAAAAACCAGTCCATATTTTATTAATTTGACAAAAGGCACTTTCTTTTTAATGTCCGCACCCCGCCATTATTTTTTTTAAAAAAAAAAAAAAAAGAGGGGAAAAATAGGAGCTTCCTTCCTGTGTACACTAAAAAATGAAATGAAATAAAATATAAAAGAAAAGCGAGAAGGGGAAAACCGCCAAACAAGACGACAATTCTTAATACAAGCGGAGAACTAACCAAGCATCAAAACACAATTACGGGGAACCAAAAAAAAAGACACAACACACAATGAAACATAGCAGTAACGTTATAAGATCAAGAGAGCAGCACCTTACCTTTCTTTGGAGGAACTGAGATCGGCAGCTTCGAGGGCGGAACAGATTTGTCTTCTTCTGATGTCTCACAATTTTTCAGTTACTAGTGCTTCCACGGAGCCTTAAAATATCACATGTGATTTAGGCCCGGCCCATATGGTCTATAGGGTCCAGGATGAGCCTCTACCAATGTGGGCCGGCCCAAAATTCTATAAGAAAAAAAAGTTATTTTTATAATATCAATAAATAAAAAGAGTGCGCGCGCGCGCGCGCGCGAGAGAGAGATCGTAATTAAAAATAAAAATTATTAAAATAATAAAATAAAATAAATTTAAAATTATTAGTATTAAAGATTTCAAAAAAAAAAAATGACGATATTCATTTTCTTTTCTCTTCAATTTCTTTTATATATTTTTTATATTTATAAGCAACAAAAATTTAAAAAGATAGTATTAAAAATTTACAAATATTTTTTAAGATGAATTTCATGAGAAAGACCATAAATAAAACCAAAAAAAAAAAAAATCAATAGGATTTTTATTGCTTAAACACACAAGTGCATACACTGGTCTTAGAAAATTAGATCTGATTTTAGACTTGAATTTCTTTCTTTTTTCTTTTTTTTTTTGTTTTTCTTTGGTAATCGATGGCCAGGCCCATATAGACTCCAGTTGGGACCGGCTAGGAGCGATTCTATCATTTTCGTGTGATCGACTGAACCGGCAACCTGTAAACGGTAGAGCCACAGAAAGTGTAAAGTGATTGCAATTCGAGAGCCGTAGAAGTAGAACGCATTTGTCATGGTTGATTAAAGGTAAAAGGGGGCTCAGAAAAGAAGCCGCACTAGAAATTTAAAATTAAAGGAACATACCCAAATTTTGATGTAATTGAAAGATAAATTTAAGGGATCCAATTAAGAAAAATATGCAAAATTTTAAGAGTCCTAATCTATCTTGGGGCCAATTTATTTATTTATTATTATTATTTTTTCTTTCAAACTTTTGGGGGCCTACGATTCCGATGTGCAAGAAATTTTTTTTTTTTTTTTAAAAGAAAGTCGATGTCCCAGTCCCTTTCCACTCCCATTGTTTTCAATCTTTGAATCTCACATGGGATTGCAAACTTCAGCACACTCCATGGGATTCTCCTCCATAAGGCATTGGGGATTTTTTTTTATTATTATTTTTATGCGGATATAATTGGTGTGGCGTTTTCAAATAGTGGTGCAAAAGGCTAAGATTTCGAGTTTTTTGTTTCTGCTTTTTATCTTCTCTTTTGATCTCTTCTATCATTGAAACCAATAAAAAAAATAAAAAAATTGTTATCAAATGTTAAATCTAGACAAGGGTTAGCTTCACCATCATGCCCCTATGGAACTCGCGTTGCTTCTTAGTTAGAAAACATGGAAATTGAGTTGCTTCCTGCTTCATGCAAGATGGCTTTTCCCCCATCTTCTTCAAAACTTTGATCAGAATCCTCTGTTCTGGATTTCATGATCACAAAATAAAATTTTACCCAATATAATTAAGTATATTGTCCATTTTGTTTTCTTGGCCGTTTCAGTATTTTCTTCTTTTTAAACAAACCAAGAAAATGTAATTCCCGTGTTTTGTAAATATTTTAATTAAAATAGTGCAAATTGAGTTTTCAAAAATTGCATTAATCGAATCAATTAATCACTTCTTTTTTTTTTCATACGTAACATGAGTCTCATGTAGGCGTAAGAAATCTTGTTTTGAATAATTGATTACAAGTTTATACACCTCCAACCTTTAATTCTACCTTAATTCAGCATTAAGCGCCACGTAAGATCATGCTTAAATTGGATTTTTTTTTTTTTTTGGTATTAAAACGCTCATCAGGTATTGGCATACATATGTATAAAAAATATGAGATAGTATTCCTTTTTGTCTCATATACTATTCCTTTTGTCTCGTATGTATATCTAATCTGTTAAAAAATTCAAAAAAATTTTGACTAATCGATGGAATAAAACCGAACTAAATTGAAATTTTTGTTAAATGGGTCGGACTTTTTAACTGTTAATTAAATGAATATAAATTGATATTTTTAATTTAGTTACTGTTTTAGGGTTACGATCCGGTGATCCCTACTTGCATATCGTGTATAATTGACTAAAAATAAGCTTGGATGGGTCCAAATTATATTTGATCGATTATCTTAGTTTAGAAAATAGAAAATATGACGAATAAAAGGAAAAAAGAACACGGAAAAAAAAAAAAAACGTGAAGGGAAGAGAGAGATGCTAATTATGTTTTAGCACTCTACATTACAAAATATTTCATATTTATATTTCAAATTGGCTCGGATCAATTTATGGATATAAATTTTTAATATTGTGATAACATTAAGATATTTCTTAATTTCAATTAAATCCACACACACACAAAAGTACAAATAAGGAATTCTTACATAATTCGAAAAGATAAAGCGATAGGTATTACACATACCAAATCTTTTCAACTTTTATTATTCTTTTAAAAAATATTTTCAAATAAAGAGACTTAGACGCCGACGGCGCCTCTGTAGTGCTTGTTTTTCCATTTCAGCGTCAAGGAAAAGCAACCTCCAATGATTCACAGCACACTTGACCCAATCGACTTGGTTAGCCCGAAGGTTATAGCCTCAGCCACCCAACCTCCGACCGGAACTCCTCGCGCCAGACCTAACCACGGGCGCCTTCCCCAGCACCGCCCCCAACCACCCAAAGACCACCAAAGCCACTGTCACTGCCGCAACCACCGCGCCTAACCTCACCTTATACTGTCTTATGAAAGAAGCAGCCAGTAATGGCACCATTGCACCCACAGAGAATGCAAGCGCTGAGGCTGCAGCTGGTTTGGAAAACTCTCCTGCTTTTCTTCCCCTTCTCCTTTCTTTTCATTTGGGCCACCTGTGTGTCCAACTGCGAGTACACAGACACAAACTCACCTGTGGCCATGCTGCATGCCCCAGATACCAGACCGGCGAATCTGGTTAGTATCATGGCCTTAATGTCTTGTTTCACAGCCCCGACACCTATCATCAATGATGCGGTGGAGACCAAACCGTCGTTGGCACCGAGGACGACGGCTCGTAGCCATTGTGCTCTCTTTGAGTAATCGAATTCCTTGCTTTCAAGCTCTGGAGGGTCTTGTTGCTCAACATCACCGTTGAGAGACGTTTGGTTGATTGCCATGGGCGAAACTTATAAAGAGGAAATGATGAAGAAAGTATATGAGAATTAACAGTGTGAAAAGATAGGAGGATTATCAGAGGAGTGTGGAGGACACACGAACCCCCCAACAAGAATATTTTTGAGGAAAGTTCTAATTTTTTGATACAGGAGAATTAATGCTGTTGCCTGAGAAGGCATAATGGCTAATTTCGCAAATAGCAGGAAACCCTATTAATGTTTCGCCATATTTAGAACAATATTAGAAATTGTTTGACCAAAGAAAAGGAAGAAAGGTAGTTACCATGTTCGCTAAATATTTAAAATAAAAGAGTTCATATTGAATTTTCAAAAGTGCTATTAATCGAAGCAACTTATCATTTTTTTTTTTTCTTTCTCTTTGCGTGTAACATGAGTCTTATATAGGCGTAAGAAAGTATTTTGAATAATTGATCCTAGGTTTGTTCGCCTGAGATAAAATGAAGTTTCATTATGTCATAACTACATGTTTTGACAAAAAAAGACAATTTTCTAAAAACTCTTGAATTTCAAAAGTAATAAAATTCTAACTATCCAACTTTTGTGACACAAGAAAAAAGAAATTAAAATAATAAAATTTGATTGAATAAATTAAATTAAATTCTTGAATTTTGAAAATGATAAAATTCTAACTATTTAACTTTTTTGATACAAGATCAAAGAAATTAAAATAATAAAATTTGATTGAATTAAATTAAATTAAATTTTGCGAAGAAGTGCTGAATAAAAAAAAAAAATCATAAATGTAGGCTTCGAGAGCATTGCAAAATTTCAGCTTCAAACTCTTGTGGGGGGTATCCCATGCTAAAGGGATGGCGTCAGGGACCTTTAATTCTTTATTTTATTTTACTCGTTATTTATTAAAAGATTTATTAAATTATAAGATATGCAGTAAAATTAGTTTTTATTTTTATTTTTATAAATCTCATATCTATTTTCAAGACTAAAACCTGAATTTAAAAATGTAACCATGGCAATATCTTCTGAATTACTAATTCTACTCTAATTCCACATTAAAGAAGCGTCGTATAATATACATATATAAACGGTTCCCCCCCCCCCTCTTTCTGTGGAAGCCTTGTAGAGCCTTGGCATACAAGTATAAACAGCACTATTTCTCAGTCTCATATCTGTAAGTGTTCCAAAAAAAACCAAAATATTTGGCTAATCAACTGAATCCAAATTTTGGTTAACTAAGTAAGACTTCTTAATTGGTTAATTGAATGGATATAAACAAATTTTTTAAGTTTAGATAATTGAATCAAAATGTTATTATGTATATATTCTAATTTTGTATTTTAGTAATGCTAAAAATTATTACTTATGTATATTAAATCAATATGACTAAATTAATATTATTTCTTAAATAATTACATAATTGTCTTACGTATAATGATTACTGTGATTTTGAAAAAAGAATTCATGAAAGTGTTTTTTTTTTTGTACATTCAAATTAAATAAAAATTTTATATTTTTATTAAAGATAATTTTTTTAACTTTTTAATCAATTTGAAATTCAAACCCAATCAAATTCATGAAAGTTTGGTTCGGACTTTAAAATTTTCATGTTCGGATTCGGTCACTCGTACATATGGTGATTGGAATAGCCTAAGAGAGAGCTGTACTTAACACTCCGAGTCACTCACTGCATGAGCTCAAAAAATAACTGAAAATGAAATTATTGAAACTACCCTTGCTTTAACTTTAATACTAAAATAATAATAATAATAATAATAATAAAAGAGGTATGATGTGATGATAAAGGCTTGCCTAAAATCCCTTTCTTGGTCAGAAAAAAGTATAACTTAAGATGCTTACTTGAATAAGCACTTTCTTTTATATAAAATGACTTTCTTTTTCAAAGGAGTTTTTTGCGTTACCATGGATTATCTTTGTTTAGAAAAGAGAAAATAAGATCAATAAAACAAAGACAAAGCGCAGAAATAAAACACGAGGGGAAAAAGTGTGATATTAATTATGTTTTAGCACTGTACGTCTTATTTTGGTGCAAGCACAATACTAATTTTCCAAAAAGGAAAGAAAAAAAGGAAAAAAGAGAGAGAGAGAGAGAGAGAGAGAGAGAGAGAAAATCTTTAATTTCCGTTCTCCTAGCAGGCTCTGGCTGCTTTCCATTTCAGCGTCAGGAAAAAAGCAACCTTCAATGATATCATGCACCCAAGGTGATGATGAAGAAGATGAACAGGTAAAAAGGAGGTAGAAATTAAAATTCACAGCGCACTTGAGCCAATCGACTTGGTTAGCCCGAAAGTTATAGCCATAGCCAACCAACCGCCGACCAAAACCCTAGCTGCAGACCTAAACACCGGCGCCTTCCCCAGCACCGCCCCCAACCACCCAAAGACCACCAAAGCCACGGTCACTGCCGCAACCACCGCGCCTAACCTCACCTGATACTGTCTTATGAAAGAAGCAGCCAGTAATGGCACCATTGCACCCACAGAGAATGCAAGCGCTGAGGCTGCAGCCGCTTGCAGTGGGTTGGGCAAACTCTCCTTCTCTTCTTCCTCTTCTCCTCCATTTTTGTTTTGATCTCTTTTCATTTGGGCCACCTGTATGTCCAACTGCGAGTACACGGACACAAACTCACCTATGGACATGCTGCATGCCCCAGCAAACAGACCGGCGAATCCGGTCAGTATCATAACCTTAATGTCTTGTTTCACAGCCCCGACACCCATCATCAATGATGCGGTGGAGACCAAGCCATCGTTGGCACCCAGGACGGCGGCGCGTAGCCATTGTGCTCTCTTTGAGTAGTCAAATTCCTTACTTTCAATCTCTAGAGAGGCACACCGCTCAACGTCTTGATTAACAGGGATGGTAAATTTGGCTTCATTGACAGATGTTTGGTTGATTGCCATGGAAGAGAGTTGCGAGTAGGAAATGACGAAGAAAGGATATGAGAGCTAACAAGGTGAAGAGAAGGATTGTCAGAGAAATGTGGTAGGCACACGCCCCCGAGAAGTGTATTTATGGATGAGGATCCCTATGTTGGAATGAAATAGTGGGTATTTATGACCACTAGTGGAAAGGATTTAACTTTTTGGTCCACGAAATTTAACGTCGTTGCCTTATAGATGACCTAATGACTAATTTGGTAAACACTGGGAAACTACGTTAATGTTTTTCCATACTTATTTTAATATTCAAAATTGTTTGGCTAAGAAAACGGCGGAAGGAAATCGTGAAAATGCGTTACATGACAACGGTAATTAGGGTCTCGTTCGAATACTAAGTTCACTTGATGGAGAGCAATTGAACCCTGTTTCTTACATGAATTGTTTGTTTCTTGGTCTATAGATGGAACGTAAATGTACCCTTGCTAGCCCTGCTTGGTTAAAAATTCCTTAAGGAAGAATTTCGGAAATATTATAAAAATTGGATCATTAATCTATCCCCCCCCCCCAAAAAAAAGTCTTTAATAGTAAGAAGTTGTTCTTTAAGCAAACCAAAAATAAAAAAAAAAATAAAAAAAGTTGCTGGGGAGATGGGCAACAGTAAGGCTGCATGGGCCAACTTTTGTGGGTCGGCATTTCACCAATGTATTGCACCATCTAAGACCGACATAGTATAGTGCCTTGCGGTTGATGACATCCATTCAAATGAAGCAATGCACTGTGAATCACACAATCAGCAATTCATGATTCTCATCGTGCCCAAAGCTGTGGTAGATTGGTGGGATCCTGGGGTGAAAATAGACGAAGAAGGAAAATAAAAAGCAACGACAAATAGCAATAATTAACAATTTTGGGTGACCCAAAAAACAGAGAGAGAGAGAGAGGGGGGGGAGAAAGAGGAGCAATCTATCAACGGAAAAAAAAAGAAAGAAGAAAAAAGAAGGAAATATAAGATTAGAGCACGGAAATCCTCTTCTCCTGCGGGTTAATCAATATGTCCTCTTCGATTGATTATGAAGAAGCGAAGAAGAGTCGACTGATTAATTAGTAACCCCAGTAGTTCGAAAGCAAAAGGGCAACGCTGCCGTGCAAGCTTTATGGCAGTTATGCCAGACCTGGATGCTTGTCATGACCAAGGCATGACTATTGCACAAGACAACGGAAGAAGACGAGTCTCGCACATGAAAAAATGCAAATCGTGAGGCAAGCGTTTCAAACAATCCGTTACTTCGATTGTGCATGTCTATTTTCTTACGACTTTTAACTAAAGCCATAGGCTAGCTAGTAGTTTGTTAGAAAACCAACAAGCGTTCTGGCCAAACGAATAAGGTTCTCCCAAGAGATGGATATGTGCGTAGCAATGCTGAATTCGAGTTCATTTCTTTAGCCAGGTGACGAATTGACCAGTTCTTAGTTTGGGAAACGGTGAAGTGTTCACGGCGATTGCCTTCATCCGGGCGATAAGTCTCACCAAACTATTTGGCATAGCTTTGGATGCATGTACCGCATAATAGAACGTATATATGGTAAGATAATGGGTCAAATTAATCTGGCCAGCCATCTTTTTGTACGTAAGGAAATGGTCTTGGTATTGTGAATTAAATTAATTTATTACTCACTTTACAGGACCAAAAACAACTGTTCTCGAGTGGAACCTACCCAAATGTTTTTACAAAAATGAGTTGCTGAATTGGAGAGCACTAATTATTAGTTGAATGAGGAAGTGTGGCAAGTAGATAATTTTAGGAAATGAGGGAGGAGTGTGCTTTCCACACGAATGCCACCATCTCCCATTACTACTTTAGCTAACAAAATTGTACCCACCTTGGAAGTTTCTCGTTGTGCTTTCTATTTCAACGCATTCCACTCAAATGGATCACTTCCACCAATATCTTTGCGCTTTCCATCTTCTTTAGTGGCATCTCCATTTCTGCTATGCATTTACTAATAGTTTTTCTATGTGTTATTGGGGGTACGATCAAAAGAATTTGATTTATGCATGGAAATTAAAATGCTGTAAAGCAAGATTTCATAGATGAATGTCTAGGACTAACAAATTGTTCTTTTACCTCTTGGTGCAGTTGGCATGTGACCAAACCATTTAATCGAGAGTGATTAGTTGGAATAGAGATTGGTGGATGTAGCGCAGCTAGTCTTATTTAATACTTGTTATAGCATTACCAGTTCCTTCAAGAACCATAGCAGGTCTGGGTTCGTCTCCTGAGCGCACTCTTGAGACTCTATCGAGCCAATCTGAACTTGACGACTTTAACCTATGATTTGTGCTGATTCAATCAAAATATTCTTTGGACTAATCACTGTTTCAAACTAGTGAGTGGATTCACAGAAGCAACTAAAAAAAGAATTGTCTTATCTTACGAAACTCTTATCTTGTGTATAGTATGAGAAATAGTCAAATATACAATTATCTTATCATTTTTTTTTCACACACACACACACACACACACCAAAAATAAAATAACAAAACAAAACAAAAACTGTTTTTGCTACCTAACTTGCTTCATATAAGAATAGAATAGCTCTTGGCCCTTAATTTTTTGTCTTCGATACACCAAAAAGCGTTAAGAAGTGCATTGCTTGTCCGGTGGCTATCAACCTTTAAACATCATGATCATCTCAATTTTCTGGTCCTTTTGGCTACATCGGTGGCATGATGTGGGATATCGAGAGGCGAAGTTGGGGGGGTTGCATGTGGACCCAATAATGGTGGGTGATTAATCTTAAAGTTTCGGATAAAAATCAAGAATAAGAACAAGTCTTTTCTTGTCTTCCACAAATTGCCTGAACAAAGTGTTAAAAGGTAGTTCGTGTGGGAATCCATATACATTTGCCTCCAAAAACCGAGCTCAACTTTAGTGTAATTAGTGTGATAGGCCTGTATTTTTATCTTATCTGCTTGGTCAAGATATTAGTGGATTACAGCGCAGAAAAAATACAAAAAAAAATTGAGCCCTGTGGGTCACAAATCAAAGGTATGAATCTAAGCAAAGTTAATAATAATAATAATAATAGTAGTAATAGTAATAGTAATAATAATCCTAATAATTTTTTTTTTATACGACAAGTGAACTGACCGAGATATCTCGGTCTATCGACTGATCGGCTGTTCCCGGTATCTCGACGAAAGACCGATAGGTCGGCTGATCGTTATATCTCAAATAACCAACACGGTGTTGGTTAAACTGCTTGGGTTTGCCGATTTTAAGGGTAAGAAATGAGAATGCGTTCCTACCATTCGGCCCAATAAAAGACCGGAGTAGCTTGAGATGGTGTCTAAGTGCATCTTCCTTTTTCTTCTTCTTATCTAGTGCATCTTTTATCCATTCCTCTTTCAATTTTGTTTTATCAGGTATCTATTTTCCTTTTTATTTTGACATTTTGTGAAATTGCATTCATCGCATTATTAAAGGAGCATTTGTTGATAAGCATTTGAAATTGAAGTTGTTAATTACGTGAATTTTTCTTGCAAAGTTGATGAAGAACAAGATCTAGTGTCCTCGGGAAGGCCCGCTGGTTTGATTCTAGCTACCTGAGAACTTGTACCAAAACTTTCCGATATGGTCCACTCTTTCTTGTGGGCCAAGTCCAGAATAAGCTCAAAACATGTCAAGCTTTGATCTTTTGGGCGGATGGAAAGACTGAAGCTGTTAGCGGATGGGAGTCCAAGATTGGAGGTACCCCCTCACTCATGCAAAGAATTTCACATTGGTCCAAATTAACTAGTTTTGGTGTCAATGACGTGTTTTTTTTTTTTTTTTTTGGGACGCCTTGGTGAGTTGAATTAATTTGTATAAATGTGTTTCAATCACCAATTGTTCAAAAGGAACCTTGGAATTTTGTCCCAAATTGCAAATTGCATGCAAATATCTCCACACTACTTCATATAATAAATTTCATGTTAATTTGAAATAAGCAATTCGATCGTATCATCTCAACTAGAACTTGTGGTTGATGAGTTGCATTCTTCCTTGATATGAAAAGGGAAGTATTAAAAACTTAAAAATGTTTATGTGACATATATCTTGATTAATCCATGTTTTTCATTTTCAAAATCACCTTTGATTTAGGACTGCTTTGAGCTTAAGGAAAGTACCACGATCAATTCTTTGGTCTCTCTTGGCACCGGTAAGACCTTATAACTACTGCTCGAATTAAAGTAAAACCCCATCACTTCTCAAACTGACACCATTCCATTGCATGGATTTCATCATCTTTGTTTATTTCATGTCACGTAACTTTTATATTCTCGATTATTACAGAACACTAAATGCTGCATTCCTTATGTTCCTATTTAATGCGTGTACCTTGGCTGCGGCTGCCACCCTAGAACTGTAAGAGCTTATTACTGTACCGCCCGCTGGACGGTTAGAATTTTCCTTTTAGACGCGCATAGATACAATACAAAGAGTTGCATTAGGTAGCCCGAGATTTTTGTCCATAGGAGGGACGGAAATTAGGAGGCTTGTAGCTCCCATAGTATAAGAAATTATAATTTCTCTTTTAATTTGAAGTTTTCCGCTAAAAAAAAAAAAAAAAAACAGTGCAGTAAGAATGGTACAATTTACAACAAATATAGACACAATTTACAACAGATCTAAAATTCACTTTTTTGCTATTTTGTTACATAATTCTATTAGAATTATACTTCTCGTATATTATGTCATCTTTATTAAGAATTATGTAATATTTTTTCAGAAAAAAAAAAAAAACTTTGAAATTTCAAAAGAAAAAAAATTTTGACGCATGTGAGTTCTAGGTGCCACATTACCCTATGGCTTCTCTGTCAAATTCCCCATGTCCACACAGATGTTTTCTCGTACTACAAATGTTTTGAAGCTGACGGTTTTGAACAAGAAGGTGATAAGACCTAACATAAGCAAAAATTATTAGTTGGTAGCAATGATATATACATTCTATGGAATAATTAATCATGTGAAAAGGATTTTTTTTTTTTTTTTTTGGGTTCCCCTTTGGAATTCGCTCGTTTAGAAAAGATGTTCCATTGGGATCAAAACTCCACTTGGAGATCAACCAATGAATCAATAATGATGCTCTCACCCTGGGTCCTTCCTTGATATTGCTCTGATTAAACGTGTAACCTACCCAAGTCCAGATAAAAGCTTTGAGATGAAGGTTTCATCGTAACCCTCGGTTTTTATTTTTATTAATCAATTAAGCCGGTGTTTTTTTCTATCTGGGGTTGGAATGAACATCTCGCTTCGTTCTTTTTACATTTCTCTACATTTCTGCCAGTAGGTGTTTGTTGTCTACATAATCAAAGAGACATGTCACTGTTCCAACTAACCCTGTGTGAAGATACTTCCGCGATGCTTTGAATGCTGAATTGTGATGTAAAAAGACGTTTATATTCTTCAATGGTAACACTCCGATAAGACTTGATTGAATGCAAAACTCTGAAACAGTGCTTAAAATTTCAACTTCCAAAATGATATCTCTTGGGATTTTAGACAAGATGAGCCATCCACTTTGTCGAAGACTTCTCTTAAACATATAGATGTTAAAAAGAAGCAAAAATAATTCTCTTGCCAATCGATACGACCTCCGTCGACAGATGGAAACTCTTGGATTAAGACAACTTCGAGATATTTTGAAGATGATTGATTAACCGGTCTTTTTCTTTCCAGCCAATTTCAAGGCCTAGTTGACGTGGGTTTTGGTGCTCAATCCCAACAACGAGATTATACTTTTCTTTCTTTGCTAGTGGTGGTCTAATCGAGGGATATCTAAGGGAATTTTGTTTTTATTTTTTAAAATATATATATATATATATATTCTCAAATATGTTTTATAGACAATTTTTTTTTTCAGCATACTATATTATGATTGGTATAAAACACGTTTGTGCAATATATTTGTAAGAATAACGTGACTCTTTTATTTATATTCTTGATTTTGTTAAAAATCTAAGATCAGTAGCCGCACGTTCATGATCAACTATTTGTATCTTTTGTTCATTTGTCCTCGAGCAATTGACCCAGTTGTTATTGTTACATACAAGAAAAACGAGAAGAAATAAAAGAAGAGAGAGCTTTTATTTATAATTTTATTTATTTATTTATAAATAATAAATAATACAATTAATTTATATTTTTTTACCTCTCATATGACTCATTAAATATTTTCAACTGGTTTTTCTGATGAAATAATTACGGTGCTTTATTTTTTCGGTAGTACTCTTTTTTTTTTTTTTTTTGTCAAGGGGTCTTTTTTTTATTTTTTCAAAATTGGTATAATTTTTTCAGGAAAAGCAAGCAGTCGATTTACGGTGGAGCGACGTGGCGTGACACAGATCGTGTCCTGTCGATCCCTGTCGGTAAGAATCCCCTTGCGGCGTACGTCAGTGACGTCACGCACGAAATTATTTGGCGTTAGTCAGCTCAAGCATAATTCGTCAAACGCACCATGGCCATCGATCGTCAAGATCGTTGCATTGCTGTGGGCTCCACATCTACGTTCGGCGATTCTTTTTCTACTTTTTTTTTTTTTTTTAATGCCTTCAAATCGTCTTTTTGGTAAGATGCCTTTTGAATTTTGATTCCATCGTCTCTCTTCATCAAAAAGAAGAAAACCAACGATTCATTGTGATTTAATAATTTCGAGTTTTTTCTTTTTAGTATAATAAAATTATAAATTTATATATTTGTTAAATTATGTAATGATATTAAATATACATTTAGTGTTATAAAGTATTAAAATAATTAATAATTTTTATTAATCTAAAAATTTACTCTTTTATATTTTAGAATAATAATCTAACTTATTTTATTATGTATATTCAATGTAATTTATTTTAGTAAAATTATAAATACTATCCTAAATTTTTTATTTTGCTTAAAACATTGAAAAAACCAAAACAAAATTCAAAGGAAAAATTTGAGCTTTTTCCTTGAAAACAAATAGCATGATATTTTTCATATTTTCATGAATTTAAGTCCAAATTTTATTTATAATTCATTTATAACTTTTAATCATATATTTTCAATCAAAATTAAAATATTTGCACGAATCACACATATCGATTAGAAACATGAACTTTTTTTTCTTCAACTATGTTATCGTGCTATACTTTTTTTTTTCATATATTTATCATAAAGGAAATTGATGATGTTATAGTCTAATAATTTGATGAAACTAAATATATATTTAATTTTACAAAAATATCAAAATAATCAATTACTTTTAAAATTTGTTCTTTCATATTTTGATGTAATGACACAATTTATCTTATAATGCCTATTTAAGATAACTTTTTTTAATAGAATTATGGATAGTACCCTCTATTTTATTTTATTTGTCAAAAAAGGGAAAAAAAAACGAAACCAAAAAATCAAAAGGAAATTTGAGCTTTTTTTTTTGTCTTAAGAATAAATAAATAGCATGACACTGTCAATATATTTTATAAATTTAAGTACATATCTCATTCATAATTCACCAATAACTTCTCAAAGAATAATTTAATCATGCATTTCCCATCAAAATTAAAAGATTTACGCAGATCACACATATTTATGAGAAACATGAACTCTTTTTGGGGGGGGGTCCTGACTTATTACTTATTATTCTTTTGTCGGTCGGATACCGCACCATCGCCTATTAAAAGAAAAGGGCTAAACAAGACTTAATCTTTTTTGCTTTAAACGGCGACCAAAGCAATAAATACGAGAGATTTTGCTATTTGGGTTGAACAAAATAAATGCAAGCTGCAAAAACTAAAATGAATCGCACGGATGGAGAGAGTTGCAATTTTGGTTTTTTTTTTTTTTTTTTTTGGTTGCAATTTAGTTATAACCCCGAGAGAAAAGTGGGAACAGAAGAAAAATCGCAAAGCGGAAAACCCTGTTAGTCTCGAAGCTCTCAACATAAGTAACTCCTTCTTACAAGGAGTTAATTTAGTACGGCAACCGACCTCAGTCATTAAGTCGATCCACCCCCCCCCAAGCGCCAGCCAACAGCCAAATGGAGCCGACGGCGTACACCGGGAAGCAGCCGATGGTGGTTGATCTAGAGCAGATGCCCGACACCCCGCAACGCGGGTCCCATCACCGGAGGGCCCACTCCGACACGTCCTTCCGGTTTGACGACCTCCTCCTCTTTGACCCTTCCGATCTTGACCTCTCCTCTTTCGACCTCCCCACTCCCACCCCTCCTCGCGGCCGCGGCGGCGCTGTCGTGGCCGTCGATTCCCCCTCCGTCTCCGAAGATTCTACGTCCAACGGCAGCCACGGTTCGAATCAGAAGCCCAAACCCGTCAACCACCTCCGGAGCTTGTCCGTTGACTCTAACTTCTTCGACGGGTTGTCCCTATCGGATGACAAGCTCGGCGGGAAAGCAGCGGCGACGGCAACGGCGGCGGCCGGGGAGAAGAGGGTGCATCATAGGCATAGCAATTCGATGGATGGATCAAGTTCGTTGTTGTTTGAGCTGGATTCTTTAATGGCCGACGGTGCTAAGAAAGCTACGGGCCCTGATAGACTCGCTGAGCTCTCCTTGATTGATCCCAAGAGGGCCAAAAGGTCTATCCCCTTTCGTTTGCTAATTCTTACTGCGATGGCTTTCTTTTATGTGCTGTGTTTACTGAGTTTTGGATTAAAGTGGCAAGATATAAAAAAAACGTTTATCGGAAATTAGTCTGTTGAAATCGATAAACTTGCAGAAAATCTGGTATTGATCCATGGGTCCGAATTCCCATCTTTTCTTTAGTATCAAAAACAAGAATTGTTTATCTCAAGTGGGTGCTTTGTGTTTTTTTTTTTTTGTTATATATATATATATATACAGGATACTTGCCAATAGGCAATCTGCAGCACGGTCAAAGGAGAGAAAAGTTCGATACACTAATGAGCTGGAGAGGAAGGTGCAGACGCTACAGACAGAAGCTACGACTCTCTCTGCGCAGGTCACAATGCTGCAGGTATATTTCGATTTTACTGTATATAAGGAGCTGCCTTGTCTGCATCCAAACCAAATCGTGTACCTAGTTTCTTCTGCTGGTTGCGTTTATTTTCTTTGTGGTGATTTTTAGTGTCACTGGCATCTGTCAAAAAGCTTCTAAACATACTATTCTTCCTGTACAAGCAACAAGAATTTTCTAAAACACTCGTTGCTATTCTACATTAAAGAGTCTCCCAAAGAGTGGTCTTTTCAAAATTTATGTGCGTTTTACGTGGTTGAATGCTACCCAATATGTGGCAGTAAATAACAAATTGACCAAATTTTAGAGGTTTTTTCAATTTTATTTTCCACCAATTGCAGCATGAAATCCCATGCCATTTGGAAAAACCTGTATGGTGTCATCTTTAATGGCTGTTTTGCTCACAAACTCCCTTCTTTGTAACAATATCTGGTAGCACCAACTTTAACTTACAGTTTTGGTTCCAAGGTTTCTTTCTCTGGTTGAAACCAAGGTCACAAGTTAAGCCCAGAAGAGGAAGTTCATGTTAAACATTTGTGCAAATGCTTTAGGCCTTTGGGTCATTTCTCTTGGCTGCTTGTGATGCTTCCTATCTCATCCTAACCTGGAGATGATGCATTTCCAAATATTTCTTTTTATGGTCTGAGTCAAATATTACACTAAACATTTCTTTGATCTCATTTTGAGAATTGGATTTTGATTTGTAAACTGGCTTGCATTCATATAAGACATCATACTTGTAAATGCAGGTTCCTTTTTCAAGAACCTTAAGGCAGGAACAATTCAAGTTTTGTAATTCTATTATAGTGCTTTACAGGGCACATGAAGCTTGTTTGGTAGCATAGCAACATGCTAGCATTTCTGTATTATAAACTGCTCAAAACAGCTAAACACTAAACAGCATGCATAATTTTGGTTTCTGCTGTCAAAAGCACTTTTTCAATTACTTAATTTTGTGTTCATCTGCAGCTAGATTAGCTGTTTCTATCATTCATTTTTTACTATTATTACAAATTAAGGACTTAACAAGGCACTTGTGTTATGGTGTTTTTGGGAAGGGGGTCGAAACTTTGTTGTGGAGATTGATTCTAGCAAAATGATGAAAAATTTGAGAGGTGGACATTCATATATTTTACTGTTAACAATTTTGTTAACTGTATGTCACATCCATCTGGACACCAGCAGATGCATACCTTTTAATCTTTCTAACTGGTTGTTATCCCTCAGAATAAAAGCCAGACATCGATTACACTGCAGTCATTGTAATTGATAATTGTTGCCAAGCTTAGGCAAATGTATAAACCTGTTTAGTGTTGGGCAGTTGCATAAATGTCCCACCCATGACAAATTCTATAAGTACATTGGCACATCTTCATACAAGGGTGTTTGCATAAGATTGCCTGTAGGTATATTTATTCATCATGTACCAATTATAAGTTTACAATATCTCTGCAAGTTGTATCCAGTAAACAGCCCTACAATTCTTGGCCCTCCCATATAGACCGCAGCAATTTACAGGTTATATATGGAATGAACATGCTCCTCACCTTGCCATGGTCTGATGTTACACTTATGTGGCTACTACATTTGTTTATACTTGCCAAAATCCTAATAAGTGGAAGATGCAAAATGCTGCAAAGAAGGAAAGCTAATGCTTATGCATAATTGCATATTCCTTGATTGTGCAGAGAGACACCACTGGGTTAACTGCTGAGAATAAGGAACTTAAACTGCGGTTACAAGCTATGGAGCAACAAGCACAACTTAGGGATGGTATGTAAGATCAGGAGTTTTTGCCTTTTTTTACTGGGGCATTTAGCATCTACATAAACCAAAGTAATTGCATCATCTTTTCTACCTACATTTGAATGTAGTTAAATGCAAGTGGTCTAAGAATTATACTGTGACACATTTCTCACATAATTTACTATTACAAACACACATGCATGCACATACACACAAGTACACACACGCACAGAGTGAGAGGGGCATAGACATCACAGAATTCTAAATGTCTGCGACCTTGAAACCAGAAGAATTGCCAGCACCAGATGCAAACCAAGTAATTTTCTTCAAATTGGCCAGATCCTAAGCCAACTAGGCACGTGGAAACCTTACATAAAGAAAGTTCCATAGAAAATTTGAGTTTGGCTCTGTCTCTGTCTGATTTTGGGATACTTTGATAGATTAGCTTCTATTACCCCTTTTTTTCATTGAATGCTGTTTAGGAAATGAAACAGTAAGAGTGAGGAATTAATGGTTACATGTCTCGGTAACTTTTGTGCAGCTTTGAATGAGGCTCTGAGGGAAGAGGTGCAGCGGCTTAAGATAGCAACAGGGCATATTCCACCTGTCAATGGAAATCCTTTTAACCGGGTCTTGGCTCCTCAATTCGCCTCCCATCAGCCACCTTTACCTCACTTTGGAAGTCATCAAATGCTGCAGCAGCAACAACAGCAGCAGCAACAGCAGCAGCACGTGCCTCAGCCATCTAACACTAACCAGACAAATGGGCAACCCCAAGCCTTCTCAAACTTCAGCCAAAGGGTTTGATGCCACTGTAGAGACCTTATCTGTGGGAGTAGTTTGAAAAATAGCAATCATTTCACTAGTTGAATTTTGAACATGGTAGCATGTGTATGTATTGCAGGTAAAGGCTGTGAATGTATGGCTTGCTGCTTGCTACTAGAGCTCCTTGTGAAGTATAAGGTGTTATCCCTTCAGTTATGATAATCTTGTTCTTGATCTGAAACACAGCATCCTAATCTGGCAGAATTCCACGTGCATCCTGTAACAAGCCCGCCTTGTTTATACCTACAATGTATTGTTAGATTAAAGAGCGACACGATAACAATGATGTATGGATGAACACTGCTGATTTAATCGTATATTGGATGCCTGCAAATTAACCATGCAGCTGAGCACTGACGGATAACTCGGCATTGCAAGTTCCATCTGTTTTGTCTTTCTCGGTAACTTAATGGTCATGAGCGCCATCCTAATGATCTCTGTATCATTGTTTGGTACATAAAGTTTACCTCTTGTAATTCTACTTTACTCAAGCAAAAATGATAACTTTACCAAAAAATATAAAAATAAAAATAAAAAATGGTAAGAACACACACAGAATTTACCAAAGAAAATTGAAATGCCGGCCGATGCGCGAGCGGCATGTCAACCGACTAGTAGCCCTTCGTATGTGCTAATCTCCTTATATTTTTGCCCGGGATGGGGGTGAAAGACACGCGTGTCCCCCGTCTTCCAAGGCCCATTGTTGATCTCGACAAAGCCCTGTTACACAATTCTGAAAAACTCCGGTGAGGAGAGAATTACCCATCTGCCGAGGGAGCTTGTGAACACACGAATTTTTGGCAGATGTCGCGATCCCTGCTCATCCCTCTTCTGGCCCGAGCTTTGCTCTTTAGGGACTAAAATTTAACCCATAATCAACTTACGGGACACTAGTACTTCTTCCTGAAGCACGTCACTTTAGCCCGTTGACCAGTTAAGAGGTTTTTCTTTTGTTTTTTTCTCTCTTTTCGAGTCTGTCCTTTTCCTAACCGACTAGTCGGGTCTTCCTCAAAACCTCCATCAAGACTTGACTCGTCTGAGTGCCGAGATTTCTCGGCCAATTGACTCGTCGGCGGTTATCCGAAGGCCTCATTGCCTCGTTGTCAAACTCCTCGCTGCGCTTTCCCTTGGGCTCTGTGGTTTGGATGCCGAGACGTGAATCCATTCTCTGCCCCGTTCGCAATAACGTGATGCGAGGGCAGTGGGCTCGGTCCCGCAAGTTTCTTGAGGACGATAAGTCAAGAACCTCATGCATTTCTATTTTCTTTTGAGGGGAAAGAAGCACCATGGCTAGCGTGCTTTATCAGGTTTCGTTATCATAAATTCATATGTTAAATAACACAGGAGTGCAACTCGTTATGATGAGAAGATTGTACAATCTAAAAATTTCAATCCCCATTTCTCAACATAGTGCAGTACCATAAATTACACGGAATCTCCCAAAGCTCAAATTTATGGCCTCAACAGACTGGTCCACATTACGGGGGCGGCTGATCTTCTTTGAGATTAAACTCAATTTCACTCGACTCGCAGCCTGCAATCGAGACATTAAAATAGACCAAGTGATTTTGGTCTATCAACTTGGAAAGAGAGAAAAAAGAAAAACGCTGCGACTCAGTGATTCAAATAGAATCAGAATGGTTCTGCTACAAAAATGGCTGCAACAACAATCTCTGATTAGCTCTCACTCGCGAGAATGCTTCACTTATGCAGTGCACAGGTACAATTCTTGCTTCCAATATCTGTGGCGACACAGGGAGGACTTACTTTTCCGTCCCCATACCAAGTTGAGCGCTTCTCAATTAATTCACTCAAGAAATCATCCAGCTTGTCAACTGTGACATTGGGCATCACCACAATGTGTGCAATATTTCCTTGGCAAGCTAGCTGCCACCGGCGAGTAAATTCCTCATCCAGTGGGCGCTCAAACACAACTGTGCTGCTAAGTTCATTCAACATAGCACTAATTCCGGCATCACGCAAGCGTTCCTGCAAATAGTGTGCACTCCTGAGACACTTCTGTACTTCTTTCTGGAACCCCTTGTACCCTTGTCTGTTAAGGGTGTACCAAAGAAAAATAGGAGCATGGCCATTCCGGCTTCCCATGATTGTGGCATCTCTTGAAGCAAGGTACTCAACATTCCTTGACAAAACATTTATATACTCCATCCTGGTTATCTGAACACCGCATGGCATAGGGCATCCCACAAACTTGTGGCCCGAGACACTCACACTTCCAATTGGCTTTTTGAAAGTAACTTTTGGTGCCTGTACACCAACAAGAAGAAAAACAGGAAAAAAATATCGCCGAGTACAAAAGATAATTATTCAGGAGTTCTAAGTGAATCCTGTTCCAAAGATAAGAATGTTGATTGACCCATAAACCACTAACACAGGATCATTTTAAGCTTCTTTAGTTTACAGACAAACAGGACCATGGTTCATCAATGACCTACCAAAACAAAGTAGCTCTTTGCTAACAGGTTGAAATTACAATACACTAAAATGGCTACAATGAAAATATGAGATTTTCAGTGCAAATGCTTGTGCTGCTGGCACATCAGAAATATTGCAAGTTGATGATTAGATTCTTTTATTCATTCAGCAAAAACAATGAGGTTCCTTTTATATTATAGCGAAGACAAACCAGAATAAAATAAAAGGGGGTTGCAACGTGAAAAAAAAAAAATCCAGAAATTTAGAACTTTTTGGTAAAAACAAGTGGAACAAGAGTAAGAGAGCAAATGTGCTGCATGGAACATCTTTATGCTCAACTCATGAGCCTTTTGATAATGGAAAAGGAATATGAAACACTTACAAGTTTGACAAAAGGAATCATAAGTCCAAATAATGCTCCGTCACAGTGAATGTAAAACTGATCGTGAGAAAATCCACATTCTTCAAGGGTTTGTATCACAAGATCAAGGTCATCCACAGCTCCTTTGACAGTTGTGCCTGCAACAAGATTAATTCATCAAGAGAAACTCATCATGCCCAAGTACACAACACAATCTTTTGTGTGCATGTGTGTGTGTGTGTGTGTGTGTGTGTGTGTGTGTGTGTGTGCAAGAGCGAGAGAGAGAGAGATAGAGACCTATGTTAATGTTAATAATGGCCGGTTTGTCTTTGTTAGCAAGTAGTTTGGCCTTGAAATCAGCACAATCAATCTCGCCAGTGAGTAGACAGTCAACCTTCACACATTCCATTCTATACATCCGAGCTGCCTTGAAGACAGAATAATGTGACTCTCGTGATGCATAAAGAATTCCATTAGGAAGCACTTCCCTTCTGCAAAATCAGAAGTGTTTACTGTGACACACCTGTCCAACACATTATATAAATTGTAGATGTTATAAATATATGAGAATTCCATGCTAACAGATGCTAACCCAACTAGAATCCCATGAAGATTGCCTTCTGTACCACAATTTGTTATGTAGCCCCAGTATTCATTTTTGTCTATCTCCCACAGACGGGCAAACCAATCCAAAACACCTACTTCAAACTGCCTTGAATGGACACCATAGTTACTTTCTATAAATGGATCCCCAAGATTGTTGATGGAGAAATGCTGCAACTGTGAAAGAGCGCCGTAGTCAAAGTCCAAATTGTATGGATAACCTGCAAGTGATATCACCATTTGAAGGTAAGAACATGATATTAAATGTTCAGAAAAAAGTAAAAACGCTAACTATTTGGTAGAGTGAGAATAGTACAAGAACTACAGGCAAGGTGAATTGCCCACAAATGTTCTGATCATAATGCCGAGGAAAAAAGGCATAGATTTATCACTCGGCATTCAGGTCAATAACAGAGGGTTATTGTTTCATGTCCCAAATTAGGAAATCATAAGTTAGAGGCTTGGTTTCTTAAGTGACGAACAATACCACAACAACAACAAAGCCTTCACTCCAAATTTAGTTGGGGTTAGCCATTCTATCACGAACTCAGTTTGGTGTCCGATCCAACTATTCTAAATCCTTCATAACCAAAGAATGTGACAAACAAAAAGCCACAGAAAAATATGCATCTTTAAGCTTTTAAACTTGTGAAAACAAAAAAAAAAAAAGGCAAATAAACGATCATAAACAAGGATTCCTTACTACTGGGCATTCAACACCTTTTAATTCAATTGTTGACAACTAGAAACACCATTTTCCCAAAAGACTAGTCAAAACAAAGAGATACAAAACTTTCAATCTCATGTAGAAATCATCAATATCTTCCATACAGTTCAGCAACTAAACATTTTAATTAATAAACAACACAAAGAATAATGCCAGAAATTTAGGAAAATTGTTTTCCCAGATCCAACTTTCTGACACAAAGGGTTAGAAGAAAAACCAATTAATTCTCTAGTCAGAATATCGCAGTAAGCTACCAGTAACTTCAATCCCCCTAAATGATGCAACGAAGGACCAAAATTTCCAAAATTTAAACATCAGTTAAAAGGAAAAAATAAAATAACAACAACAGCATTATGATTACCTAAATGAAACTTGGTCCTTTCGATCAAGGTCTTTCGGTAGCGAGCCAAGACGCCAGCCATATAAGCATCCTTATCGCCGGTGAAATCGTCGTTGGCCTCGGGCTCCGTGACCTCGAGGCACGAGGCGTGTAAGTTCTTCCCCAAAACAATATCCTTACCATTTGGCTTCTTCTCGATCTCCGCTGCTTCTCTGCCGTCAATCTTCCCATTCGCCGCAACGACGGGAGACGGCGGCTGCGCTTCGAGCACGGCCGTCGGATCGAAGTCCTCCGCCAACAGCTCCGCCTTCCCGCCGTTCGCGCGTGGCACTGAACCGACTTCCATGGGCCTCTAAAAGCGAAATCAAAGACGCGCCACTTGAGATCTAAAACAGGAGAGAGAGAGAGAGAGAGAGACAGATTAGAACACCGGACTGGAGTGGCGCTTCCTAAGGATCAAATAGAGGGAGAGCTCGGCTACCGTTTTGAATAAATCAAGTTGGGGTTTGCTTCCTATTTATAGTCGGAATAACCATGGCCTCTCCTTTTGTCTAGTCTTCTTTTCTTTTTCTTTTTTTTTTTGCACGTGTAGCGGTGTCGTCTCCCACGTGCTTATAATAGCAAAGGTAGATATTTGTGAAACTTGATTGATAGCCTAGTTCGTTACTTCGAGAGCGTCCACGGCCACCAAGGAAATACGTGTTCTTGAATCTTACAAGATTCTCCGCGGTGGTCCCACCATGGGCTTGCCGATTGTACGGTACAATTAGTGTAATTCTTCTCGCCCAAAAAAAAAAAAAAAAAAAAGTACACAACGATAGGGCCAAAGTTGCAAACTATGTCCCCGAAAACGCTAGCGTCACCAAGGAGAATCGTTTCAGTGTCCCCTCGGCCATGCTTATTTTGGGAAAAGGAAACGGAAAAGCGCTCAAACAGAGACATGAAGGGCCCCCCCCCCCCGGGGCCCGGCCCCTGTTGCCGAAGCCCGACTTGCGGGCGTGGGAACGGGTGCGGAGAGATCGAAGGCCAACGTTCAAAACATGTTTTTATGCACTAGCTTCGAGTTAAAATATTTTCGTTATGTTTTTTTAATAATAAAATATAATATTAAATTTAAAATTTAATAATTATTATAATTAAATATGAATATATTAAATTAGGACAATGATCCTGTTAAAAATAAGCTATGAATTTTCATTGTTGGTTATTTCTCCTACCTCCCAAAATAAAATATAGAGTAAATCTATTTTGACTTGCAAATTTAATAACTATTAGAATTAATTTAGTGAATTGACAAGGCATTTGGGTTAGATTCAGCAGTCAATCCAGAGAGAGGAGGGCGAGTGTGCTCGCCGCCGGGCATGGACCTCATGCCCAATCAGCCGCCTCTTCGTCCTCTTGTTCTCCGCCATCCTCACCGTCATCGCCACCACCAGCGGCAGCCACGTCTCCTGGCCACGTGTCCCTAATTCCATTTCTCCACGTGTATGATCCGGATCTATACCGGTAGCTTAGTTTTGATCTCATTTTTTTCAGCCTTCAGTTCTTTCCACCCTGTCCATCCCTGGGGACGATTTCCCCAAGTCTGCAGCCCATTGACTCGCAGGTTCAAGGGCCTCCTCCGGCTGGGCTCGGCCTGCTCGCGGCACGGCAAGGTCGTCGCGGAATCGGCTAACAGCGTGATGGTACTCGCCGATCTCCGGGCCTTGTACTTATCGACCATAGTCGACTTCAAAAACCCAGAAGCCCAATCTTAGTTTTGGACTCCTGTTTTCGCTTTATGTGACATTGGATCGCCCTGGAGGTCCCAATGGAAGCTCTTTGCCCGCAAGCTCTCCAATCTCCACTCTCCCAATAACAACAGCGACCCTTCGTTACTCGGTGGCCGGGCGTTTCACTTGGTTTGGAGCTGGATTGATAGGGTGCCAGGGGGTGGTGGAGATGGGCTCTGGAGGGCGTCCGTTTTTGAACCCCAGGGTTACTCAACTTTCAATGAAGTCTATTATCAAATTTAATGTTACAGACGGTGGACTCAAATTTTTGCTCGAATTGAATTTAGAAATTTGCTGCGTGATCATTTTGATTACTATCTGCTTTTGAGTTATCAATGAATGATAAGAAACATGTTGTGACCTGTGATGTTCTTACTTCTTTCTTTGTCCTACCATTATTTTTGTTTATTGGTTGAGGCTGGTTTTCGGGGTCTATGCATCATACATGGTTTTCGGTTCAATGCCACTTCTTTGCAGTACTTGTAATTGGTATATATGTTAACCCTCGCTCCTTGCCTGAATGATGCAGTTTGTGCCATAAATAAATTTTCCACATTGCCTTTGGGAATACCCTTCTTTCCTTCTTCGCACGAACGGCAGTGCAGTTGGTGGGATGTATCTCACCATATGGAAATGCAGTCTTCACTTTTTAACAATTTTCTTTGGTAATTATAGTTGGATCCATACAAGGTGTGTATAGTTGGCAGCTTTGTAGGAACTCTTTAGGATCATCCTGAAATTTCTTTTGAGGAGATATTGAGAAGTTATTCCATTTCATTTGAAATTTACACACGACAACCTGGTCAGGTCACACGTCTGGGTAATTTGGTGACATTTCTGTGTAAACATGAGAGATCAGTAGTTTGTATTTTAGTTGTGCAAGTTGCCTGTTATTAAATTTTAGCTCTTATTACAAACATCTACGAGGCTCTTTCGGTCTTTGCAACTCTATCTTGGCAGTGCACTTCTACGAAGCTGTACCGAAGCTGTTGTTAAGGCCCTCATTTCCAAGAACAAAATCAACCAGCAGTTAGACAGAGTAGGAAAACACCTCTGTTGAACTTAGTAGGAAAACTCTTCTTTAGCAATGTGAAGATATCCTCTCACAACATTCGCTCCTCTTTTTCAATATGCAACTCCTCATACTCTACAGATTTTGAAGCCCCAGTAATCTCATAATGGACTAATTAAACCTGCACTCGAAAAGCTGTGAGCTAGGGAACCAGAAAATGCAGTGTAATTTATGTCCTTATGAAATGCTTGTACCGAGGTCATTGATGTAACTTGACAAAATTTTACGGTTAGACTGAAACCACCAGTCCTTGGAAGTTTACCTTGTACCATAAGAGAGTCTTTTCACGATTTCAAAGTTCAGCTAGTGGACCATAGTTGGCTATCTGTTATGATTCACTTGAGTTCTGACAAAATCCTTGTTCTTCCCCACAGCCATGTGGTCATACATGAAATGTAGGCAAACTGGTTCGGCGAATTCTGCCGTTCATCTACCTGTTACTGCTTTTTAAAGTTCTTCAACCATTTGCAGTTGTCCTCAAAGAATTATCTCTCTGCCAGGAGAAATCAACCACTAATGCTGACCATTGCCTTCCTTCCGTGATGTCCTTGCCAAGAAGACGAACCTCTTGTTCTTCTTGTTACCCGAAGGATTGCTTCCTTGCCACTGATTCGTACAGATTTCATGTATTGGAGAGCGCCTGCAGCATCTGGAAGCTTCCTTAGTCCTTGGGTCTAGAAACAAGCTTGGGTAATGTTAATGCTGGAATGTCTCTGCAACTTTAGGACACAACAAACTCAACTGAAAGATACATCAATATCACTGGATGGTTTCCCGTCAGACCCGAAGCATCCAGTGTTTATGGAAGTGTTACTGGTTTATGCAGTCAGACCCGAAGCAAGACGCCATCTCGGGGCCTTAAAGGAATGGACTCCCGTCAACAAAAGCATCAATCGCTGGGTACTGTCACCATTCAACTTCTGAAATCCATCAAAATTATATACTACTTCGTATTAATTTCACTTCGTTAAACAAGGGCATCGAATTTGCATTTGCCTTGTATCCAAAATAAGCTTTCAATGGAAACGGTGCCTGACTTTGTCGAGAAAGCTGAGACGATTGCATAGATGCTTCTGGTTCAATATGGATGTAAGTGGACGCCATTGTTTTGAGTGAGAACTTGACCGCTGAGATCTTCGATTGGAGCTCACAGCTTTGCAACAGTCCTCAAAAAATATTTGCGCCTTCGGTACATTGTAAGGATGTTTATAATTATTGTTATTATCAGTTAATTACTTTGAATTTGAAATTTTTAACTTTAAAAATGAAATTAGTATCAAGCTTATTGGCAAACTTGAGATTTTTTTAAAAAAAATTTAATTTAATTTTTTATGTTTTTTTTAGATCTGTAGAGGAGAAGGCCGAGCAATCAAAAGGGAGGGAGTGGACGAGGGAAGGGCAGGCGTTGGAACCCCCGCCTCCCCAGTGGATGAACTCAAAACCTTTAATGCTTAGTAAGTACATCTTCTATCCAACATTTGTTCGGCCCAATCCATGGGCTTCCGGATGAAAAAATTCACTATGATGATATAATATGGTTTTCTCTCCGTTCTAGTGTGCATTATTGAACTACTCACCTCGATCAATCCGTATGATATACATACGTGTAAACTTTGTTCCACCGTGATGGGTGCAATTTGAGAAATAAGATCAACCCAGGAGCGCATGGTTGAGAGGTGCGGGTACAAAGAGACGGTTTCGCTTTTTCACAATCGGAAAAAGGACTCTATGCTATGTTGCTTGGGTCGGGGGGGGGGTTGGAATGGGAGACCACGCCATAAAAAAAAAAAAATTTCACTGCCAACATATTCTTGGACCTAGCCCAAATTATAACCAAATGAGACTAAATTCAGTGAGTTGGATATGCCTGGTTTCGCATTTCTTGAACAATGTCAAGATATTTTTGCTTTCATTGTCACTGTTTAATTCGGTAAATTTTCTAAAAGAGTTCCAAATATTATACATTAAATTATGTTTCTCATCGTATAGTTGCTAATGAATTCACAAACACAAGCAATGGTAGGGACTGGGGAGTCTAACTATGCATGGTTGCTAGCTGGTTCACGCGTGAGAATATGCTCTGGAGGCACTGGAATCAAATAAGAAAAGCCCAAAGTCCTTTTGGAAGCTTATGGCCACGGGGACCATGCAATAAGTTTGGGCCATACAAAAATCCGCTAGTCCTTGTTATTGCGATGGCTATCTCTTCAATGATTTCATGTTGGTAGAGACAATTGCTGCATCTTTCAGTTTCATATGCGGCTTACGAGAACGCAAGTCCAATTTCTCGGACCATTTCGGCCCTACTTCATGCATGTGCATAAAAAAGATAGTTGCATAGCAAATGGTTGACAGCTAGCTAGCTAAATTAAAGTGTATGGGGACCAGCGGCCACTAAAAAAACAAAAGTAGAGATCAATCCAATTTTGACTAGTAGCCTGAAATTAACTAATCCTCGTCAGCATATATCTGTGCATTGATAAGTTCGACATCCAAGGCCTACTGTATATTGACAGTCAAGTTTTGGGATTAACCTGGCTAAGATACGTATGTATACTGCCAATAATTCCGCTCTTTTCATTGCAGGGCACATACGCAGACTACCAGAGAAGCAAAAACGAAGAGGATATGTGCGTATATATTCAGTAATGCGCGTCAATTTGCACCATGATGAACCACATGTGCAAATAGTCCGCAAGCATGTCTCCCTTCTGGAAGGGTTTCGTACGAAAGCGTGTGATTCATTTATGTTAATGTTATGCGATCTAGAAGAGAATCCATAGGTATGCTACGAAGACGATTTATGTACTTAAATTTCTGATGGGATTTTGTTATTGTGCACCATCATTTTCATAATACAAATATGCTTCTCAAATGACTTATTTCAAGCTTGTAAAGAACGCACTTGCACCAACGGGAATTCTAATTTCAATAGATTCTTTTATTGAAAAGTTTAACATGACGACAAAGGTTAGTCTATGGTTTGCTTGCGGTATGCAACAATGGACTTTTTCACAACAAAAACAACAATTATTTTATCATGAGTGTAATGAGAAAAGAGGATAATGAATTTCCTCAATTTAAAAAGAATCGTGAAAACACATCAGCTTGTGCAACCCCAACAAAATTCTGAATCTCTAGCTATTCGAGGCTTAGATGCATAACGATGAAAATACGTACTTTCATTGACGATCAAGAGATTGTCAATCAAGCATATGTATTTTGTGAGGATGATAAACTGATAATCGAACATATGTGTAACGACAAATTTGCTGTAGATACATGCAATTAGAGCTGGATGGCTAGTAAAAATCATTTGCCTGATGAATATTTGCGTTTTGAATGGATGGGGATGGTGCATGTAGAAGAAACGCAAAGGAAGGTGGACCTCTTAAAATCTTCTTTTTTTTTTTTTTTTTTTTTTTTTTTTTTTTGGAGGAAGCGACTAGGGAGTCAGACCCTCTTGTCACAGGGAAACAGAGGCCCGTTT
The DNA here is from genome assembly GCA_019804595.1 of Bruguiera parviflora. Lineage (NCBI taxonomy): Eukaryota > Viridiplantae > Streptophyta > Magnoliopsida > Malpighiales > Rhizophoraceae > Bruguiera > Bruguiera parviflora. The sequence goes on from CM034050.1 coordinate 2,737,572, forward strand.
GCTCCTCCTTTTTTTTTTCTTTCTTTTTTTTTTTTTCAAATTGAATATTAGGGAGACCTACGGCTCCCTGTGGAGAAGAATCTCATCCCCTAATCTTTTTCATTTTTTAAATTATATATGTCGGTCGGTCCGCAATTAATTTATACTGGTACATGTGGGGTTGGAGGGTCAGTGATAATTTTAAAGGCCGTATCTGATTCTTAGCATATATATATATATAATTTTATTATAATTTTTTTCCGTTTGACTATTCTTTTCCCTCAAAGGGGGTTTTGCATTGTACGTGATGATGAACCCCATTTGCGTGAAGATAAGGATGCTGTCATGTACTCTTTGCAGAGTGTCTTTAACCGACACTTATGCAATTAAATTTGTAACGTACAAGAAGAAAATGAGAGAGACAGAATTGTTGAGCATCTCTACCTCTGTTTTTTTTTTTTCACTAGACTATCTCTTTCTTGGGCCATCAAGTTGGCTTTCATATCATGCATGTAGGAAATAAAATGGAGAGCGGAAGTTTTCATTTTCTTTCCTTATGCGCCACAGTAAATTTTTCTGTGCTTTAGAAGCATCCATACCTGAGTAGGTGTGTATATATATATATATATATATATAAATATATACATCTCGTTTTCTTTTCAAACATATCAAAGACACTGCAGCACGTACACATGACCTTCATTTTATATCGGATCATGTGATCATGTCCCCGTTGCCCCTTTTACTACCTGAGTAGGTGTATATATATATATATATATACATCTCGTTTTCTTTTCAAACATATCAAAGACACTGCAGCACGTACACATGACCTTCATTTTATATCGGATCATGTGATCATGTCCCCGTTGCCCCTTTCACACACACACACACACACACACACACACACACACACACACGCATATATAAACACATACACACCTCATTTTCTTTTCAAACATATAAAACTCTGGACACGATAGTATGAGCACATGACCCTCAATCACTCAGCAGGATCAATCAACTTTACAGGGGTTGGACCCTTTAAAATCGGATCATGTGATCATGTCTCCATTGCCCCGCTCAATGATTGATAAATTTTCATGCAAACTTGACGTGTCCCCATTCTCTCGATAACTTCTTTTGTATTTCATCAAGAACCAGGGAACATTCCGCAAGTGGGTGTCATCTAATTAGCCCGTTAAAACGTTTTAGAGTTGTTTTCAGCAAATAAGGGTTGAATCTAACTCGCATATAAGAAGTAGAGTTCGTGAGAAAGAATGGACTATTTTTATTGTATAAGCCACTGGGGGCGGCTACCGAAGGAGCGAAAAGAAAGAGAAAAAGTTGTTAGTTGGGCTTCTACATATTACATGTGATCACTTTAGTGGTGGACCAAGAAAAATGGAAGGATACAAATTGCTTATCTTGAGATGGGGAGGATGCCGGTCAGAAAACCCACAACTTGATATAATAGATTAAGTTCGCGTGCACCTACTCTGATATTCTCGTGTGCGCGCGTGTTACCGATCTTATGTGGCACACAAAATGACGAAATGAAATCTCCCAAAAGAATAAATCAAGCTTGCATATGTAGGTAGAGTGATGGAAAGACTATGGTATTAAGGAAGATCAGTTAACTATTAATCTGTTTCCATAATTGAATATTTGAACGCTGATATATAACCTACAGCATGCGTTTGTAGAGTGAGGAATAGAAGGGATTTGGACCAGTCATTTCAAATTTAAAATTAAATTGAAATCTTTTAAAAGAATTATTGGTTGAGTGAGTTAGTTATGTATTGCTTCTTCTTCTTCTTCTTCTTCTTTTTTTTTCTTCCTTTTTTCTTCTTCGAGATGATTGAACGACAATAATCGAGAGAGAAACTTAATGCTGGTATTTTGCTGCGTCAACCCTTTTTTTTTTAAAATTTATTATTTAAAATAAATAAATTTTATTATATATATATATATAGAAAAATTCAATCGAGTCCAATATTGAGTTGAATTTACATTCACGTATACGCGCACGAGAGGACACATAAATATTGTTTGGGGCAAGCACAAGACGACGAAACGGTCTCGTGGGTGGATAACTATTATTCGAGAATACGAGGATCGTGCATTAATTTGTAGAAGTTTTGAAAATCGGATACATAACCGATCCCTTTTAACAAAGCTGAAACATATATGGCACAATTATTACAATTCTCGGAATACATATGAAATGATCTTCTTTTTTTTTTTATTTAATTTTTTAAGGGACATTTCATTAATTTAGTTAGCAAACATGGATACTTCAATGAACACGCTCTTCCGAGTTCATGCAGCCATCCCCACCTTTTATTACTTCCTGCAAGTAAGAAACAGTTGGAATGTATGTAAGCAATTGGACACGGCATTGACTATTGGTGAATTGAGAATTAAGAAAATGCCAAATTAAGCGAGGGTCTTAAATGTGAGTTTGAGGATAACATAGACTTCACTCGCAAGTCATAACAGTGACAAATTAATGCATGCATGTATAAAACACCCTGAGGTTACCTTGAAACTATGGTTGCCATAGCCTAGTAGGGGTGAGGAGGAGGAGGTGATGCATAGGTGTAATGCGGTACGGGTGGGGGAGGAGACTTGTACTTGTAAACTGGAGTAGGAGGAGGAGGAGGAGGAGACTTGTACTTGTAGACTGGTGGGTGGGGATGGGGATGAGGATGGGGATGAGGGGGAGGATGAGGATGGGGGATAGGGTGAGGATGAGGGTAGGGGGGAGGGTGAGGATAGGGGTGAGGGCGAGGGTGAGGATGAGGATAGGGGTGAGGGTGAGGGTGAGGATGAGGATAGGGGTGAGGGTGTGGCTTGGGCACCGGTGGAGGTGGCGGGGGAGATTTATACTTGTAGACTGGTGGAGGTGGCGGGGGAGATTTGTACTTGTAGACCGGTGGATGTGGACGGGGATGAGGTTGAGGATGGGGTTTGGGCATCGGCGGAGGTGGCGGGGGAGATTTGTACTTGTAGACTGGTGGATGGGGTTTGGGCACTGGCGGAGGTGGTGGGGGAGATTCGCACTTGGGTGGATGTGGCTGGGGATGGGGATGGGGATGGGGATGGGGGTAGGGAGGGGGTTTGTGCACCGGCGGAGGCGGTGGGGGAGATTTATACTTGTAGACTGGTGGAGGTGGAGGAGGTGACTTGTACATGTAAGGGTGGAGTGGAGGAGGAGGAGGAGGTGGTGACATGTAGGAGTAATGGGATGGGTGGTCTGCTGTGATTTGTGCCGGCAGGCTCAGGGAGACTGTTAACACTAGAAGAGTGGCAACGAGAGAGGCCACCGAAGACCCCATTTTCCCCTCAACTTCAGCTGCAATTATAACTGGGTTTTCGGTTATACTTCTCAGGCAGCCCTCTCTTTGCTTTATATAAATATTGTCTTTTTACCATTTTGACGCCCATCCCAATCGCGGTAAAATTGACTTTCGTTTCATGGTATTTACACTTCGTAGAAATACCAAGAAATAAAGTAAACCACAAATGAGGCTATACCCGTTTGGACAGGCGGCTTTTGGCGGGTTTTAAACAATAATCATTTGATTTGGCTTTGGACTGGTGCCGGAGGTTCCAAGCTCAGAGGGGAGGGGAGGGGAGAAGAATGGTACGTACTTCAGTCTACAGTCCTATCATTAGTATAGCCTTTGCGGTACAATTATGGCGTTCTTTTGGCATTTTTTTATGTGATGCGCCTAACTTTTCATGATTTTTTAAGCGTCCTGACCAGGCGGCCGTGACTTGAATCCTCCCCCCCAAAATCTCCTCTTCTTTATCTAAATCTCTCGGTCTCCCATTATTGCAAATTGCAAACTGTAGAGTCCCCTTTTTCTTCCCTCCAGTGATTTCAAAAGCGTTACTGCGGGTGTAACAAAATTGGAATCACGAATAACACGTTGTCATTATTGTGATGGGAAACTTCAATGGTTCCAAAAACATTCAGCCAGAAGAGGACTCATGCCCCATGTTTAACATTTATTTAAATCTGAGCACATGCGACCCGGGGTTTGTATTAACTATAAATAATTCTACATTCTACGGATTTTTTTTTTTAATAAAAAAATTATTTTATTTTTTATGTGCTAAGCGTGATTAACATATTATTTAGGAAGGAAACGGTAGTATCGCGTAAATGTAAACTGTATCTCTTCCATTCCAAAACCCGCCCCAAGTTGTTATCCCTCGATGTCCAGTACCCAATAGAAAAGGAAACCATTAGAGAGAGAGAGCGAGAGAGAGAGAGAGTATCCTCCATTTTGCTCAATTGCTCTCGCGCTTCTTTTAGGACTACTAACTGGATTTTAAAAAAGGGAGAGCATTTTCTTTCACAGTTTCTTTTTTTTTCTCTCTTTTTCTCCTTTTGTTTTGGTTTCTTTTATCTCATCATAAAAAATGGCTCTGTGCAATTAAATATTTGCCACCGACAGCCCCGAACTCTCAAAGCGAATCCACTACTAGAGTAGCAATATAATCGTAATATTATAAGACCAAACCACATGGTATCGCTTGATAATCGAAAAGTTGTTTGCAGGGGTAGGTGGAGAGTGAAAGACCAAAACCGTGTCATCCTTTTTTTACTTCTATCTGAAAGGGTGACAGCACAATGTACGAGTAGTTAAAGCTGTCTTTGAATCTTCTTATACGCTTGGAATTTGAGAAACTGTATAGATTAATTATAGAGGAATATTTGCATATCGCTGAACGCGGTGGTCTTATCACAAAGGTCTTTTTTACTCTTTCTTGCTTTAAGAAAGGAATATTTACGTGCCAATCTCCCCCCCACCAGTCAATTTTCTTTAACAATGTGGGGAGGATGTACGTACAGCCGTGACTCATCAGATTTTGTCGTTTTCATATGATTTTTACGTGCAAATGGACGTCGTTGCATGTTTTTCTCTTCTCCTTTGTGTTTTTTCTTTTTCTTTTTTTTCTTTGGAAGAAAAGAAAAGAGATTGGCATGGCGGGGCAACTTCAATGATAACTGGGCCAATCTTTCCTTACAATTTTCCTTACTTTCCAGTTTGCGTTTTGAACTACGATACATAGACATCACCTAAACGACGACTAGCCTGCTGCTTGGGACCATTTTGTGAAGGAAAATTTGCTCTAGTCTTCGAATCATCATATATCCGTATAATTTTCGTTCCGAGATGGTCACTGAAAGGGGATGTTCCTTAACGAAACCCTTTGGCTGGGCTTTGATCTTAGCTTTTGACTTGTGTTATCAAGTTTTTTTCCCGTCTTTCCTTTTTTTTTTTTGTTCTTTTCTAACAAACTAAACATCAAACTTTAGACTTAAACTTAGAATTCATATGATTTTATCAGTGTACCTTGTAGCTAGCAGCACATTGTTTGGTCTTGCTTTCACTGAGAAAATTACTTTTTCTACCCTAAGTTTGTAATGTATTTACAATTTGTATCTTAAATTTTTTTAAATTATAAAAAATGTACTACAATTAATAGAAATTAATCTACTCAAAAAAAAATTATTAAATAATAAATTTCCTCTCATTTATAATCTAAAAAATTATAAATTTTAAATAAATAAATACTGTTATTCAATTCGTTATACACTTATCTTCAAATTAAATAGTCTCTCTTTTCAAAAATCTCTCTCTTATTAATTTTGATCTTTTCAAATTAACAAATAACAAGTATTATTTCTATTTGAACATTAAAGACGTCACTTCATTCCATTGTTCTAATTTTTTTAATTCTCATTATTATTTTTTTACCTAATTTTTCTCTTTTATCTTACTTTTAAAAAGATTCAGAAAATGGTAGTGGTAGATTAGCGAAAAAAATAGTGAAAGAGGAGAGAAAGTATGAGTGGTGGGACATATAAAATTTTAAAAAGAGATTAAGGGAAAAGTGATGGTAAGTGAATACAGATGGAGGTAAAGAAGGAGAGAGAGTAGAGTGGTAAAGTAAAATTAAGATAAATGAAATCTTAGAAAGAAAATAGGAGAACAGCAGTGGTGGTTGATGTGTTGTGATGGACAAAGATGGGGATTGAGGATTATGAAGTAGCAGTGGTGGTTAAGGCATTTTGTCATATTGAATTATTTTTAATTATACTTTTGTAGTTAAAGGTAATATATACTAATAATAAGTTAATAATTTTTTTTTTTTGTTTTGTTCACAATTATTGACATATTTTTTTTATAATTTTTAAAAACTTGAAATATAAAATGTAAATACACTCTAAATTTAAGGTTTTTTTTAAAAAAAAAAAAAAAAATCATGGATGCCGACAATACATCGCCATGGAGAACCCATCTCTCTCTCTGTTTCTTTTCTTGACAAAATTGATCCTCTCGTCATCAAATTCTTGTCCGGTCTTGCTTTCGTTCTTTCGATTGAAAAGGAAAGAGGACAGTAAGGTTTGCTGAAATTTTGATATATGGAAATCAAAGGGTTGGATAGGCTGTGATTTTGGAATTAATTTGAAATTTAAATTACTTGATATTGTGGAATGTAAATATCCTAATTTTCATTCCATAATTTAGCTAGAAACTATCCAAAAAATATGAGTTCATATGTGTGATATTTACAGGGTTAAATATTCACGAGACAATTAGTAAGTTAATGATGAAGGATTATCAACAGATTGTCACGTTGGGAAAAACATTGAGTGCTTCTTTTTTTAAAAAATAAAAAATAAAAATAAAAATTTTGATAATCAACACTGAGGCAGTTACTGATCCTGCAAAATTTTTAACCGTAATAGATGGGAACATAAATTGTTTCTATCCAATTATGGACTCGGGTATAAATAATATTATCTCGCATTCCCCGGCACAAAAATAATAATGGTAGGAGGACGACAGCTAGCTGGCTCGATGTGGGCCTTAATCAACTTAGACAGTAGCCGCCGATCGACATCTTGACTGACGTGCTACACATTAATTCTTTTTGGCTGTAACCTATGGCCATCTTGACTGAAGTGTTACATGGTTAAGAAAACCCCACTGAAATTTACAGCTGTGATTGATTGATCGGGGCTTCCGATTTCAGCTTCTTAATCTCGTTTTTGCAAAGAAGGAAAAAATAAAAATAAAAATAGATTTCAGCTTCTTGATCTCATAATTTTGTTTCTCGATCGCTGACGTTGAACGAGAACTATCTTGGGCTTCGGTGCATGCACCTCGAGCCGGAGCAAGTAATGTACAGTGACATAGACATTAAGAGATCAAACTCGATAGATTAAATTAATGGCTTGCATTTAGCCACTCGCCGAGGAGGAAGATTCCGTGTACGCGGACGCGGAAGGTGCCAAAAGGCAACTTCCATGAATAATTCACCTGTCCTTGGACCACCGAACAGAGGAGCAGAGATGCAAAGGGGGTTCAGATCCCATCTTACTTTTGCTTTCGTACTGTTTTTCAATTTAGGGACATGGGAGATAATGTATTTGCGTGACGCAGACTGCTATTTTTACTGACATACTTTCTTGATAAACCATCCGAACGGTCTATGCATTTCACAAAATCATGCACGTTTAATTTGTTCCTACGCAACGTATTTTGTAATTTTCGAGCCCCAAACTCTCGCTCAAATTGCTACGGTTTGCCAGCGAATAACTGGCAAGAAGTGAAAATTACGCTGCTGTGCATGTTTTCTGCACTGTACGTCCTCAGCATCTGCTGTGGTCAAATTTAGTAGAACAATGGCAGATGAGAGATGGCGTCCCGATTTAATGCTGACACTTACGGGCTTTGATATAATATGCTTCCAGTATATCTGGTGGGGAAAAAAATAACTAAATCTAACACACCTAATAATTGAACCTGCTCTTGGCGCGTTCGAGTCATTGTTTTCTGGCACCGTCACTGCAAGGATTGACCAATAATACCTAACGCCGAATCTGATTGATTGACTTTAAAATGGTTGCTATGGCCGTCGTTTATGGCTAAATATACGTACCGGCTGGTCTTCCATTCCTCTTAGCTTCTTCGTGATTCAGATATTTCCATTAGTCAGCACTTCGAGATCATCGAGGGAGAATATAGAGGTTTAGGGTTTGCGATTCATGCCGCGATTGATCTCACTTATTAAAAAATATAATAATAATTTATGATATTATTATCACTATGATTTGTACCCGTCAAAATTGAAGAGAGGAAGAATAATAATCACAAACCAAAATAAATAAATAAATAAATAATTATTTATGGGCTTTATTTTTTAATACGGAAATTCGGCCAGCGTTGCTTTTCCACCTCCAACACCGTCTCCCCCCCCCCACTCCCAAAAAAAAAAGCAAATCTTTTTTCCTTTTTTTTTATCCTCTTTCTTACTTATTTTCCTCGTCTTTTCTTTCTCTTTTTTAAAAAAAAAAATTAAATCTTTTGCACTCATCTTATTTTCCATTTACGTGACAATCCATTTTGGTTCCTTTTTCACATGGTGGCCCGCAAGAAATAGCCCTACCATCCCTAGTCCCTGCCTTCTTTCCGGCCTCCCCACCATTCGTGCCGGGGTTCTCCTAATTAATGAAATCATTGTAACAAAGTGGAGAAAACTAAGAATATATTGAATATATTCTTACCAATCAAGATTTTTGGTAATTAATATGGGGGCCGATTTCTATTTTGTTTTTCTTTCGGTGTGCGAATTTATAGTTTCGACTATTTATTTTGCATAAAACATGTTAAACTCTTGCAACGTGATCGTCCCATGGTCATGCATTCATACTACATAAAATAAATAAATAAATAAATAACAAGCAAGTAAAAGCAATCTTAGCATGACAGTTCACTAAGGTTGAAAAATGGACAGGGCAACGGTGATTTTTGTCAGCACTATAATCGTACCCAACATTCATCACATCAAACTAAAGCCAAATGATGGGCGTCTTCATACAAGCAAGCTTTAATTGGCCTCAGACACCAAAATAAGTGAAACAGGACTGAACAGAAATATCCCTAAGATCACATTTGCAATTAAATATACAGATGCCATATAAACATGTAGATGCCATATAAACATGCAGATGCCATAAAACGTGGGATCCATAATTTTTTTCTCTTTTTTTTAACAAGATAAGACTGAATGGTATCGGAAATGTAACACAAACCCCCTGTTTTAAAATTGGCTAATATAATGCTTGTTAACAAAATATGTATTTTAAATTTGTCACTTGCAGAACAATTAATTGTTTTATGAGGTACAGAGAACCGAGTAGGTTTGTATCAAAAAATTTAAAAATTAAATTAAAAAAAAAAAACGTGGTGGGTTTTACTTGGACCAGATGTATCTTTGGCTAGACTCTTTTTTTGGGGTCCTTGAACACTAGAGGTCATAAGAACGTGGTTGGACTGGAGGATACCGAAGCTGCGATTTGTTACTTGAAGCTTCCTTCTTCCTTTCCGTCACAGGTGGTTTCATCCTAAATCATCATGAGTGATTCTCTTATTATTATTATTTTTGTTTTCTTTTTTGTCCACATATGGCCTCTTGGAGTGTCTTCGAGCAGAAAAAAAAGGTAATCCTTCACTTCTTATTTTCCTTTTTCACCTTTTGTTTTCTTCCTTCCGGAGAGTAAGTGGCAGCATCATCTTGGGAATTATTTTCTACAGCGTAAAGACAAGAAATCCACGATTTACCTGCACCCATACCCAGAGGACATGGAACTGCACCACACGACATTCTCATTTATTAGAAATCGCCGTCGCTCAGTTTGGACGCAGCCCTCCAGAAGGGGGCCTAGAGTCACGCAAGAGGACAAACATCGCCTAGTCTCTCGATGGGCAAACATCAATCATGAAATTTTACGCCCGTAGCTTTTGTTACGAGGCCAACTATCCCCTAAAAAGGAAGCATCTTTCTAAACGGAAGTGACAGGGGGATTGAAAAAAATGTCGCAGCTCGTCTGATTTGTGGGCGTCACTTCATTGAAACGTTTTTTTTTTTTTTTTTAATTTCTTTTCTCTTTAATTTTTTTAACAAAACTCATTACATACACATAAAAATCAATAAAATGTGTAAATATCACGAATAAAATCATAAAATAATGCTCTTTTGGCATCTTTTATCAATCTTTATGTATATTTTATTTGATTATTTATACGCTTAGTTAACTCTTATGTATATTTATTAATTTTTATCCAAAAAATTATTTTAATAGAGTGACATGATCAAAGCGGGGCCACATTAGGCCCGCGTCGATTCCTGGAGTCCAAGTGATGGGACTCTCCGCTAGAGTTTCACTCATCATCGTTGATCTTTTTGATTAATCATCCGTGGGCGGCTCACCGTCAATTGGGCCCGATAAAGCTGTGCGGCCTTCAACCCACGATCTCCCCGTCTCGTTATGGCGGCACTTCAACATAAATTCTCGAGTTGGTAGTTTCGAGTTTCACTGTATGTGCTTAATTGATCATTAACGATCACAAATCAGATTCAATTCCCAAGGCTAAAACTAATGGATTTAAAACCCACACATCCAATGGTTCTCATCAAATTGCCTAAAACCAAAAATACTATAAAAAGTTTTAAACATCTGAACCCAAGCTGGACTGAAAGTCCTCGTCACAAATTACGAGCTGTGTGTGCTTCACATCCATTCTTCAACACTTTGCTTCATGAACTCTGGATACTACAAATCATACCGAACAATGAGTACAATAACGCTTTTATGTGTCGTAATTCAAATAATTCTCATCCCCAACCACTTACAGTTGATCTAAATTACTGATAATTAGCATGACAAGGACTCAACAATCTGGCTTGCAAGGTGATGGGGCATATATCGCCCAAATGCATACCCAAACAGAGATGAATCAGTACCAGAAAACTGACTTAAATTTCGGCTAGGTAACCTAAACACGAGTTCATCTTTTTCCACGACTTCCAAGGCCAATCTTGGACCTGGGTACCGAGAAAACGGCAACCTCGAATGGTTAGACTCAGGATTGTGGTCATCCATCTTATAACCTGCAGGTTCCATCCAAAATAGGTTAGCATTTGGTACACCATTCAGAAAAGCATAGTACCCGTAGTAGCATTCAATTCTTTGATTTTGGCGTCCAACCAAAAAGGTATTGCAATCCATCTCTATGTTATTAACTCAACCCAGAAAATCAATGTCCCTTGCATTAATTTCTGAGAAGTGACAAAATGTGAAGGTCATCACCTTGCAAGGTGTTAGGGCACATATCACCCAAATGCATACCCAAACAGAGATGAATTGGCACCAGAAAACTGACTTAAATTTAGGCTAGGTAACCTACACAAGAGTTCATCTTTTTCCACGACTTCCAGGGCCAGATCTTGGACCTGGGTACCGAGAAAACTGCAACCTCAAATAGTTAGACTCAGGATCATGCTCATCCATCTTATAACCTGCAGGTTCCATCCAAAAAAAGTTAGCATTTCGTACCATTCAGAAAAGCATAGTACCAGTAGTAGCCTTTAATTCTTTGATTTTGGCGTCCAACCAAAAAGGTATTGCAATTCATCTCTATGTTATTAACTCAACCCAGAAAATCACCGTCCCTTGCATTAATTTCTGAGAAGTGACAAAATGCCAAGGTCATCACCTTGCAAGGCGCTCAATGCAGTAGCCGCGCAGGCTGGACTTTCAAAATCAACAAAACAAAGGATAATAGGATCTCCGCGCTGCATTTATGGGCGAAGGAAACATTAAACTTCCATGAGAAGCCAACACACATTAAAGAGTATTAACCAAGTTCTGTAAACTGTCGACATATCTACTTACATGTTTGGATTCTTTGCTCACAAGTCTCAATTCTTTGTATCCCACAAAAGGGCGAAAGATGTCTGATGATGCAGTAAAGGACATGAGAAAAATATGCTTCTGCAGTTAAATAATAAGATAAGCAAGGGGGACATCCTCTTAATTGTTTAACACTGCTACAGCATCAAAAGGATACGAGCCACTTCCCTCCTCGTGCTATCAGGAGGAAGTCCCTCGACATATAAAGTGTTGGAAGCATCCGGAGGTAGGGGCACGGTTTCACGACCTGACCTAGCTATTGTGTTCATATGGGAGTGGCTGCCCAAGACAATGTCTCGACCATTTGCTGCAAGATCTGAAGCAGCAGTGCGAGGCCGCTCCATTATGGGAGAATCAACGATTGGAAGCCCGGTCATTCCACCGCCAACAGAGATTTCCATCCCTGTTCTGTTTAACGCACTAACTTCTTCAGAAGCAAATGAAGAAACTTGCTTCAAAGATAATTAGGATAAAAATGTTAGCAATAGTCATGTAGATTCATGGCAGACAGCACAAAAAACTCTGTATGGTTTTAAAAGTGGTACCGCATTTTGAAGATAGCGGTCATATGCTGATCCAATTGTCTTTGTATCCTTCACAGCCTGGTACCTACCATGATCATCATCTCTTGGATAATAGCTATGCATCTCCTGGGATGAAGGCAGACCAGAATGTGGGAGATCTACAATGCCCAAATACAGATAGTAAAGCACACAAGGGCCAAACACATAAAAGAATGGGATATATCAAAGTGTGTAAAAAGCATGTAAATGAACAGACTCCCACGATAACGCCATCACGCTCATCTAAGTCCTGTCATTTATACAAGATGCGCCAATCTGGATATCTCCACAGAATACAAATAAGTTCCTATCAATAATAGTCTTTTTCATTGACTAGACAACCAAATTGGCACCCTAAATAGCATAGCAAACACAAAAGCACGTGCTCTGCAACCAAATCTGTTTATCTGAATTTCACTTAGTGTGAAGGACTTCACATTTGTGGAAACAGAGAATCAAAAATTGTTATCTAAAAAAGGCTGCAGATAATCATACACCCAAAAAAAAGACAAAAAACCTCCCACATCAATATTCGCTACTCCACAACAATCTCTTGCATTGCAGTTTTGACAATTGCATCACTCATACACCCAAAAAAAGACAAAAAAATCTACAACATCGATATTCGCTACTCCACAACAATCTCTCGCATTGCAATTTCCATAATTGCATCACTCCACTTTCCAACACCACTTCTTATAGGCCCTTCAAACACACAGTGTCTTCAATGTCTCGTGTATTATTTCAACTGTTGAGGACCTAAATTCTATCTATTTACACTTATTTTCACTAATTATTAGGTCCAATCATCCTAATCAAGGAAAACCAAAACGGAACAAAAATCAAGTCTTGAATCGCTATCAAAGTGGCGCGCAGCACTGAGACAGTTCATAGCCACAGCCGTCGCAGTTCCATTACAATAATCAGTTACAAACAACGCAAAAGAAAATAATAATAATAACAACAATAAACACGAATTTCAGCATCTACAATTAAATCAAATGCAGTGTAACCTAAACCTACCTTTCGATTATCAAATTATACCCTCAAACAAGGCAACGAAACTAAGATTAGGCAAAAGAGAGAGAATTCGGTGTTAAGTCCGTACCGTAGTCGGAACGGGGCCGTTTCAGCATGCCGCCGGATGGGAGCAGAGACGGCCGTTGCCGATTCCAGTAGCCGTCCGTCATGTTTCCGTCTCCGGAAAATTCTTGTACGCAGAATAGAGAGGGACAGAGAGAGAGAGCGCTTGGGATTAATTTCTTGGATTTGGGTGGAACCCTAGGTTCAGCTCCGACCGCGTTCTCGCCTTCCTTTTTTGTCCTCTTTTTTTTTTTTTTTTCCGCCTGAGAATTTAATTTCGATTTCTTTTTTTATTTTATTTTATTAAATGATAGTATTTCTGTTATAAATAGTGATTATTTGGTTTGCAGTACAACTTCTATTGGTCAATAAATAAATTTATGCGTACGGCGAATTATCGATGTAAACACGCTATTCGAAAAACCCAAAAAAAAAAAAAGGCAAAATAATTAATTTTCTTTTATATGCTATGATCTGGTCTAACGGGTAATTATATAATTAGAATTAATTAATGTTCCATATATCAGTTTTTAGATTTATAAATTTTGCATATCACGATTTTATTTAATTATGTAATCCCGAGATATAAACTAAATCATTTACCCATTAATATTTTAAAGACTTTTGGCTGCGACGATGTTAGTTTTTAGCGTTAATTCACCGTATATCATATCCTACTATGATTTTAATTTCTATCAATTTGAAAATATAAGCGAAAGTGAATATGTTGAGGATATAGTTAGTTTTGCAGGACGAAATTTTCAAATATATATGTCTATAATATTTCAAGAGCTCGTGACTTGATAAAGACATTTATATTTGTCACTAAAGGATGAGACAGAGGCAAATAATTACTTTGGTGGAGTATTAATAGAGGAAAATACATTTTTCACTAAATGATAAACTCAGCAACCAAAATGTATTTGTCACCGAATTACTGCTGCCCCTTTTTAGTGGCAAGGAGAGGACTTAAAAAAATTATAAAAAAAATTTAAAAAAAAAAAACACACACACACACACATACACACAAGTCCCCCCCCCTTCTAAACAACCATTTTGTTATAGTGACAATCTAACTAATAATCACCCAGAACTCGAAGCTAACAGTAACGCTAATTGCAAGAAACAAAAGGTCAACTTATACAATAATTAGAAAGTCTGGCCGTTGGAGCTGGTGCAATTGAACAGTGTTGTTTTTCGTTCGCGAACGCGAGTTTTTGTACCCTCGATCAAGGAAGTCAAGAATATCTTTTTGGTAAGCATCGGAAGGAGACATGCTATTAAATAGTAACGAGAAGGAAATGCTCGTAGTCTGTAACCTGTAGAGCAAAACCATGCGTCTGATGTATTTTCATCTGTCCCGCGGCGCAGAACTGCTGCATATGTCTTGCATCCCTTGGTCCGTATAGAGATAAACAGAAAAAAAAAAAACTGTCAAATGCTAATAATATACGGTAGTCCCCATTCATTCAAGCTTTTATCCTGCCAAGGAAACGTTTGGACCCCCACGAGGTAGGCGTGACATCATTTCTTAAATTTAAGCCTGCGCATAACAGAAAACCCATCGAGTTCATATATATACCGACAATAATAACAATGGGAATGTAGTTAGTTATTTTATAGAAGAATAAATTTGAAACATTAGAGCAAAATACGAAAAAATTAACGAGAAGAAGAAGCAGTAGTAGCGAAGCCCGCTCTTGTTGCGCGGGCTGGGGAAGTCTTCTCGGCCCTTTTTTGGGTTCACCGTGACAGCCATACCAGCGGTCTTCGCACGCTTGCAGACATCCTCCCGTCTTTTATTGTCGCCCGAACAGCCGACCGGCTTGCTTGGATGCCCAGGCAAGGTTGGGGGATTTCCGACCGAGTATGGGATGCAGGGGCTCCATGCCGGCTGGGACGTCGCTTCGGCAATCAAATTTCTTCGCGTCCACCCGGGGAGGAGGGAGGGGGGGGCGACGTACTTCGCAAATCACACTTCGGTGCATTGGGCAAACAGCCAACAAGTCCTCCCGTGCATTGTTGAAAACTAGTTATTATATTTTAAAATTTAACAAATATTAATTATTATAATCGTCAATTAATTATTTTACAAATATTAAACTAATCGTTATATAATTATTAAATTAATTATTATAAATTTAATATTATTAATTATTTAAAATTATTATTAGTTAGTAAATTATAATTATTTTTTAACTTTTTTTTTAAAAGATATATCATTTTTTAATGATTAATAATTTATTTTTAATTAATTAATTAATTTATTTATTTTTATTATCTCATTATTATAATATATTTACCATAATAATTTATTAAAAAAATAAAAATTATTTTCATAAAATAATATTTAATATACTTTAAATATAATATTTTTTATTAATTTATTTTTATTACAATATAATTTCATTATTTATTTTTCTGAGGGGGTGTCGAGACTTTGAGTTTCCGAGTATCGGTAGTCTCAACAGTGTTGTGTCCTACTCTGAATTCGACGCCATAAAGAGTCGTTGTTTCCATCAACGTTTTATGAATCGGGTCAGGTAATGATTTCGGATTTCACGTAATATTTTGTCTGCTACTTTTATGCATCGAGTGGTCGATCACCATCGCCAGGCTCTCTTTGGGAAACTCAGCACGCATGATAGAAACTAGCTATCTTGCAAGGAAAATGGAGTTGGAGGCTGCATTCTCAAGGCAACCGGGGTTTGATTTGCTACTGCTCTTATGGATAGAATATTGTATTGGAAATTTAACGCTAAAGGTATTGCAATATGCAATTGTCAAAACCGAGTTTGGACATCCAATGTCATAGGACTAGGATTTGGCATGCAATGCGGAATAATGAATGAGAATAATCTTTTTGAGAAGTTTGTTTCGCGGTCTCAAAACGGCTAATCAGCGGTGCAACCG
The DNA here is from genome assembly GCA_019804595.1 of Bruguiera parviflora. Classification (NCBI taxonomy): domain Eukaryota; kingdom Viridiplantae; phylum Streptophyta; class Magnoliopsida; order Malpighiales; family Rhizophoraceae; genus Bruguiera; species Bruguiera parviflora. Next base: position 2,753,892 of record CM034050.1, read on the forward strand.
CATCGCGCGGATCAACTTCGTCCGGATAAGCCTCTTTTATACCGACAAGTGATGGTTTAGTGGACAGCCCATTGGGCCACTAGAGCGGGAAGCGTTCTGGCAAACAAGCCTGGCCATCAAACTTATGAAACTTGGGGATATCATGGTTTCAAATTTTCTCACCTCCCAAAGCCTTCCACCTTCAAGTGATGGACACACAAAACAAAAACAAAACAAAAAAAACAAAAAAAAAAACAGAAAAAAAAAAGAAAAAAGAAAAAGAAACCCAAGTCGCTGGCTCAGCTCTTGCTTTGGACTGAGTGTGGGCCAGAGATTACACTGAGCCCAATGCTGCTACAAGATCAAGATTCCATCACTTCGAATCGTTCTTTTTGTTGGAACATCGTTTAGAAACCACTTGACACCTTTTTTTTTTTATTTAAAATTATAATTTTTATAGGAAAAACTGCTTGATTTAAAACTACTAAAGTATTTAAGTCGCAATTTTCTGTAGAGACTACGCAAGACATAATTACACTCTTTATTTGGTATTGGAAGAAACATCCCCGTGAAAAGAGGAAATAGCAATGGCACGGGATAAAAAGCGTTAGTCTTGCAGCCCGAGGTGTTGTGGCAGCGAAACGCGGGATACGGTTAATTACAAGTCAATCGTGGGAACTAAACCGATATGCTAGCCTAGCCTACCATCAGTAGCAATATTAACATATCGGCATTTCATTTGGGGCTTTGTCGATCATCCCATTAGCCGGAAAATTAAAAAAAAAAAAAAACAGAAAAAAAGAAAGAAAATGTACGCTGTTGAAGGCCCCAGTAGATAGATAGTTGTCGACTAAAGCAAAATGCTTCAAAGACACTGTTTAGTTGGTCTAATTGCCAGCTTTAATTTACATTATAAATTGTACAGAGGAGACAAAATCATCGATGCTGCCGGATAAAAGGTTGAATGCACAGTGCTTGATCCATATGTTGCTTTGTCATTGCATTCATTTGATTGCAGATGTACTTGTAAAATAAGCTTAGCTTTTATATAGTCCATCACCCATACTGGCAATCGAGTGAGATCTGTTTGCCCCGTACGTGTTCCTCCAAAGTGTGATAGCTACATTCTTTTTTCTTTACATATTAGTGCAAAATAATAAAATAATAAAATAAAGTTCATGTCAGGGATGATGCAGACACAGCATAAACAGGGGGCCCCCACATAAAGTGAGATCACTCGCAACTCTTCCTGGGAGCTGAGGAATATGTCTCGCCAGCTTTATGTACAGTGATGTGGTCTAACTTCCGAAGTTCTAAATTTGAACTGTAGATAACAGCTTTATAAAGAATTCAGTAAAAGTAACGTGGGTTTTTAACTTCCCGCCGACCTTGGTACGAGAGTCTGGCTGATGTGGAGGTCCTGCAAAATGGTCTTTTACTGTGTTCCTCATTTTGACTGGAGGGTCTGATCCTGGGCTTAATTCCAATGGCAAATCTTGTCTAGAGTTCAACAATGCCCCCGCCCCCCCCCCAAAAGGAAGAGGAGATGATGGGAAGAACAGGTGAATTTTTACAAAATTTGCAAGACAACAAGTATTTATGTATAGAGTCATTTATGAATTATAATTAAAAAAAAAAACTACATATTCTATACTGAAGTAATAGTTAGAATAGATCATGATCGAGACCCATAATTTTTACTATACATAGTTAATTTGACTTGCTATATACCAAGTGTTTTGACGTAAAAAACTATATATTTACATAAGTATGTCATTTTTCCCACAAATGAATCTGCTTGAGGAAGGTACGTGTTGGGTTAATGGGGAGGGAAGTGTTTTTATCTGAACCCAAAATCACATCCCAAGCGAATGACTTGCGCTGTCGATTCCATTACACTGCAAAAGACAAACTGAAAAAAGAGAAGTAGATAAGGTAGAGAGAATCAGACGTAGTTGAAACCTTTGAAGTTGGTGCTGCCCTTTTTTAAAAATGACAGAACACATATTGTTGTGCATGCAAGTCATCCAATTTCAATCATATAATTAATTTCCACAATGAGACAAAACATTCAGTTCAATATGTGGGGATAATCACACATTTCTAGTGTACGTGCCATTAATGGCACGACAATGGGTGCCCACATTGCATGTGAAGTTTGTACTTCATAATAGAGCCATTATTTGTCAATATTTCCACATTTATATTCACATTTATATCTTTTTATTGAGAACTATCGACTTTTTAGATCCAAATTCGAATAATCATATAACTAAAAATCAACCGCATGGAATTAATATCTAATAATGCCTTCACGCCCCACAAGAGCCAATTGATCAATAAAAGGCTAAAGAATTCGTCTCAGGGTCTTCAGTGTTTTCACTTCATGACTCTCACAGGAGCCACGTATTCCCGATTGCCTAGGGCCCGTAATGTTTTTTTCTTTTTTTTTTATTTAATATTTTATATTCCTTTCTTTTCTGTTTTTTTGGACTTGAGCGGAGGAATAGGATACGGTCCACCGAACACGTTCCTAGCTATATGCCTTTATGTGTTTTTTTTTTCCCCCCCTCTTTCTTTTCTTGCTTTGCTTTCAAATCTTGATTTATCAACCACAAAGAGTCTTGCTCCAAACTTCCAAGTCCTTGCCCATATCATTATCTTGCCACTAAGGAAAAAAGAATGATTCGTACATCAAGTTGAAGGTTTTTGCCGCTAATAATCATGTAACGTCCACTTTGTCTAACATGCATAGTGGTGCTAGAAGCGCCCCGTCTTTGTTCTTCATTTTATTTTTCAGCTTGGAGCTATACGCACTCTCTCTCTCTCAATACACACACGCGCGCACGCACACACACACACACACACACACACATTTATGTAATAGGATAACAATTTGATTTCATTATCAACATTAATGAACTTGACGATGACAACTATGTTCCCTCCAATTGGGAGGAGTAACTCGCCAAAACCCACGTCCCTATTTAAGTGCAAAATCACCGTTCAATATTATCCCGACTATGGTAATCTGTGTGGATGGAACGATATAGAGATGACAATATATTTAGGCCTAATTAAAGTGCTTTACCTTCCTCGCTAGCTTTTCTTCCCTTCAACCAACTGGAAACATCATTCTGTTGACTGATTGCACCAGGCTCCTTAATTACCTCTGCAATGCATGAAATCCTATACATGTGATTAATTAGCAATTAGTCATCCTTTCCCTGTAAATTTACTGTTGCCCGCTGGGTCGATAGCTAACGTAAAATGAAGAAGAAATTCTGGACATTGCCGTCTGGTTGTCTTCAATTCCAGTAGAGGGGTTTGGCACATTATAAGGGTTTGTGATCGTTCACTTGTCCTGTGTATGGCGGGCGAAAGGGCAGAGAGAGGTGAAATTAAGTAACAGAAAAGAAATGAAGAGTGAAGGCGCAAGATTTTTTCCGGAGTCCTTTAACACTGACTAAGTTCTAACCGGCTTCTTTGTTATTAGGTTCTATGGTAATCGGTCTGATCCTTCGGCTTCTTCTCTTTGTTTGTTTCTCCATCATACTCTACCCCTCGTTACATTAGACATTCGCTCTGACAAACTCGTTGTTTTCTTGCTTTTCTAATTGTTTTCGCGAGAGAGATGCGAAACATGACAATGTCCTTTCAATGTGATGTGTCTCCATTCCTGCACATCCATACGTACGTACACACAGATAGCTTTATAAACTAATCGCACCGTTCTCTATGTTGGGTTCGAAATATACAAGTGATCTGAGAGTTGTTCAATAATAATACTAATTCGTTCACTCTCAGCGGGTGATCAAGAACTTGATTTCCACTATTTTACTGGGTATAAAAAAAAAAAAAAAACTTTCAGCTATTTAATATATATCTTGTTGACATATATAATTAATCTATAGGACAGGAAGAAGCAAAATCACACGAGCCTTACCGCTTGGACTCAATAAATACACCAAACCCAATTAACATTCCTTCAGATGCAGGGGGGCCCATACCCGAAGCAAGCAGCCGACCAGGCGGGTCAGGTCTTTTAATTGCGTCAAATCGAGAGGGACCATTGCTTGGCAAGTTTTGGCTTCTTCTCCACAAAGCTAGCCCTTGGAAGTAGCCTGCAATCATTTATATTTTATATGCTTCCCACCTTCATCAAGGTTTCCTCTGTACTTACCTTTCTCCATCAAGATAATAGCCACTTAAATTAAGCAGTCGGAGGCGGCTTTCAGGTTGTTCATTATGTTAATCACAATTATTGAATCATTGGTAGTTTATGACTTTTAACTGAATCTAACCATCTGCGTCGTCTGGGGTTTTGTGCATATATTTTGGGGTTTATTACAAAATAAATAAATAAACTGTGCTTTTTTTTTTTTTTGCAAGTGTAGCAAAAGCTTTTGTTTTTTTTTTTTCTGTTGTTTTGTGTGTGTGTGTGTGTGTGTGTTTGTATTTCGTTTAAAATCTAATTTCTTAAGTTTTAGACCACGAGCTCTCATCATTTTTCTGTCCATTTCACTCTACTCCTGTCTATCATTTTCATATTTCGATATAAAGGAAAAGGGGATGAAGCATCTGTTTCCATTGAAATCCCTCGTCTTAAACAATGGCGAGAGGCTATTTCTAATATTCAAGCATTGATGGAATGATTTTACTAGCAAAATTAGTAGATACATCATACATACATACATTCATCTAGCCTGGTTTGAATATGTAGATTGAAGCCATAATAATAATAATAATAATAATAATAATAAAATTGGTCAAATTATGCTCGAATATGACTCTTACACGGAATGATTATGAACCAACACGAATAGGTGCAAACCATTTCTTCGGTGCTCCATAGCATCGAATAGGTTCGTAAAATACTTTCTTTTTGGGTGCACGAAGTACTAATAAAAATTATTACCAAAAGGAAGAACAAAACAAGATTATCAATGAGAAGTTGATGAAATTGTTCGTGCGAGCCAGATTAGCGTTCGATACGAGAAAAAAATCAGTCAATAAAATGTAACCTCACGTGTTGTAATACTTAGAGATTTTTTGTTTATTTAAAAAAAAAAAAAACGAGAGAGAGAGACAAGTAGTGATTATTAAGAAAACGACAGAGTTGATTTCTTGCTTATATAAGTCCGGAAAGGCCTATTTTGTATCCTTTCCTTCTCTTCTCTTGGGGAATATGGGATCCCACGTAAATTATAAAATCCTCCAAAATCAAATGAGTTCTTACCGTAATTAATAAACTCCTTAATCAACAGGATTTTTTTTTTATTTGCATCTAAAGAAAATGTTTCATTGTTTACTTATTTCTTAATTTCTTCGGCCTACTTTTAATTAGTTTGTTTTATTTTCCTACAGTGCATTAAAGTTTTAAGTGGCTTTGGAAACGTCTCTACGCCTCTCTCTCTCTCTCTCTCTCTCTCTCTCGCTCTGCTTTTTGTTTCCTTTTCTTTTTGTTTTCTCGTATTTGACTCGCAAAGTCTTAAAAGAAGGCTATATCCCTGGCGCCACGCCCACCCGCTCTCTCGCCCTCTCTCTCTCTCTCCGTGTCCTTCTCGTTGTCTTCCCCGTCCGTCTCCTCCGGCACGCCCGACGTCCGGTTTCGAGGGCGGTTTCTTTACCTCCCTGTCTCTCTGCCTAACCGAAACAGCCCTTAGTAGCCGGAAATCCGTTTTTGCAAACTCCAAGGAGGCGCCGACCAGCCTCGTCAGTCAGCAGTGGCGATCACCAACTTTGACTGGAGAATTTTTTATCTTATCAACTTCAGAGAGACCTGCAGATCTGCGAAGCAGCTGTTTGTTTCTCTTTGCGAGCGAGCGAGAGAGAGAGAGAGAGAGAGAGAGAGAGAACAAGTAGCGCTTTGATGTGAGGAGTAAGTGGATGGTATATGATGAACGGACCGCCGGTGAGCGATCGAAGAGGGAGGTGGCGTTTTTGTAAATATCTTCGCATGGAATGGCAGATCTTATTAGCTACGGTAATGCCGACGGTGACACCGAGCAGGTCACTTCTCTCTCTTTCTCTCTCGCTCGGCTTCGTCTATTTTTCTCTATCTCAACAAACTCGGAGGCTTCAACTTTTTTCAGAATGTCGAGATATCTCTGCTCTGTTAGGTGTGAATTTTGCGCAAAGGAGAAAATTAGGAAGCAATGCTTAGGAGCAACACGGTAGCAACAAAAAATTTAAACCAATCTCGTCTTACTTAGTCCCACTAACAAACGATGTTATCGTCCTATCCTCTCGTTGCTCTCCATGTGTTTGATATGTAGTGGTGCTCTTCTGAAAGTTTGTTCAAGGTTAGCGGATTACGTAAAAGGGAATTCGTAGTAGCCCCTATTTGGCGTCCGAGAAAGTTGAGGGAAATAATGCTATTGGGTTCTAGTCACCCAATGTGGTCGTTAGGTTATTCTTAATGACTAGTCGTGATTCGGGGCACAGATAATATTGGGCCAACTTGAAGCTCTTAGGGCTTGTTGATGTAATTTAATCTAGTGAAATAACTATTGAATTTAAATATATATATATATTTTTTTAAAAGGACTGCGTGTCTCCCGTGCACCTCTCACTAAATTACTACATAGTCAAACCCTTTATTTATATGTTTCTTGGAGCCCCATTTTGAGGAAGGGAAATTTGGACAAAAAGAATTGAAGTGTAGGAGTGTGCCCGGGTGCTAACTTACTGCATCGTTTAGAATTCCATTTTTGGATTTGAAGGGAAGGAATTGATGATGGGCGCATGAAAGAATAAGGCTCATAATCACGTCTTTTACCTGTAATGCTTCTGTTTGTAGCCGGCTTTATTCAAGTGCTTTTGGGATGATGTGAAGGTCACATTTGGCTTTTGAGATGAGATAACTAATTGTATTTTTCATCAATATTGTTGGATAAGTAGTCACAATAAAGACAAAAATAAATCCATATGCTGACAAGAAAATTCTACCTAGGGGAAACCTCGGTTGGTGTGATAAATTTTTAATTGGCATTTTCATAGTCTTAATGATTGTGTTTTATGAATATTCATATAACTTGATTAACTTAATATTTTTTGCTGGCTTTTTGTGTACTCTGCCTTGCCTCTCCTCTCCAAAAGAAGGGAGAAAATTGGCATAATTATTGCACACCAATGGTTGCAAATATCTATATCTTTTGCAGGCATTAATCACTTTGAAAAAAGGTGCTCATCTTCTCAAATATGTTCGTAAAGGGAAGCCTAAGTTTTGTCCGTTTAGACTTTCTAATGTAAGTTCATACTTAAGTGCGCACATTTGGCTTTAGCATAGATAAACTGAGGATTGGTATATGCTTTCATGCAACCAATGGTGGTGTACTAATAAAGGCAGAGTTGATGTTTTACTGTCTGACATGGATATTGAAAGTGACCAAGCTCATTTGTACCTACTTTTATCTTTCACAGCGAGGAGCAACAAGGGATAAGTTTTTTATTTAATGATTTGTTTTTGATTAATTGAAGTTGTAGAGTTATGTTTTAGTTACCTAACCATAGATAGTATCAGATTTCATGATGGTACTTGGGAGCTACATTGTTTAATTCTCAGGTCAACATGCCCGTCATGCATTGTATTCTTTTAAATCTTCACCAGATTTGTTTGTTCTCATTCTTGCATGCACTAGTACTAAATATATAAAGCTTTTCACTGGTGAAGGAGCTCTAGAATTGTGACTGTTTGGTCTTTGCCAATATCCTGCTACTTATTTATGCTCAAACAACTTAAATGTCAGTGAGGACAACATAGGCTTGGTGTTTTATTGAATAAGTGTTTTGTCTATGCTAGGATGCTTGTTGAATCAACTAGTCTGTTATCGGTTAAGATGCTCCACACTTTGGAGAGTCATAACCTCGAATTATTTAGCTTCTAACACCTAACATATTGATTCTGAATGTGCGCAATGTGTTGTTCAAATGTAAGTGTTACTTTCTTAGATCTGTGTGGTTCCCCTTTCTACATACTCACTCCTCTGATATGTAAATCACAGGATGAAACAACTTTAATCTGGATTTTGGGTGGTGGTGAGAGAAGCTTGAAGTTGGCTTCCGTCTCTAAAATTATTCCTGGGCAAAGAACTGTAAGATGCAGCATTAATATAATTCATTTGTCATGCCATTTAGTGTATCCTGGACTGATCAAAGTGTATGATTGATTTCATCTTTAAATTAGTTTTTGTGCTAATTCTGTCTCTTTGATGTGCTATCAGGCTGCTTTCCAACACTCTCTCCATCCTGTAAAGGACTATTTATCACTTTCTCTCATATACAACAACAGAAAACAGTCCCTTGATCTGGTTGGTTATTCAAAGGTAAAATTGTAATTTGCTTTCTCAATTGTATGAATAAATTCTGAATCTTCTATCTTGCTGCTTTTTAGATCTTCAAAGACAAAGTTGAGGCAGAAGTGTGGATTGCTGGCCTAAAAGCACTTCTACCTTCCAGTCAAACTGGCAGATCAAAAATCGACGAGTGGAGCGGAAGATGTTTCAGCCTTGATGTAAATTTTCCTGCTTTGTTTATATATGGTTTGCTGCAAATTATGGTTCTCTAATCTATTTCATGAGTTTGAATCTAGCCCAGGATAACATGCTACTTTGTTGGCTGATACACATGGTTTGATATTTTGAAGTTAGATAACATTATAATTACATATGCTTTCCTGTTGTACTGCTGCTTATTTTTTCTGACATGTAAACTGCATTGAAATTGGTTGCAGGACAGCAGAGAATTGACATCAAATAGTGCAAGTGACAGTTCTACAAGTTTTATGCAAGATAATAGCACTCCAGAGGTTTCTATCATTTTTAACCCAGGTGCCTCTCCAAAGAGGTTTCAGACTGATAATTCTCCGCATACTGATTGTGCACATGTAGCATCAGAGAAGATAAATATGCAAGTTAAAGGATCCACTTCAGACACTTTTCGGGTTAGTGTTTCTAGTGCGCCCAGTTCCTCCAGTCATGGTTCTGCACCTGATGATTGTGATGCTTTGGGTGATGTATACATATGGGGTGAGGTCATTTCTGATAATGTTGTCAAGGTTGGAGCTGATAGAGATGCCAATTATTTGAGCAATAGAGCAGATGTGCTTGTTCCCAAGCCTTTAGAGTCTAATGTAGTTTTAGATGTACATCATTTAGCCTGTGGGGTCAGGCATGCTGCACTTGTCACGAGGCAAGGAGAAGTTTTTACATGGGGTGAGGAATCTGGTGGACAGCTGGGCCATGGTGTTGGCAAGGACATTTTTCAACCTCGTCTGGTTGAATCTTTGGCAGTAACTACCGTCAACCTAGTAGCATGTGGAGAGTTCCATAGCTGTGCTGTAACAATGTCTGGGGAACTCTACACCTGGGGAGATGGCACTCATAATGCTGGCCTTCTTGGTCATGGTACTGATGTGAGCCATTGGATACCTAAGAGAATCTCAGGCCCTCTTGAGGGGCTTCAAGTTGCCTCTGTAACTTGTGGTCCATGGCATACAGCATTGGTAACATTGACAGGGCAACTTTTTACATTTGGTGATGGGACATTTGGTGTCTTGGGCCATGGTGACAGAGAAAGTGTCAGATATCCCAGAGAAGTAGAATCTCTCTCTGGGTTGAGAACAATTGCTGTTGCATGTGGAGTGTGGCATACTGCTGCTGTGGTGGAGGTTATTGTCACACAGTCTAGTGCCAGTGCTTCATCTGGAAAATTGTTTACTTGGGGTGATGGAGATAAAAATTGTCTTGGACATGGAGACAAGGAACCCCGTCTTAAACCAACATGTGTACCGTCATTGATTGATTACAATTTTCACAAAATTGCTTGCGGTCACAGTTTAACTGTTGGCTTGACTACTTCAGCACGTGTATTTGCGATGGGAAGTACCGTCTATGGTCAACTTGGGAATCCTCAGGCAGATGGTAAACTCCCTTGTTTGGTAGGAGATAAGCTATCTGGAGAATCTGTTGAAGAAATTGCTTGTGGGGCATATCATGTAGCAGTTTTAACATCCAGCAATGAAGTTTATACCTGGGGAAAAGGTGCCAATGGCAGGTTGGGTCATGGAGACATTGAGGACCGGAAAACCCCAACTTTGGTTGGAACTTTGAAAGATAGGCATGTGAAGTATATTTGTTGTGGTGCAAACAACACGGCAGCTTTATGTCTACATAAATGGGTGTCTGGTGCTGAGCAGTCTCAGTGTTCATCATGTAGACAGTCTTTCGGATTTACTCGAAAGAGGCACAACTGTTACAATTGTGGACTTGTGCATTGCCATGCTTGTAGCTCTAGAAAAGCAACCAGGGCAGCCTTAGCTCCTGATCCTGTGAAACTATATCGTGTCTGTGATTCCTGTTTTGTTAAATTAAACAAGGTCTCAGAAGCTTCTAATCATAATAGGAGGAATTCCATAACTCGCCTTTCTGGAGAATACAAGGACAGGTTGGACAAGGTTGAGACGAGGTTGTTGAAGTCATCATTGCCCTCAAATATGGATTTGATTAAGCAATTAGATAGTAAGGCAGCCAAACAGGGAAGAAGAGCTGAGGCTTTCTCCCTCATTCGCACATCCCAAGCACCTTCTCTGTTGCAACTGAAAGATGTCACATTGTCTAGACCTGTTGATCTGCAGTCAAAGGTTCCCAAACCAGTTCTGATATCATCAGGAGTAAGTTCTAGGTCCATGTCACCTTTTTCGAGGAGACCAAGCCCCCCACGTTCTGCCACGCCTGTTCCAACAACATCAGGACTTTCCTTCTCTAAAAGTATACGTGATAGCTTGAAGAAAACAAATGATCTTAATCAAGAAGTGCTCAAGTTGCGTGCACAGGTTTGTTGCTTTGATTATGAAGTTAGTGGCACATAGGTGCACACTCCTAAGTTGATTAATTCAATTTCCGGGGGGGGGGGGGGGTGGAAATCTGTTGACATGTAAGTTCTATCTGTTGACCATTATTAATTGTTGTTCTATAATTGGCTTTACCTTCAATGTATCATATCTGGAATGATAGTTCAACTGATTTAGTTTTGGCACCAGGATTCGGGTTATTTATTTATTTGGGGGTTGAATTGCTACCTGTTGCTGTCCTTTTTGTTTGATTTTTTGCCCAGCCGAGGGGTGGGAGAGGTGTTTGGTTCTGGATGGACCTTTTCATTGATTCCATGTGCACCTAAATGTAGGTGTGTTATTGGCCTGTTTAGGTTGAGGGATTGAGACAGAGATGTGAGGTTCAAGAACTAGAGCTTCAGAAATCAGAAAAGAAGGTGCAAGAAGCTATGGCAGTGGCTGCAGAAGAATCTGCAAAAGCTAAAGCTGCAAAAGATGTTATAAGGTCACTTACTGCACGGGTATTTATGCTTCCTACATTAATCTTTTTTTCTCTGTTGCATGAGGAAGTTTTCTTTCAATCTTCTATTAATTCAAGATCGTAGCTGCAGGCGCTACTGTATATGCCTTATGAAATTATTGGTTTTGATAGAATCTACAAGTACAGAAATGAGAGACAGTAGGACTTGTATAATATGGAGTTTCTGCCTGCTGTTGATTGGCAAGCATTTTTGTTTCAGTACAATTTTGGAAGATGCTTCACTTGTTGATATGGTCATATATCATTGTTTTGAAAACTAGCTATACGTCCCCTATAATTCTTTTCTGATTGTCTCTACAAAAATTCCTAGCTCAAGGATATGGCTCAGAGGTTGCCACATGGGGTACACAACACTGAGAGCATGAAACAAACTTCCCTGCCAAATGGATTGCAACCAAATGGTAGCCATTATCCTGTTGCAAATGGAGTGAGGCATTCAAGATCTGATTCTACTACCGAAACTTCCCTTGCTTTCCTGGAAAGGGTTCAAGCTTCTGCAACAAATGGAAATCAGCATCCAACTCGGTCATTCCAGGATCAGCCTCAAACCAATGGGAGGGATGATCATCCAGATGCCAGACTTTTCAATGGTAGTCCAAGCATTCAGGCTAGTAGTGCTGTGGGTGTCGATGGAAAGGAATCCATGTCCCTTCATGATGGTGAGCATGATATGAAAGCTGGGGAGTCAACATCGGTTTCCAACGGTAGGCAAGTGGAGGCTGAGTGGATTGAACAATATGAGCCTGGTGTATATATAACTCTTGTATCTCTGCACAATGGAACTAGAGATCTTAAACGAGTGCGCTTCAGGTACTTTCATTGTAATGCTTCAGGTGCTTTGTTCTTTTGTTTAGTCTCTATTGCAGATTCCAGAATCTCATAATCTGTCTGATTGATATTTTCATGCTTACACAAGCATTGAAAGGGACTCTAATAGTAGGGTTCGCCAGCTATTCGACTATCAGCTTTTGTTTGTTGAAAGTAATCAATATGACTTGAAATGGCAATTTCATGGCCATCTGATATTAAAAATGTGTCTCCAGTCGGAGAAGATTTGGGGAGCACCAAGCAGAGACTTGGTGGTCAGAGAACCGAGAAAAGGTGTATGAAAGGTACAACGTTGGTGGATCGGACAAGTCGGCAACCCCCGGACAGGCTGCACGAAGATCAGAGGGAGCCATGTCGTCTACTTCCCAACCCTAGCAAGACGGTAATTCTCCGGCAACACATTTTGTACGTTAGAAACAAAAATTTTTAAGGTAAAGCAATATGAGGCAATTTCAAGTTTTTTTATTTATTTATTTATTATTCTTTTTTTGTTTGTCATTTTTTTATGTTCGTCCTCTTCTCTTCCACTCCCACTCCCTTAATTTATTCGATCACTTCCATTTAATTTCTGGGGAATCAGTCCTTTACACATATATTCTATTGTATATAAGAGTATCCATCATGAGATGATCTGGACAAGAAAGTTTTTATTCGTTTTGTCCCATATAGATTAAAGCACCACAGAAAATAATCAATCAAATTTATCCTTTATTTTGTTAATATCCAAAGAAGGCCTACGCGTCCGGTGCCACAGATCTATAAGGAGAGCTGCTGTATATATGTATCATTAAAATCGATCAATCCAACGTGATACAAAATCAGTCTCCTCCCGCAACTCAGGCCTGAAGGCTTGACTCGTTTTATTGCAACCATCAGAAGTAAAAGACCGTAGGCTCTCACCCTGTCCCCAAGAAGACAAAAGTGTAGCCGTACACTTTCTTTTGTTTTAATGATAACTTGTCCACATTCAAACTTCCAAAAAGGCATATTCCTTTTTTTTTTTTCAAGTCTGTAATTGTTTTTCTCAATCGGAATTTTTGTTTTCCAAATGTTTCCCAGAATTCCTATAATATGAATTCGACTATTGCGGTTAAGTAAATGCAAATGATCCAATTTACGTATAACATGTGATTGGAGCACCCCGGTAGACATCAACTCTTGCTCAACAGGTCAAATCTAGCAAATGATAATTTGACGAGAGTCGTTACACAGAGGAATTGGCGATGAAGAAGTGAGTAGGGCACTCAAGACCACACGCGAGTCGTGATCAGAAATAAACATGTTGAGCTGGATTATTGAAGACGCATTGACCTCATTTATAATCACCCCATTCCCTTAATGAATAACGCGGATTTCTAGCACTAAATTGCATTTTGCAATTGCATTTGAACAAAAAATTAAGTATGAGAGAGAGACAGAGAGAGAGAGAGAGAGAGAGAGAGGAGTAATGCAAAATGCAAAAAATGACGGGAGCAAGCCCAACTGCTGCACCCTCGTCCAACGTTTAGATAGATACTCAATAGACGCCATTCTAAAGGTGCCATTAGACTGCACATCCACAAACAGAGACGGCAAGATGCCCAACAGAAACACAGAGACTCAGCTAGACAAGCTTCTTCTCCGTCAAAGATCAAAACAACTCAATTCAATTCACTTCTAACAAAACCGCAAAAATAAATGCTAACAAACAAGAATGAAAGTTATCGAAGACCCATCGGCCTACGTCAACCCCACCAGAAAATACAGGGAACTGTCCCGGCTCATGACCCCGTTATTTAATTCCGGTGCATATCTCGGCTATTTCCATGTCTTCTTGACACGGTGACATTACCCTGTCGGATACTCTTTTGGGTTAAGAAGACATGGAAATAGCCGAGATATGGACCAGAATCAAACAGGGCGAAGCGGTTCGCACTGCATCTGAAAAAGAGGAGAGGGCACTAAGGCTAAGAAAGGTGGCTCTGATGACGATGGTGAGGGCAAAGGCGACGAAGGCGGCAGAGGAAAGATGATGAACCGGATGCCAGCGGTGATGGCGGAGAAAGCACCGGAAAGGTCATGAGCGGAGACGGTTCTGGTGAGAGCGACACCAGCGACGCTTCTCCTTCCTCGGTTCTCTACGTAATCTCTCTGAGGTCAGGGATGGATAGGGCGAGAGGCCAACTGTACGTCGCTGTACCGAATGTACTCCGGTGCCCGATATCTCTGGACGTCATGAAGTCTCCCGTAAGTCCCTGTGTCGGCGTCACATACGATCGCTCCAGCATCCAGCACTGGCTTGACGCCGGCCACGACTTGCAAGTCCTTGATTCCGAGGAATTCGTTCCCGACGTCACTCTCCGCCGTCTCATCAACAAACCTCTGGGCCCAATCCTCCACCCTCCGCCCGGATTCCAACCGCTCCCCGGCGGCGATCTCCGAGCAGCAGGCGAGGATTTGGATTAATGGACAAGATTCGAGGGCGAGGAGAACAGGAGTTTCCTGGTGAATTTCATTGGTTTTGAGGAGGCGATTGTCGGCGTTCGAACTGAGAGAACGTGGGGATTCGGGTTTTAGAGTTGGTGGTTAGGGTTTTGAAAAAAGACTTCGCTTGACAGTGGATTCATAGTCCTCAGTGGCAGCCGAAATTGCTCAAATTCGATCCTGCGGAATGGAAGTCTGGACGCGAAGATCGAATCCGTTAGGGTTTTGGAGTCGATTTCAGCTGATAATGAACAAAGAAGAGAGAAACGCTCTGTCGCGGAGACGACTCCCAACCCTGATGCCCGTTCTGATCCACCTCCTCAAAACGGAAAACGATCGTATCCCAGACGACACCGTTCTGTCCTTCCTAATATCTTTTTGGCACAACTCGTTCGGTCAAAAACCCGGACTCGTTTAGAACGACTTCTGACCAGAACGCCGCCGTTTCGCTCGTGGCAGATTCCTTGAAGCTACCGTCGAGCCTTTGCACGTGCGGGGATGGTCGGGTGGTGATAAGCGAGGACACCAGGTGCGCCGTGGGGGTGGGGGACGGTTGAGAGAGACATATCTATCCGACGCTTTAGTGCTGCATTGCTCCTGTGTCCCTTCGTATACGCTTAAGCGTTGGTTATTTATTTATTTATTTTTATCTTTTCTTTACTCTTCAATGACAAAAAGAGATAAAAAAAAAAAAAAACAAAGAAGATTTTCATCAGTGGAATGAGATGCCAGCAGTAATTACTTCCGCATCTTGTGGTCTTTGGCCTGCAAAGGGAGGAAAAGCAACTCAAATAATGTTAAAAGTTCATTTAAGCCACAGTGACACTTGAACTGGGGGTTTTGCCTCATCTGTGGGTTTTGACTCATCAAATGAAGTTTGAATTGAAATTCCTGGGCAAGTTTGTTTTCTTTGTACATAATGTTTGGAGCTAATTATTGGGTAAAAGAAACTATCTGGGCTCTAATTTCTGATGCTTCAAAAAGAATTGTCTGGGTTGTTTTGCCTGATCCTTATGCTTTGCATTTTCTTGAGGTATGTCATTCCTGCTTTCGCTTGGTACCGCGGCGATTCTTTTTTGGTTTGGGTTTTTTTTTTTTTGTTGGTTGGAACATCGGTACTGTGGTGATTTACAGCTTTGTTGTTTCCTTCCATTTGCTTGTGGTTGCTATGGCTCTCGTGCCTTATAGATTCATTTACATGCTATCGTGTATATAGTCCAGTGTCTGAACTAGTTGTAAATCCATGCCCGTGGTGTTGCAGGGGACTATAAGTCGGCAATGTGGTGACGAGGGCTTTTCTAATGCGTTGATTTATTGTGATGAGTGTGATAATTACACTGTGCGTCAGTAATTAATCCCCATCTTTATAGTTTGTTATTGCTGTCTGTTACAAGAACTTCTGATTCTGGTCATTTTTGTTTAAATTTAACATGGGATAAGCACTTTGATACGGTTTGGGAAAAAGGGTAAAAACCTGACTCAGGATGGCATTTATTGAAGACTGGACTCGTATAATATGAAAGGTAGCATCTAGGTGGCTACTTAATTGTATATTACATACAACAAGCTTTTTTAGCAACTGACTGCTAGGATTACTTTAAATGCTTCGTAAAACTTCTCTAGCCCTAACTAGGAGGGCAAATTAGATTACTCTTTCCCCGTGTTCTTCATTCTCTCTTCTGCAGCTACTGCCGAAAGCTTTTGATGAATATGTCATTTGGTTGTGCGAAGATTGTGAATCCAAGTGTATTACAGCATCCAAGTCTGAAAACTCTCAAATAGCAGCTATTGGCCTTCAAGACCTGCAAGCCATTTTATATCTGGAGGGGCAAAAAGATCAGAAACCTGAAAGACAGGACAGTTGGGATCACCGCAGCTCCAATTAGCAGGCTCGATCTCACGAAATCGGAAGTTCTCTACCGAGCGACTGCGA
Organism: Bruguiera parviflora; assembly: GCA_019804595.1. NCBI lineage: Eukaryota > Viridiplantae > Streptophyta > Magnoliopsida > Malpighiales > Rhizophoraceae > Bruguiera > Bruguiera parviflora. The sequence goes on from CM034050.1 coordinate 2,770,467, forward strand.
CCTTGAGATAGATTTTTGCACGGACGGAGAGAAAGATCATCCTTTGCATGACCCATGCTTTCCTCAGGAGGCATCTCCTATGGCCAAAAGCTCTCAACCTGTCAACCTTGACCTTCAACTCAGTAACTGTGAGATGGATTGCTGCAGTGGTTGAGGAAATAATCAGAATCTTGGGAGACAGAATGGATTAGATAAAAACAGATTTAATAAAGAGGCTGAATCTAAGAACTTTCAACTGGCTACTCTTTAGAGTTCAAATGCTTCGAGATGTTGCCCCTATGCCAATAAAAGACCCAATTTGGAGGTAAAATTTTCAATCCTTCCAATCTCTTTCCTCTCTCGTTTGATTGCAACATCTGCACATAAAATCATACTGGAATTTCTCTAAATCTGAAAGGTAATACATATATTTCAATGGGTTTATCTGGTCCTCGTGGCAGGGGAAGCTTCAATGCACAATTGGGTTCTATTGGTGGACTTGTTGCTCATATGTCCAATATTGCATGCTCTAGAGTAAGGGAAAAGGCTAAATCGTTACCCAATCTCTGCTGTATGGCCAAAAGATTTTGGGAATTGCCCAAGTGATGACAGTATTGCACTCTACTTTTTTTTTTTTTCTACTTTTCTTTCCAGATAACGAAAGTTGTAGTTTTAGCGGTTTCCATGTACTTTTTTTCCAGATAATGAAAGGTGCAGTTTTGTCGGCTTCCCTTTTAATTTCCTGTCTTGGGTCTGCTTTCTTTTATGGATTAATCTTCTTCCATTTTAGGGATGAAAAGTCTTTGATCGCCCAGTAAGCGATATGATATCCCAAGAACTTGCATGAAAGCTGTTCTCGAAGGCGCAGAACTTTTGATCTTTACTTCTGAAGTGCTGCCTATGGATTATTGGAGTAAGCCCACATGTTCATACCCTATTACTTGTTTATGTTCAAAGTGGCTCTGTACAATCCTTCCTCCTTCGCTTTTTCATTTGCAGGATTTCAAGCAAAGTTCTATTTGTGGGGCGTGTTCAAAGTAAAGAAGCATCATGTTTAGCGATTGATGTTCCGATAGAAGAGAGAGAACAGGTAAAGGCTGTAAGCTGGGACGCACACAGTCCTTGCTAGTACTCTAAGCAATGATTGCTACGGTCCTGGCTCAACTCGTTCACCACATTGATGATCGTTGCTCTGATGTGTATAGCGAGGCCCTCTTCGTTCTCTTGTTGCCTGTGGAGATGCTCAGCTCTTTCAGCTTCCAATGTTTAAATTAGGAAAACAGAATCCTGAGCATAACGCGTAATTTACATTTGAATATTAAGGCTGCCAGGGTGTTAGCTGGGGGTTTCTTGCTATGAAGAATGATCAAACATCCGATCCAAAGAGGACGAGAATACTCTTCTAAGTACTGTAGAAATAAAAACATAAATGACAGTCCAATAACCAAGTCTAATAAGACACGGTCTAAGAGTCAGAGTTTTAGCTTTTCTATCTATCTAGAATCCAATTAGCTAAAACTTTTCTCTCTATGTCGGAGATGGCGTTAGGGGTTTCGTGTTTAACAGTTAGACCGGCCTGTTACGTCATTTCAATCAAATTCAAACATTGGCTGTCGACAGTCACTTCTTCCACAACCGAATTAACAAAATAATGCTAGTCTTAAAATGGCCGATTTTTCTTCTTAAAGCGTGTTCTTATTTAACTACTACCAGAGGGTTTTTCCAATCATGTGCGCGATAACTGCGAAAGATTATAAAATGATTAAGAGCATAGTACAGGGTGACTGGACTTTCGAGGCCCGTAAACGAGTTTTGTCCCATAAAAATGTTCTTTAAGTTAAAATTTACTTTGTCTGTGTAGTAATCTGGTAATTTCACAGATTGGCCTTAGTCAACTTGCTTGGCGTTTTTGTCTCACTGGCTGATGTAACAAGAACACTTCAATAGAAGCTCTGAACGGGTCGGTGTGTCTGCGCGTTTGGCTTCAACAGAGAGAAAAGAGGATAGAGAAATTGACTAAAGCAAAGCATTAGATCATTGAGTTAGTTGGCTAGTGGCGAAAAATCCATGTGCCACACTTTCTTTTGCTGTGTAAAGTTGAATTAGTCCCAGCTTGGCAGTGACTGATGGGATTAACGTTAATAGGAATTCAAGTCAACGGTTTAAATCGGCGCACTATATCTCAGATGGGTCTGATTGGATCAATGCCAACTCCATTCACTTGAAAATCCATGTTCTTATATTATTGTTTCATTGATTCTAAGAAATATCCGTCTGCACGTCAAGATCATGGGAAGCTCAGAATTTATCAGTTATGGAGGCACCATAAGAAAATGACCATTGAATTGGGAAACCAGGCGTTTACTTGGGGTGAACAATTGAACTGAGATAACCTGGAGAATTACGAGAGTTATCTAACTTATTATATATATATATATGTGAATAAAATAAATGTATCTTAGAATCAATTTACTCATCGATCAAAACAGAACCATTCTCTTTATGATTTTAAAGGTGCACTCTTTAGGTATTGAGCGGGTTGTTTTATTGCTATCATCGAAGATAAAATGACCATATCATGTTCCTGGGGAAATGCCACAAATGATGACTCAGAATCTGCACAACCAAAAAAAATATATAAAAAAAAAACAAAAACACATGAACTTTAAACATTTAGCAATAAACTCAGAATTCGAAGACTAACGAGCAAACCCATGAGAACTTTTGACAGACAGATGAAGTGCAGACAAGTGCCAATCAGACGTCGAATAGGAATCGGGGCAATTGATGGTAGAACTAACCTTGCATTTGATGGAGCTTGAAGTGACGGGTTTTTAGCTATTTGATGATCCGAAACTACTAAATAAGATAAAGGCGAAAAAAAAGAAACAAATGGGTAAATTGAAGAGGCAATCAACTTTAACGACTGGTTCATTTAAAGTTTTAAGGTAGCGATCTCTTTCTTTCTTTCTGCTCCATTCAATAACATGACAATTCCTTGAAGATAAGGTATAAAAATGGACAAAAAAATGCAAGAGAACTGTGCCTCGTGGCAGGTAGAAGTCATGAAATTAGTATATTTGTATAGATAGATTGGTCTAGTTTCTTTAATCTTAACATCGTTCACACGGATCAATTGAAGAGACAATTGTACCTGGAACAAAATTATTGGCAATTATGGGAAAAAGAGTACTTCTTTCCTTGCCATTGTGTTAGTCACCCAAAAAACCTGGTCACTTTGGCTTTCTATGTCGCCTGTGCGTAGTCCTTAAATTAATGGAGGTTGTTGCTGATTAATTCCCGCAACATAAGACACATTATGTAGCAAACTGGTTTTTTTTTGTTTGCATGGCAATCGTTGCATTGGCACTAGACGGAGCCTTGATTATACAGGTAAGTCACACATGACTGCGTGTAAGGAAATAAGACACCACATACCATTTTGGATGCCATCCATGTGCCAAGCAAAGAGTTAGCAGTGGCAATGACGATTAGAAGGAAATGAAATTTTTCCCATGGACTGAAGGGCTTGGTCCGCATGGAAGGACGCTTGGAATGCCACAATTTTGGAAAGTCCAATTCACCATGACGGGCATCTATGCTTTAGCGGTTGCATTCGATGCCTTAATTCAAGGAGAAAAGAGAGAGAGAGAGAGAGAGAGAGAGAAAAAACCTAAATTCATGTGGATCAACACTTAACAAGAAATCCTTACATTCAACAGCAATCTAACTGTCCATTTACTTCGTCTTCTGGGGAGCTCAAATAACTCGAAAATAAACCTCACTGTCCTATAGCAGGCCAAGCTCATTTACATTGCCACATTTTGCATAGATTTTTTTTTTATTTATTAAAAAACATAATAAATATATTAAGTATTATATGTTTAAATTTAAATATAAGTACAATTAAACTACACTGATACATAAGACAGCACACCAAATCAGCCGCATCATCAATAGGTTAGCACGGTAGACATTTAGAATTAGAATAAGTGAAAAGAAGCGCACACACCCATTCCGATGTACCAAGACCATGGGAAGGAGCTTTAGTCATAAACAAGCCGAACAATGAAAATCCAAGAGTACTTCCCGATGTACCAAAAAAAAAAAAAATAATAATAATAATAATAATAATGAAAATAATGAAAATTGAAAAAGACTTATTTAAAGCCACGTTGATCGACAATTACATATTAAGCCTCACAATTTATAACGTTTTATTTGTCCAAAACGTACGGCGTCGGTGATTCACAGACTTTTATTTAATAGTTTAAATTAAGGAACCCAGTTTGCTAAACTACCGAAAGAAAGATCAAATTTCCGAGTATGGCTTCCCCATTTTCTGTTATGCTCATTCCTAAGTCCCAACCAATAAAGAAAAATACACACAAAAACAAAAGAAAAAAAGAAAGTGAAAGAAAAGGGGGTAAAATCCAGGGAACCCTATTCTAATCCTGAACATCTATAAGCTTTTTCCCAAGAAAAAAGAATTCAAAAGTCAAACAAATTATTGAAAAGATCCACAGATGAATTGGGAGAAATTATACTTGGCGAGAAGAAATTGGAAGGACTCGGCATGAAGCTACCCTCTATGAAGTTCCTGCTGCCATAAAGCACTGGACTGAAATCATGGAAGAAGCCAACCGTGTTTGAATCAGACGGCAGGGAAGAGAAGAAGCTCGGCGATATCGGCGGCAGCGAAGCCGGCCCTGGCGACAAAATCCCAGGAAACAAACTTGACTTCTCTATTACTTGACCCATGTCCACCCCTTCCACGTCTCCAACTTGCTGCTGCTGCTTCTCTTTCGGAGACTTGGCCTTCTCGATGGTGGCGAGCCTCGCCGCCGGCGAGATTGCTCCGCCGTCAACGTTGAAGGGGTTGGCCGACGTTGGCGAAGACGTCGAACAGTAGGTGGAGTGCGAGCCCGTCAGGCGCTGGACTAGGTCCATGAACTCGCTTGGGTCGGTGTGGATCACCTTCGGCGACACCGTGTAGATGATTACTGGCTGCTGTGGCGGTTGCTGCTGTTGTTGCTGTTTCTGCTTCTGCTGCTGGGGGGCTACGGGGGGTTTCTTGACGATCTTGTGCGAGTCCTTGCGGACCTTCAGGGCAGGCGGCCGTGGACCCTGAAGCTCTTTTCTTGGAGATCTGGTGACAGGATATTCCGGTGGATCCATGCCAGCTCTTGGGCGGAGATCGAGAGAGAACAGGGACCTCGGAAGGAGAGGTTTAAGATTCAGATAGGATTGATGATCTTGGGAATGATATAAGACATTTCTTCGTAGTCTTCCCTTAAAATTTTTTGAGAGGCATCTATCTAAGAATAGGAAGTTAAAGCACTTAGAAGAAACAAGTCAATGGAACGAAAAAGTGGACTAATCTTATAAATAGATAAATAAATAAATACTGGGAATGGAAAATAAAAAATAAAAATGACACAAGTAAATACCGGATGCTTGTGAAGTTATATTTTAGCATGGACACGTAGTTATAATAATAATAATAATAATAATAATAATAATAATAAAAGGAGTCAAATATGAATCAAAATGAAAATATTACAAAATTGGGTAAAGCTTCAAAATCAAAATTTGAATATAATAAAGCTATTTCTAACGACTTTTTGGGCTCCAATTCATCTAATTTTTTTAGCGTTTCAAGATCGTCAAATGATTTGCAGTCCAAACATGTGTGAAATAGTTGTCATTAGATTCACAATCTTCCGATCTGTTATTTTGCATTTTTCAGGTACTTCTAAGATTGTCAAACTATATCTATATATATTTAATATATTCAACTTTATTTAAAATTTTTGAATTTCTTAAGACTTCATTCCAAAAAAAAGAAAAGAAAAGAAAAAGAAAAAGCGCTCGTTTAAATTTATGTAACGCAATGCAATTTGATCAATTCCCTGTATTTGGGAGGCTGGGTGTGCATTCAAAAACTTTGATTGTGTAATTTGAGTTGGGATGCCTAAAAGTAGCATAAGCGTGCATCCAAGTTCACCGTGCAGCCCCGTCCTTGGGGTTTTGAAAAATTAAAAATCCAACTTTAAGACGGTGCCCTTTCTTTACTTACCACAGTGCCCTGTGGCTTGTTTCGCCGCGAGAGACTTTGAGGGCAACTTTCTTTAAATGATTGGGCATGCAACCCCTACAATGATTTATGCAAGCCACGGAGTCGCGGATCTCACTGTATCAAACTTCTCTAGAGTTGCAAAGGTGTGCCGGTGGCGGCGGGGCATTAATTAATGAAAGACTCTGGATGCCAGGGTAGGAATCCCAGTGCAAATCCGAGTGGTATCTGCCCTATGGCCCAAAGCAGGAAGCCCGTCCACTTTCAAATCCCGGCGACTTTGCCGATTTAACGTAGGTATAAGAAATGACTAGAATTGTTGGTTGGGAGATGTTTCTGTTAATTGAGAAATTTAGATTTATTTTAAATTTATTTTTTTTAAAAAAAATTAAAGTTTCTAATAATAAAAAAATTGTTTTTATTATATAATTTACGATTTAATACTGTTTCTTGGCAGGACGACCACTGGTTCGCGGAGGTCCCATTGTCGTCGGGGTTGGGATAATTTTCCACGCGAAATAGTCGCCGTCGATTTCCTCTCATGCTTGGCAGCACATACCAAATTTAAAGCATTGGAGCGTGAATCCCTAACACAACACCTCAAATAATTAAGCATTTAAATATCTATTTTAGAAAATCTTAATTATATTTTTTAAAAATATATATATATATATATATATATATATATATATATATAAATCATCTCGTTATAATTTACAGTTTAATGTGGCCCCTAATAAGAAAAAAAAAATACTGGAGCATGAAAAAAAATTGCAAAAGAAAATTTGAGGATAGTTTTGGTTAATTCTTTGAGTTTTTTTTTTTGTTTGTTTTCTTTATTTAAACCAAAGTCAGATTTTATTAACGAAAGAAATTAAAAGTCATAAGTAGTAGTAAGGAAGGAAGGAGAGTAAGTAGCGAAGAATTAAAGACGAACAATAAAACATAACTGTGTAATAATTTCTTACGTTGCTAGAATGTTTGAGGTCCACCCGGCGTCGTGGGTAGGTATTAGGAAGCCCCGCACGTCGAAGTCGCATTCACGGTTTCCCACAATTTCCTTCCTAAGGAGAAAGGAGTACCTCTGTCGTTCATAAAATGAATAAAATAACCTTATTTTTATTATATAATTTATAATTTATTAATTCTTTTAGTTGAAAATATATACACGTGCATAAAATTTAAAATGTTGTATAATTATATAAAATAATAATTTAATCAATAATTTAATATATTTTTTAATACTAATTTAGTTTTGAATCTCTTGTTGTCATTTATTTTTTTAATAAATAAAAAATTATATTAAGAATTAAATCTTATATTTTAATTTTATTAATAAAAATATCAAATTCAACTCTCTCTTTTTTTTTTGTTATCTATATATATATATATATATATTGAACAAGGATAGACTTAACATATATTCTCGGTTTTCGCTCCCATTTCAATGAGCAGTACATTAAATCAGTTTCCTCGTAAGGTATATATAACTGTAACAGAGTCGAGCCTTTTTCCATTCGACTGCGAGTAAAAAATCAAAAACAAAAGATTTTGGGTAGTCAACCCCAAGAGTGTTTTTTTGTTTGATCGAAGAATCCAAAGAGTTACTATTGCGCAATCGGGATATGCTTGATTTCCCCATATAGGCGAAGTGCCCGTCACAGGTAATCCTCGTAAAAAGGACTTAGCCATACAGGTCTTTTATGTAAACTCCCTACGTAAGTCGACAGACATTATGCCAATACACCTCGCTGAAGTCTCCGGTAAAAATTAAAAAAATAAAATAAAATGAAGAGGACGAATTGCCCGAAACTTCTGCTGCGCGTGGAGGCTTTTCACTTTTCCCGTCCCGAGGACAAGGAAAGAAAGAGGCCCGACAAAAGGCTATCATTTCCAGTCCTTGTCGGCCTTGGATTTGGATAGCCCATATCGTTCGGCAAGTCGACTCTAAAAGCCCTTATTAACGGAGCTGGGTCCAATAGTTTGGTACCGCATTGATTTTATTTTTATTTTTCTTCTTTTTTGTCAACAAGTAGACCCCTACTATCGTCACAGAATTTGAACATAAAATTTTTAAAATAAATATTTAGTCTCTTAATTATTAAGTATCTCCTTGATTTTTTATTTTTGTTTTTATCTTTCTCGCGGTGCCTAATTTACGTGGGATTTGGGATCCTTACACGACGATGACAAGAAGACAATTTCAAATTTCATACTCCCAAGTGCGGTTTACTTTGGTCCAGTTGATGCCCAAATGCCTGAAACCAGGGGAAGGAATTTGTACGTTGCCGTGGTACTTGGGGGATGCAGACAGTGTGACACTTGTTTATCATAGGAGCGATCTCGTTTTCAACTTACATAAGAGTTTGACAATTGTTACCCATGCCGCAACAGAAAGTGCAAAAAAGAAAATGATGCTCTTGGAGCTTAAACATGTAAATTATAAAGGTTTCAAGTCTCAACAGCCTGTGACTTGTGTAGCTCATGTTTAGACGAAGGGTGAATGTAGAACCGCGTAAAATAAACAAAGGGCCATGCAAGAATTCCCCTAAACATGTTTCATAAAGCAAAGTGAGTGACTGACCACGCTAACAATCAAAGGTTTTCCCGATCATCAAAACATGAGATTTCTAGTCAATAATATAATTTTACCTATTTATTTGAATAGGATGAAAATAGTGAGAAAAATTTAAAAAATTGTGTTTTTTTTTTTTTGGTTTGGATATGACTGAAAAAAACGTTTTTATTCTAAAATTACTCATTTATCCTCGTGCATTACCCATTCAATAACCAAAATCCGAGGGTAATGTAGTAATTTTCGGAGCAAAAATGTTTCACTTCTTCCACTTTCTCATCAAATGGTGAGAAAGTTTAATGGTAGATACCATGAACATTTTTTTTCAATAATTTTCACAACATTCTTTTATTTTCTAACGCTCTGTCTAGATACCATGAAAAATGTCTTTCCACTCCACTTTTCTTTTGCATCATTCTCTTTCTCATTATTTTCTCGCAAACCAAACAAATGCTTCGTGTCCCTTCAGAGGGGGACGTACTTCGCCCTTAACTATAGGGCAAGGTGCTGACGTTCGTTAGTCTATACTAGGTTATGCCCACGTCCTTGATTCCCTGCAGACTGGTGGTGCAAGGAGAGCAGTCGTGACTCCTCATTGTCACGCTTTCCAAGATCGATGGTCAAGGACAGTTTCTAATGCATTCAGCCCCGGCTATAAATCGCTGTCACACTCCCCGCTTCTTGCCGACAAGTGAGCTTGCTCAGAGGAGGAAAGTGGCATTAAATGAAACGTACGGATAATTTGTCCTTCAATTGAAAGGCAACCTTCGTGTCTACATCAGGGTACAATGTGATCGCTTCGTTGTGAACGGCGTTCAAAAAAAAAACAAAAAACAAAAAAGTTCTGGCTTCAAGTCTTAAGGAATGGATCTATTTGAGCTACCTTCATGGCTTCAACTTCTCGTTGCAGTGGCTAGAAGCCGTTTTGTCTCAATACTGATCGTTAATTGTAAGCTCACATCATCTTTCTCTTTTTAAGATATTTCTTGGTAATAATTTCTTCATTCTGTTCTCTGCTCCTCGGATATTGGTCATTCAAGGCGTGTCAACGCCCTTTTTTTTTTGTTTTTTCTTTTCAACTTTTAATGCAATAGCTAGAAATACATGGAGGTGAACAAAGGACCTGAGCGGGAATATCTGCAGAAATTTGATGGATTTGGTGAATCTGCATCCGTAGACTCAGTGGTAAGACTCACAGGAAATGATGCTTTTGCTCTACCTGGATGGCAATTCTGTAGCAAATCCTTTAATACCATTCAGCCTGAGCACGGTGAAGATGAGGGTGGAAGCATAATTGAGCAAAAGGTCCAGAATTTCAAGGAAAATTCCAAGTCTTCTTGCGGAGAAACTATGGGCAAAACAAAGCCATCGAGTGCCCATTTCGTTGTCAACATAGATGAGCACGCCAAACCAGCTAGTGGAGTCACTCTGCCATTAGAGAATCTGTCAGGTATTGCAGACTCAAAATTGCAGTAAGAACTTAGCTTAACTATCGACTCTCTTTGCCGCGATAATATTAGCTTAAGTTCGGTCAATTTCTTTCCCAGACACCAATTACACATTAACAAAGTAAAACAAAATAATGAATTATATTTACTTAGGCGTTTGGTAAAATTATTTGCCATTTTCAGTTTATTGTATTCAGGGGTGCTCACTGGTGGGTCATGAACCAGGCTGACTAGTCTTTAGATTTGTATCCAGCAGATAGGGCGACTGGCCAATCGCCTCCAGCTCATAAAGATGATCCAGATTCTACAAACTGGAAGAAAATACAGATCGAACCCAACTCGGCAATATCTCTCAGAGTAATACAATGAGTCCGTGACCAAAATATTAAAATTTTGCCTGTAAATACAACGAAGTAACTTATTTTCCAACTTTTAACAGTTCCAGGATGTCAAATACAAGGTTGCAGTGAAGGGTACAAAAAAATTAGGTGCAGAGAAGTACATTCTTCCTGGAATCACCGGATCAGCACATCCGGGTGAGGTTCTGGCACTAATAGGGCCATCAGGGGGTGGCAAAACAACACTGCTCAATATTCTTAGTGGAAGGTTCAAATTCAGCAGTGGCAGTATCACTTACAACGGCCGATTGTACACAAAATCTCTAAACTGGAGGTAAATTAGCTTGGAATGCATGATAGGCTCGATGTGCTATGCTAATTCAACGTACCTAAATGGCTCACCTCATGTCAATGCGGATGAAACAGGATTGGTTTCGTTACACAAGATGATGTTGTGTTCCCCCACCTCACAGTTAAAGAAACTCTGGTTTATGCTGCGCTGCTTCGTCTTCCAAATATCTTGACTAGACAACAGAAAAGAGAAAGGGCCATGAGTGTTATTCGCGAGCTAGGCCTTGAAAGGCAAGTTCCTGATCAATTAAATTTCATTATTTGTATCACCTAAGCTGTTTTATTCAGTCTCCAATCGACTCCAATGTTCTAGATTTCTCGGAACGCTGACTGGAAGAAATAAGGTTTTTGCTGCTGTTGATAATAATATCGACTTAATCACGCTATATTAACGTTGAGCTGGGGTCTTATTCTCTGTACTTTTGTGCATCCCACTTTGCTCTGAAAACAAAAATGTACCTTCACTTTAGCTCGACGATGGCCCTCTAGAAAAGTAGATATAACACTGTGAAGTCACTTCATGAAGGAGAAAGCAACTAAAGTAGATATAATAGCTCGACGATGTAATATCAAGTCGCTGTTTGATATAAGATGTCCCAGCTTGATAGAAACTGTCTGCCTTCAGAAGCGGGGAACAATCGGCGGCCTTTTGGAGATTTTGCAAAATGTCTCCGTAAAACAATTATCCTTTGTGGCTTCACAGCTCAAATTTTCTGTACTGAAAAGGACGTGACTGTAAAATAATCTGTTGTCCTTGTTAGTTGGACTAATTGGCTGCCTGCAAAGTTAGATCACTTGGATTATATATATTGTTTGACTCTTTTAATTACCTTATTGAAAGCAAAAACGTTTGATTGTAATATTACAGGTGCCAAAATGCAGTAATTGGTGGCAAATTTGTGAGAGGAATCTCTGGGGGGTGAGAGAAAAAGGGTCTGCATTGGCAACGAAATTCTGCTCAATCCATCACTTCTGTTCTTGGATGAACCAACATCAGGTCTAGACTCAACAACCGCGCTAAGAATGGTTCAGGAACTGCAGAACATCACACAGGTAGCAAAACCATCGGACAATTCATAAAGAGAGCTGGTAATTTGGTAATAGCATCATGGTCACTAGCCTTGTTTTATGTATAGGCTGGCGAGACGGTGGTGACCACAATTCATCCGCCTTCTGGTAGGCTCTTCAGCAAATTCGACAAGCTTATGTTGTTGGCTAAAGGCAATGTCTTGTACTTTGGAAAGGCATCAGATGCAATGTTGTATTTTTCCTCAATTGGTTGCTGCCCTCTCATAGCCATGAACCCAGCAGAGTTCCTAATTGACCTAGCAAATGGAACCATAAAAGACAAATCAGTTCCATCAGAATTGGAGGACAAGTTCTTACCTGGAAGCATAGGACTTGATGACAGAAATGGAGGAGCTTCACCTGATGACATCCATGAGGTCACTCACAGATTAATTAATCGTTTGAATTTTATCTCCTCAAAATTATTTTCTGTATATAAGTATATTTGCTTTTCAAAATTTCTCTCCCGCAGTATCTTCTGGAGGCCTACAGAGCAAAAATAGTGAAAACAGGGAAACCAAAGATCCTAAAGCATGGTGTAATTGAAGGAATTGACAGCAACATGGTGGGAACAATTCTCAATCCTTTTGAGGAGGGGCCTTAAAGAGAGACGCCACGAATACTATAGTCTTGTGAGAATAACTCAAGTCATAGCCACTTCAATAATAGTAGGACTGCTTTGGTGGCATCCTGATCATGATGCTTCATCTCCTAGCCCTAGGGTAGTCCGAGATCAGGCAAGTATCTCATGTATTTGTCCCCAAAAATACTTCATAAAAGGGCTTGCTTATTAATATATATTTCCTGAAAGGTTAGTCACCGCGGCTTTGCTTACACTTTAATGTTTACCCGGGTGCAAAAGCAGGCAGGGCTGTTCTTCTTCATTTCAGTATTCTGGGGCTTTTGGCCCGTGTTCACTGCAATATTTGCATTCCCACAAGAACGAGCAATGCTAGTAAAAGAGAGATCAGTTGGAATGTATAGACTCAGTGCATACTTCGCTTCCAGAAACATCGGTGATCTCCCTTTGGATCCCATATTGCCTACAGTTTTCCTTTTGATAGTTTATATTATGGCTGGCTTGAAGTTGAGCTTTTCTGCATTTTCTCTGACCTTGCTGACAATTTACCTCTGCATAATAGCTGCTCAGGTGCCATTTGACTTTACGGCTCTCTGATTATGGAAATACCCTTATAAATTGCCCCTTGTATTTCAAGTAACACTTTGGCATACATCCCCTCAGACTCTCACTTTTACCGATGCAGGGTCTTGGACTTACTATAGGCGCAGCATTCGTGGATGTGAAGAAAGCTACACCACTGGCTTCTGTCATTATTACGACTTTCATGTTATCTGGTAGATTCTTTCTTCAGGTAAAATGCCTCAAATTGCAGCAAGTCTCTTGTTGGAGAGCTAAAAAAAAAAAAAATTTGGGTTGTGGCGGACGGTCATGGCCGCATCCATTCCGTCCACTTGTACTTATGTCGCGTGCTCTCTTTAACTACTTCGCATTAGATAAGACTTGTGACGGGTAATATTTGGAATTACTGCAGACGGTACCGCCGTTTTTGTCATGGATACGCTACATTTCGTTCAACTATCACACGTACAGGCTGTTTTTGAGGATTCAGTACGCTTGCTCGGGCTCGGCTCTTGGACCCGGCTCCCGCAGTCAGTCTCCTCTGAATGGAAAACCAAGATGGCTCGATTGGGGCGCAACAGGGGTGGGTGCAATGATGGTGATGATCATCGTCTATCGCCTACTTGCCTACACATTCTTAAGGAAACTGGGTGTAGCGAAAATAACATAGTTATTTAATTTAGCCATCAAAGAAGCAGTAAATTAATTAATGTGATATCTGATTTAATCAATTCTTCTCGCCCTCTCTTCATCTTTCATTTTCTTTCTTCTTTTTCCAAAGTCCCGATTAAATTCCCACCACCGCCGGATGCCCTCCTGCACGGTATTTTCATAGTCTAACGTCCAACTAACCTTTTATTAGACAATAATAATAATAATAATAATAATAATTTACAAACGGTAATTAATAATAAGTTAACGGTCATAACGGTGCAATTCAAATTTACCTGTCTGTAAATGTAATGATTTTTTTATTTATTTATTTTTTGAGATGAAAATGTAATGGCTGTTAAAAAACTAGGGGATTTGAGACGCCAAATCGATTAGGTAAGAAAGTTGAGTCAGAGCAGGATTCATCGTTAATTTTGAAGCCCAACAAAATCCAAGGCCGACCAGGCCTGCCTCGCCTATATATTATCTGGAGGCCAAAATGACAATTTGGTCCCTACATTTTCTGTTTTATTCTTATTCGGGCTTCGATGTTTGTTTATTGTAATATGGTCCCTGTAGTAAATTAGACCGATGGAGGTGTCACGTTAGTTCAGAATCACACGACAGCGGCCTTCTAATAGAAAATTAACACACCATATTCGGTTCTTTTATTTATTTATTTATTTTATTATGAAAACCCCTTTCTAATAGAAAATTAACATACCATCTTCTGTTTATTTTTTTTTTTCTTTTTGGGTTATGAAAGGAAGGCCGAAAAATTATATAAAAAAAAATAACAATCACTATTACTCGTATAAAAAATTATGAGATTCCAACAAAATTTTCCCAATCATTCTAAATATTCTGATGGAAAATCAAGATTGAATAACTCCGCTGTATTTATGGGTGTAAGGCCCCAAAACCAATAACTGGCCCGATATGCTATAATTACGGCTTCCATGTTCCTTTCTGAAATCATTTTTTCTCTGTGTTTGCTTTCTTCCATGTTTTTGCCACCTATCATTTCTGGGAAGCTGCAATGACTTTAATTATATTGAAATTACATGTCCGTGTGTGGAGGGGTGTATCCACCTAGCTAACTTGAGCAAGAGAATAGGCTACAACCTTGTGAGTTATCTATGATCTCTCTCGGAATTATAATTTACATACGTCCATAATTGGTAGCTTACCTACAGGTGCGCAGATATAAAGGATCCGAAAGATAATAATCCTGAGGAGAAAGGACCTCAGTTGCGTGCCCTGAGAGAATAATTTTCGAACCCTGACATCTCATCTAAGGCTGCCATGAAAGATACCAAATTCTTAAGGAAGTTGCGCCAAAAGAAAATTCTACTCCCAAAAACAAAGTGTACCAATATCGTCTTCGAATTTGTGGCAATAAATTACAACATAAAGCATTTCGTAGCAACAAAGTTGATAGAGCTGCGGATAGAGTGGAGCTCGAAGTCATGAGTCAAACTTCATTGCATGTATCCTTACAACGAGGACATGTCACAGAAATGTTACCGTATATTTTTACACCATTACTTTAATTATTTATTGGCAAGTACAAGATACCCTGCGGCAAGGATGCCTTGCGCAAGCACACATAATATATTTCAAGACTTCAACTTGCATTTTATTTGGTTGCCATAGGAGACATAGTAATGGCAATCGTTAATTGTATCCTCCTCGGCCTGTTGGATGCTCATTGTAACCTCCTCGTCCTGTAGGGTGCTCGTTATATCCTCCCCGGCCGGTCGGATGCTCATTGTACCCTCCTCGTCCTGTGGGGTGCTCGTTGTATCCACTTCGGCCATTTGGGTTCTCAGCCAGAAGTGCTCTTCGTCCTGCAAATTAAATGAGAACAAACCATATTATAACCATTTGATGTGGAAACCCTTTTATTTTGAAGTTGTCTCAATAAAATTTTTTAGCTCTTGTAACTTCTTATTTCGTAATACTTAAGAAGCAACAGAATTTAATAACCATGCTATTGGGAATAATTCCTGGCTGCTTTGAAATACTAATGCTTGCGAGCGACTTGTATATGGTCGAGAAAATAGTGAAAGGAGTGTTGTAACATAGTCTTACTGGCAAATTAAATGTTCAATTGAAAAAACTTCAGTGGTTCTGAACGTACCAAGTTCCGGGTCTGCACCATCGAGCGCAGCAGTTGCCACCTCAGAAGATACAAGCAAGAAAGTTACCAGAAAAATCGCCATCGGCACCATGCGGATGGCCTCAGTGGAGGCTGTTTTTGCCATGGCGATCTAGTTCACGGTAAGCCAAGCTGAATTGCGGGGCGATATTAAGTTTTGGGGTGTGGTGCTTCGGTTGAGGCTGCATATTTATAATTGGAAATCTCAACAAATGGTGGCGTCTCTCCTGAATTATCCGGAGACCTGTGTTCATATCATTGCGTTATTTTATTAAAATAATATATTTATTTTAAGTTTTTTTTAAAATCACTTAATTTATATAAAAATTAACTAAATGTGCAAGTAGTTTAAATACAATGTGTATAAGGACTAATTAATATTATTTATTTATTTTTGTGTATGTTTTACTTTATTCAGTTGTATATTTTATTAATTTTTATGTAGATCTAATGATTTTTTGTAAATAAAATAAAATGAATTATTCTCTCGAGATGACACCTGCGTTCTAACCGCGTCAACTTTTCCACGCCCAGGCCGAATGGATATTTGCAAGATTACATCAAGCTTAAGGACGCCGGCACTTTTGAGCAGTGGAATTGCGGACGATTTTAAATCCGCGGCAGGGCATCTCCATCATTGACGCCGGCCCCTTTACGTCGACATTGGACTGCTTGTGTTTAAATTTGGCTTTGCAAGATGCGGCCGCCGAAGACTTCTTCTGCCTGTTTGGGTATATGTTACTGTCAAATTTAATGCTGCATTAATTAGGGTTGCCTGGCGTTTCTTGTGGGTCTGGTTTTGAGAGTAAAATACAGATTATACGCTATTATTCCATCCATTGCACGATAACATAACGATGGCAGCAGAGGAAAAAGACAAAAAAGAAAAACTTTTAGCCTACTAATCGAGCAAAAGGGTACTTCCGGGAATCACGTAAAACTATAAAGGTAGTCGGTCAGGCGCATTTGAGGAGGTTACTTAACACTATTGATCTTTTTCAACGACAGTCAAGGAGACCACACTTCTTTTTTTTTTTTAAATAAGCTTTTAAAACAATTTATTTATAAAGATATGAGTAATTCCATGGTTTTGCAAAAACAAAAGTGCCCATTTTCTTTATCATTCCTTATTTTACCCATCTTTTTAAAATTTAATATTTTTTTAGTTGTTTATAAAATGAAAAACAAATAGTTTTTATTCTACATAGAAATAAACACTATACTTGTACATGCAAAACATGAAATTGTTAATATATCAAAAATTATATAATATCTATTTGAAATATACTCTAATATAAAAACATATTAGTAGGTTGTCAAATAATTTGCATAAAAATATATTCGTAAAAGTCATAACATATATTTGATTCATAATTTATTAAACACATATAAAAATTATGGTTTCATTTATTATAATTTTATTTATTATTACTAAACAATTAATTATATTTTTTTATAATAAATTTGTAAAATTTTAATTTATTAACTATAATAATAAAATGTAATAATAATGTTAAACAGACTATATATTGAATTTATTATTTTTCGTTCAATTTTTTTTAATTAAATTTATTTAAAATAAATCTTGATTTTAAAATTTTGAGTTTTTGATTGAAAATAACTTATTCTATTGTAATATTGATTTTGTTTTGTAAAACTTGGAATTTGTTCATGAAAGGGAAGTTGGTCGAAAATAGAAAATAATTAAAAAAATTAATTTTGAATAAAGAAATTTTTAAAATGATTTTTTTATTTTTATTTTTAAATATATTAATTTAGTTATTCATTTTAAAAAAATAATACTTAATCTTATTGTCAATTTCATTGCAAATAACTTAGTAAAATAAGACATCACTAAACAAATAAGTTTGATTACCTAGTCGTAGCCTTGACTTCGGATGACTTTTTCTTTTATCTTGGCCTTGAACTAATACACTCTCTAATTAATTAGAATTATCCAAAAAAAAAAAAAAAAACTGATAGTCGTACTTTACATCCAGGTTTGGTCCAAATCTAACCTTAACAAAGCACATAAATCAGGGGTGGAGCCCAATACAATCTATGGCTTAGAAGCCTTGCAATTAGACACAATTGAAGCAATTCCCCAAGGCTGACTCCCAGCATGCCATCTCTGCACGTGCTCGGCATCTGTTTCGATGGTCTCCTCTTGACAAGCCGAGTGACTTTGCTATGCAAAGGGCCTCTCTTAGTGCTAAGGGCCTCGCCCACCACTTCACTCGGGCACAGTTGCATTTCTCCCAATATCTTTCGATGCCAGTGCTGATGAGCCCAATACCAGAAACCTCTATCTTTTTTGGGCCTAAGCAATGGAAGCTCAAAGAGCAACCCCGTTCGTAAGAGGAAAAAAAAGAAAAAAAGAAAAAAGAGGTGATGAAGCAAGCGGGAGGTAGGGAACTGACGGACTGCGCTAACACTGTAAGAGAGATTTTTCGCAGTAAAAAAATTGATGAATTAATCAAATACACAAAATCAATTTCTAATAATGGTGATGCTGGGTAACATTTGGGCATCAAACGATTGGATAGGTCGAGGGTTATGATTATTCAACCACAGACTCTGTTAGCCCCCAAGTCTTTGGATAAAGAAATATAAGTATGGGTGATATTTTGTACCAATACTTGGTATAAAATTGGCATAAGAAAGACACGTTAAAGGAAATAAGGTAAACACAAGAGTCAACGTGCATGACAACAAATCGAGAGAGACAGATGCGAGTTTTGATATTGACACCAAATAAACACATATTACAATTAAGAGAAAGTATCAGCAAACAGTTCTAAGTATGAAAATTATAAAAAGTTGTTAAGGAGCACAACAATTAGGAGAATAAGGAGTGTGATTGTTCAAACATATTAATGTTTTCTCTTATCATACAACAGAATTGCTTAATACACTATAGGGAAATAGTGTATGTCTCTCAAAGTTAACAAGGTTAATACTATGACTCACAGTTCCAACAATGACAATACGTTGGCGCACAAGCATGAGCTCGGGTTAGTACTAAATCAAGATCAGTTGTAGTCAGAAAACACCTAGAAAGTGATGGGATAGATCATGATAATACTAACTCTCTATGTACCACTAAAATAGGAGATAGAGAGTAATTATTTTCCTTAAAATGTGAGAGTGGCAAAAGTGTTAATTTTGTAAGTTTCTAAAAGTTTTATCCAAGTTAAATGTATTGGTAGGACTTTTTTAAAGAAAGGAAAATATGAATGATTGTAGAAAATAGAGTAAGAAGTTCTTAATAAAGTGTTAAATTCTCTTTAAACGAAGATACATGATTTAATGAATTAGTGAGAAGATTATCTTGAAATAGAGAGGTCTATTATACATGATTGACTTGGTAATCAAGTCATGCATAACTTTTAATAGTTAAGAGTGTCAATTATTAATATTATAAATAAGTGTAGGGTTATAATTAATGAATATAATTAAAAATATACAGAAAAATATTTAAGTGAATATTTATATAAGAGATTTTGATATTTTTTATATTTTTTTGTAAAAAATAATAAAAATTTGAAAATTATTTTTATAAATACTATTTGTGTTTTGTGTGAATAGTTTAGCTGAAATTAAGTGTCGTGCTATTATATGATCTGTATTTTGGGTGAAAATTTGAAGTCTGGGACACATTCCACCTTAAACCCACGAACCGTAATTCCACGGGTCCGATCGAAATTCCTCATAAATCCGTGTTCCCGAGTGAGGCATCAAGCACGTGTGTTTTTCCTCTTCCGAGTCGTTGCTAATGACCACATTTAACACGAGTTGAAAGAAGACGTGCCGTGGAGAGTTCTCCATTCCCGCAACTTACAGGAAAGTGACGCAAAACTCCCACGCGAATCGACCGCTGTCTTCGCAAAAGAGATCCTGAGGAGAGATTGCGATGCGATGTTTGCCCACAACCGACTTCGTTGTTTTGTTGGTTAGACATTCTCTTACACTTGGCCTTTCGTATGTGAGCACTTTGGCAGAACGAATCGTGGGTGAAAAAGGATGCCATTTTCCGGTTGGCATTTGGGAAAGTACTGAGGCCCTTTTAATTTATTTGGAGAGAAAATAATAATAATAATAATAAATTAATTTTTTTAAAAAAAATTATATTAAATTATCACCCGACTATTATTTGGAATGATTAAAAGAAGAAGATTTCTTGACCGCGGTAATTTGCCAACCGACATGGAACAAAATGGAATTCATGGAGGTTGCAGTTTGATATTTTGTGTACACCAACCAATCCCTCCCCCATCATCTCCTTCGGGTACTCCACGCGGGTACGCCCTTGACTGGGTCAATCCCAATACGAATTATTCCAAGTTCCAGTGCCCTTTGGTCGGCAGGTTTAATCTTTAATTACTTGTGGGAGCTGTCGTGGGGGCTTGTTCACAACATATATCAAACCAAAATTCGTAACATTGACCATGAAATCGAAACCTATGTGGACGACTAATTGAAAATTTTAACAAAAATTACATCTGCACCTTGGAATTGAAGGAAAGCATACCACATAACAGGGTAGTACACGTGCTATGCAACATTCCCGCGACGCAAAACCCCTTCATTAATTAATGAAATCTCTTTCGTTCGTTTAATATATTTTGTAACGATTAAGCCTTGCGTTTAATAATCCCAGCGAGTTAATGTACACTAAATCCAATCCATTCGTGCAAAACTCCGTACGTGCCGACTTTTCATGCCCTGTTGGACTACTAAATTACCATACCGTCCTTGATGTGCCATTAACATGGAGCAGAAATATTTTCTAAATTCTTAGTTCGTTCAGATTTTTTTTTTTTTTTACTAAAAAGAAGTTAAAATTCAAGAGATGGAACCCTCGGAGGGAACCCCGTAATTTGAAACGAAGATCAAAATTACCAAACAATGGCAGCAATGGAGCTTTGATTTGTCAACCTCAGTCACTCTCTCGATGTACCCAATTAAGAAATGCCCCGTGAAGCATTCGAGCCACGATCAATCCGGCTATTAAAACCACTACTACGACCCAAAACTCGGATCGTACAACCACACGATCGAACCCAAAAACGCGGAGCCCCCACATTCCTCCGTCCAAATGGTTCGCAGCAGCCCACGTATAGATCAATACAATAGCGTAAGCTATACGAACACAGAATATGGACCAACCGTTGACACGCGTTCAAAAAGGTGAGAATATAATTTTTGCGCCTTTTAATGTATAATTAAATAATATCAACTCATATTAAAGGTCTATACCCATTCCCGGGTATCTCGTATCTCCGTAACAAAGCTCCAAGCTATAAAACTCAACAATTCTATTACCCACAGCACATGCCATCTTGAGCTTCACAACAAAACGGTTGCTCCTTCCTCCATTTCCCCACCATCTTTAGTGATACAAATTATGTTCAGGTCTAGTGAACAGATCATGTGGCAGTGGCCTCCAGGGCCGTTGCCAATAGAGAGGAAGTGGAAATCCAATGTTGGAATTGCTCCCGAATGCCCTCGTTGCGCTTCCTCCAACACCAAATTCTGTTATTACAATAACTACAGCTTGTCGCAGCCCAGGTACTTCTGCAAAGGTTGTCGAAGGTACTGGACTAAAGGGGGGTCCCTGAGAAATATCCCTGTTGGTGGTGGTTGTCGCAAAAGCCGCGGAGTCGTGTCTTCCAGAGTTTCCCGTGTCGAGGGCTGTAGTAAGAGTCTGAGTGGAGTGGACACTAATACCAATAATGATCAGTCAATTGGCGATGGGGATTCTGCAAATTTAGGTTCAATAGGTCAACCAAATGCAACCAACGGGTCCGAGACTGATCTAGCGGTTGTTTTCCCCAAGTACTCGAATCAAGATCCACCAACTTTTGGGCAAGAATTGCCCGACGAGTCCAAAGAAATGAATAACGCACCAAATTCTTTAACCCCAGATGGCGTGCCGACTGATGCAACGATCGATTGCCAGAAGCCGGCTGATCTGATGTTCCAAGAACCTGATTTACTTGATGGGCTACCTCGGTCACTTGCAGGAGATCAGCAGAGACTTCAAGAACTCGTAGAAACTGATGGCGTCAACGCAATAGGCTTACAAACTTTGTTGGGTGAAGAAGTGGCAGAAAATAACCTGTGGCTGTGGTCCGATGCTGATCCTGCCATAACAAATGTTGCACGGCAGCCTACGTTGGAATTGCAAGAATTTGATCCGTTTCCAATGGAGGATCAGATTCAAAACGCAGCAAATCTTTTGAGCGATTATAGCTGGAGTTCTTTTGATTTCTCGTCCTTCGAGATTTTCTCAAGACCCTGATATATCTCCACGACATTACACAAATAATTTATTCATTTTCTTTAACTATTTCAAAGGAGATTTTTCTTTTGTTTATTTTCATTTTTGTTCAGTGAAGCGATGAGAAGGTAAGTAAAGATAGAGTTATTTTTATCGAGAGAGATCAATTTGTTCTTCATCAACGTATAAAATAAATACAACTATGCAATCAGTGGCGGTGGATAAACAAAAAGCGTTGTTTTTCCTTTCTCCCTTTTTTTTTTTAATTTCCGAAAAAGGGATAAACAACGGCGCAGTAGGTTTTCTGTCTGTTTTCTAAGGCCCAGACGTCGGCCAGCCCCAGCCGATTGCCGCTTGTAAGAGCCCAAAAACCTCGGGATGGGCAAGAAGTCGTGGACTGATTCCAAGAAATAATGTATACTTCGTCAAGAAGTATCTTACGGTGATGTTTTTGTATCTTGTATTAGTTGGATATGGCGGAAGGAGCACGGAATCGAAGCCCACTATTTTATGATATGGCAAAAAGTGAGGGGCCTTATTTTGACAGAAGAAAAATATGCCTCGAAACAAAGGAGATTTGTTCCCTTATGCGCAGGAGGGTCGGTCCTTTTCGTTAAACCCTTTTTGACATTAAATCTTTTGGGGCATTTGGATTGCTCTGGCTGAATCTGTGAATCGAAGCCCAGTATTTTATGATATTAAGTCCTGGGAAGCCGAAGAAGCCATAAGCTTGCTTCCCCTTTATAGTTCCAATCCAAGCAATCATCGCCCAAGTTGGGAGGTTAGTGGCTTCGTGTGTAGCCCGTTCATGTGGAGTTCCAATCTCCCTGTTTCTCCGCAACACCTTTTCCCTTCAACTCGAGAAAAGTACGGTGTAGAAGACGGCATGTAACTATTATTATTTAAATAGCAAAATTTTTAATATTAATAAGTGCGGTCTCGATATAAATTTACATAAATAATAATTAACATCTTTGTCCAGCGCTGTTTTCTTTTCTTTTTTTTCTTTTTTTACGTTATAAAAAATAATAATCTTCATTTCGAGCAAATGCTATTTTTGTCTAAAAATTCCTCCCCGTACAACGATGTCGTTTTAGGCTTAATCGCGAAACAATAATTTCATGTTTTAGATTGCGATATTACTGCGAGTTATACCAGATGGGCACGTAGTCTCCCTTCTGATTATTTTTGGCCAGCAGTCCAAATAACAAAATAATAATAATAAGCGGGAAAAATTCCAGCTCACGATGCTTGGTATACCCCCCCCCCCGGGTTTTGCCCTCTCATCACCCACAATTTGATCCTCCAGTAATGCACAGTATCCCTTGACCATTGAATCAACCTGCTTTCCATCATCCAATCAGCGGACACATCTCCAACCCCAAGACCCACTTCAACGAGACTTCATTTTCTTTCGGCCTTTTCTTTTTGTTTATTCTCTTTATTTCTGAAACTCTACTCGTTGTCTGCTTGTAGGGCCGCCCTTATATTGTTGAACTAAATAATGTGTCCGATATCTTGCAAAGGTCTGGTGGATCCCATCGTGTTTTATTGTGGTGGTTACATTAAGAAAATGGAAAATAAGCAGCAAAGATATCTTTGCCGGTTAACTCCAAAGTAAAAGCCTTACCACCTCCTTGAATGGAAAACCCATAAAAAAAAAAAAAGAAGTGGGGGGGGGGGGAAGGCTTCCACGGTCTTTTGATATTGGACAAATAATTACATGACACACGAATAGAGAAGATTTGAGAATAAATGTTTTTGTTATTTGTCGCCTATTGGACAAAAGTGATAAGGTTATACCTTCCTGATCAGAGTGTGTGAACAAGATACACTCCGTTGTGACATAATGATGATGCGGCGATCAATAATTAGGGTAATCAAGCTCATCTTCTTATTGATCCACTGGAATTTGGGAAAATTAGAAATAACCAGAGAGCAGGTCAGATCGCCTAACTTAATGCTTGGTAATCGCTGTCCACTGGATGGTAATCACGCCATCTTGCGCACCTTAATATCACAATTATGCCGAAGTTGATTAATACCCACTTTGCATTTAGTACATGTTTCCTGCCAACTATAGCCTATCGTTTACAGTTGAACTGAATACTACTAATTTAAAAATAAAAATAAAAACCCACGACCTTGTGCATCATCTAGAGGATTGAAAATGCGGGAGATAAAAGTTACTTCTGCCTTAATCTCTAGGTGGCCATTTACCAAATAGAGGAGGAGGTTTTTTCGATTTAATTGGTATGGATTAAGATTCGAGATTTAAAAATTCGAAACTTTTAGTTACAACTCTAACATCGTCGAACTAAAATTCATTGATAACGAAGGAGGGGATGCAACTGAAATATTTTGCAAAAATATAGA
Organism: Bruguiera parviflora; assembly: GCA_019804595.1. Lineage (NCBI taxonomy): Eukaryota > Viridiplantae > Streptophyta > Magnoliopsida > Malpighiales > Rhizophoraceae > Bruguiera > Bruguiera parviflora. The sequence continues at coordinate 2,794,914 of CM034050.1, forward strand.
TTAAAAGAGGTGGGGACATGAGAAAAAGAGCAAAGCTGTTAACTTTTGATAGGATCCATGAGAAGGTTCATGTATGGTTGAGGACATTATGTTTTTACCTTAAAAATAAATGCCATTTGTTTATTCCTCTAGACCCTTGACGGGAAGTGAGTGGCCGACTTTCACGATAGGAACAAGTGTTTTTCCCATACAAACTGAACTCGAGAGCCTACCATAATTATATCAAAGAAACGGTTGTGGCGTCCACCCCCCTTTTGGTGGTGGCTTTGTCCTTTTCAGAGTCTGGACTCCTATGCATTTTAACTCACAAGGTGAACAGTCATTGTATGAGAACCACCGAAAAACAGAAGTTCCTTTCAGACATTTATGCCAGACAAATAAAAAAATATTAAAATATCAGACATTCACATGTCCAACTCAGTGGGCAGCAATAGATGTCTTCTTCAACTTGAAAGGCTGTTTTACCAGAAGGCAAAAAAAACATCCAAATAAAATTACAAGTTAATTCCCCCCCCCCCCCAAAAAAAAAAGGGTTAGAAAGCCATGTCTATGCTTTCTTATGTCCCCCAGCCTAGACCCTGAAAACTATGTTCATAGCCAATCTGTCCCAGTCTACTCAATTTCAATAAGAGGCTTATGTTATCCGTAAACTGAGAAGAATTTCTAACTTCACAGGGAATAGTCTGTTTTGTTATCCCACTCTCTTAAGAAGAACATTCAAAGAAATTTGAGAAACTAGATGTGCTATAATTAAATAAGATAGCACAGTAGCAGAGAGAGACTACTGACCTCATCATGTCAAGCAATGCAATCACTATTTTTCTATTGTTTCTCAACGTTGCTCTCTATCCAGCCATCTCTGCCTTGAACCAAGAAGGCCATTCTCTGCTTTCATGGCTTTCAACATTCAATTCTACTTTTTCAGCAACTTTCTTCTCTTCATGGGATCCTGGCCACCAAAATCCATGCAAATGGGATTATATCAGATGTTCTCCTGATGGCCATGTCTCAGAAATAACAATCACCTCCATTAGTCTTCCTACCAGCTTCCCTACCCAAGTCCTATCCTTCAACCGTCTCACCACTCTTGTCCTCTCGAATGGAAATCTTACTGGAGATATTCCACGTTCGATAGGAAACTTGTCTTCACTGGTCACCTTGGATCTCAGTTTTAATTCTTTAACTGGAAACATCCCTGCAGAAATTGGCAAACTATCTCAACTGGAGTTACTGGCACTGAATACAAATTCTTTATATGGTGAGATTCCAGGAGAAATTGGAGACTGTTCAAGTCTAAGGCAGCTTGAACTGTTTGATAACCAGCTCTCTGGAATGATTCCTGCAGAAATAGGCCGGTTGATAGCCCTGGAGACCTTTCGTGTGGGCGGTAATCCAGGAATCCATGGTGAAATTCCAATGCAGATATCAAACTGCAAAAGTCTACTTTTTTTGGGCCTCGCAGATACCGGGATTTCTGGACAGATTCCGAGAAGTCTAGGAGAACTGCGGCACCTCAAGACTCTTTCTGTCTACACTGCTAAACTCTCTGGCATCATCCCAACAGAAATTGGTAACTGCACGACACTGGAGAATCTGTTTCTGTATGAAAACCGACTTTGGGGCAAAATTCCCGATGAATTGTCTTCACTGAAAAATCTCAAAAGGCTGTTATTATGGCGGAACAATCTAACTGGTAGCATACCAGAAGCCCTCGGTAATTGTTCAAGTTTGAGAGTCATTGATCTCTCCATAAATTCTCTCGAGGGAGAGATTCCGGGATCCCTGGCCAATTTAGTTGCCTTGGAAGAGCTTCTTTTGTCTGAAAATGCTATTTCAGGAGAAATTCCACCTTTTGTTGGCAACTTTTCAGGTCTGAAACAGCTTGAACTGGATAACAACAAATTTTATGGAGGGATTCCAACCACCATTGGACAATTAAAGGAGCTTGTGCTGTTCTTTGCCTGGCAAAACAAGCTACATGGGAGCATACCTTCTGAGCTAGCCAGCTGCGAGAAACTTCAAGCATTGGACCTCTCACATAATTTCCTTACTGGGTCAGTTCCAAGTTCTCTCTTCCATCTCAAGAATTTAACCCAATTGCTGTTGATATCAAATGGATTTTCAGGGGAAATCCCACCTGATATCGGAAATTGCATTGGCTTGACCCGTCTACGACTAGGATCAAACAACTTTAGTGGTCACATTCCTCCGGAGATCGGGCTTCTACCAAGTTTGACCTTTCTTGAATTTTCAGATAATCAATTTGATGGAGAAATTCCTCCGGAAATTGGCAACTGCACCAGGCTAGAAATGGTTGATTTGCATGGAAACAGGCTCCATGGTGTCATTCCTACTTCTTTGGAATTCCTTGTTAGCTTAAATGTCTTAGACCTCTCAAAGAACCATATTGCAGGCACCATCCCTCGGGACTTAGGCAAGCTTACATCCTTAAACAAGTTGATAATTAGTGAAAACTTAATAACTGGTTCGATTCCGAAATCCCTTGGCCTCTGCAGGGATCTGCAGTACTTAGACATGAGCAGCAACAGAATTAATGGTCCAATCCCAGAAGAGCTTGGTCGACTGCAGGGGCTAGACATTCTCTTGAACTTGAGTAGAAACTCTCTAACAGGGTCAATACCAAGCAGTTTTGCAAGTCTCTCTAAGCTTGCGAACTTTGACCTCTCCCGCAACATGCTTACAGGAACCCTTACAGTACTCGCAAGTCTAGACAATCTAGTTTCTCTCGATGTCTCCTACAACAAATTTTCAGGTTTGCTTCCTGACACTAAGCTCTTCCATGATCTGCCTGCAGCTGCATATGCCGGCAATCAAGATCTTTGCGCAAATAGAAGCATCTGCCATGTAAATGCCAATCATCACGTCAGGAATTCCACAAGAAACCTTATAACATGTACCCTTCTCTCTTTGACTTCTGCATTGTTGATTGTGGTTGTTGGAGTGCTTCTATACATCAGAATGTGTGGGGCTTCATTTGGGAGGAACAACAAAGGAGATAACATTTTAGAGTGGGATTTCACACCGTTTCAAAAGCTCAACTTTTCAGTAACTGATATCGTGACAAGGCTCTCAGATTCCAACATTGTGGGCAAGGGTTGTTCAGGCGTGGTTTACCGTGTTGAGACTCCAACACAACAGGTTGTTGCAGTGAAAAAGATATGGCCAGTGAAAAATAGTGAGACTCCAGAAAGAGATTTGTTTTCTGCAGAAGTTAGGGCCCTTGGATCAATAAGACATAGAAATATAGTAAGGCTACTGGGATGTTGTAACGATGGAAAAACACGATTGCTCTTGTTTGACTATATTTGCAATGGCAGTTTGGCTGGATTGCTTCATGAGAAGAAGCTGTTCTTGGACTGGGATGCAAGATACAAGATCATGTTGGGGGCAGCTCATGGCTTGGCTTATCTTCACCATGATTGCATCCCTCCGATCATACACCGGGACATCAAGGCCAATAACATCTTAGTAGGAGCCCAGTTTGAGGCACTTATTGCAGATTTTGGACTTGCAAAGCTTGTTGATTCAGCAGAATGTTTGATAGCTGCCAATACAGTTGCAGGTTCTTATGGTTACATTGCACCTGGTGAGTACAAGCATCTAGTTTCAAACAATTAAGTACAATACAATGAGTTTTCCATTATGACATTCACATATAAATATAACTGAAAATATTTTAGCAACGTTCAGCTTTTAGGAATAAATGATTGAATTGGGTGTAAAGCTTAGTCTTAATGTACAATGTATTCAACTCAAACTCAACATTAATCAAATTTACTCAACCAGCCCAGTACGGTTTAGAGAGCTAACTATATCTTTAAAAATTGCAGAATATGGATACAGTTTCAGAATCACAGAGAAGAGTGATGTCTACAGTTATGGTGTGGTTCTCCTAGAGACCTTAACAGGGAGGGAACCAACTGATAAGCAGATTCCCGGAGGTGACCACATTGTCGCTTGGGTTAACAAGGAATTCCGGGAAAGGAAAAGAGAATTCACAAAAGTTCTAGACCAGCAACTACTTCTACGGTCAGGTACACAACTCCAAGAAATGCTTCAGGTGCTTGGGGTGGCTCTCCTCTGTGTGAACCCTTCCCCTGAGGAGCGACCAACAATGAAAGATGTAGCAGCAATGCTGAAAGGAATCAGACACGAGAATGAGGACTTCGATAAACGCAATCATTGTGGCAAAGATGGAGCTACAAGTCCAAAAGCTGCAGTTCACTCTTCTAGTTTCTTCAGATCATCTGAACCTCTCATTAGATCACCTGCTTGAATACCTAGTTCTCCAAAGTCTTGCCTTTTATTCCATTGATTATTTTTGAAGAAACCGAGTAATTTGTGTACATATATAAATGAGATAGCAGTAGGTTTCTTTTGCTGTAATTTGACCGTTGCACTATAAAGTTCAGGCTCTCACTTACCGTGCAGAAAGCAAGATTTTTCTGCCAAAGTTGAGTCTTGCAGTCTAGACATGGAAGAATCTAAAGTTCCTTTTGAAGTTTAGGCTAATTGTTTGATCCCTAAAAATTGCCAGAATGCCGATGCCCCACGACGGAAAAGACTAGAATAACTCAAAACTTTTGCCTAATGATAAAAGTGAACTTGAGATTGCTTATGTCAGGCACAGTCTAAGTTCCCCTCTGTGCATCCTATGTTCAAGTGGGGGTGGTGCTACAGCTCCGAGTTTTCTCTATGGTTGTCAAAAAGACCAAAATAACTGTCCTTTTGCATTAATTTGTGCTCTCTAGACCAACATACCATTGCAATAAACTATGATGTCTCGTCCGAGCAATTTAAAAAGCCACTCCCGCAAATGGCATTGCTCGCAGAGAATAAAGAATAGGTACAATAGCTATAGTACAAAACGCTGGCCCTGTTCCCAAAAGCAGTTACCAAATTCGGGACCCAGAGAAAAAGACATCTTGCTTTTAAGACTACATGGTTTATATTTGGAGCTGGACCTATAAAAAAAGCCATGGCGGTGACGTAATTTTGGTTGGCACAAACCACTAAATCAAGAAATTATGGGTTGCATAAGGACCACTATTCCCATAAGGCTGACAACACCGATCTTGGTAAAGATAAAAGTATCTTTGCTCCATGTTCATGAAAGGATACATCGGTTCTAGTCATTTGATATCAAGCCAACTCAGGCCCACAGACAGTTTTAAGAACCCTATCAACCCGCAATGGCTAAGAATGCAAGCGACGATCAACAAAAGCAGCTAGTTGTTTGATACTTTCTAGAGAAGCAGTTGAGACCCAGCAATTAAAATTACTTATCATCGCATATTTTACATAAATATTCTCTTAGGTTATAATGATTAGAATAACTTTGAGCAAACAATGGTTTGAATACGGAGCATATTCCATTTGAACTATATACGATTGCAATAGTAGTTATTAACAAAACCATCGTAAGCCCGATGTGGAATTGCAGAATGAAACTTATTAAAACACAGTTAAATTGCTCCATCAAAGTAATAATAATAAAAAATAAAAACAAGCACTCGAAACACCAATCCTATGGAAGCTATATTGCATGAACATATTTCTAAGAATTAAATGGACGGATTAGTGTATTCCCAACCGTTCAACGAGTTAGGAGTGATAATAGCTGTATTTACCTCTGAGTGATCCGTCTCCAAAGTCCCTATAACAAAAAAATGCCCATCAACAGCAATATGGAAATTTGAGAACCTGTGTTTTATAAGCATGTCTCAGTGATTAAAACGCCCTGAGCAAAGTCTGACGTAAATTCCAGGCCATGGAGTTTTACCGAGTACATAAGCGCGTTAGTAAGTCACTTTACACAAGATGGGATATAGATTATAAATAAAGGTTTAAAAGAAGAAAACCAAATCAGGGAATTACTCAGGCACTAGAAAGAACAAACGTTACAAAACATGAGTTCCCCATTGAGCAATCACCAGAAGTTAAAGTTAGCCGACACTCGTCAAGGAACCCACATCAAAAGAGCGCTCAAGCACATGCCTCTACAGGCAGCCTCACAATACAGTTGACGGTGAAGCAGTCCATGTCAATATCTATAACACTTGATTTTGATGTATTCTGAATACAGAACTGAAAGTTGTAGCATGTTGTTATCCATTTTCTGGATAACCTTATCAATTAGGTTAGCTCACCTGCAGAAGTAGACATAATTGCAGTGACACGTTTCATTAAAAAAAAATGACCATGGGAATGGACAAAGCATTTTCCCTTTTCGTTGTCTCTTCCAGACAAAAGCTGTTCATACCTCCAATTAACATATATTGCTTTGCAGTTTCATATATTTTCTTGGCCAAACAAGCCGTACAAATTAGCAAGGTATTTCACGTACACATTATATATTGGACAAAAATATTACAAACCTATCGAGCTAAAACTCAAAAGCTAAACTACTCCTTGTCTCTGCACTTGAAGAAATTCAGAATGCAGATCCCAGAGTAATGAATCACAGGAATGGAGGCCCAACATGAAGTGATGAGGAGAAGCCCTGGAGGTATAGCAAGAAGTAAAATGGGGTTTAAAAGCACATCTCACGTACAATTATCTGAATGCTAAAGCTGTCACACTTAAGATACAGGTACCTGAAAACTAAATCTTAGACTGCGAGAAAATCCTTTGAGCAAGCCACTGAATATTACAGCTTCTGCCCAGGATGCCACTTTATGCTGCATCCAACACTTTGCAAAAGAAATTGATAATTTCAGGCACAAACCCTATCACCGGGCCAAAACCTTAAGGTTAATGGAGAAAAGAACTGGATATGTATACCTGGATTTCTGAAATGATGAAACTGGCTGGCCACTGAGAACACAATCTATTGCCAAGCTAATGTCCCTAAACAAAGAATTGTTCAAGCCGATTAATACCTGATGCATGGCTAACAGACACACCAGCTTGTAGGTGCTTATAAATGAATATAGTACAAAATATTAGTTAAAACTGAAATTAATAACTAAGGATAACCTTCCAGAGATGGGCACATTATTACTGGGCCGGGAATCATCAAACTGACCATGATAAACCAGCTCAAATGGCCTCCGACCATCCTGTGCATTAATTTATTTTAGCACTGCATTTGCAAGGTTAAACAAAAGTTCACTAAAACTTTTATGTTTGGAAGAGGTGAATAACTCAAGACTGGGTCGACATGCATCAATGCCAGAAAGAATGCTTATCAAGGAAGGGATAAGAGAAGGAAAATAAATTGCATGCAACTGATCCCTTGACCAAGGCTGAGATAGCATGCCATGTCTGAAACAGCTAAGTAAAGCAGTTAACGCAGGTTGATAATACCTTTTTAAACAAGAAAAATTCTGGCGTGCAAACTGCCCTGAAGTCTCGCGCAACATCTTGTGACTGAAAAAAATTTCACAAGATAGATAATCAACCATGCAAAAATGGTCTGTCTGTTCTTCAACAGCTGTTCATTTGGTTGCCACTCTAACACTTTCAGTAAATTTGACCATCTCATCTACGCATGGGTTTGATTTTTTAATTTTAGTCCCCTCTCCAGAGGAAACTAGAAATCAATCAAATATGCATAATAATGTACTGCAGGCTTTTGTTATATATAAAAAAAAAAAAAAAAAAAATTATTAAAAAAAAAAATGGGGCACAAAAAAAAAAAAAAAAAAAAAAAAGAAGGTATTGGTGGTGAGATGGCTAACACTCTGAGAGAAAGGATCAAATAGAAAAATTATAAATAGCACACCTCATCATAAAGATAAGGGAAAGGATAATTGAACATTTTAGCCTCTTCTGCCATGAACTCCGGTCCATCCTGCAAAAAATAGTTCATTGCTGTCACAAGTTGAATGAACATAACAACAATTTGAATGCAGCCTCAGTTTCAGATAAATGGGGGTTGGTAAAACCTGTGGGTGAGTAGCAACAGAATTTGAAGATATGGCAACAACTGCAAGTCCTTTCTGCTGAACAACATTAGAATAAAAAAAAATCAAAGATACTACATATACGAGAATAGTTTTTCAGTTACATATCTAATCCAATTTAAATTGACAACTTCGTCATAAGATATGGATTTAACTACCTTCATATGAAAATTTGTTAGCTTCACTATATCCTTCTTCAAGTGTTTAACAAATGGGCAGTGATTGCAGATGAACATAACCTGCACCACTTCAGTTTAATGAGAAACGCTAAGCCCTGCGCATCAGTTTAATAATAATTGAACTGAAATTCAATTTTTACGCACCCATCAAGAAACACCTTAAGATTTTAATTGCTGGGGAATGCAACGATAATTTACCATGGACCCAAGAGAATTAATTATTGGGAGCCTACCAGTAAAGCAGGATATGACTCAAAATCTTCCAGTCCCCAAGTTTTCCCAGTTAGAGGCTCTGGCAACTACAAGAGTCCACATTCAACACAAACCAGCCAATGACAATAATTGAAGTTCCGACAAGAAAAACATTAGCAATTTTAAACACCTGAAAATTTGGAGCCCTGAAGCCCAAGAAGACACCTTCGGACTCGGTCCTGGCGGCGCGAACCGGGTTCTTAGCGCCCCCGCGCCGCGGAGGACTGAGACCCACTGGGGGGAACGTCCACGTCGGCACAAATGTTGTCCTGAATCTTGCTGACGCGGGCGGGGGAGGCAAAAACCGCGCGCATCCGCCTGCCACGGACACCGCACTCACAGTCACAGCGCTAGCCGTAGCCATAGCCATGGCCGTGTGGTTGGGGTCTCTTTTCTGTTATTCCTGGTTTGCCTTCCGTCTCCGCTTCCCTGCTCGGTTAAGGGTATTGGGCCTACATTCGCGATATGGAGCCAACTTCCCTGGGCTTTTTTTTTTTCGGGTTCCTATTTTCAACGACTCTCTTTCAATTTTTGTTTTCTCTTGTTAGAATGGAGAAAGATGTATTTTTAACAATAAATAAATAAATATATATATATATATGTATTTTTAACAATAAATAAATAAATAAATATATATATATATATACTCTCATTTTAGTTTAATAGTTAGAAATCTCGTTCGTACTATATAAATCATGAGTTGGGTTTAAATTTTAATTAAAAGGATATATTGTTTATAAGTGTAATTTGAAATTTAAATACCAAATTTTATTTTTCAAATTTTAGGTTCTGGTATTTCTAAACTATACCTTAACACATTCATTGAGGTGCAATATAATCCTATTGTCTTACTACGGAATCTGGGCCCACTGCTCTGTGTCTTGTAATCAGAGGATCCTTTTACAACATTTCCGTTCTGCATGTCAAAAAAAAATTTTTTCTCTTCAGTTTTTAAATTTATGAAAGAAAATTTCTGACGTTTCTTAGATATAACATAATGTTGCAGTGGAAAGAAAGAAAGAAAGAAAGAAAGAAAGTAATTTTTCCCTGTTATTTGCAAAATCAAGAATTCGAGGCTTTAAAGATTGAACACCACTTTGGGGGGGGGGAATTTTTTTTTTTTTTATAAACAAAAAAAGAGTAAATTTTAATTTTAAAATTACATTGAAATTATTAAACTTACTACAAAGTTCATAAAATTGTATTAAAAGTTAAAAACAAAAAGAAGACACAAATTAATAGTATAAAAAAGAAAATATTGGCAAATCTACCAGTTCATCTATTAGCATATTAGTTGAAGCAGTGATCTAGCAATTTATTAGTTTTTGAGGAAAGGCAAAAAAAAAAAAAAAAAAAAGGAGAAAGGGGCAAAACGGCGGGTGAAGGGAAAGCATTTAAGCATGAATTGGGCTATGAAAGATTAAGGAAAGGTCCACAACTCGAATCCCTGGGCTAATGTTTGGGCCTTCAAGCCCAATAGTGCGACAAACGGGGAGGAATTTTCCTCTTTTCCACCGCCAGTCATACTGGCTTTTCTGCGTCCATTCTGGTGTTGCTCTAGACTCACCAATTTGGATTCCCTGCCTGAATTTTAATCTGGGGTATGCTTCATTTTTCTTTCTCAGCCCGTAAAATGCATTTAATGAGATTGCTTGGTTGAAGTTTTTTTGTGTTTTTTTTTTCGGTTTTGGGTGATGAATAGATTGTCTGGTTAACATTGGCAGAACTCCCTCTTTGTATCGAGATTCAGGGCTTGACCTGGATAGCCGAGTCAAAATCGATGATTTTTCTGATTTCTATCTTCATAATCTCATCTGGGTGTGCTTAATTTCGAATTGTGATTGTTTGACTTTGTCCCCTTGTGGGTATCTGTTTGAATCTCTCTCGGCTTTTTGCGGTTAAGGCTCATGATGCCATTTCTTTAGCTTTAATTTCCGCTAAATTCCCATCCGGGGATGCTTGATTTCCCGGAGATCACAGCTGGTAAGTTGGTTTTGTTGCACCATGAACATATATGCAAATAGTCCCAAGTCATTCAGTGCATATCCGAGACGTGACGTTGATTTAGAATCAGGAAGAACATTCAAGAGGCCCCGGAAGTCAAAAAGATTCTCATTTTACCCCTTAAAAATGGTCAAACCTTTAGCGATCCGCCTTCAGTACTATTGTAAGCTGCACCCGGTTCTTGCATTCTTCATTTCCTTGTCTCTTGGAGTCACAATTCTCATCATTTTATCTTTATATGAGAGCCGTTATCGAAGTCTAACCATGGTTGATTATCGGAAGTTGGATTTGGGGTCCAATGAGTATCCGCTTGCTAAGCTTAGGAATCTTGTAATGGTCGCTGGCCATTCAGTTTATACCAGCAGTAGCTGTGAAAAAGTTGATAATGAGAATTCTTGGTTTTTGGAGTCCTATCAAAAGCATCCAGGTCAAGCTGCAACGTTTTTGACTCACATACAAGAGGGCGTTGAAATCACTGCAAAGGATGACGGTGCTTTGCTTCTGTTTAGTGGCGGTGAGACTCGAAAAAATGCTGGTCCTCGTAGTGAAGCTCAGAGTTATTGGACTGTTGCTGAGTCAAAAGGATGGTTTGGTGAGTTCTTGGGCTCCTCTTACATTATTTGCTCTCTCGCTTTGGGCAGCATCGGTTCCTAAATTTGGCCCTGCTGTTCTTTGGATTTCTAAAATGAAAACTATAAGCTGAGAACAAAAATAATGTTAATATCTGTTGATTGCCAAGATTTTTTTCTTTGGCCCATTACATACGGTAGTTATTTACCTGCATAAAATTTTACTTGAATGCCTTGCGGCTGTTGGCTAAGATTAAGTGAAATGTATGGAAGTATTTCTTTGAAAGCCTGCATTGAGACAGAAACCTGCAGAGCCCTTTTAAAAGCCAATCTTTGAGTATAAATAAGAAAGTTGCATTTTTCTGACAACAAATTGGCTTAATTATTGATGAGCATAATGTTACAATGGATTGGTGATGATAATTCTTCCCCCACATATTTATTACTTATAATAATCTACCCAAAATGAATTGGTGCATGAGAGAATGGAATAGCGACAAATGATTCATATAGCCAACCCAATGAATTTGGGATTAAAGCTTTGTTGTTGTTGTTGTTGTAATCTACCCAGTTGTTTGCTGGGAACAAGCAATTAATTCTGTATTTTAGCTAGACTTCAAAATCTCCAACAGTTGTATTAAGTTTTGAAGCTAATATATGCTGATTAGTCCATCAAATGAACAGAGATTATAATGCTAATTCTGTTTACATGGAGAAATCTACTTCCATGGCTTAGGTGTGTTTTCAACATCTTTTTGAAGATATCTATACAATTTCTTGGAGCTCAACATTGTTTTTATCACTAGCTGATGGATGCACTGTCTGAACGGGTATGCCATATGGGTACAAGTTTGTGACTGCTTTGTCCTTCCATCTTGTGAAAGACATAGTGACTTGTTTGTACTAACTGAAGACTTAAACCCTCCGACAATGGTTTTTCTAATTTTGATTTTTTTGTCAGGAAATCAAGAAAATGTGAGATGGAGGGCTTTGACAGAAGAACATGCAAGAGATAGCTTTGAGAATCTCCTTTTTAGTGTATGTAGGTTCAGGGAGCTTACCGGCATCTATCCTCAAAACATAACTGTAAGTACATTGTGTTCAAAGGTTACTCTGTATGCAGAGCTAATGCTAGTTACAACACTGCAACAATAATAATATAATCATAATAATAATATTGAGGATGTTGACATATGAGAGAGACAATTTGAGAAGCCATTATTGATGTCTTACAATGTTAATGCACCAAAAGGCAATGGGAAATTTTGAGTTCAAATCCAATCCTTGTGCGAGAAAGGCATACAATCAAAAAGTTCAATTATGTCCAAGTCCAAATCTTTCCAGCTGCTTCATGTTTTTCATAATACCCAAGATAAAAATAAGAGCACAGGAGCGTGATGTTTGGTCCCCAATTCTGATTATAGTTCCATTTTATTTGGGATTTGGGATGCAGGTTGTGAGTTATGATTTCAAGGAGGCCAGATTTGCACATCTGCATCGCTCTGCAATTGGTTTTCCAGATTCGAGGTTCTTCTTCTCTGGCACCCCATCCTCATCAACTTCCAGAGAAGCAGCTTCAAAAGGTGAGGCACTGGTGAGGGCTCAATTTCAAGAGGATCCATATGGGTGTCGAGATTCACTCAGACGTAAAAAACTTGGGCGTGATCCATTCCATCGTTCAATCCCCTATCCTAATGGTTGCCCAGAAATCGAAGGTTTGTTTAGATATTGCGGCCAAGCTCCTTATCCAGGTTCCCTTCCTTGGCCTTAGCAATGTTATAATAATACTCACATACAAACCACCTCAAACTCTTATGTAAACATAATTGAATAGGCAATACAGTGTCTTCAAATTTTGTGTTACTATGATTTGGCTGCAACAAATGATAGAAAGACGAGGAGGCGATGGTAACTTTTTTGCTGCTTTTTTGAAGGGATGTGCTTTCGGTGTTTCTTAATGGTTAGCAGAAATTTGTTCTTGAGCTGGTTAATATCCTGAACTATGCCTCCCTGTTTGAGTGGAATCGGAAAAAAAAAAGAAAAAGAAAAACTGAGAAATGGCAATTTTAATAATAAGAAAGTTTGCAGACATGACTTTAGTTCCAATCCGCCTGTCGAATTAAAAATTGACAAAGGCAATTTTATAATATGACAAAATTTGCGCAATTTGCATTTCTTATCTACAAGTTTAAGTCATTGACTTCAGCTCCTATACACCTAATGAATTCTATGTGGACTCTGGCAAAAAGCCACCTACCCCAGTCATTGAGAAATGCGGAGAGGAGCCGTTTTATTTTTCCAAAAGGTCTGCGCGTAGGCTTTCATTACAACGATGATGGGTGGTTTCTTCTCTTTAGAGATTAATCTTTTCCTTGTACACTTATGTTCTGTCCTAAGCTGTATAGCTTTGGTATAATCCTGAGTTTGCCCCGAGTAAGCCTATGTCAACGGACTGCTTTTGTAGGGGAGGAATTATTGAATTGTCAATCGGCATATTAAACATTTTCGTGTAGTGCGGTAGCAGGAAAACTGAGTGTTCGTTGGTAATTTGCAGACAATTAGAACAGCAGGAAGGTACGCTTCGGAGAGACTAGAAATTTGTCGTACGTAGACAAAATGATAAAACAGCTTCCCATTCACATGAGTGAGACCTTGAATGCTCAAGATGTTTATTGGCAGAACTAATTACAAAACGAAAATTTATTGCGGAGAAGCTTAGCAGGCATTGGGTAGGGTACTAAGGTAAGCGAGTATTCTTGTCTGAACAAGACTAGTCCTATACCGTGCCCCTTAGAAAAGGGCAGCCTGAAGCCAGCTCCGTTGTCGAACTGTTCAAGTTTGCCCCTTTCATAAGACCTGCAAGCAGTTCTCCGCGGTCCAGAAAGAATTCGACCTTCACAATCTTCATGTTTTCATCCACCTTTTTTGTCCAAGAGAGAAGGAAATTAACTACGTGCAGAAAACAGAAGAAAGACAACAAGAACAAGAGAAGAAGGTTGTTGGATTGTCAGATTATACCTCAAATATGGCAATACCAAAAAGTTCTACCAATTCCCCAGTTGGAGCATGGCCCTTGAAAGGACCCTCCATATAACCCCAATGCCTGAACTTGTAGACTATCACGGGTGGGCCCGAATAAACTTGCAGAACCTCCAAAGCAAACCCTCTTGGGAAAGCCGATGTAAAGGCCACATGAGCCGAATCCACAGTTTCCTCTGCAGGGTTAAAGCCCCGGAACTTCTCTGGCAATGACGTCTGCATAAAGGAATTGTAGCCTCCACCAAGCTCGCTCACTTCTTCCAAAGTTATAGGCTTTCTTCCTGCATGTTTTTGCATTCATCAACTTGCTTAGACAGAGGACTGAACATTGTGGACTTCCGAGTTTACAGGTTCAAGCTGCAGGGGCACAACAGTAAAAGAAGAGTTTCGAGTTACCATTTAGGCTGTATAAATAGTTGCTGGGATCAACCGTTTTGAAATCATCAAAGCATGTCTTGTGGAACATCTCCATCTCCCATGTCTTCACGAGGTTCTGCACTTTTTCTTCAAGTGATCCAGGGGGCCAAACCTTCCGCAAAAATAGATAAAGTTTAGAAATCAACAATTGGTGTGATCCCCAGCACACAGACTTACACTCAAATTAAAGATACACGGATACCCTGGTTCTGCCCTCTTCAAAGAGCTTGTTGACAATATCATAATTTGGGGGGGCACCAAACCTCCATTTGGTGTTATTTCCGCCCTCTCCATGCAAGTAGGAGCGGTACTTGTCTCCCTCAACACCTTGGGCTGCCATGTTCTCAGTAAACAAGAAGGTTAATATTTGCTCAATCTGAATTTGCACGGAATATATGACAGAGGACAACTATTTATAAAGGGGCAAAATGCTACCTGCAACATATAAAATAGTTCCAGCCAGATCAGACAGAATCAAGTCAACGATTCCCCAACACATGAAAGCCCCACGAAAGAGAGGGGATGTAGCAATAAGCCATGTTTTACTTGGAAAGAATAATCAATGGTGATTATAGTGCAATTACGCAAATACGTGTTGGTTTCGTGTCAAATCACTCGTCCACAACCACGAAAATGAATGGCCAACAAGAGAACCTAGCTAGCAGTGCAATGTCGACAAAATGGACGTTTTGGAAGCCATCGTTCGTAGATGGCTTGTCAAAGAAACCTTCTCCCGGGCCGGACAAACAACCTTGCGGCGACTTGCGAAACCCAGTAAATTTTTCCTTCTCTCTCTCTCTCTCTCTCTCTCTCTCTCTAATCCATTCCTTTTCAAATTCTCTACGAACTAAAACTTTTATAATAATTTGAACATTAGACTTGAGATACAACCAGCACCACACCAGCGGTTTCTTTCGTTTCTCTCACGTGTTTGGTTGACTTTACTACCATTTCGTGGGTGGCAAATACTTCTCAAAAAGGCCCAGCTATAGAGAGTCGCTAGATGGGGTGGAGACTGTCCTCCGCTTAGATTCCTTTTATTATTATTATTATTTTTAAAAATATATATACGATGCGCGTATAACGAAATGTATATACAAATAAATAGTTATTTTATGCATATAAAATTTTTGACACATTTAAATTTAATCATGTGTACATTACGTATTAAAAACAAAATAAATCAAAATAAAAAAACTTAGGCCATCCGTCTGCACCCGTCCCGCAAAAGAATGACAGATCACAGATCATCAAATAGCAAGAGGAGAAAACACCCTGAATTCCTTCTCAATTTTGAAATAGATTAGAAACGCACGAATTAAAATTCGCAAAACATGAATTACAATTTATCGGTTCATTTGGTTGGATCACAATTGTTTCAACAAATTGATGACACTTGAGAATCTCCCTGCTCATCGGGTCGGAACGGTTTTTTTTTTTTTTTTTTTCAAATTCTATTTTTTTATTTAAAAAAAAAAAAAGGGAAACTTTGTTTCGTAATTTATATACCTATGCCCGGCGTTTCCCATTCACGGGTTTCAAAGGATTCCTGTGTTGGTGACCCATTTGGCAACAAGAAAATGGAGCTTCACATCGAATATGATTTTGTGAGGCTTAAGTAAACATGAACATTTCTTAGAGCTTCACAAAATTAGACTCTCATGATTTCAGCCGCACACTCTGACTTAGAGCTTGCCCGCGACAAGGGCAACGGTATTTTCCCTTTTGGACCCCAACAATTGAAGACTAGACTTAACCAAATTTCGTGGGGAAGAAAGAAAGAGAGGCGAATAAACCAAGTAAATAGGAGAAAAAGACGAAGGAACCATCAGAAACCGAATTGAATCCCCCAGTAGTACAGACTAGGGTAGTTGAGATCCGACTGCCAGCCAGCTCTAATGGGTCGAGTCCAAAATCTTTGGTACGGGCCTGGTCCGACTCCATACACAAACAAAGAAGGAGAAGGCTTAGATTTGTGGATCGAGTGTTTGATGGATCGTTTCCGAGGTTCGAAAAGCACTTCATTGATCGCTCTCTCTCTCGGAATGTATTCGGACCCATTTTAAATTTTAAATAGTGCTGAATATACTTAGATGTTTACCAACTTTTGGCTTATTAATGTTGGCACCTAGAAAATAGCAATTATAATTGGTTCAGCCAACATATCACATTGATTAATAGAAGAAATTAATAAGAGTATTCTAATGGTTGGAGAGATTTCACCTTTTTTTTCTTCTTTTCTTTTCTTTTCTTTTCTTTTTTTGGGGAGTAAGCCCGCTGTTTAATTACTTAAAACTTTAATTAGCCATCAAAGAGCTGTAATATTAAACACCCACGTCCAGCATTCGCGCAGGTCGCAAACACTGCATCTACTGTGTGGAGGCCAAGGGGGATTATCAAGGACTCTGGACCCACGCAACGGCAGAATTATCAGGAGGGGCTGGAGACAGACGGAGGGGTGAGCAACACGTTAAACATATAATTGTTGAAGATTCACGTGGCACTATCAACTTCAAGCACGAGCGCCTCACGGATTTGATATGCTGTCATTATACGTACGAATTATTTGTTAAATCCATATTTTTCCCAATTAGATATATTTATATGTCTGATATAATGCATATACTCATAATTATTATTCTTTTTTTTAATTTATTATAAAATTTATTAAATTGTAAGTTATATAATAGATACTTTTTTTATTTTCATATTATCTTGTTTTAAACTTAAAAATTAAATATATTATAAATAATAATTTAAATTTTTAATTATTAATATATTCTTATAATTATTATTTTTAATTATTGTACATAAATGTAAAAATTAAATATAGAGCAGATTTATACTTTTAAATTATAATTATAAATCATAATACACATAAATTTTTATAATTATAATTAAATATTTAAATTTAATAATTTTAATTTTTTATATAATAGAACTAAAAAGAAAACGTGGATGGATTGGACGGTAAAGCAGGTTGTTTCCAGGGAAGTGTAGCACAAGACGCCTTCGGGTCTATCGTATTCCGAGTAGGAGAGAGGCTAGCTGCTTTCAGATCCATCCAAACTTTTATAAATACAGCGCAATTGACCGTTTCAGATCACTTGCCGAACACAGAAACACCCCTCCTGTATAACATAGCATTACTCTTGACCAGAAGAAACATTCACTAAAATGGACAGCATTGGAGAGGAAGAGTTGATTCAAATGGTAAGAGATTATATAGAGTCAGAATCAACCCCTCCACAGATAGCTTCCAAGCCTCTCTTTAACACACCTCAATCCACTTTGCGGGTATTTCTTCATTATTAATAACTTCGAATTAATCTGCCTCCTTTTTTTTTTTTTTAATTTTCTTTTTAAAGATTGGCGGCCTTCTTGGTCTAATTCTTGCTACTTGGTGTTTCAATTGTCAGGAAATTCTTATGGGTGGCACAGATATTGAGACTCAGGTTCTTCAGACAGTTTCAAAGTACATTAGAAATATGGGAGAACCCAAGAGTCTGAAGAAATGGGTGGTGATGCGATTGCAAATGGACGGCTATGAAGCTTCTCTGTGTAAAACTTGCTGGGTTTCCAGCTTTGGTCGCGTTAAAGGTACCTCTTCCTGTTTTCCTCTCTCTCTCTCTCTCTCTCTCTCTCAAAATTGCTTTGTAAACAGATCATCGAAACATGTTTACATGACTGCTCTTGATGTATACATGGCTTTTTAATTGATTTTTTTCTTTTTTCGGCGGGTGTAAGATTTTCATTTTGCAGATGATTACGAGTATGTAGATGTGATGATGGACAGCAACAGTGACAAACCAACGAGACTGATAGTGGATACGGATTTCAAGTCTCAGTTTGAGGTTGCAAGGCCGACACAAACATACAAAGAGCTCATCAATACTCTTCCTTCAGTCTTTGTTGGCACTGAGGAAAGGCTTGACAAGATGATCTCTCTTTTGTGCTTAGCTGCAAAACAATCACTTAAAGAGAAGGGTCTCCATGTCCCTCCGTGGAGAAAAGCTGAGTACATGCAATCAAAATGGCTATCCAAGAACTGCAAGAAAGTTTCGATCTTTCCCAACGCAGAAGAAGGTGTGGCGGATCAAAAATCAGAAAGAGATACCACTGCCTTTGTCCTTCCATGTTTTAGTACGAGTGCCCTTGTAAAGTTTTAGTTATAGACTTTTGGTGAGACAGAAAAAGAAGCGAGATATACGGCAGACTGCTGGTGGTGGCCTTGCAAATTTGTTTACACTGCGTTATATCATAAGTTTTCTTTCCCTTTTAACGTGTCAAGTCTGGAACAGAAAAATGGGCATTTTTGCTGGGAATGGTTTCCCGACCTTTTAACTTTGTTCTTTGTTTTTTTTTTTAATTGCCTACTTATTGTGATTCTATGTCTTGAGAATCTAAAGATGTGATAGGACAGCAAATAAACTTTCTTTCTGTATAAGAGGGAAGAAACTCTTTTTTTTTTTTTAAGTTGTCTTTTCATTCAATATCACAAGGTGATGGGTTAATCTAATAAGCGAAGAATTAGAGGAAACAAAAAGAAAACATGCGGGGGAAAAAAAATAAAGAAAAAGAAAAGTTTTAATAAGTATAAAAATAATAAACTTAAATAAGTATAAATAAATTTTATATTAAATAAAAAATTAATATTACATTATTACTTTATATATAATACAAAATATTTTGTATATAATATAATTTTTTTTATTTAATTGAATCTATTATTTTTGTGTGTTTATACAGTGACTTATAAAATTTTTTTTTGTGTAATATAAAATTTAATTGGAACTATGAAAGAAGAAGGGAACTACTCTGGTACATTTTTGGATTGAAGAGTCAAGTTAATTCAATAATATAAATAATATCAGAGAATGATCATAGTATTTGAATATAAGAGAAGGGATCTGAACCAGAAAATATGTATAATTGAAGAGCTCCGGGGATTGCCTAGTGTGAATTCTTATTTCACATTCAATGATCAAGTTAAGCATATACACTCAATTAGGAGATGATTCAGAGAATAACATACGCAAACCTTCAGTTCACTTTAATAAATAAAAAAAAAAGAATTAAAAGGAACATTTATTTAATGATGGATGTAAAGCGTGTTTCTAATGTGATCAAGTGTACATACAAGAGGCAGCGGAACCCTATTTATGGAATTAAACATGTGGTTTCTATGATATGCTATATCAATGATAAAAAAAAAATTAAAAAAATCATCGGCAAAATTACTGTCCCGTCAAGTGATTTGGGTTGCCATAGAAAATAAAAGATGTTTGAGCGCTTGAGAGAGACTTCTATGTTATTTCCTTGTCGCTGTTAGGCACCAGCACTGTGGTTTAAGAACTTAATCATCCACGGAAATTAGCTTGTAATAGATCAACTTAATTACTCCGTGTGTGTGTGTGTGTGCGTGCGTGCGTGCGTGTGTGTGTGTGTGTGTGTGTGTGTGAGAGAGAGAGAGAGTTGGGTGACTAGGTTTCCAAGAAAGGAAATTTGGAGAGGGATACGGTTATCTGCAATGTGTGTCACGTGCATGTGAAAGTTTATAATTTGGTGAATTAAGTTCAAAAGTCAACCAAGCAGATAGAAAACGTCATCCATTATAATCCAAAATATTTATTAAAAAAAAAAAAAAAAGGACAAGAGCCGATCCAATATTGAAGCATTTTCTTTAATCCATGATTGATTGCAAGGTCCACCAAAATATTAGATCGAACCCCACCTTTCTCACTATCACCGTAGCGTTGAAAAATTTTTATATCTTTAGCAAATAATGCCTCGAGACTTTTTTTCCCACTTAAAAAGTCCAGCTAATAAATAAAGATCTCACAGATAAGCCGGATCTTTACATTTGAGACACTAAAATCAGACCGACTATATGAAAAAAAAAAAAAAAAGTCAAAATAAACTTAGGTCTGATATTATTTCAAATAATTATTTAAAATATCATAACATTTTGAAAAAATTAAGTTAAATGAGTTTTTTTTTTATATATATAATTTGAAAGACGTAAACTTTTATATTTTTAACGATTTTAATTTTATTGTTTAAGATTAATTGCAGTGCAGGTTCGAGAATTTAAAATCTTGCCCACCGAGCTACTTCAGCCCGAATTTTTAAGCTGAAATGACCCAAATTCATAATTGACAAGAAAGGGAGATGCGAAGAATCGGTACTGTACAGAGACTTTGGATGCAATATGCCATTAGCTGCAGCTACTGCTACTGCTAGTTTGTAGTGATGACTGCCCCTCACTTCACTCCGTTCATAATCATTGTGCACAGATACCGAGGACAAGAAGATCAATGCAGAATCCAAAGTTCATTCGCTAGGCTTCCCGCAACAGAAGTTGTCTTGGATAGGGAGGCAAAAAGTTGCCATTTGGAAATGGGATGGGGGGTGGCGACAGTTTTGCTGCTTCCTCTAGTCAGACAACGTTTGCCCACCGCTTTAACCATTTTAACTTGTAAACTAACCAGCAACGCTAACCTACGCAGCAACTGCCAGGTTTTGCCTTTCCTAATTAATCGAGTCGAGTAAAACGATAACCGACGAAAGCCAAGCTTAGCATCTCTTCGGTTCTGAAGCCATGCGCGCTCTCCTCTTTCTTGCACATTAATGGATTGTGGATGCTTGTAAGCAAACGAGATGCATATATCCATGCGTGTTGGGGAAGGGGGGCGGGGGGGGGGTCATGTTTGGGGAACAAAAGTCAATGCCTGGTTATGTAGCGTGCCAAAACTTTCCACGAGATGTTCATCTCGCCTCTCATGTGATGATCAGGGTTTAAGCAAGAAGTCAAGGATCGAGACTTCGCAGGTCGCTGTTAATTCATTTCACTAACTAATAACGGTACATCGAAAAGGGCGTCTATATGCCCCTCTGGCCTATATACAGGAAGTTACAATTCCTTGATCTTGCTCCTAACCCAGCAAAGTAAGTGCAAATTCGTAGAAAGAAAGATCCGGATCTTTACCATAATTTAACGGGTTTTAATTACGACCTGCCGAGAGTCCCCCCCCCCCCGGCAGTCCAGGCCACCGAGTGCTCAACAAATGGACTGACATCTCTCAGCATAGTCGTGGCGCACTCACGATGCGCCGTTATCACTTTTAATTTAGGACTACGTGAAAGGTGAATTAAAAGGCGGTCCAACGCAGCGTCATTAGTACTAGAAAAGTGTCCGCCTGAAGTAGAGATGTAGATAGTAATTTTGGGATGTGTTCCGTGCAATTCGTCCGGAGTTAAATTTTTAATCTCACTGCAGCGTGTTTTGGTGTCCTCGTCAAAACTGACTTTAAAGGATTCGCTTGAATAGTAGATTTTAAGTTTCTAATTTGACGATCGCTGTGGTTTATTGCGAAAAAAATTTATTTAAATTCATTAGTATTTGATAGTGAATTATTTTTTTTATAAAAAATCAAATAAAAATATCAATAAAAATCTTAATTTTAATCTTTAAATATGATGATGAATATATATATATATATATATTTAAAAAAAAGTTAAATGAAAAAAGAAAAGGTTGGGTTGGGCTTTGTCTAAGAAAAAATATGCTCGTGTCGGCCCTTCCCAAACTCCCGAGTAGATGTGCAGGTCCAGTGCGTAAGCTTTTGGACCCACATATTCGAGAACGTCGAAGAAGACCCGAAAACGGTAGGAGATGGCTTGGAAGGGGAAACTCAAATACAGATGACGATGGGATGCGATCTCCATTTTCAATAATTTTTTTTTGATTTAATGCAGCAATTTTTTCCTTTGGTTGGGCTTGGGCCTATTTGGGAGCCCATTTAGCAGAGATTCAGTAGCGTTGCGTAGACTCGGATTAACAATTTTTTTTGTCAGTTTCATTACTCAAGAATTTACAGGTAAACTTTTGATAAATTACGTAATAATAAGAAAAAGAAAGAAAGAAAGAAAAAGGGCATAATGGGATATTTTTGTCGGGCAAATAATAATGTAATTATCGCACCAACATCATTATTATGAAATGCAAACAAGCTACCTAAATAAGTCTTAACACCAATTATGTTCTCTTGTGGACAAACCACTGGTGAGTAGGAAACCAATTTAAAAAGAATTAAACGGGCGATGCTTCAAAAGTTTGTTATAATTATTGTTCTCAATCATATTTGCCATTCATTGTTCATTGACTTAACAAAAGTAGTTCATTACAACAAGAAAAGTGACGAATTATTAAAAAAAAAAATTAAAAAAAAAAAAGAAAGAAAGAAAGAAAAGAAAGAAGGATAGTTATTCATTACCTACCGACCTACTCCTACGACAAAAGCTCATTACCTGGCGGAACATAAATGATGCACGCTGACCAAACTCGGATCTTGCTTGCAGCTAGTTGTTCGAATAGTTTATGAATTATTTTCTGTACTTTATTCCCGATTACCAAATGAAACATCTGTGAATTACACGGGAATGATGGGAAACGAAAATTCTTAGAGGGTTCGCTATAGTACCGTCTTTTGTTTTATATATATATATATATATAATTTAAAATAAATTACATTTAAAAGAAAATACACCGTGGATTTTGAAATTATTCTGCATTACTGAAAAGTTGTATAATGCTTGTGTTTTTCTATTAAAAAAAATTAAATTTATTGCATTTCTAATCAATATACTGCATTCTTGAAATATACATGGGGGATATAAAAAAAATAAAAATTTTAAAATTTTAACAGTTGAGTTTTAATTTTTTTTAAAAAAAAAATTCTTATATTATTTTTAAACATTTAAATTTTTTTAAATAAATATATATTTTTAAAAGATTAAAAATGATTAAAAATGCCGGCGTTTGACTAGTAGTAATTAAGGCGAAAAATAATTTTCTGACGCTTGCCGAAGCGTAACGGCTCCCAGCCAAGTCCAAATAGTATTTCAAAAATTGTTTTTGACAGCTGGGGGACTCCCAACAGCTCTGTCTATGTCTGTCTTTGTTTCGATGTGCGACAAGGTAAAAGAGAAGTCAACAAAAAATCAGATGGTACCTTCGTCGATCTATTCCTCCAAGGCTGGAGAGCAACGATAGCGTGAGGCGAGATGAGAGGAGGCGGAGGAGGCGGAGGAGCCTCCCCTAGATCCGTCGAGCCCAGGCACCGTCTCTCTTCTGCTACGTCAGTTTTCTTCTCTCTCTCTCTCTCTCTCTCTCTCGTCACTCTCCGTTTTTTCATTTTTCATGTGATCTGATTGGAGGCTCGAGAGTGGAGTGCAAACATTCCATTGCGCATTTGCATATGAACCGTCGGTCACTAAGATCAGTCTCAAACTGTTTTTTGTTGTTTTTGTTTTTCTCTGTTATTTGTTTAGGATTGGTGTAGTTTTGATTTGTGAACGCCTTCTTCTTGGTACAGAGATGAGACCAACAGAAGAAGATTGCTGAGAGATAGGGATCTCAGAGATGTCGAAAAGGCCACCACCGTCCAGTCTCCTATCCAGCATAATAAGAATCTTATTTGCAGGATTTCTACCTTGAAATTCGTGCTCGTAATCATCGCATTCGGGACTTTGTTCACTCTCTTTCACTCTCCGGCTGTCTACATTGTCGACTCTCCTCCGTCCACTCCTGCATCATCGTATGCTATGTTTTTCTTACTTCTCTTTTAACTTGCAGTCTTTAGCTTTTTTCCATTTTTGGAAACCTCTTTTGCCAATAGTCTGCTAAAGTGGGATGTATTGTTGTTTGATCCAAAATAGACCATTTGTGACTGGAATTTTAGCCCCAGCATGTTGGAAGTTTGAAAAGGCATTTGAAATCTTAGAATAAGACATAACTTTTCTTTTTTTTGTGGTCTTCTCCTCTTGCAATATTTTGAAGAGAAATTTCAATGCATCCAGGGCAAGTTTTGTGAGAGAGGGTGGCACCGTCGACCCGCGTTATGTCTCAACTTCAGAAGTTGACTGGGACCAGGTTTCTGAAATTATTGATAGATTGAATGACACTGCTGATTATCAGGGTATTGGCTTGTTAAACTTTAATGTCAGCGAGATCAATAACTGGATGCAGCTCCTGCCAGATATTGAGCATGTAGTTCTGAACCTTGATCATGTAGCGAGAAATGTAACTTGGGAATCCCTATACCCCGAATGGATAGATGAAGAAGAGGAGTTTGAGGTTCCCACTTGTCCTTCATCACCCAAACTCAAAGTTCCTGGAAAACCACGCCTTGATGTTATTGCTGTCAAACTTCCGTGCAACAGGTCGGGAAGATGGTCAAGAGATGTAGCCCGTTTGCATTTGCAGCTTGCTGCTGCAAGTCTTGCTTCTTCTGCTAAAAGTTATCATCCAATTTATGTGCTTTTGGTGACTGACTGCTTCCCAACACCCAATTTGTTCACCTGCAAGGAACTTGTTTTGCACCAAGGCAATTTGTGGCTGTATAAACCCAAGCTCAATGCACTGAGAGCAAAAACACAGCTTCCAGTTGGGTCATGTGAGCTTACAGTTCCTCTCAATGCTAAAGGTTAGTTTTAAGTTGTTTCCCTTTTTGTCCTCTTAATTTCTTAATGGCACATCTTGTTATCATTACCTCTTTGTTTTATAAATTAGAAGTTGTCTAGCAAAGTTTTCTTCCCATAGTTTTAGGTCATCAACGATTGGGAAAGTTAGCCTTTGGTGAGTTGGTTAATATTTGGTCATGTGCCTTGGCTATCCATACCTGCTCATTCACAATGTGGACATTAGCAAGAAGCAGAATCCAGGTCTAAAAACAAGTAGCAAACTTACCAAACTTCTGCTATATTAGAGATTTATGAGTATGACATGCAAAGGAATGAATTATAGAACTTGATTACATTTTCCTTGGTTATCATTACCATTTAACTGGTTTTACAGACCATGTCTGTCTTCTTAATGCAAAAGCAGTGCAAGAAAAACTAACTACATATTTCTCAACAGAACATTTTTACTCGGAAAAGGCACGCAGGGAAGCTTATGCAACAATCCTACATTCAGCCAACATGTATGTTTGTGGAGCCATTGTTGCAGCTCAGAGTATCCGCATGGCAGGTTCAACACGTGATTTTGTCATACTTGTTGATGAAACAATTAGTGAGTATCATAGAGGAGGCTTAGAGGCTGCAGGGTGGAAAATCCACACAATCCAAAGAATCAGAAACCCAAAAGCTGAACAGGATGCTTACAATGAATGGAATTACAGTAAATTTCGACTGTGGCAGTTGACTGATTATGACAAGATCATTTTCATTGATGCTGACCTGCTTATTCTCCGAAACATTGATTTTTTATTTGAGATGCCAGAGATATCTGCAATAGGAAACAATGCTACCCTGTTCAACTCTGGTGTGATGGTGGTGGAACCATCAAATTGTACCTTCCAACTTTTAATGGACCACATCAGTGAGATTGAGTCCTATAATGGTGGGGATCAGGGATATCTCAATGAGATCTTCACATGGTGGCACCGGATTCCTAAGCATATGAATTTCTTGAAACATTTTTGGGAGGGTGATGAGGAGGAAAAGAAACAGATGAAAACTCGACTCTTTGCAGCTGATCCCCCTGTTCTTTATGTCCTCCACTATCTGGGCAACAAACCATGGCTGTGCTTCCGGGACTATGACTGCAACTGGAATGTTGACATTTTGCAGGAATTTGCGAGTGATGTTGCTCACAGAACATGGTGGAAAGTGCATGATGCCATGCCAGAACACTTGCAAAAGTACTGCTTACTTAGATCCAAACAGAAGGCAGCACTGGAGTGGGATCGAAGGCAAGCTGAGAAAGCTAATTACACCGATGGTCACTGGAAAATCAAAATAAAAGATAAACGTTTGAAAACTTGCTTCGAGGATTTTTGCTTCTGGGAAAGCATGTTGTGGCACTGGGGTGAAAAGAACTGGACAGATAATGCCACCATTACACCATTGCCACCTGCCATCACAACCAAATCTCTCTCGTCCTTGTGATTGGTTTTTTTTTTTCTTTTTCCTCATACCTTACAAGTGTAGACGAGTCAAAAGTCAGAATATTGAGAGTTCAAAGCTCAGGATGAGTCAAAAGCGGTGGTATCAGAAATAGAATCAGCAGCATGTGGAAATTCATCTGATTATTATAGAATGTGCATAAGCATTGTGAAAGCTTGTCTTAGCTTATGAGCATACCCGGGGCACCCACGTCCCATTTTGCATTTTGGAGTCTTCCTTCCCGCCCCTCAACATTGTTTTCCATCTGTTAAGCAAAACAATTGTATCGGCATGGAACCAACCCCCAGCCCCAGATTTTACTGTATAATAGTTCTATCTCGAAATAATACGATTTGAGGTCTGCGATGCAAGTCGAAAACTGAATGTTATCCTGAACCCACCTCGTATATGTTACACACAACATGAAAAAAGCTCAATCCAGGGAAGAAATCGCTGCAATGTTTACTTGTAGCCACAATTGCAAATTTTTATATAGAAGATATCCAACGACACCGTTTTCCGGGGGCAATAAGCAAATGACTCTGTTTCATTTCCTCGCCGAAAGTGGCAGAAACCGATAAAGAGCATATTAGGTGTTCTCCAGACACGCGGCGCACTGCTTGCCGACCGGCTCTCAGTAGACCACTCGGCCATCTACGTGTCGCTTTTGTTTTTTATTTTTTATTTATTTGAGGAAAAAAAAAAGAAAGGGGAAAAACTCCAAAATTGGAGTGAAAAATTTCCAGTCCATTTCTTGTAGGATATGTATAATGGATTTAATTTCACCTTGGAATTTCACGGCTTCTAAAGGCTCCGTTCCACCAATCACCAAGTTCTCCTCTAGGCCTTCTTCAGTCTCAAGCTACAACTTCTTGGTCCCGATTTGGAGATACCCATTTCGTTTAATTCCAGGAGGTGATTCCTCCGTGGTTCTTCATGCCAAGAAAAAGGCCTCGCAGCCTGAGCCAGTCCTCAAGCCATCCATAGTTGAAGAAGTTTCACTTAACAACGACGATGCAGAAGAAGATCAGCTTATCTTTGATGACTTCGACTCAGATGGTACTTTACTCATTTACCCATTTGCTGTCTTCAGCTTTATTACTGTTCTCACCTTTTAAATCTTCCTCTCTTTTGTTTATTACCAAAAATAAATAAATAAATAAAGTGAAGCAATTTAGAAATCCCTTCGAGGGTATTGTGCACTTTTCCTGAATTTAATATTGTTCTTCAGAAGCTGGTAGTATCAAGCTTAATTGTGTATGCAATAATATACTTTGGCATTGACTTCTTGATTAAACTGCAATGGTCTGTGGACTAAACTCTAAATGTTTGTTATGTTCTTAGTTGTGTCTTGTGGTCATGTGTTTCCATGTTGGAAAATATGTTGAGATGTCCCAAGTATTTCGAGATGGAACTGCCTTGCGTAAGCCCCTTTTTTAAAACCTGTGCAGAGGCATTAGCGGGCGGTGATGATGGTGATTTTGGGGATGAATATTTGGAAGAAGAAGCAGAACTCTATGTAAGCTTTGGCTAAATTTGCTTGCATAATTTCTCTTATTTCTGTGGATAAAGTTATCTACAATGTGCTCTCTATTTTGTCTTGCTGAAGGTTGGGGATGGAGCTGGGGGAGGTGGAATTGCCCTTGCAGGGACATGGTGGGACAAAGAAGCATTAGCAATTGCCAAAGAGGCTTGTTTATCCTTTGATGGGGAGCTGAAAATATATGCCTTTAAAACATTGTTGAATTCCACAATCCAGGTGCGCATTGAGAGGGTTACAAACAAGTAAGTATCTTTCAGAACTATGTCCAAACTCCAGACTATGGGAATGAGTGTTTTTTTTTTTTTTTTCAATAAATTTTAAGTTGGAAAAGGTTTACCTAAGTTGGCCATCATGCAATGCAGCTTTTCTGAAATGGAGATGATACTTCATTGCTCGTTTTGTGAAGTCCATCGATTTTCGCCTTTCTTGTACTGAAAAAGACAGCTGCAAGTCGCATTCATTGTTTCCGGCCAATGGTTTTTATTATCTGACAAATTGTGCACTTTTGCTCTCTCTATGTTCTATAAGTTGGAATACAAGCCTGAGCAGATTCACAGTATGTCTTTTGGCATCTGAAGTTCAAGTGTTGGTATTTTAGACTTGTTGGATGTTGTTCTGACTTCTGAGATATATAGCAGCCACATATAGCTTATGCTGATAAAAACCAGGACTTAGCAATTTAGCTAGAATCTGTTTATCTTCCCATGTCTGGTTATCCCTCATTTTTTTACTGCTTGTTGATTTCTAATTTAAGCCACTGATTGCAGGTCAGGCTCCCCAACCATGGAAGATATTGAAGCCTTTTCTACGACCTATCGCTCATGGTTGGATGAAGCAGAGCTTGCTAAGGCTATACCTGATAATATTAATTTGGAGGTGAAGCTCTTCTAATCTCATTGAGCTGTACTCAATTTTAGTGTGTACAGTGTGCAAGTCTATGCCTGTAAGAATGACCATGAACAAAAACTCTGGGTGCATATGCACCAAAATGCCTCAACAATTGTACTTAGTATCTAAATGATGGATCAACAGAACAAATTATTTTCATATTTTGTAGGGCCCACATGACCTTAGGTTGAGTGTTACATATGTGAGACTGATATATGCTTACATTGTTTGGCTAGGTTCTGGTAGATTTACTCCAAATCTGTTAGCCAATGGTTTAGAGCTGAGATTTGATTTATTTTAGCATGGCTCCTAAATTGTGGAAATCCATGGCAGGTTTCATCCCCGGGTGTTGAAAGGGTTGTTCGGATACCAGAAGAGCTGGATCGGTTCAAGGACAGGACTATGTATGTTAAATACGTCACTTGGGGAGCTTCTTCGGATCCATCATTAGAAAGTGATGGTGTCTTCGATCTCATTTCTTTTGACATGGAAGCACAATGTTGCACTTGGGGTTTGGCAAATGTGAGGATAAATAGAGAAAAATCAGGGAAGGGCAGACCCCTTAGCAAAAAGCAAAGGGAGTGGCGGTTTACTACGCCCTTTGATTCCTTGCGTTTAGTACGACTTCATTCGGATATTTGAGTAATGCTTTTCGTCCATCTTTCGTGTCTTTTGTTTTTTTTTTCGGTTCAATCTTCGGATTAATCATGTCTCTAAAATGCTCAAAGCCTACTCATATATATGCGCGCGCGCGCGCGCGTGTGGCGTCATCCATAGGACGCCAATCTGTACTGTGAATCTTGAGCTGTACTCTTACATTTTAATTGTGCGGTTTCCTCGTTTTCAGCATTAAAATTAACTAATGGGGTGCGTACCGGGTGGTGTGAATATCGATGTTTAATATTCAGTGAATGCCCTTTTCCAGGAACACTTTCATTCCGAGCGTGAGTTAGGTGTCATTGTTTTAGCTGAAATCAAGGTTTAATAATCTGCGCAGTCAAATTATATAGATATTAGCATTAACCGTTTCTTGTTCTTCTGGCGTTTCTGCGTATTTTAGATTAGCTAAACTTCTGCTTGGAGAACATCAAAACTGAAATAGTGTGCAAACACATAACCGACTCAACTGTATTGGGAAGCTATCCCAATTGAAAAAAAGTAATCTTATTTCCGAATAGAAGGAAAGCTTGCGTCCCAAGAAAGCCATCCGGTCTAGCCCACTAGGGTATCATTGCTTGGCTTGCAAACTTTGTTCTCTAAGTTCCTGCGGACCAAAACATTATTGTTGAGTCCTGACAGTCGGAAAAGAAAAGAAGCACCGCACGATAGGTTCTAGCAGTGGTTGCTGGCACGGCGAGGGTTCCGGTTCAAAGGTTGAAGTTGATGACTATATCAACGAGGAACAATACTTTGCAACTAAGAAAAGATCCAGTTACCGATATAAGGGATCAAACCAGGGCGCTCTTTGGATCATGCACAAGTCTCTTTTGGAGCTTGCGGGGCAGAACAAAAGCAAAAGCAGTAATTGGGTGTTATGTCGGCTGAGAAAGGACGGAGGATAACACAAGAGGAAGCCCACAGCCCAAGTAACATTCAAAGAGCCCGCTATTGATGATTCAAATACCAGCAGAGATATTCATCCTTCCAAAAAGACCAGAAAGTTGCAAGCGGGTATTGAAATTGAGCATGGTGGCCATGAGAGGCGCTTGGAGTTTGATAACTCTAACTATGAAATTGAGGCTAGCATGAGGGTTGAGAAAGAAGAACCAAAGTTACAAACAGTTATTTACATTGAAGATGATGAAGATGAACATTTGGAATCTGACAATATCCATCACCAAACTGATGCCGGCTTAAGGGTTGAACAAGAACAACCAAAGTCACTTGATGGAGACAGCGATGAATGGTTTATCTCTGACATTATTCATCACCAAACAGAGACTAGTTTGAGGGTTGAACAAGAAGGATCAAAAGTTAATGGGGTCCTGTAGTTGGCAGAATGCCTACCTGTTGAAGAAATTGGATTATGTGACACTGGTGATGAGTTCTTCAACGATGCAGCCTGCTACTTCTGTGACAAGTTTGATGATCTTATTCCAGGTTTAACTTCTCTCGAGCTCGGGGAGTTTTTGGACGATCCTTCTCTAAATTCTGAAACAATTGCACCATGCAACCAAGAAATTGAAGCTGGTTCGGGGGCTGCTCAAGTACCGGATGTGCAAATACGTCAGGTAGATGGAGTCTGCTTGCACGGACAATTACAATGGAGGAGCAACAGCAGAGGTCAGGTGCCGGCACAGAGAGGAAATTTGAGAATAAAGTTCAACATAAAGTTCCCAACAAGGCTGACTGCAGAGCAGAAGGCAGGAATTGAAAAACTTCTGAGTTCCTAGGTTAATTCAATGTTACATGTCAGTCCATAAGGACCATAGTGCAGCGACCTTGAGGAGTGGAGTTGGGTATTTTCAATTTTGGTTGATACAGTAATAGGTTTCGACAGTTAACAGTTGCAGGGCCGTTGAATTCCCAGATTTGGGAGTGTTTTTGGGTCTGCACACGATATATCCGAGTGTCACGGTTACATTATTCAGATTCGGATCCTCTTCTCAATTTTAGATTTCGTTGAGAAATTACGTTTGTTTGAACTGCATTGAGTAATAATGACGACTTCATTTCTGCTTCTGTGTCTTTTTTTCAAGTTCTATCTTTGCACGCTGTTTCGGCAGTACTCGATAAAACTGAAATTGTAACACTGCTGCTAGCCACGTCTAACAATGCCAAATCGATCATTCTTTTCGGCTGAATGGAAGCCATGCACGGACATCCTCTCTCTCTCTCTCTCTCTCTCTCTCTCTCTCGCTGTGCGTCTGTACTTGTACTCCTAACCCCACTTCCAGGACTAAATGGTAACATTATGAATTTAGTTATATACAAAGCTGTGAATTTTGTTTTCGTTTCCTTTTCTTTTTCACTCTACGAACTGTGGTCCATCGAAAAAACCTTAGATTGGGCACAGATAACCCCAAAACTATTATCTATCTTTTATTCTTCTTGCCCCCTAGTCAAGAGCCTCGAACTTTATTGACAACTAATGCATAGTTAATGTGAAAAACGGAATCCAGCACGGTTGGGTGGGGATGATTAATTTAATTCAATTCAACACTACAATTTAACGTATGGCTCATCCAAGTTATTGGTTTCCAAGTGCCAGCCCCTTTTCCCCTGTATCAATAACTCTCTAAGATACCCATAAAGCAAATCAGTTACAGCCACCATATACAGATGTGCACCCTTCCAGGCTGTTTCTCTTTTTGATCGATTAAACCTTTCTTCACGTCAGATTAAATCTATAATCTAAGTCAAGGGAGTAGAAAATTCTTATAAAAAACCTTCTCGTCATTTAGAATCAATAATTTGTTTGTAAAAAATATTTATTAAATAAATTATATATAAAAAATATATCACTTTTTATTATTTAATTGTATTATTAATTTTTTAAAAAAAATTAGTTACTATAAAATAAAATTAGAATAATAAAATAATTTTTTAAATATAAATTAATTATTATTATTATAAATAAAAATACAAAAAACTTAACTAACTATTCACAATATAAAAATAAATTTATCATTAAATGATTAAAGACTTAATATCTATTTATTACCTAAATTAGTAATAAAGTTTATAAGTAATTGATGAAATTGATGATAATTAAAAAAATAATTTTATGTTTCTTAAAATTACTTTTCTCTTTTTTTAATCTGTTATAAGATTTGTTAAAAATAAATTTTGATTATTTTGAGTGAAAGTTATTTTCAGTAAAATAATAATTATTTTTTGTTAATTTTATTATTTTTTTTATTTACTATACTTTTTCAATTTGTCAAATAAAAAATAAAAAATGCATATTTTTAAAAAATATATTTCCAAAGTCAAATCTTGATTTTCAATACAAAAGATTCCCTAGTCCCAATCAACCAAAAAAAAAAAACAAAAAAAAAAAACAGATAGATTAGGAAGGGTAACCATATTAACAAAAAAAAAAAAGAAAGAAAAGATAAATTTGATCAGGTTACAAGTTAGAATTGGAAACATGATAAAACAAGATAAAATTTTTTTAAAAAAGGAATAGCCAAAAGTGGCTAGTTTGAAGTAAAAGGAAAAAAAAAAAGGGAAAAAAAAGGGAAACAAAGAAAAACTGACCACTACGTTACAATTTGCACCCACGCAAATATAGGGACAATGAAGATAAATAAATTATTCATTGAATCCAGAAATATCCTGCCAGACAACAACTTCCTAACGATGTTCCTTCCCCCATTGGCTCTATCTATATATATATGTGGTAAATTCCAGAGGAGCCGGATCTTGAGCTAGAAATACGTACCTAACTTGTTTTCTTAAAGCAAAGGGATTCACGTGTCTGTTACAATAGAATTTGTTTCATTACTAAAGATAAAATACAGACTACATGCATAGACCAGTATCATTATCACCAGCTCTTTTGTGAATGCCTTTTTTATTTAATTTGCCTTTTGGTTTGCTTATTCTAATTATTTTATATACATACTAGCTAGCATACATAGGACATAAGAGACAGGAGGAACCAGTTGGGGATGGATAAAGGGTGGGGCTTTTCTGTGAAGGCCATGGGGTTTTCTGAGGTGGGTAGGTGCTGCTTCTGTGGTGTATTCATTGCTGTGTTGGTTTTTGGGTGGTTGGTTATCAATGTGGTAGAGGGATTCCCAGCTGAGGATCTGGTGGTTCAGTTGCCTGGTCAACCAAAAGTTGGGTTCAAGCAGTTTGCAGGATATGTTGACGTGGACACTAAGAATGGGAAGAGCTTGTTTTATTACTTTGTTGAGGCCGAGAAGGAACCTCACAAGAAGCCCCTCACTCTCTGGCTCAATGGAGGTGACTCACTCACTCCCTTCGTGAGTTTGTTTATGTTTTGTTTTTATTTTTCGATTGTGATGTTGTACTATGATGTCTGCTTAATGGGGCTATTTTGTTTTGTCTCTTTTCACAACTTTTAGATGCAACTGTTTTTTCTCTTTCCTCTCTTCAGCTGTACTTGTTGTTCTTGTCCTTCAATCTTTGGTTTTCTCAAGAAAGATCCATTTCTTCATTCGTTTCCTCTCTCTCACTTTTCAGCTGTTGAAAAGATTTGGAATTTCAAATTTAGTATCCTGTTCCATGTAAATGGATATCCAATAACATGTGTAGGCTATAGGTGGCTAGATTCTGTAACTTCGACCAACCGTCTGGCAAGAAAAAAAAAAGACATTCATGTAGCTGACCCCAATTAAATTTGAAATTGAGGCAGGTGTTTTGGTCGTGTTCAAAAGGAACCAACTGCACATACCTATAATTATCTGATTCAGCGGTACTAACTTTGATTCTTAGAATTGACGAAAATTTTGGTTCTTACCAACTTTTTTGATGTACTCTGGTTGATTGGTAAGTTCAAAGGTTAAAAGGCTTGAGGGAAAGAAAATTTCACCAACAATAGCCAGCTAAAAACAATTGAAAGATTTAAAATCTGTCAGTTTGGAAGGTAGTATAGCTGAACAATTCAAACAAGCCACGAACAGCCCGACAAGAGTTGGGCAATCAAATCTTTTGCATTCTTAGACGGGAAATTGGTGTTTTACTGAGCATTAATAGGGAATCGACTGCCCTGAGAATTGGAAGACTTTACTTATTTGATTCAAACAATTATAATTGTATGCGATCAGATTTTAATGCCATAACTTGAATGAGAATTCATTAGCCTTTGCAAAGCCTGTGATGTGCTGGTCATTGAGTTTTGTGGTAACGTTCCATGTTCAGGCCCAGGTTGTTCCTCCATTGGTGGGGGTGCCTTTACGGAGTTGGGTCCATTTTTCCCCACAGGGGATGGCAGAGGCCTTCGAAGAAACTCGATGTCCTGGAACAGAGGTAGCATATGCATCACAAACTCTGATTTAAGCAACTAAGTGTAGTGAAACTCTGATCTCATGCTTCCTTCCATTCTTATCTTTTGCAGCGTCGAATCTCCTCTTTGTCGAGTCTCCTGCTGGAGTAGGATGGTCCTATTCAAATACTTCCTCTGATTATACTACTGGGGATGCCTCCACTGGTAAGTGTCTTCTAATCTAACGACATATAAAGAAAAAAAAATAAAGTGCACCCTTGTTATTAGAATTGATCTTTCACTAGTAGTTCATAATGTTTTGATCTAATCACCATTAGTTATTCTTGGCAGCCAAAGATATGCACGTGTTCTTGTTGAAGTGGTATGACAAGTTCCCAGAACTCAAAACCCGAGAATTGTTTCTTACCGGAGAAAGCTATGCAGGTGTGCAAATGGTGTCAACAGATACAATTCTACGTGTATGCTAATTTTTTAGGCCAAATTTGCAAGATTGCTGCTCTATTATGACTGCCATCCACTGATTTGTAAATGAGTGACAAAAGGAAAAGGTTATAGGAGATAAAGGTTTGGTTCATTATATATAATGTCAAGTTCATCAAAGGCGATTGCTTTTGGGCAATGAAGAAACAAAGACATACGGTTTATAGAAGTTTGGAACACTGTGAATACAATTGCAGCACATTACTTTTCCTTCTCTATTCAACTCACGTATTCAATTATTTCCTTCAATTTTTTTGATATATTATGCAGGGCATTACATTCCACAGCTGACCGAAGTTCTATTGGACCATAATGCACACTCCACTGGCTTCAAGTTCAACATCAAGGGAGTAGCTGTAAGAAAACATAACAGTCCTATGTCCATGGCAATACTTTAATCCAGCGCTTTCTGGAATTTCTTTGCTATCTTGCTCGTATACCTTCTGATTTCTCTCGACACTTTGCTTTCCCCGATTAGATTGGGAATCCGCTTCTTAAACTCGATCGAGATGTTCCAGCAACATTTGAGTACTTTTGGTCCCATGGGATGATTTCTGATGAAATTGGCCTCAAGATCACAAGTGAATGTGAATTCGATGACTACATTTTTCCCAGTCCTCACAACGTAAGCGATACGTGCAACCAAGCCCTCTCAGAAGCGTACAAAATTGTCGGTGATTACATAAACAGTTACGACGTCATACTTGATGTTTGTTATCCATCTATAGTGGAGCAAGAACTGCGATTGAAGAAGATGGTAAGCAGTTTTTAACCTTCGGTCTTCTTTGCCTGTTCATTTTTCGTGGTTAGCGTGAGACTTCTAATGCAAATATACGTTTGCTCTTCTCCAAACACACGCAGGCTACCAAGATGAGTCTTGGTGTTGATGTGTGTATGACCTTAGAAAGACATTTCTATTTCAACCTTCCCGAGGTTCAGAGGGCCCTTCATGCAAATCGGACTAATCTACCTTATAGCTGGACCATGTGCAGCGAGTAAGTAACGTGTCCATTGTGTTTCGAAGCGATTTTAGGGCTAGAGAAACAAGATACTATGATGTCTTGAACCTGGTAGTGTGTGTGCCACCTTGGATTCCAGATCGTCCGGTCATCGAATCACCGGATCACCTTATTAGCAGAAATTTCACCCAGATGCTACTACCTTATCGGCCCCTGTTTAAATTGCTAGTCTCCGGTACCTTCTTGTGCCAGTACCATGTACACACACAATATGGCTAATTATCTGTGACTTGATTAATTGGACAGTGTCCTACGATACAATGAGTACGACGGTGATATTGACATGATTCCTACTCTTAAAAAGATTATTCAAAACCGTGTTCCTGTCTGGATATTCAGGTAAGTTGATGTTGTACAGCATTTGAAAGAATGATGGCTTAGATTTCTTACGTCCTCATTACCAGTTCTTTACTTGTATACGATATCATCATTTGCTTAACCGATGCAGTGGTGATCAAGATTCCGTCGTACCCCTGCTGGGCTCGCGAACGCTTGTTCGTGAACTAGCTCATGATCTGAAGTTCAACATTACAGTCCCATATGCAGCTTGGTTTCACAAGGGCCAGGTACTTGGGGCTCTTGAATTGTTAAAATTGGTCCTCTTTTATTATTATTATTATTATTACTATTATTTTTTTTATATTATTCCTTACAAAGGTCAATCTGTGTGCATGACCCGCCTCAATTTTGTGTACGACCATTTTCTGGATAGGTGGGAGGTTGGGTGACAGAATATGGAAATTTGCTGACTTTTGCCACAGCAAGAGGTGCTGCCCACATGGTGCCTTATGCTCAGCCATCAAGAGCTCTGCATCTGTTCAGCTCATTTGTGCACGGCCGTAGATTGCCTAACAGAACCCGTATTCCAATTGACGGATAGGAATTGTTTCGCCATTGATCACATCTTTGTAGTTGGTATAGCTTCCGAGTTCTTTCAAAAACCACAGTTCCAAAATTTGCTTACCTTCAAAAGGCAATAAGGAAGTGATTCAGTTTCCAGGCATAATGATTTCAAATGGACACCTAAAACATATTCGAATTGGAAAAGATCCAAATGGATCTCGTAGATTGAGACACTCTGGTTCCAGCCAGTATCAAGCTCTAGTTGTCTGAATGTCCAGGCTTTAGCATCACAGAATGTACGTGTGATTGGTTCCCGAATTGTTGAAGATTAAAGCATCCATTCGTGTGAGACAATTCAACCAGTCGTGGTTGATAAGAAATGATTAAGCTTTACGATGTTCTTATTTGTTGGAGATTAAAGCATCAAACTTGGTCCACTAATTCTGGGACCTCTTTTTTTTTAAATAAATAAATAAATAAAATTATAAATAATTAATTAGATTCGACTAGACTCGAACACAAGACGTTCAGTTCACAAGACAATTTCAGTCACCATGCCCCATGGGTGCTGCTAGCAAATTTAGGGATTAAGTCAACGCCACAGGCCCATGCCCGTACATATGACAAACCCTACGTCCCAGCCAAGCCCGACAACCCCAGCAGCCTCACATCACCACTGGCCCGACGGCAGCGTTTTGATTCTTTAGTGTGGAGAGAGAGAGACAGAGAGAGAGAGGAGAACATGGCAAAAGGAACTGCAAAACGCAAGCAAAAGCGGTCTCTCTTTTACTAGTATGAGGCAGCCATGCTGGGATGGCCTCGGGATCGATGCGTGTCACGTACACCCACCTCCTACAGGCTTGCCGGCGACAATGCATGCAATTCCAGACCCGCCACTTGTTCGACGAAATGCCCCAGAGGCTATTTCAAGTTTCAAAAACTAGCAAAATTATTCATGCTCAGATCTTCAAGCTTGGGTTCTGGTCAAAAGGTTCTCTTGGGAGCGCCCTTCTCGATCTTTATTCTAAGTGTGGCAATGTGGATTATGCGGAAAAGGTGTTTGATAGGCTTGAAAATATGGATATTTTGGCTTGGAATTCGATTTTATCCATGTATACAAAAAGAGGACAATTGGGTACTTCTGTCCAGTCTTTTGGTTTGTTGTGGAATCATGGGGTGTCGCCTAATGAGTTCACTTTTGCCCTTGTTTTGTCCGCTTGTTCGAGATTGGCAAGTGTCGAATGTGGTAGACAAGTTCATTGCATCGCTATTAAGATGGGCTTGGAGTCGAATTCTTTTTGTGAGGGTGCTCTTATTGATATGTATTCTAAGACTAATTGTGTGAGTGATGCCCGAAGGGTATTTGATGGAGCAGTAGATATGGATACAGTTTCATGGACTTCAATGATTGCTGGATATGTTCAAGTAGGATTACCTGAAGAAGCATTAAAGGTGTTTGAGCAGATGGAGAAAGATGGCCTAGAACCAGACTCTGTGGCATTTGTGACTGTGATGAATGCATTTGTTAATCTAGGAAGGCTGGATGATGCATCTGATTTGTTCTCTCGAATGCCTAACCCAAATGTTGTGGCATGGAATGTGATGATTTCAGGTCATTCCCAGACAGGGTATGAGGGAGATGCTATTATTTTTTACCAAAAAATGAGGGGAACTGGCATTAAATCCACGAGGTCCACACTTGGAAGTGTATTGAGTGCAATTGCAAGCTTAGCAGCCCTTGACTTTGGCTTGCTAGTTCATGCAGAGGCTATTAAGCTGGGTTTACACTCTAACGTCTATGTAGGAAGTTCATTGATTAGCATGTATGCTAAGTGTGGGAAGATGGAAGCGGCGAAGAAAGTTTTTGATGCCTTAGATGAGCGAAATGTTGTCTTGTGGAATGCAATGCTCGGAGGCTATTCACAGAATGGGCTTGCCAATGAAGTTATAGAACTATTCTGGAGCATGAAAAGCTATGGCCTTCATCCAGATGAATTTACCTATACAAGTATTCTGAGTGCCTGTGCTTGCTTGCAGTATTTAGAAGTGGGTCGTCAATTGCATTCACGTATTGTTAAAAGAAAATTTACTTCTAACTTATTTGTGGGAAATGCATTGATAGATATGTATGCTAAGTCTGGCTTTCTAGATGATGCAAGGAAGCAATTTGAGCGCATAAGGAATAGGGACAATATCTCTTGGAATGCAATTATAGTTGGATATGTGCAGGAAGAAGATGAATGTGAGGCTTTCCATATGTTCCGACAAATGAATTTGCTTGGGATTTGTCCTGATGAGGTGTCTGTGGCCAGTATGCTGAGTGCCTGCGCAAATGTTAAAGGTCTTGAGCAAGGAAAACAACTACATTGTCTCTCAGTGAAGTCTGGCCTGGCAACAAGCCTTTATGCTGGAAGTTCCCTTATTGACATGTATGCCAAGTCTGGGGATATTAGTTCTGCACACAGAGCTCTTATGGACATGCCCATGAGGGGTGTGGTCTCCATGAATGCTCTCATTGCAGGATATGCCACAGTTGATTTGGAGGAGGCAATAATGCTGTTCCAAGAGATGCAAGCTGAAGGAATGAAACCCTCCGAAATAACTTTTGCAAGCCTTTTAGATGCATGTGATGGACCTCAAAGGCTTGATCTTGGAAGGCAGTTACACTCTCTCATCCTAAAGAGTGGCCTTCACCTCGATGATGAATTTTTGGGTGTCTCTCTTTTAGGAATGTACATGGACTCCTTAAGAAAAACTGATGCAAGCATTCTTTTCTCGGAGTTTTCAAATCCAAGAAGCACCATACTGTGGACTGCTATGATTTCAGGACTTACCCAAAATGATTGTAGTGAGGAGGCTTTGCAGTTATATAAAAAAATGCGCAGCTGCAATGCCATACCTGACCAAGCCACATTCGTTAGTGTCCTTAGAGCCTGTGCAGTTTTGTCCTCTATTAGAGCAGGCAGAGAGATTCATTCTGTGATTTTCCGATCTGGTTTTGGGTGTGATGAATTGACTTGTAGTTCCCTTGTAGACATGTATTCAAAATGTGGTGACATAGAGAGTTCCGTGCAAGGTTTTGAGGAAATTGGTAGTAAAAATGATGTTGTTTCCTGGAACTCAATGATAGTTGGACTTGCCAAAAATGGATATGCAGAAGATGCACTAAGAGTGTTTGATGATATGAAACAAACAAATGTTTCACCTGATGATGTGACATTTCTTGGGGTCCTTACTGCATGTAGTCATGCAGGAAAGGTATCTGATGGGCGCCAAATCTATGATCTTATGGTTAAGTACCATGGGATGCAGCCCAGAGTGGAACATTGTGCCTGCATGGTTGATCTTCTAGGCAGATGGGGTTATCTGGGGGAAGCAGAAGAGTTCATTGAAAAACTCAAATTTGAACCTAATGCTATGATCTGGGCAGCAATGCTTGGGGCTTGCAGAATTCATGGGGATGACAATAGGGGCCAACGAGCTGCAGAGAAGCTCATCGAACTCGAACCTGATAATTCTTCGCCATATGT
This sequence comes from Bruguiera parviflora, assembly GCA_019804595.1. Lineage (NCBI taxonomy): Eukaryota > Viridiplantae > Streptophyta > Magnoliopsida > Malpighiales > Rhizophoraceae > Bruguiera > Bruguiera parviflora. The sequence continues at coordinate 2,835,471 of CM034050.1, forward strand.
GCTGCTTTCTAACATTTATGCTGCCTCAGGAAAGTGGAAACAGGCTAATAATTTGAGAAGGACAATGAGAGAAAAGGGGGTGAAGAAATTGCCCGGATGCAGCTGGATTCTAGGACAGAAGACCGATTTGTTTGTTGCAGGAGACATGTCTCATCCTAGTGCAGATGAAATTGCTGCAATTTTGAAGGAATTGAGAGCAGCAATGAAAGAAGATGCCTACGTTGCTCGAATTGACTCTTTCAACCTTGAAGATGAGTGACATGAGGCTGTTATCTCATTGCACATGTTTACCCACTTTGGAATAGATGGAGTTTGTACCGGGCTACTCAGCCAACCATGGTAGATGATAAATGTCATGCAATGGCAGCCTTGATGACCGAAAAGACACAGGGATGGATGGGCATGATTAGTCTTGCGGGAAATTTAGGCTGCAATCCTCTTTGAGATTAGGCAACTGTCCACACAAAAATTTTCCCCCATGAAGACATTATATTCTCCGGCATTGCTCACAAACAATTTACTAAACTCCGAAGCAACTGATTTGATGAACTCACTTCAATAGAAACAAAGAGAGCAGTGAACAAAGATACCCCACATTTCAAACACGTCATCGTTTGAATGGCCAATATTGTATACTTTGTCTCTCATGGAGTACCCTTGGTCCCAGGGGCTCCCGGCTACATCCATGGACTCTGTAAATCTTACCGCCAGTGGCTTGTAGAAAATTATATGCACTCCATGGGCACACTCAGGATGACACACTGATAACCATTGAATCAACCCCTTGGGGTCGGTGCAATGTGATTTGGAAGAGGATATTTGTCACTCATTTTGTGTGATTGTTCCTTTGCTGAATTGTGAAGGTAGATTTGTGAATTCAGCACTGTCTGTGGTGACACGGGGAAAAAAGAGAGAGAAACCGTTTTGGCCAGTGTCGTCTGGGGGATGAGCTTAGAAACTTGAAAGAGGTGGCATATCCTGTACATTAGAGATATTCATGGTCATAAAGGTTAGGACTTGGGACCAAAGATTGCACAATTTTTGGAATTTTTTTGAAACTTCCTCAATGCCGAACGGATGTTTCACTTAGATCTTCGGCACACAATGAAAGGAGACGTGGTTACACTTCTCTTTAGTTTTTTATTCTTCTCCTTTTCTCGTCAATTGTTCTGAATCAAAAGTTGTCCACGGTTTACAAGCTCTTTGGTTTAACTACAAAGTCAGGTGGTTGAGAGTCAACGGATGCTCGGCAAACTAGAGACCAGGGTCCACGGAAAACACTGCCGGTATCTCAAAGGATGTCTGGTGGAATAATGTCTTTGAGACTGATTTGAAGTGCCTTTCTCGGCGAGCTCTTTGGTTGAGAGACAAGTTCAGCAGTGATTGCTCATTTGTTACTAATAAGTTTGACTCCCTTAAAAATAGGAAGTTTCGTCATATAACAATGGTTTAATATTCAGTAAATTATTAATTTTGTATTTTTTAACAGATTTAGTCCGATAATAAACTTCGCATTTTTCAGTAAATTTAGTCTAATTTTTTAAAAATAATGAAATATACCCTACGGCACAGGAATCGTTAAACCTTATAATGTAACAAGCTGACATAATAAGATGAAACAGGCAAATAAATAAATGTGATAACTTGACATTTTGATTGAGATACGATTTTGGGTCATCTAAATTATTATTATTATTATTATTATTATTATTATTAAGAAGCCCAAACTCGTAATATTTAATTTTAATCCCAAGTTATTAAAAAAAAAAAGGCATTTCCCCGATCTTTCACTAACTTACGTATGGTTGTACATGTATTCCAATCAGAACTCCCATGTACAGTTACAGAAATATGGGGGCATTTTGAGGTTTAAGCTGACCGAGTAATTTTAGGTGGGGTGGACACCTATACCATACATCAAAATTCAAAACGCAATAAATTAGCAGGTCTAAATTTGGTCAATTCACTCGCTGATTTGTGACAAATACTTTCAGTAGAATTTCAGCCCTTCTAAACCGCAAGGCTAAAATGGCTACAGGATCTGGGGGCAAATATCAAAGCAGAACACTCCATACCATTCGAAAGTGGCATGAGGTAATGCGGAGGGGCTGATTTCAGTAGGGCGTTGATGGCTGCTTTTCTTCATCTCCTTGTGACCAAATTCAGGTGACTCTAGCTTCCTCTTCTTGCAGTGCTTACAGGCGAATGGGCGTCACATGCAGTTATGGTGTACTAATCATAGAGCTTGTTCATCATAGGGTTGCGTAGTTTGTTAGAAATCCAATTTTAGGATTTGGAGATGGCTACTGCATTAAGGTGTCACAAAAGCTGGAAATACAAGTCAAATATTGAATCCTATTTGAAGTTTTTGAAGAATGCAAGAGATTTGGCCTACAATTCACGTATCATTCGAGGGAAAAATATATTTTGATTAGCTGAATACAAAAAAAAAAAAAAAAAAAAAAAGAAATAATAATAATAATAATAAATATTTTTATAATGAGTTATTTTGATTTAATAACAAAAAAAAAGGTGAAAATAACAAACACATTATTTTTTATGCAAAATACAAAATAAAGAATAAATCATACCTTCATATATGGATATTTGATAATATCACGAGTTTGACTTGTCGTATTTTGTCTTTTCATTTCAGCATGTTTATTGCTATACCTCATGCTTTCACGGATTTAGTCCACCAAATAAGATACAGGCTCGAAATATACCTCCCAAGTTCCAACCACATGTAGCACAGTTTACTTCAGTCCAGGTAACACGGGGAAATCTTGCTTTGACTGCAAGTTGGCGTGTTCAAGCATTAATGACACGGCAAATTGCAAAATTTATCAAATTAAATCCATTCCAAAATCACAATCGGAATGCCTCCTCACACCAGCAGCAGCAGAATTCCGAGACCATTTTGCCATAATCGAAATGCAAAATCATGCATTCGTTCTTTTATTTTATAGGGTGCGCAGAGCCGAGAGAAAAAGATGTCTCATGGTTTCCCAAAGGGTAGAAAAAAAAAAATACAAACTTTTCAGAAGCCGTAAGGCCAAATCCACAAGCAACATTGCATAGACAACTTATTTTATCTCTTGATAAACTCGTCGCAGTACTCTTAATCCTCCATAGCGATAATGCACCTTAGTCCCTCCCCCTTCAACATCAAGTCAAATGCCTTGTTGATCTCCGAGAAAGGAACAGAGTGAGTTATAAACTTCTCCAACTCTATCTCCTGCAAATCCAAGGTAATTGGTTGGTACACTCCACTCATGAAAACACAATCCCCGACGTTAATTGCGGCAAAACTAGAGACAAGTTTACCTTGTTCATATATTTCTCCACAACCGAAGGAATATCACTGAGAGGCTTATAGTTGCCAAAGAAAGTCCCTTTAAGGGTTCTCTCATTCAATAGATTCAGCGGGTGAGTCTTGAAGGCATCATCTTTGTTGGGGACACCAACAAGTACAGCCACACCCCAACCCTGAGAAGTAAGAGTAAAGAGATAAGACATCTTCTGTAATTCTTCTGGTCCTGTATTTTAGTCAAATTAGAGAGAATTGAGTTTGGGAAGCAATTATTACATCGTGTACAGATTCGAATGCTGAGATCATTGCTTGGGAGCTTCCGGTGCATTCAACACTGCGATCAACTCCTCCATCAGTCATCTTAGCAATCACCTGGTCAAAAGTCAAGGTCAATCTCCGTATAGCTAACAATTGCTGGCATTTAAGGGATTAAAAAATTTCCCGTATCACACAATACCATCTGTAGAATCCATATTTTGAGCCATTCAGAAGGATAAGCCCTAGGAATATGACAATTATACCACAAATGAAGTAAATGCTCTCATAAATTGAGTCATAGAATGAACCTCTTGAACCGGTTTGTCATAATCCTTTGGATTCACAAAATCAGTAACACCAAACTTCTTGGCTGCCAGAAAAATAAGAATGTGGATAGTGATCAAGGCTTACCTTGCACTGATATAACTACCATACGAAGCAAAGATTACACTTTAGAGATGGTTATATATGTGACATTTCAAATAGACTCATACCTGAATTGAATCTACTGGAGTTCAAATCAACACCAATAATCCTGGAAGCCCCAGCCACTCTTGCCCCTTCAGCGGCCTGTGAATTATTGGAAAAGTTAAAATGAGGTTAACCTATAAGAAGCCTTCATGGATGCAAAAAGAACTCAGAGGTATAACTTACAGCAAGACCAACAGCGCCCAATCCAAAAATAGCAACAGACTGACCCTTCTTGGGTTTTGCAACATTTACGGTAGCACCAAAACCTTCAAAGGCAAAAGGCCGAGATGATCAGTTCTGGACTAAAGTCCTAGCATTCTAATTTGTCATTTCGACGACCAATTACAAACTATGAAAGACTTCTCTTCAGACCTGTGGATATTCCGCAACTGAGAACACAAACTTTGTCCAAAGGGGCAGCAGGGTTGATTTTGGCCACAGTGCCAACATGACAAACAGTGTATTCACTAAATGTGGAGGTGCCAAGGAAATGGTAAATGGGCTTTCCATTAATAGAGAACCTTGGCTGGCCATCATTGAGCATAACACCCCTATCAGTGTTGATCCTGAGGAGGTCGCACATGTTGCTTTCTTCTGATTTGCAGTGAGGACATTCCTTGCACTCCCCAGTGAACATAGGCAGGACATGGTCGCCCGGTTGGAGATCAGTCACACCAGGACCTACGCTCTCTACAATTCTATGTCCGACCAAAAGAAATAACCAAATTAATATAACGGCCCCAAATTACTTATTTTCATAAGTGAAGCACGCAATGTAGAAATGAGCTTACCCTCCAGCTTCATGACCAAGTATGCGAGGAAACAGCGGTGTTTGTCCCTGCAAAAAGTAAGACAACATTTTTAAATTGGCAATAGTTGAGAGATGGATTCATATAGTCAACCCAACCAATTACGGAGTTTATGATCATAATTTAGGCAGCAAAGGAAATCCAATCTACATGAGAGATATGAAAAGGAGAAAGTCAGACGCAGCTTCATTCCACTCTTTCTAGTATAAAGGAATTTTCTTTGCACGTATAAATATTGTCCAAACAGATAGGCATTATATCTAGAACTAACAAGAAATTTCTCACCTTAGCTTCCCAAAAGTAAACATCGGTGTGACATAGAGAGGTGAAGAGGATCCTCAAACGGACTTCATTAGCTTGTGGGGGTGCCACCTCCACTTCTTCGATCACCAGTGGCTTCCCAGCCTCCCACGCCACAGCGGCTACAATAACAAAAACATTGATCAGGGGACTAATCATCCTTTGCGCAGATCACAATAGAGCCAAAGGAAACGGTAAACAGCCTCGGTTGGATCAGAACATAATCGGTAGCCATTGGCTCTACAAACTTTCATCACTTTCTTTTCCACGAAATGGATCAATTCACAGAGCAGCCCACCAGAGAAAGCAGAAAAATTGAAACAGTCCGCATTATATCGACATAATAGTCAAGAGAAAATAGAATATTCGGTAAAAGCACAAATCAACTAACCCACAAGCTGGATTCATCCGAGACTGTCTTTTTGTTACACAACAGAAGACGAAAGTCCAAACCCAATAACGGGAACACACGAACCAGTCCAAGATCAAAAATTTCTGAAACAAAATAGAAACTGAAACGTCGGCACCATCAAAACACTTTACCTTTGCAGCGAATGACTTGACCAGCAGTGTTAGGCATGGCTGCTTTGTTGACGATATATTTGGATACGGACGATTTCCTCTGTTCACTTCAGTCTATGCTTTTGTCGTGGGGGAAATGAAAGCATGCATTTGTGGTATTTATAGTACTCTTAAAAGTATGCAAATTCAGAAACAGCGACCACAACAAAACCACTAGTGGAAACGGTTTTTTTTTTGGAGCACACCAACAAAAATGGTATTTCGTATGTTGCTGTCAGGAACTCGTGTCGGCGTCTCTGAGTTACTTTCGCTTGTGGATTTTCCTTACGCGTGGCGCCTACAGGGTGTTTTTTTTTTTTAATTTTTTTTTTAAGACTAGTGATGATAAAGTAAATTAATGTAGATAAGAGAAAAGTATTAGCAAAACACTGAAAAATACAATTGAACAAAATCCAATTATATTACTTAAATATTATTTAATAATTTTATAGATAATGTTTGATATATCATTACAATTACACAAAAATAAAATAAATTTTTATATAAAATTTATATTATTTTATATAATATAAATTATACTGTGTTTATTTGTTTCTATTTGTACGAGATCCTGAATGATAATAGCCATTAAGTGTGGGTCAGCTGCATATAATGAATGTGGCCGAGCCAACCCCACCGCCTGCAATGTCAATAGATACACGACCAGTCGTTGATGTGTAACCGTAGGTTTAGACGTTAATGAGCTGGATCGTCATCCGCGTGTCCCGTTATGTCGGACATGTATATTCATCCCGAAAGACGTTGATCGCTTCAAAATTGATTTATCAATGCTTCGGTATTATCATTATGCACTATTTGTTTGGTAAATTACTATAATTCAGGGAAAAAAAAATTATGTCGATGATATGTTTAGCTGACCGTAATAAAAAGCGTTAATCTACTGATAAAAGGCGACATTCTTAACGTGGGTTTGGTTTTTTTTTTTTTTTCATTTTTTCTAGGATAAGTCATAAAATAATTTAAAGATACCCTCTCCCTAAAAAACAGATAAAGGCCAAGTAGCAACATTTAAAGAGAAAAAAAAAAAAAGGATGATGATCAATGATGTCTTATTTGATTTTATAAATTAATAAAAGTAGATATGTAAAAATTAAATTTTTATTATCTTTTATCTATTATATTCCTTAATAAAAATTACCGTACGGTATTATTAAATGATTAGAAGGAAAAAAAAAAAAAAGGGTCGACAAGTGCTAATCTTGTATCTTGATTTTTCTACGTTTTCTCTTTTCTAGTCCACCGTTGGATTGAAAATTGTTACGGATAAATAGCTTCAACAAGCGACTTTTCTGCATCATCCGACTTTGCTTTAGAGGATGAAAACCGTGGGCGCGAGTCAGAACCAGCTTCTTAGCCAACAATTGGTTCGCGGTGACGGCGGATCATCGTTTGCCAACTCAGTCATCCAATGCTTTAATTATTATATATATTAATTAAAAGCCTGAGCCTTTTGATACTATTATACTGTTGTTATTAACCAATTCAATTATGTATATTCCTTTTTTCAAGCTTTTGTTGTGTTCCCTTCGCCCTCCGCCTCCAGGGTTTCTATGTAACATAGTTGCCTGCACACAACCTAGACGTCAACTGGCAAGGCCATTTTCGTTGATCAAAATAAATATGCACTTGTGCCCTTCGCGTAACTCAAAGAAACGATAGAGAACTCCATGCACCTCTTTATCAGAGTATCAGTAGCCGAAGCATCATGGGCAGGCACAGACTTATAACGACTTCGGAGGGAAAAAGAAAAAACAATTAAACCCCCCCCCCAAAAAAAAAAACCTCTTGCCTTTGGGAATTTCGTGTTCCCCTGTCGACATCAACAAAGAATCTAAAGCCATTACTATCATGTGAAAATGTACGGGTCTTTCTTTGCACGGTTATTACACGTACTCTCGATTGGACATTAGCATTCATGGACTTTCCAGTTTTTCAGTCAACATCGTCTTTAAAAAATCCAGTTATTTTTTCACATAAGCTAAGCTGCACAACAGATTTAACGGCTTTGGAAAGAGACAGTAAAGGACGCCATATCGTTTGGAAAGCACCTTTGGCCACCTAGTTAATAAGGGTACAACCCATCTGTTGGTTTTGAGTATTTACTCCAAAAGTAAAAAATAAAAATTACAGAAACTTTGGCAGAGCCTACTTGTATCCCCGCCTCCGTTCTTTTGTTGCTAGCAACCAGTCGAACATGAGATAAATCATGTGTCATTCTTCCTAAGCCATAGGTATAAAGTAGAAACGGTTTGTGGGTCTCAAGCTAACTTCACTTGGTTTATCCCAGGAAATTGAGATCCAATCCCGGGCATGCCTGGAGGATTGAGGAATGCGAGGGGTATATCTTGTTATGTCGCCCATAGCCCACCAGGCGTCCGAGGGACCAAGATAGAACACTGTTGGAAACGGTTGAGGAATCCAAGACAAAGTAGTCTAGAAGGTGAGGAACGATCCAGCACTCGAGCCCCCAACTTTGTCGGGCGAGGGCCCGTTAAGATTGTAACCAAGGGAACTGTCATTGTTGGTGCCCATCCTCGGCATTGCTTTTTGTTCATTTCAATTTAAAGCAATAAAATAACCAATGTAATTCTATAGACAAAATTTATGAAGAAATTGGATGCCCCGCTGTGCGTCCTCCACGGTCTCAAGCCAACCCTTCTCAGACCCTGATAATAGCTCCAAAGACAATGTTTTGAACTTCACGGTGGCCCCCAAACTTATTGCAACTGTCCATTTAAACCACACAAAGCACCGTAGATTTCCCTAGTTTGCACGTGCCTCGTGTCTTTGGCCATAAACTCATGAACCCTGTTTCCTATTTGTATTAAGCTACAGCCGGGAACTTTTTCTATTTCCTGCTGTCTCATTGCTGACCAGAAGCTGGAGGAATCTTCCCAATGTCCCATTAATGCTCTTGTGTTTGAGATCAATGTGAGATAGCTGTGATTTAGAGGCTCCTCATGCAGAATTTTTCTGGTGACTGATTCCAACAACTCACCATTCCCATGGATCTTACAGGAAGCAAGCAAAGTAGCCCAGATAACAGCATTTGGCTCCAAACCCATGCTTTGTATGAATCGGATTGTTTCATTTAACTTTCCTGCTCGACCAAGCATATCAACCATACAACCATAGTGCTCAATACGTGGTTTGATGCCATAGTTCTTCATCTGGTCAAATACTCTTTTTCCCTCCTCTACCAACCCTCCATGACTGCAAGCAGAGAGAATGGAAATGAAAGTGACATCATCAGGAGTAGTACTTTCTAAACACATTATATCAAATGTATCTAATGCGTCTTTACACTGCCCATTAACGGCAAGGCCTGATATCATTGTTGTCCATGTAATTACACATTTACTAGCCATCTTATGAAAAACCCTTTTTGCAGATTCTACATCCCCACATTTTGCAAACATGTCTATCAAAGCATTTCCTATTGGATTGGATAATTCAAATTTATTCTTCTTTATATAGGAATCAATCCACTTCCCATGTTCAAGAGAACCCATGTGAGAACAGGCCGAGAGCACACTGATTAATGTACTCTGATCCGGCCTACACTTACCATCTATTAACATCCAATGAAACACCGCCAGAGCTTGGTCGAAATTGCGGTTCTGAACATAACCTGAAATCATAGCATTCCATGTAACCACATTTTTAACCGGCACCTGATAAAACAAATTGCTGGCAGATTCAAGGTCACCAACCATATTGTATCCTGTTATCAATGCTGTCCAAGAAACAACAGTTTTCATTGGCATCTGGTCAAAAATATACCGCGCACTCTTTATATCATCCAATCTTGTATATCCCAAAATCATAGAATTCCATGAGACTTCATTTCTTACCATCATCCGATCGAAGAAAGAACGAGCCAATCCCATATTCCCAGCTCTGCAAAGCCCCGAAACAATAGAATTCCAAGTGACAATGTCCCTCTCCGACATGGAATCAAACAATTCAATCGCAGACTCTGTCTCACCATTCGCCATACATGCACCAATCATTGAATTCCACGAAACAACATCTCTCTCAGGCATTTCCCCAAACACTCGAAAAGCATATCCGATATTCCAGCCACACCTAGCATAGAAATCCAAAAGAGTATTTCCAACAAAAGAAGTACAACCAAAACCCAACTTCAGAATCTCACCATGAATTGCCGTACCATGAATCAACGCTTCAAACGATTCAAAACACCTCAGAAGAAGAGTGAATGTAAACCCATTAGGCGCAATTCCAGACATCTTCATTTGACGATAAACACACAATGCGCCGTCATGGGTCTTCTTGCCTATAAAGCATTTTATCATGGTGTTGTAGGCGACAGCGTTGGGACTTTGCGATTCTTGTAATACTCGAAGGGCATAGTTCCGGCAATGGAGGTCCGAAGAGAGAGCGATGAGCTTGGGAAGTATAAAGTCGTCATCTTGGAGACCATTGCCGATGATTTGGACATGGGCCTGCTTTAAATGATTGAATGTTTTGCAGTTCCGCAAGATCTTAATTAAATTTTGTTGCATCGAATCGAGGTTAATCTGAGAGATCTTGAAACCATTCTTCACCCTTTTGTTCGTTCCTTTTTCCCTTTTTAAATGGAAAATGAAGCCGCGCCCTGCTGGCTGCTGCACTGTGATTATTTAAATTTTAATGCAGGGGATTGACTTATACTCTTATCCATAAGTAATACAGTAAAAATCTCGTCTTGTAGTGAAAATTAAAAAAATCATTGTACTTTTGGTTGCCAAAAGTATAACTGCTAAGCTTTTATAATTCATAAATATTATTGTTAATTAAAATGAATTAAGTTATAAATTAATGTGTGTGTGTGTTTTTTTTTAATGAATGAAATTGTAAACAATAATTCATAATTAAAATTTTTAAAAAAGAAAAAATTTGAACAAATTATAGAAAATGGTCTAAATTATGGAATGAGACAAAAATTAGTAAAAAGATAAGAGAAATTTCTCACTCGACCACTTCTTGTCATAGAATTGTCATAAAAATAAAAGAGTTAACTTATAAAAAGAAAAACTAAAAATTTGTATGATTAATAATTTTAATTCTTGATTATATTATTAAAAATAAAAAATTTATTGGTTGTTTATTTCCTAGCTGTAATTGTCAGGTGACTGGATATTAGAATAGTAGTTTTTTCTATTGATCGGTGTATAAATCAGTTATTCTTGCACGATTATAGCTAATGATTGATTAGTGAAGGTAATAATAAAATTATCACGTTTCTCTCTTAAGGGTGCCTCTGCGTTTTTCAATTCTTCTCTCAATCTTCTTGCTCAGATCTTTCTCTTGAGTCTTCTCCCTATAGTTCTGTTCCTGTCTCTCTGCTTCCTTGCATTTGGTATCAAAACCAATGCACCCATTTATCATGGAAGCAGATGATGGCAAAAGAATAACAAATCCCATAAATGTGCAAGACGAAATGACGAAGTATAGTTAATTCATTCATAAACAACAAAAATGTTGCAGTAGTCCCTAAAAAGACACTATATTAATTAAAACTTAAGACTTCTATTTTGAAGCTTGAGATTCTAATCTTTAAGAAAAACGTAAAATTTAATGAGAATAAGCAACTCAATAAGTTGGTTGATAGAAAGAATAACAAAACAAAAAAACCAAGAGTTGCAATCATATACAGGGTAAAGAAATTCTAGTCGGACTACAGTACCTATACATATCGTCGCCATTTTCTTTTTTTTTTGCTTTTTTTTCCACTCTATTTTCACTTCTTTCCTTGGACCGGTGCCTTGAGACGGTGGACCGGCCTTGAAGGGGGAGCAAGGGAAGGTGCTGTAATTTGCATTGATCAAATACACAGGAATTAGGAATCAAAACAAGAAAAGACAAGGGAATGGAGATAATAGGAGGGAGGACAGGAAGATTGACGGTACGCGACTCACAGCATAATTAGGGCAAAGGCAAGGGAGGCTTCCATCTGGAGAACTCGACCAAGTTTCTGTTCACAATCGTTTGATTGTGCAACCAGAATGTCTCTGTTGATTGATGAAACTGCCTTACTTTCCTTTGAAGCTCCCACATTAATCCTTCCATTGCAGAACAGGGCTCAGGTTCGGGAGCATATACCCATAAACATCTAACTTGTCTGCCCCTGGCTATCATTGGCTCTATATCTTCATCTGAAATTGAAGCCACGGCTTTACATAATCAGGTGTGTGTTAATAAAGCAGTATTCAATGGTATCATAACCATGGTAAGCAAGAGATACAAGAACTCTGTAGTTGACCTGGTATAGATTCCAAGTAATCCAAAAGTTCCAGACCTATCCGAGTAGATGGCCATTTGATTGATATCTCTGTGTAATCAATCACATTCTGAAATGGTAACTCTGCTTGATCAGATAACAGAACCGGGACGCACTCCTGTTAAACAAAAACTTAAAAGTCATTTCAACTGCACTCTGTGTATGGGTGTGTGTGCGCCTCGTGCTTTGGTTCGGGGAGGGGGGATGAAGAGAGAGAGAGAGAGAGAGAGACCACAAACAAAGACTCATAAAAGCGAAGTGTCCAAGAAGACTCTCCACGTGGAGCAAGGCAGAACTTGGCATTGCCGAGATGTTGAAAATATTCCACCTTTCCCAATTTGTTAGGGCCACTAAACTTCAAGTCTGGAGATTCAAGCTGTTCATAATGTCATTATACATATACTAGGCATTACTATGAACAATGAGGACTACTAGAAATGACCATAATCCCATATGGACAGAAAACAAGACAAGGTAAAAATGCTATAACAGTGAAGGCACTCAACCTATCACATAACAGGAGTGTAACATTGATATAATGGATTGTTAAGCTAACCATTAATCCACAAGAATAGAAAATGAGACAAAGTTACAAGGCTCCATGTCTAACAGTGAATGCACTCAATGCATGACAGGAGTGCAACATTGACATCAAGCATTGTTAGGCTGTCTCGGTTATATGGTATGTGGCATGATAGGGTTTTAACTTGTGTATGCAAGTACAAGCATAACCAGACATACAATGACTAACACATCAAGATCCAATTGCTGGCCTGAGGAAAACAAAGAACAATATGCAAGGCATGCAAATTCAGCAATGGACTGAAGTCACTACCAGTATCAATAAAACACAATGACTTATTCAGCTTTTTATAAAAAAAAAACAAAAGTGTAGGAAAGACGAGTTAATATCAAGCACATGCCTTGCCAGTAAAGCATCTATTCTTAGTTTGTTTTGTTTGAAAATGATCACTACTGGTTACTGCACGACCACAATTAATAAAAGCATTTCATAATACTATGAAAGCCACTCTTTGCCAAAACTTGCCAGCTGCATGGCTCCACCTTTATAATTTTTAATGCAATCTATGATGGTCCATACTCAAGGCAAAAATCTAAGATGGATGTCATTAAACTTATGTCCATTGCAACAACAAGATAAAAACAGAATGAAAAGATGACTCAGAAGTCTATGAAGGACAAGGTACCTTATCTGGATATTGCTTTGACAGCTCAATCAACTTGAGACGACCAACTTTTCCCTGTGCACGACCTAAATAATTTGCCAAATACTTTCTCTTTGACAAAGGCAAGGGATGGAAAACAGGAGCCTCTCGTCTGGTCATCCCATCTTCGACATTGCCAGGAATAATAATATCTTTCCATGTATTGAAAGCAGTGGTGTCTTTTTTGTCAGTCCGGTCTCCCTACACTAACACACAATGTTGTATTCTTTTTGTCAAAAAAGAAGAGCTAGAACAAAAGGAATAAGTTTAGTAGAATCAATACACTAATACTACAAAGGCAATCCAAATCCCACATTCACAAAATACCACTACAAACCTATATTCCGATAGGGTACTGCAGAATTTCCTCCAACAGAAAAGTAGCCAGAAAACCAAAAATTCCCAAATCAGCGAAAACTAGAAAGCACTCCGTTCATCATTTTCCAAATCAATTTCCCAGTAGTCGCAGAAAAAATGAGACTTTTATGAGTCCACAAACAAGTTGTGGAACATATTCACAGTTCAGAACGAATTAAATTGAGGAGGTACCTCAGGCGTAAGAATTATGGAACGATTTATATACGTAGCCCATGACCTGAATAAGTGAGCTCCAGCGCCACTGTGACCAAGAAAAAGTATACACTTCCTCAGCAACAGGATTTTTTTTTTTTTTTTAAGAAAAAAAAGAAAAAGCATTTCCCTAATCAGGGTGAGAAACATAAACAACCAAAGAAGCCAAGAATCATACCTCGGAAAAACAAATATGTGGTCACGACCTCCCGATCGCCTAAAGTACGGCATTTGACTTAATACCTAAAAACAACATGAACAACAACAACAACAACAACAACAATAATAATAACAAAGCAGCAAGAAATCAGAGAAAGTCACTCAAATTCAAATGTCCTGCAAGCATAAAAGAACATCAAGAAACCCAAAAAAATAAATAAATAAATAAGCAGCAAAGATTCATCAAACCTTGACATAAGTCTGGTTGATCTCTTTATCGTTGAGAACTCCCGTCATCCGAACGCATTTAACATACGCCGGAACAAAGAATAAATCAGCTTCCTCTTTCTTCCTCGTTCTGAATCTCGATTTTAGTAACAGTCTGTGTATCTTAACCTACAATTATCAATTGAACAACCAAACATAAATAAATAAATACAAATTAAAAAATCTAAAACATTAAAGATATTTCTCCATCTCCAGCATTCCTTGGATGAAAATTACCTGACTGCCCCACTGGCCTTTAGCGCAAGTATCGGCGGAGATTTTGCCGTCTCTGCCGCGCATGAGCTCTTTCAGTCCATCAATCTCGTTGTCCTCGTAGACGTAGATCTTGAGGGAGAGGTGGGTCCCGTATCCGCGCTGCGGCCAGGAGAGAGATCCACCATCGGTCACAAGGGCGAGGTCTGATGTGCGGTCGTGATTGGTGGAGTGATGTGGAGTGCAGGGAGAAAATGACCGGTCGAAGAGGCGCGTGAGGAAGAAGGTGGCGGCTACAAGAAGGACAGCGCCGATCTGGTGAGTGCGGGTGCATGACGGAGAATGGTGGTGTGCAGCGAAGAAGCTTCTGGGCTTCTTGTTTGGGCTCCCCATGCCGTGTGGCCAGTTAGCTGAGAGAAGGGAGACGCGGAAAGGGCGTTCGATTTTGCAGGGTGGAGGAAAGATACATATTGATAACGGAAACGGCAGCGTTTTCGCCTTGTTCGTTCATGATTTCGATTTTGAGTCGTAAATTTCCTATGTTTTTTAATGCCCTCAAAATCCAGATATTTGTTACAATTTTTATTTCTTTTTTTTTTTAACAAAATGAAAATAGTTAGTTAATTATTTTCCTTGGAAAGAAAATTTGAGAAACTGTGACATTTCTTTCTTAGCTAATTGGTTTGCACTTAAAAATGGCAGAAAACAAGACTGGTCTCTCATGTTAAAAATAAAATAAAATATTATATTATATTTATTTATAAGATTTTTCGTTGAACGATTTAAACTTAGGTTTAAAATTCATCTCTAAAAAAAAAATTAGATCAAAAATATGATTAAAAATATTTTTTATATTATTATTATTATTATTATTATTATTTAAAATATACATTAATAAAATAGTAATTACTATAATTTATTTATTTTTACAAACAGTACTAAATCCGTCTTAAATTTTACTTCTTCCGACTCTGAACGGTTAGCCAACATTGTTGGGAGTAAATAAGTTAATTGACAGCATTGCAAACTCGTCTAATGTCTCCTTCCGAGACAGTCTTGACTCCAACGTTCCCCAGCTTAACCATTGCTCTAGCAAAATCTTCCTTGAAGGACATCGCGGTTGCGGATGAGGGGCTAGCATAGGCGTCAAGAGTTTGCTTGGTATCTGGGTCATCATTAAGCCTGGCGTCTGATGATATCACGGCAAACCCATCTCGGATGTTGCGCAAGATGTGATCATCGAACGTGGATTCTGAGGACACATCAAGTGGTAAACGGACATTGACGTCTCCTCCCATTGGGCACCTAGCTTTGAGCTGGGGCAGTAATTGGGAATTGATGCCCGGATCGGAGTCGCCGCGTCCGGTGAAGTTGTAGAGTCTCTTTGGCATGAAGAAGCACGCAACCGTCCCAATTGTATGCCCGCCTGGAGAGATTTTCACCGGCTTTCAGGCCAATTGCAATGTTATCAATGTAAAATGTGGAGAGAATTATGTGCATACCACCGCTGAGAAGGACAAGGTCTTGGTCCGAAAGACCCTTCTGTCTGAACTTGGACCTGAGAAGCTCAATTGAATCATCAACATCCGGCAAGTTCGCAGCACGTGAAACATCTGAAATTCGACCGTCTCTTCGCCCGGTTGGAACGTCATAATTCGGCCCACCGGTCTGCAAAGCACCGCTGAAAAACTTAATTATGTGGCACACTACATGACATAAAGCCAAGGTTCATGATACTTGCTTTGCTTTGGGTATACGCAAGCAAATTAGCAATGCCGACAAAAATTGAGGCTGTTCAAGAACGAGATTTTAAAAGCCTTTTGAATAATTTTTAGATGTGATGTAATAGAAAGAGGAAACTTCTTTTCCTTCATTTCCTCCGAATGCATTGAACGTCGGAGGTCTGGTAGAATTGGCGAAAGACAATTACTTTGTCCTTCCATGCATTCATTTTCCCCAAACCAAATAAGGAAAGTAACTTCCATCTCAAGTGGTTAGTGCCTTTTCCTATTTTCCCTCCACGAGTCCTTGTAGTTGTACCACCGAACTAAATAGAAAATATAATCATGCAGCGTTAGGTAGCTTTATTTTCACTTGTTTATAGCTGGTAGTATAGCCGAGTTACCAACGCTACAGCGTCGCGAGCAGCCAAAGCCACAATATCCGCACAAGAAACCAATCCAGGACAAGCAGTTTCCAATTCTGCCTTGGCTCTATCTATCACACCATAACCTCCTACTCCTGCGTTGCCCGGTGCATTCTTCTCAACGCTGCTGCCACCATCAAGCAAAATTGACCCGTCACAGCCCTAAAACCAAAACCCGTTTCAACAATAAAGACCCATTATAAACTATGACTGAAGATTTCGTTTATCGTATCGTGCAGAAAATGGGAGAGAGACCTCAACAAAGCAATCATGGAATAAGAGCCGGAGCAATCTGGCAGCTTCTTGGCGATCCTCGGAAACAACACTTTGGACAACGTTCTGGACGACTTTTTCAGCAGTGGGGCACGTCTGGGAATAGAAACCAACTCGGAGCTGGCCTTTTGAAATACCAAGCAGAGAACAAGTTATAAACAGGTTGAAAGCCAGAGCTTTTAGTTGGTAATTGAGCATTGTGACCAGTGAGAGCTGAAAAGAGCATTAATCAACACGAGAGGCAAGGGCGAAGGAGGCACAGGGGATGCCCTGTTTAGGGACTTAGGACTGTTTATACAGAGCTACCTAGTAACAGTGGCTGAAAATGTTAAAGTATAATATATTATTTATATCTTAAATTTTATTTAATAATAATTTTTGAATACATTATCAAAATTTTGATAACTAAATAATAAAAAAATTTAATTTTATTAACCTCACATTTAATTATAAATTAAGCCTAGAAAACGGGAAAGTTGCATGCTTTTTTCTCCGCCACTTTTCCTTGTCTTTTCTCTAACTACGTGCGAAATTGTGCCGCTTTTTATACTATTTTTCTTCGATGGTAATCTTTTAACTAGCACGAACAGGACTGATGGGAAACAAACATCCCTCTTTTTTTATTTCCGATCTAAATCATCTGACAATTGTAACATGTGCAGGCGCAACCGCAGGGTGTGAACCGCGATTTGTGAATCGCCAATGTCTTGAATACATATTGTAGACTTTCATCTCGTCAAATAACTAATGAAAGATTCACTAATTTCTTCAATTAATTTAGTCACCCCAATTTTCTTCCATGTGCGGGTAACATGCAATGGAGATGCTAGGTGCACGGTGCCACCTCTGGATCACAAGGTAAACCTGCCTAGATATCTCTTTATAATGCTAAGGGTTGGTTCAGATAATTAATAAAATCAATATTTCTTTCCCCTTGTTGACCAAGGCCGGAAACTAGCTTAATAGGTTGCGGGTTCTCTTATTATCCTGACGACGTGGGTTGAATTGTATTTGAGGGGATCAAGGAATTGAATATGGAAAAATAAATATGTGTGTATCCGCAAAGAATATTCGAGTATCTTTCTGAGAAGTGTGTGCCCTTCTGCTTTACGCCCAACAGCTTGAAATCATTTCGTAATGGTCACCTCCACCGTCCATAGCCTTAGGTGGCACATCCAACTTTCAGAGTGAAGCACTTGATGCAGCTGTCTAAACTTGTCCAACAAGTGGCAATCCGAAGCACAATCTTTCTATCAGTGAAGGACGCGTTTTCCCTTTCAATGATCCGTCGCAAGTCTCAACTAGTTGCCTAGATTAGAAGGGGGTAGATGGATAAAATTTAACGTTTAGCGTTAGAAAGCACACTGGTGGGCGGAATGTCGTGGAACTTCCTTATTGGGGGCCCAAAATCTGTGCTCCTGGAAGTGCAAGTGATGCAATGACAGGGACACAGTGGCTAAACACCCTGTGTTTGGGTTGGGAGTCGACGAGCTTGGGCCCCTGCCAACTTCAAAAAGCGCCTATCGATCGATGGAGTCTTATGCGGTGTCTGTTTTCATCGGCAAAGAGATTCGCGAGTGTCTTCTCTTTCGTTTGCCACTAACAAATTAACACGATGATGTATTATCAAGTCAGAATATATAAGATAATAATTAAAAAAAAAACAAAAAAAAACAAACAAAAGAAGTGCAAATGTTGCTAGGGCTGAGGATCAACTTCTGTCAGCTGATCCTCGAACTTTAAAACAAACGCCACAATAAAATGGGTTTTTGAAACTTTGTTTTGTCAATTAAAGGATTTGTTAGGATATAAATTATATATTTTCATAAATTTTATATTTATTTTTAAAACTATAATTTAAAATTTTGAATATAAAAATTTAAATTCCTAACAATTGATGTATTCCCTAAAAAATGCAGTATTCTCTTTTCGGATGTAGAGAGATTGTGACAAGGGCCTACGTAGACACTGGAAGAACGCAAAACGAATTAATCCTCCTACTTATAGTGTCCCGGATCTATCAATATTCCTATTGAAATAGCCCCTAAAAATAATTTCGCTTTCAACCATTGATGAGGGGCCTAAGGCAAGGTGATCTGTAATTATGGAGGATAATAACCAGGAAAAAGAGCGAGGACAATTAATGATGCTAAACCCTACGCCGTGTTGAGGCTGCCATACGACGAAATTCACAAGTTGCAAATACCCATTTTTGAGGGTTTTTAGGTAGGCAAGAGAGTTATCGTTTTCCAATATGCATCATCAATCTCCATCTTCCCATGACTACCTCCACATCCCCTATGCACAATCAATCTGCAGTCTCTCCTTTGCCACCAGTCTTCTCATCGGCTGAGAGTTTACTGGATGAAAATTAGTAATAATAATAATAATAATAACCTTATCCTGATGCATGCACTCTCCCTGGATATTCATGAATTGCGTTAAAAAAAAAAAAAAAACTGTTCAAGTATGGTGTCGAGAATTTTCACAATTTATTTTTTTCAGCCCATTTAATTTGTATCAGTTTGGATATATAACTGAAGTGGCTGCACGTAATTATACCACTAAAAGTTGAAATTTTAAAGTAGCCGCTGCTGAAATAAAGATTGCACCATTTAGATCAATAAATCGAGGGGCAATTATATGCATGCCTTATAATAATTTATAACTCATTTTCAATTATTTGAGTTGCGTCTGTCCATTTCTTTCTTCGGAGGCAATGTTTCCTCTCAGACACGATACAGAAGTTGATCGGCAGTGGTCTATCTTCTTCGACAGACAATATTATTAGGCGGTGACGATGTTAGACAGCGATAATTGATAAAAACGAAGGAAAAAGAGACCAAGCTGGAGCATCAGTGCCACGAGCTGTTTGCCTTTCACATAGAAAAATTATTTGCTCAAGTCATTCCCACCAGCCACAACGTCTGTCGCGAGGCTCTGACTTTGCCATTTGGTAGCTTGAACCCGTTGAATCGGTGTTTACGAAGCTCCTATCAATCATTTTGTGTCCACTTTTACCTTTGCAGTTGCCGTGGTTTTCCGCTCACTGATTTTGGAGAAACACGACTAAGAAAGGAGCAATTTAGACCAAGGCCGTGTTTTTGCATCGAAAAAAGAAAACCCGTAAGATATTGGAAATTAAATACATAATTTTCATATAAAATTTTAATTATAAAAATATAAAATATCTCAATAAAAAATTATCTATAATTCAAGATTTCAGAATTAAATTACTCGTTCTCAATTATCATAATTATGGTATAATTTGAATGAAATTGCGGTAAAAATTATTTGTTGTGAAAATAATTTAAATTTTTTTCTTTATTATTATTTTTTCTCTTTTTGTTATATTTATGTAATAATCTCTTAAGAATTGATAGTAAACTCTTTATATAAAAATAATTTAAAAACTTTCAACTTTTTGCTGATATTATATTTTCAACTTTTTATTTATATTATGTTTATCGGGTTGAGTTGATGAATCAACCCGTCACGAACAAGTATCCAAACTCACGAATCAACGTAAAGCTCTTCCAAAAAAGCTGTTATTGTCGAGTGGTAAAAATGCCTCTCTTAGCATTCGAGTCATTGTTTGAAACCCACTAAACCTGGCACGGACGAACCCAAGACTAGAGCAGTGGCAGTGACTTATCACATCTTTAGAGCTCCATGAGATTAAATTACTTTGTCAGCGATTACTTTGCTAGTCCATCAGCCCTCACGACAACAATTGCTTCTCATCTAATACTTTATATTTTTAAGTTTCCAGCTTTTGTTGTTTGCCCATGAAATAAAAGGAAAATTAATTTTGTAAAACGTGTGATGGCGTACCCTTTTTTTTTTTAATTTTTTTTTAAACAATACCAATGCTCAGTAAAAGAAAAGGATATTAAAGTAAAGAGGTGATCAAGGTAATTGAACAGAATTATGGTGCATTCATAATGGAAAGGAAAGTCGATATTATTTCACCGTAAAATTCTCTGTGTTCCATCCTTTCCCGAGTTCTTTTGCATAAATAGTGTTTAGATGATGCCTTACAATAACCAGCTAGGCATCTCCTTGGTGATTTTAAGGTCGTTCTTGACCAAAGATTCAATGGATTTTGCTCTTCAAAAACAAATTCTTCCTAACAACATCTTCTCACTCTGCTTACGTCTAAAATGATTATACCGTAACTTAAAAACGTCTTATTTTTCAAATTTAATTTTTAATTATATCGTATAATTATGTTTTTTAATAAATAAAAATTTATATGAAAAATGTGATATTATATTTTGAATTTATTAATATTTAAATTAAATAATAAAAGTTTTACGTAAATTTAATAATTTTAAAAAATTAAGTAAAAATATTAATAAATAATCTCTCATCTTAATCTATAATTATAATAATTAATATTTGCGTTTTTTTGTCACTTCCTAAATAATTTACTTTTTAAAAAACTTATAATGTCCTAAAATCTCGATCATACATCATATGAAAACTATCCATACATCTTACTTGTTTAAATATCTTATATTTTTTTAAAGTTAAATTTAAGGAAATAATTTTTTTGTGCGTGAGGTGCACAAATCCCTCCCATTCCCTGCGCCTATCTCTGCCCATGCATAATGTTTCTCTTCTTTTTTAGCGCTTTCTGCTGCTTTTTTCTTGTCGTTTTTCCCCACCCCACCTATACGATGAAGATTCTCTCGCTCAATCGCGTCATTCTCGATCCATTGTTCACTTTCGCTCTCACTTTCTCAGCTACCGTTCGTCGCGATGTCCTAAAATGTCGAAACCTAGTGCTCTCCATTTTATGCCACGAAGTCTATAGTCGCACTCCATTATTGGTGCTTGTATACGAACGGGATATCGTTGATAATGTCGGTGAAATTATGCATGAGACAAGCGCCTCAAACCCTTTTTGTCGCACCAATAGCGTCGAAGGGTGGCTGGCATCAGCCCCATGACCACAAAGCCGTGCGTGCTATATCCGCCGGCCACTAATTTAGCAGCTCCTATTATAGATTGTGCTTGCAAATTGCAACTGATCTCTTTGAGTCAGAGGATCGGCCCTTTTAACGCGGCTGTAAAAGTTGTTTGCCCTGCCAACTGACAATTGTAAGCGGACAAGGCATTGGTTTCAACTTAAGTGGCAATGATGTCGCGAGCCCCCGGAAGCCAAAATTTCCCTCTCATCCTTATCCTCACCCACCGTCTCTTTTCCCCTCTAGGCAGGCTCTACCCATATATTCAAACGTTATTGCGTTTGGGGCGGCCCGCCGGCGACTCTTTCTGGGGCAGCCCCCCCCTCTTTTCTCTCCTCTTAATATTTCCATTCGAGCTTTCAGGAAGTTTTTTTGTGTTTTTTACTGTGATTAATAGACTTCCGCTTGTCCGGCGTGATTTTTCTTTACTATTGTTCCTTACAACAGGCGATGAATGTAATCAAAAAGGACCGAGGAATTTTGAACTCAGGAACCATTTTGGTGGGACCTTCTAAATTTTCATTTTTTTGCGCTACGTTGACCATCTTGTAGTCAAGCCATGCATGCCATGAACAAGTGATTGTTCTAAAATCTTCCGGCATCTGCTTCTTGTCCGACCTTTAGCAAGTATGTCGACGCTTGTTCCATATTAATTGCTCGTAACAAAATGAAACATTTATTTTTCAAACCCAATTTCGTTCAAAATCTTCCAAATTGGAATCTTTGCTTAAATTTTATTCATGAAGATGGTCAAATTTATTATTCATACCCAATCGTAGATTCCCCTCCCCCCTAATTCTATTCTAGCCAAATTGTCATAGAGCAGCCCTTTTATTATTTCTTTTTATCACCGCCTTAAACTACCATTAAAAAGAAGAAAAATACCATTTTTATGGACCAATAAAAAAGACAAGGACAATTTTTATATTGGTTTTTGAACAAAGACAAGTTTTAGTTACTGTTAACATGCTGTCCCCATTACAGCACGGAGGCTTAACAATAATAGCTGTCGAAATGCCTATGCCAGGGATTTGAATGACCCCCTGGGCAAACCAGGAGTACCTCGGCCAAAGTAAACGCTAACAGTAATGGTCCCGTGAAAGGTCAAACTTCTCAATTGGGATTGAACTTTGACGCCAATTATAATTTTTTTTTTTGTTGGCCTGCTACATTAAACGCTAACTGAATCCTGATTGCGGAGTTCAAAGGTTAGTTTTTCAGTTAGAATTGTACGCGAGGTAGGAGCCACCATTTATGCCATCACCAAATCCTCGAGCCATTGTTTTTTCTTTTACTTTTCACACTAGCGCATCTCTAAATTATTCTTTTTCTTCCAAATATATTTTGAGACCACAATTACATTAGAAAGATTTATTAGCATTTAAATGTCAAAATAATAATGAATAAATCTGTGTCCGTAGGTCCATCTACAAATAACCTCGTTTGTTTTATGTGAATGATAAAACAGAAGACTTCACTTAATATGTTCCACATTTCTTATGTTGTACCGAACATTGAATGTATACTTACAATTTTATCGTTAATTATTATTATACATTAAATAATTAAAAATATTTAATAAATCTATAATATTGATTCGCATATCTTTTATCTTAATTATTAATTATTATCCTATATCAAATAATTAAAAATATCTAACGAATTGTCAACTTGATACGCGTAACTTCACCCAACAAAAAAAAAAAAAAGTAGTGGTGCTCCTCCCAACATGCCCTTTTAACACCAATCTTCTGGAGGTTGGCTGCCATACGATGACGAAGGTTTGAACAGCAGTTTTTATCTGTATCTTTTTTTCACAACTTTCTTGATTTATCCAATTTCACACCCTTCAAAAACAGAGAATTAACAATCCCATGCAGTCATTTCTTGTACATTGCTTCCAACGGCACATTTACCGATTCCCCATTGTGTCAGTGAGCACCCATTTCACCAAACAGTAACCATCAGCTTAACCAAGGCTTCAGCAAAAGGCACAAATGGATAAGGACAGGTTTCAGATACCCAGAGCGGGGCGGTTACTTTGTGCATATAAACCCAATGCTTCGTGCTTGCTCTAACCATCTTCTCATCTCATCTCCTTCCTTGCCCATTTGCAAAGCAAGCCTTGCATTCTCGCAAACTCTGGAGCGATTTGGTTCCCTTCTTTTTTTTTTTTTCAAGAATTGCCTCGTCTTTCTTTTCTCTTCTTCCTTCTGGAAGATTTCCTCGGTGGGTTTCGGACAGAAAGGGTTTCAAGATTGAAGATTAGATCATGGATATTCTGCATTTCATTTTTGGGGTGTTTGGTGAGTTCTTGAATTCGGGTTTCTTTTGTAGTTTTGTTCTTGAGGTTCTAGTTTTCTTGATTTGGGGCTTATTAATTTCTCTGATTCTTTGTGCTCTGTTACAGGAAATGCCACCGCTCTGTTCCTTTTCTTGGCTCCAATGTATGTGCATCATAATCCTCTCTCTCTCTCTCTCTCTCTCTCTCTCTCTCTCTCACACACACACTCTTCACACACACACACGCACACGCACACACATGTACACAGGAAAAGGAGTTGTAGATACAGAAAGACAAATTTCACGAGCTTTCTTTAAAGTTCAATGAACATCTGTTCAAAAACTTTCAAAAACTGAAACCCAATTCTCTATTTCTCTCTAGTTTGTTGAATTTTCTTTTTAAGACTCCAAAATAACCAGATGTGCTCAAAGGCTTTGTTCTTGGGTATATTTTTATTCAGCCAATTCTGCACTTAATTCCCTTCTTGCAGTTCCCTCTTTCTCTTGCTTCTGTTTTCTTTTCAGTTTAGCGCCTTCTTTGAAGAGTCTGTTTCTGTTTCAGTTTCTAGAAGAGTAATCCGTCACCATGCGTGAAACTCTCTGCTTTATGTTTCTTGCTTCATTAAACTAAAGTTCTGTGTTGGTGATGCTTGATAGGATAACATTCAAGAGAATCATAAAAGCGAAGTCCACAGAGCAGTTCTCAGGCATTCCATACGTCATGACTATGATGAATTGTCTCCTTTCAAGTTGGTATGCCGTGTTTCTCGTCGATTTAACCTCTTATCTTGCCTTTCACTGCCTCATTTTTACTCCCCCTCCTGATTGTATTGTCTTGAACAGTACTTGAAAAAGGTCCTCTTTTTGTGGCTTTCATGATCTTTTCAATAAGCCAATTTTTTTGTGCCAAGTGCTGATTGCTTTCTTACATTCATAAGTGACACAGCCTGACACCACTATAGCTGATAATCTGTTTTTGCTTGGGGATAACTTTGATCATTTATTTGGGTGTTTTCGTATACCATACTCGTTTCTGGCCTTTAGCCTCTTCATTAATGTACGAAGTGGCAAATGCACGTTTAGGCCTTTAGTTGTTTTGTTGGCCCCTTTTTTTTCTTTTTTTCTTTCTTTTTTTTTTTTTTTCCCTTTGAGCAATTTGTGGTCTTTTACTTAATCCTGATTTGTTCAATAAACGTTGTGAAAATGTGCAAAAATATGAAGATAATTTAATTTTGGCACTGGTATAATCCAACTGATAATTACTGATCTACGATTCCATCCATTTCACAGGTACGGTATGCCTTTTGTGTCCAAGAACAACATTTTAGTATCGACGGTGAATGGCACGGGTGCTCTAATCGAGACCGTATATGTATTGATTTTCGTCATCTACGCACCGAGGAAGGAAAAGGCCAAAATGCTCGGTCTCCTAGCGCTCGTGCTCTCCGTTTTTGCCACGGTTGCCTTTCTGTCACTCTTCGCCTTACATGGCAGCGCCAGGCAAAACTTTTGTGGCTTTTGTGCCACCATTTTCTCCATCATCATGTATGCCTCGCCTCTGTCCATCATGGTAAGTCCTGATGCTCAATTTTTATGTTTTTTTTTTTTTTCTTTCTTTTGGGTGTATAATGTTGCTGGATTTACCATTTCAATGTTGGTTACGGTCCGGTTTTTCACGTGTGCAGAGGTTGGTGATTAAAACTAAGAGCGTGGAGTTCATGCCATTCTTCTTGTCACTATTTGTGTTCCTGTGCGGCACATCTTGGTTTGTCTTCGGTCTGCTTGGTCATGACCCTTTTGTCGCTGTGAGTTTCTGTTGATTTCTCTCGTTTTTTTTTTTTTTTTAATTTTATTTTAATCCCTGAATTTGTATACAATGCGTTCCATTAACGACTCTGTGCCTTGGTGTTGCAGGTTCCTAACGGATTTGGCTGTGGGCTTGGGGCAGTGCAGCTAATACTTTACTTCATTTACCGCAACAACAAGGGAGAGGCCAAGAAACCCACCTCTGCCCATTCCCTGGAGATGGGTTCTGCGGTAGCCCTCCAATCGGTTGCCAATAGATCGGATAATGATCAAGTGTAGAATGTGGGTTGTGAACTCTACAGCCTACACAGGCTTTTGAGCCAAGCTCACTCGCTGTCATGTAGTAGAAAATGTAATTGCTTTCCAATTTTCACCTTCACAATCGTCTTTTTTGCCTCAAATTTAAAAATAAAATAAAATAAATCTCTTCTCACTTGTTTGTCCTGTGCCTCTGCTTTCTCCGTATCTGCCAGCGCCAAATTAGACGACAAGCATGTTCAGACGACCCAAAAAAAAAAAAAAAAAGTACGTTTCTGATAAAATATGCCATCTCGAAGCATAATCAATTAGAATCTAGAATTTTGCCTCTGATGTTATCGTCTAGAACTAGCAGAAAGCAATGTGCCTCAGATTGCAAGACGCGCGCGCGCGCGCACACGCACACACACGCATATCTATATATATATATATATATATATATTTTTTTTTATTATTATTATTATTATTATTTTTAAAAAAATCTATAATTAAAAAATGTCCGTGCGTTGGTTGTTTTTCTCATAGGCTTATGAGATTGGGCCCCGATGGCATACGCTGAAACGATTCCCAGTGACATCAAATCAAGCAGGACACGGAATGTTCTAGAAGCAGGGCCCCACTCTCACACGAGGCGTGTGGAAAAGGTCAAATAAAAAATAAATAAATACATAATCCGGTGTCCTGTTCTCCAAGCCAAAACCCAAGCCCTTATAAACGCGCCCTCCTGACCTGTTCACCTCGGAGTCGATTCTTTCTTCTGAAAAAATCTTCACTCGTTCTTTTCCTCCTTCTTTCATCCGAGATCAAGATGGCTCGCAAAAGCCGAAGCCGGAGCTCCGTCGGTGCGTATTCTCGATTTTTTTTTTTTTGTTTTTTTAATTCTTTTCTGCATTGTTTTGCCTCCGTCGATGCGAGCTTCAAGACAAGTTGAACGGAATATATATATGTATATATATACTCGCTTTTTTATATATAAAAAAAAAAACATTTCCTTTTAGATGGTCTGGTTGTTGCTGATTTTGCGAGGGAATTACAAATTCTATATGCTGTGGTACCGCCGGGGGGGGTTGGGTTTCTTGTACGGAAATCGTCCTTATAATGGTTAACGTAGCGTTTGAATGACATGCAAATGCAATTTTAACATTACAGGAAGCCGCTCATCTGCTTCCCGCACTCCGCTGCGCTACCCTCCCCAGCCAGGTAAAGCCTTGACTCTTGAGGCTAATGTACGATCTAATGATTTTGCACTCTGTAATGTTCGGCCGCTAATTCGATAGCCAATTTCCGAATGACATTTGGATTATTCGTGGGATATTGATTTCATCGGGGTTTTTGGATTTTTAGTAACGAAAAAAGGGAAATTTCCATGTAATTCTATTGCAGCTATGTGGTTGTTTTGTACATGCCATGCACAAGTGATTATGTCTTCTGCATTTCATAGTTTTTGGTGGTCATCAGATTATTACTCAGATATTTAATAACAACTAATCAAATTTGATTGGGATAGAGAGGCCATATAAATTTTTTCTCCAATCATTCTCTTTCATTATATACAAAGTTTGGGGTGAAATCAAATTTTTAATCACAATGCGCCATCATTTTGTGTTGCTGTTAGTTAGTGGTGTTTCAATTGAAATATTCGGTGTCCGAATGGATTTGTTGTTGTAGCTCCTCGCGCTCCTCCGCCAGCTCCTATTCGAACTAGCAGTGGCTCTGCAATGGGAGGTTTTGCTGCTGCTGTTGTGGATGGTGGGTCATTATTCTTCCTTTTACGCAATAGTGAAACTGTTTACGCAGTTTATGGAATCTGACTTAAGCGTGTTTGATGCGTCGACAGGCTTGGCCTTGGGTACTGGAAGTGCTGTGGCTCACAGGGTAGTGGATTCTATTATGGGTCCTCGAGTGGTCCATCATGAAACTGTGGCCACATCTGCCCCTGCTGCTGCAACAGCTGCTGCGCCTGCACCGAACTCAAGCAGTCTCGGTGATGCTTGCGGTGGTCAAATCAAGGCCTTGCAAGATGTACGTTTTCCTCCCTCGTTCAACTTATTTGCATGGCATAGTTGTAATTCATTTCTTCGTCTACCTTTTTCTAGGTTCTTTTGTGTAATTTAATCGGGAGTGAAGTATTTATATTTTACATCCTTGTACTTAAGCAAAGCAGAAGGGTTTTGATTTTAGTCTGCGTCGTTGTTCATCGCTTGTCGCCGCGACGTTTGAGCACCTTAAGTTCCCACTATTTGATACTATCACAATCATGGTGGTAGTGATGTCCTTCACAAAGTTTTCGCTGTACTGAATTCTTCCCCCATTTCTTCAACTTGCAGTGCTTGAACAACTATAAAAGTGAGATCAGCAAGTGCCAGTTCTACATGGACATGCTGCATCAATGCCGCAAGGGCCCTGAAACCGTCTCGAGTGCTTGAAGCTGAAACATGACTAGAGGTTGGCTCCATCGTTGAGGGCAGTAGTTGTCATTGGACGCCTTTATTTTCTTTTAATTTGGGAGATTAGAAAGTTTGCCGGTGGAACTTGCCTTTGATGAATGTCTGGGGGAGTAGTTGACTTTGTGTTTCTCTAGTGACGTGAGCATATTATTGATTTATATCCGCTCTTCTTCACAAGTCATTCACATTCGCTCTAATCTCTATTGCTTTTTATTGGTCCGGTTCTCACCAGTTACATTATTGATTAGTTTAGGTATTTTGTTAATGTTTCTGAGCATTGCGCCGAGAACGAGATGTCTCTGTGACATCTAGCATTTTCCCCCACTCTCTATCAAGTCAAGTGTCTGCAAGAGCGAGGGTTGTTTCAAGCCTCCCATTTGTATCTGTTACTTTTATAGAGGCGGGCAGGTGGCATGGTGGCACCTGACAAAAGAAATGGGCCGAAGAACTGTTTCAAAGTACCGGATGGTGTGTGGGCTGGCCCTCAGCGCATTGCATAAGTTGGGCGGCGCATGACCATATGGTCACGTGCGTTCGTCATGGTCCAACAACTTAGTCTCTTACATGCGGTTGGACAAACGTGTTTTTCAGACCTTCAAATTTTTATTTTTATTTTTATTTTTATTTTCCTTTTGACCCGTTCAGACCTTTGAATTTTTCCTACTAAGGCAAATAAGTTCAATTACAACATGTTTTTCGGGCTTTTACCCCTTTTAGGCCTGAGGCCAGGTCCCTAGTCAGGCAATACCAGCTACCGAGTTGAGGCATTCTTGACCCTGTTGTCCACTGTGGAAAATCGGAAGGCAAAGGACTCACCAAATTTTTTCTCCTCCTTAAAAAAAGAGAAAAAAAAAAAAAATCGAACTTCATTTGTGAGGCATCCCTCCTGCCGGTTAATACGCAATTATGAAGCCTCCAGCCACACGGACGCGGGAAGAATACCAAATTTCCCTGTTCATTATTCTGCCCATTTTGACTTCGGAAGACTCCATTCTCCTGTTGGCCCACAATGAACCGACAGTAAATGTGTCTTTTAAAAAAACTAAAACAACTGAAAGTTAAGTGTTTTCGTGTGTGAGATAGAAAACTATAAAAAGGAGTAATCATATAATAACATTTTACAGAAATTATATATTATAATGTATTGTGAAAAATAAAAATTCATCCCATAGATTCAAAAATTAAAAGAAATATTTGTAATAGAAGAAAAAAATTATTACGAAAGTTTTTGATAACTATATTTTTTATGGTGAAAATGTTTGTTATATTAGCATATTGTAAACTAGTGAGAAGAAGAGTCAAAATTTTAGGTGAAGTTACAAGGTTATTGACTTAAAATTGATCTTTGAGAATAACAAAGTCAAAGTACAAGACTGAAAAAAATAAAATTATTTAAATTTAAAAATTATGTCTAGTTGAAATAAATATTATGAATAATTGTAATATTATATATTAAAATTAACTTAAATAAATAAGTATAATTTAATATTATTTTAATAATTAAATAGATTATATATTTATTATTATATAATGTTTTTGAATATTTTGATTTATTATATAATTAATTAGTACAAATGTTTATTATATAAATAATAAATAAAATTTTGTATTTGTATTGTCTATGTACATGTTAAAAAATTGAGTAAGCTTATCAATATAATAATCCAATTAAACTCTAACAACCCCAACAATTGAAACGACGAGCAGCAGTATCCGTTTGTACATCGGGTGAGCCTAATGGATGAAAATGACAAAAAAGTGTTTGGTTATTATAAATTACCAAAAGGGTTTGTTTGTTATGACTCAGAAAAGGAAATAATTAAATGCAAATAGAATATAGTTGAGTTGAGACGAGTATGTACATTAAGCTCCATTTTAGGGTGTGATCCAGATACATCATTCCACGTTTGAATCTCGTCATCCAGGGTGATTTAGCAATTAATCACACTGGCGAGGCATTTCCATTTGGACCCACTATCCATCCGAATCCTTTGATTTTAGGGCACAAAAAAAAAAAACGACGCAGGAACATCAGTTGTTCAGAGAAAAATTTTCTCTTCGGCTAGCCAAAATTTTCTCGAATGTCAATATTCTGATCACCGTGACTAATGTCTGCTCAAAAAAATAGGTTAGGTGTTTCGCAATAAATGCAAAAACTCATCAAATAATTAAACTTGAGAAAAGATATATAATTTTCTTAATTAAAAAATTTATTAAACTCGCGTGAATTATATTTTAAATTTTTATAAATTTTATTTTTAAAATTAAAATTCTAAATATCAAAAATTGGCGCATAAATTTTTAATGTTTAACTTTTTTTTTTAAAGATTCTTTAATAATTAAAAATTTAAATTTTTATTATTTAAATCTTGAATTTTATTTTTTTAAAAAAAAATAATATAAATTTTATAAAAATAAAAATTATTATATTATACAATTTATACTGTAATAATTTTTTTTTGTATGATAAATAAAATAAAATTCTTAACTTCCAGATTACCTCAAAGGGACTGAGAGAATCTTCTTTTAAACCAACAAATATGTTTGAGCATCCAACTGTTAAGCCGCGCCGGTAATATTCGCTTTAAACGGACTTATCGAAAGGGGCCCAAAAAAAAAAAAAAAACACAAAAAAGGCTTGAAACGGCCGTTCTGCCCGTTTCCTCTCGACGTAACGGCGATCTTTCCGTCGAGTTCCCCGTAAAACGTGACCCTTTTATGTGATTTAATCGGTCGCACGCCCAAATGCAAATGGCACATACGAGCATCATTATCATGCACAAACATGTCATATCGTAATCATGTCATCTTTTTTCCATATACCACACATCACATAGAATGAATACACATGATCCATGACGGGAAAGCTGGGCTTGTAGCCCCCCGACCCGCCTGTCGTTTCTGACGTCAAATTTAGGAATCTCCGCGTGAAATTACATTTCTGCCCTCGTTATTCCCATTGTACCCTTCCGCTGTGGCCTATATTATAATAATAATAATAATAATATTTCCGGGGGATAAGCAAAATTGCGGGGTGCTAAAACGCCCACCAGATGCTTTGTTAGAAAACACATCCCGGACCCTACCAATCGAAGAAACCGTTCGGTGTTGTTCACTGTAGCACCGAGGGGGGTATTTCTGTAACTTGAACGAAAACCTTCCCCGCGTGGCAAGAGGTAATTGGTGGGCAGCGGGGGTATTATTAAATAGAAGGGTCTTGTGGCAATTGGCATTAATAGGGGCCAACAGGTCGCTGCCGGGTGCATGAACGGTGAATTCATGCCTTTGGTTGATTTGAACTGTTCATCAATAAAGAGAAAGAAGGGAAAAAAAAAAGAAGAGGGTTTTCAATTGGATTGAGGGGAGCCCCCTCAGATCAGACGACCCACAAAAATTCTTGTCAGAACTATTCTGATTTTGGCTATGCAAAGAGGTGTAGGGACGTCTTCGGATCTTCCATTCGAAACATTCTCGATTGCAGCTGTGCGACGGTTCACTGTCACTCACTCATCTGTACCTCGACATGTTTTTCTAGCTCCCATAAAAGGACTGTGACCAAAACGATTCCTTGGATAGAGATTGAGCCATTCTGCACTAGTTCAGGGTTTGCATTGATTAGTTCATGTGTTCCTCGCGAGGGAAAACATGGTAGGGTTTGAATATCGTGAGAAGCAGATTAATGGACACTCAGCATTAATTAACGATTTAAATTGTAATTAAATTAGATGATCAACTGGTTGATCTGAGAGAAGTTCTGTTTTGATAAGCAATTAGACCATTGTTGTCTAATTCCGCACGCCAATAATTATTATTTTTTGAATATTTCGGCAGAGTATTTTTTAAGGATATTAAATGCGCCATAAAATGGATTCCTTTAATTCGAGCGATCCAGGCTCTTTGAATTATTAGTCTGTCCGTTCATAAATACCTGTAACTAGACCCACGATTGGTTATAGAAGTTTGCAGATGGGGGATTGTATCGCCGAGGAACTCGTCAGTTAGTTTGAAGCTGTCATTCAAAACCAAAAAAAAAAAAAAAACTTTAAAGCTGCATTAAATATGAAATTGAAAACCTGTTAAAATTTTTCACCCAATTACGATAACCAAGCTTGCGTCTAGGTAAAATTTCTCAGCATTTTGTTCGTTGTTCTTTTTTTTTTTTTTTTTTTTTTTTGTTTTTCGCGACACCTCACACCACCCTCTGGCGGAGTAAACTTTTTATTTATTCGTCCAACAAAAAGAAAAAGGGAAAAAATTTTCAAAAATAAACAAATGTTGCTGCATATGAAATCAGTCGTCAGTTAAGTTCTACGGTCTACCACATGCAAAGACATTTCCCTTTTTTACTGGCAAACAAGACCAAGAGAATGCTGCTGGAATCGGTATGAACACCGGTTAGTCGCAACGAAAATTCCAACATTGGAAGTCTCTCTGCTCTGCAGTTCAAAAAAGGTAAAAATAAAAAAGAAAAAAGAAAAAGAAAAGAAAACTAAAAACTGTGTTAACGCCAACCGTAGAAACAAACAACCGAGAGGCTCTTTCCTCTTTTATAGTCCTCTCGAATAGGTCCAGTTTTCACTCAAAAGCCACAGCCGCAGGGACCTTTGGCCATTTCTAAGATCCTGGGTTGACCCAATCAAGATCCTGCTCGTGTGAATTGACAGCTTTATCCCTGCCCATAAGATTAAATGCCAAAATCATGTGTCCCAATTTCTTTGTTGTTCACCATTTAAAGGAATACTCGCCGACCTCATTGATCTGAGTTGTCATACAATAGGGGTTTGCCAAATTGCCCCCCTTTGCACCTGATCCAAGTAGGACTATAATTGTTTTATTCCCCCCCCCTCTTTTTTCTCATATATATATATATATATATATATATACATTTCTGGGGCATCATTCCATTTTATACTTGTTATAAATAAAATTCAAGGTACTTCCTCGCGAGATGCAGATATGTGGACGATTTCACATACTCCGGATACAGTCTTCTCCGTGATAAATTATTGTTTTTGAGATTGTCTGCTCGCTGCAGGTGACGAGGCATGCCCTTGCATTGATCGGGGACAAAACATAGTGTGAGCAGGGGGGGAGAGGGTTCGTGGGGTCATTTTTGCCAATTTGCGGGGCATTTGAGCTGAGGTACGGGATGTGTGGGCTATGTTCATCATGATTGGAAATGATTTCAGTCGACAGACCCTAGAAGCCGTGTCACCGTAAAAAGGTGAGGGAGGGAGGGAGGTATTTTTGTCATTTCACTGGGACAATCTTTTGAGCTTTGTCTGTCGCGTATATTTATCGCGTATTTAAAAAATTATCTAGTAAATATATTAATTATTATGTTTATAAATTTAAATTTAAATTATTCGACACTTTCGTTCAATTTTTTTATAAAAATAATTATATTATTAGACTCAAATATAACCGCATTATCAAATTTAGATATTTAATTTTTATATTAACAAATTTAAAATTCTGTATAATAAAAAAAATTATGTATTTAATGTGTATGACAAAACTAAAGAGTGAACGTATCGTGGTATGTATGTCTTCAAAAGATTCGAAGGACCGTGGGATTTAACATTATCTCCCGTGTTTGCCTTTTCGATCGTTTGCTCTGGAGTTTATCTTTTGTCCCAATATGCCACGTGGCTCTGTGCTTTTGGACAATAGTGTGATTTTAGGTGCCTTGTCCATATCAAATTTTTTATTGTTTCTATATTTTGAGAGGCCAAATCTGCAATTAAAAAAAAAAAAAGAACGAAAATGAGGAAAATCCGCAGCCTACTTTGTCGAGTGCTCCCAATTCAAGCAAATAACTCGGCATTCTAGTGGATAAAATGGAAATTCATTGATTTTTCAATCATTAATTTCTTATTGTAGATTGTCTTTTTTTGTTTATCATTTCATTTTGTTTTTATTCGATTAAGTAAACGGGAACAATACGGTGATTTTTTATTTATTTTTTAGTTAATTAACGTCCGGATGAGACTTAAACTTAAAGGGATATTTAATTTTAAGAATGATTTTAATGCCATTAAATTATAGAAAATCGTCGTTATTGGGTGGCCCAACAGAAGTCACAATTTAACTCGGTTTAATTCCTTGCATTCCAATAATAACGAAGACTGGGCCGAGAGAGCCATCGGCGTCGGGGCAATCGATGTAAATACGATAAAAACGATGTCGCATTTGTCACGAAATATTGTATCCATGCATGTACATGACATCTGTGCACACACATTACAGACATACATAGATACATACATACATATCAACATGAGCAGAGAAGAGAGAGAAAGACACAGAGGAGCATTTGACTTCATTTTCCATAGAGAGAGCGAGAGGAAAAGGGGAAAATTCAATCCGATCCAATGCATGTTTGACGTCCGCAAGGACACCCTTTCTCTCTCAAATCCCGCTAGACTTTCTCTCTCTAACTTCTGTGCGGAGAAAGAGGGCACACACGGAACATGTACTGAGGGAGAAACACAGCAGAATAGACAAAGAAAAAGAACGGGTAGGGGGGGTTGAAGAAGGAAAGACTAGATTTTTTTTTTTTTTTCCTTAACAGCTGAGCATTCCAAAAACCCTAGAGCTTGAATATCCTTTTGAAGTTTGTACTCTCAAAATAAAATACCCTCGGTCTCACTTTGTGAGAGTTTGTGTGTGTGTGTGTGCGTGCGTGCGTGCGTGCGCGTTATGGTGTATTGAATAAAGACTTCTTTTGTATGATTTGTTGGGACTGTGTTTATGGCTGATTTAAAGGAAATCTCTTGAAGTCTCACTGTTGATTTTTTTATTACTGTGGTAAGTTATCTCTTCAGAAATCTTTTTTCTTTCCTCACTTGGCTTCTTTTTGTAGTTTGTAGTTCAAACCCTTTTTATATTTATTTTTGTTTTCTGAAACCCATTACTTGGTTTCTTTCTTCTTCTTCTTCTTCCTTTTTTTTTTTTTTCCCGTTTTGGCTTGTTGATTTAGTCTGTCAGAGCTCGATCGACGTCTTTTGCTGTTTACTCTTGTCATTTGTAGTTTGGGTTTCCTGGGATGAGCAATAGTTGTGTTTCAGCCATAAAGGTTTGATTTTTGTGGCTTTGTTGGAGACATTTTGCTTTTCTTGATTATAAGATTTATGTTTTTAGGGTTTTTTTTTCTCTTTATAGATAATTTTGATTCAACTATTTATAAGTTTGTTTGCTTTGTGAAATGACATAGGTTTGTTTAGACATTTGATTCTGTTATTATTATTATTTTTTTAGAGGGTGATTTTGATAACGTTTTAATTTATATTGTGATGTCGTGTAGTTTCCTTTATCCGGCATTCTCTGCCGGAAGCTTGATTTTTGGATTATGTGGCCTTATAAAAAGTTGATGTTAAATGGATCTGATGTTCTGTGCAGGCATTCAGCTCAAAGATTGTTGGTTGCATGAGGATAGCACCGCTCTAGAATGTCCAGAATTGAAGCTCGTTCCTTGGCTTTCATTTCATTTACTGCGATGTGTGGCTCGTCTTTGGTAGAACGCAGAACCATACGCTTAAGTGCAAAGCATGCTCATTTCCGTCAGAACACAACAAGGACTTTGAAGTGTGCAATCTTGGACACACAGTTGAAATGCTAACTTGTACTGATTGTATCTGTGCTTTATCCGGCCTTGTTCTGTAACTTTAGGCTTATTCAATTCGTGTTCTTTTAGGTATTTGTAACATAGCAGATAGAGTGTAGATTTTGATTCTTGCTAAGATGGTACCATCGGGGCCGCCTACTCCAATTGGTGGTACCCAGTCTGTTTCTCCTTCACTCTTGAGGTCTAATTCAGGGATGTTAGGAACTCAGGGGGGTCCTCTGCCTTCACAAAGTGCATTTCCTTCTCTCGTTTCCCCTCGCACTCAGTTTAATAATATGAACATACTTGGAAATGTGCCCAATGCTTCCTCTTTCCCTAATCAATCTTTTGGAAATGGGATTCCAAATCCAGGGCTTCCTGGTCCAGGAAGTATCCAGCGTGGAGCTATTGATAGTGGAGCTGAGTCTGATCCTCTGACTAGTGTTAATAATGGAATGGGTTTCAATGCTCCTACATCCTCATTTGTACCTTCAAACTTAGTGAATCCTGGTCCAGCTGTTCAAGCTCAGGGACAACAATTTTCAAATGCTCCTGGCAACCAGATCTTGTCAGATCAACAGCAGTCACATCAGCTTGAACCTCAAGGTTTCCAGCACAGTCAGCAACCAGTGCAACAGTTTTCTACTCCTCACAACACTCCACAGGTGCCGCAGCAACACCAATTTCAACCACCTCGAGGAGGATTAGGTGGTGTTGGACCTGTCAAGTTGGAGCCACAGTTGATTAATGATCAACATGGAACACAACAGCAACAGCAGCAGCTGCAATCCCTACGAAATGTTTGTGCGGTCAAATTGGAACCACAACATCCGCAGACTGTGAGAACTCTGGCACCAGTCAAATTGGAACCCCAACATTCAGATCATTCATTGTTTCTACGTCAGCAGCAACAGCAACAGCAGCACCAGCAGCAGCAGCAGCAGCAGCACCAGCACCAGCAACAACAACAGCATCAGCAGTTCCTTAACATGTCAAGGCAGTCTTCTCAGGCTGCTAGCACGCAGATTAGTCTCTTGCATCAGCAAAGACTGCTGCAGCTACATCAGCAACAGCAACTTTTGAAAGCCTTGCCACAGCAACGGCCGCAATTGCCACAGCAATTTCAGCAACAGAATTTGTCCATGAGATCTCCTGTCAAACCAGTATATGAACCTGGAACGTGTGCTCGTCGTCTTACAAATTACATGTCTCAGCAACAGCAGAGACCTGAAGTAAGATTTTCTTGTGGTGAAGAATCTATCCCAACTTGGTTCTGGCTGTTTGGATAAATATTATGCTTAATTCCGTGTAGGACAACAACATTGAATTTTGGAGAAAATTTGTTGCTGAATATTTTGCTCCCCATGCAAAAAAGAAGTGGTGTGTTTCAATGTATGGGAGTGGCCGGCAAACATCAGTTTTCCCTCAGGTCTGTTTGCTATGGAAAACTTAGACTAACAGTTACTAGGATCTTGTAATCACTATTGAGTGCTTGTAAGCTGTTGTCCTGATAAATTAGCCAGGAATGTTAGTTTGAGTATATCTTTCTTTATTTAATTGAGTAGTATCATCATTCTTGTAAAGATGGTAATTATTTGATGTACCTTCTTATTCTAGTGTGAAATATTTGTTATCTGGGATGAGAAATCTTAGCTGGAAAAATTTGCAGGATGTATGGCATTGTGAGATTTGCAATCGCAAGCCAGGCCGTGGTTTTGGTAAGTTATTATGTTTCCAAAACTTTATATATTTATTGCATGTTATTGTCATCTGCAGACAAGACTGTCAGCAGATTGGTCAGTGCATGTTAAGCTTTGAGTTTTCTCTTGCTTTATCACTTTGTGTCTTACACATCTACTATGTTTGCAGAGGCAACATATGAGGTTCTTCCCAGGCTTTTTAAGATCAAGTATGAAAGTGGTACCTTGGAAGAACTTCTTTATGTTGATATGCCACATGAATACCAAAATTTGTCGGGTCAAATTGTTCTGGATTACGCAAAAGCCATTCAGGAAAGTGTCTTTGAGCAACTTCGAGTTGTTCGTGATGGTCGACTGCGAATAGTCTTTTCTCCTGACTTGAAGGTAGTTCATATGAGAAATGTGCTTTAGGTTGTAAGGACTTTGAAGTTCCTTCCATCTATAACATCTAAATTTGAACTGTCGTTTGTTCTTCCATTTTCTTTAATAGATATGCTCTTGGGAGTTTTGCGCTCGGCGTCATGAAGAGCTTATACCCAGACGATTGTTGATACCCCAGGTTCCCATCAAAACATGTCACTACAATATCACAGCTTCTTGATTGCTGTCATCTTCTGAACAGGGTGTCTGAAAAATGACTTGTGGGAGCTCTATTGGGCATGACTCACACTGACATAGTCAACTGACTTGACAAAAATTCTTCAAGAGAAATGTTTGTCTGGGAACTGGTTATTACAACTTCATCAGCTGAATTTTGTTTGTTGGAAATAGACAACTTGGTTGTTATTGCTTCATCCTTATTCTTTTTGCCCGGCTACCGTGTATTATACTTATTAGCTAGGGAATCTGTGACATAGGGTTTCTGGCGTTATGAGATTGTGATTTGAATGTCCTTGATATCATGATTGTGCAACTGAACTGTATTCACATCAATTCCAGTGGCTAAAAGCTGTTTATTATTTTAATCTTGAATGCCATGTCTTCTTTCTTATTCATGTGTTTGCTAAATTCTCAATGTGCATGGGATGACATTGATCAGGGTAGTTTTATTCTTGTATTGTTCACCTCATTGATGCACTATTGATCCACTATTCACAAAAATCAGACAAGAATATGTTCTGAATTCACTGCTTTTTTTGGGGGGAGGGGGAGGGGGAGGGGAGGTGAAATGATTATTTTTTGAATAAAGTACCATCAACCTCTCCTATGTGCCTTTTTTTCCTTTTTGTAAGTGAAAAAAATTGAGCTCATATTTATGTGTAGTTTGTGTCCGTGTGTTCATCAATTTATATAGTGCCATTACCTCATGTTTAATATTAGATACTGACATTGACTCATGTCATATGATTGGAATTTATCATGGTAGCCGTTATCTAGTCATATTGTAGGTATATGCCTATTTTAACTCCAATGGCTCTAAAGCAATTGTTGATGTCCATTTCACTGCAGCATGAACATCATTGCTGAGTGATGACAAGATGGAAGCTTACGGCATTCATGATGTTGTAATTGAGAGTTGACATATTGGTCCTGTCTATTATTATGCTTTAGTTACCATTTTAATTTTAAATGCATTGTTGCAGGTGAGTCAACTTGGTGCTGCGGCCCAAAAATATCAGGCTGCTACCCAAAATGCCTCATCGAATGTATCTGTTCCAGAACTGCAAAGTAACTGTAACATGTAAGTAGTTGATATTTCATGTTGTTTGTTTGTGTGGTTTGAATTTTTTTTTCCTCAAGCTTGGAAGGCAGCAGCTTTATGAATTTCTAGGCATAATTGTTGAGTTGCTTTGTGATGTTTCTGCAGAATGAGTGTCTTAAGGAATTGGCTAATTAAAAAGACCTAAAATTTATTGTTGATTACCTGAGGACAGTAAATTTTAATTTCTTACACTTTAGTCCATCTGCGAAAGGCCATTTACTTTTCTTTATTTCAAAACCAAAAATACTGAAAGTGTAAATCAAAAACAATCCACAAATTCATCCCTAATATTTGTTTGCACTTTGGTGCATGTGGTTTGTTCTGTTGCACATTCAATTCCTGTTGCAATACATGAGTGAAATGGGACATTTGAAAATTTCCAATTTTGTGCCTTATGCCTGGTTATTTCTATTAATTATTGTTAAATTTTTCTTAGGTTTGTTGCATCAGCTCGGCAACTGGCAAAGGCATTGGAAGTGCCCCTGGTAAATGACTTAGGATACACAAAGAGATATGTGCGGTGCCTTCAGGTTATGCCCCTGTTCCTTTTACGGTCAATGTGTCTCTGTGTCTTCCATACTGGCCATTACCTATTTGTTTGGCAGTTTGTTTAATATATATGGTAGCATTTACTCTTTCAATTGGATTTCTTAATTTTGGCATGGGATTTCTTTCCGTCTGAACTGCTGACTTATTTCAGGTAGCCTCACATTTTCAACAGTCTAGTTTTTGACTTTTGTGACCAATAATATTTGTAGAATTTTACTAGCGTGAATATAACCTTTGTTTGCATGAATGTGCTGAGTAATTTATTTTGGCTTAAAATTTGAAAATGATATTTTGGAGACATCCACAACCAATAAATATATAATGGTGCTTTTTATATGCTTTTCTTTCTTTTCATAAATGCATAATACACATTCCTGGATTTGTTCATTGTCTGGTTGATCACTCTCTCTCTCTCTCTCTCTCTCATTAAGTCTATTGAATTATTGCAGATATCTGAAGTCGTGAACAGTATGAAAGACTTGATTGATTACAGCTTCGAAACAGGAACAGGGCCTATGGGTAAGTTTGATAAGATTTTAGTGTACATTCTTTTCAGTGCCATTTGTTTATTTAATAATTGATACAAGGGCCAATGAAAGCAACAATTCTGTAAAGTTTAAATGCTCTCTGTAATCATTCTGTTTCATTTTTTATTAGTATACAATATGATGTGTTGGTGTTGTATACCGGCTAATTATTCTTCCATTTAGCTGGTTTGATTTGATATAACTTGCATGCATCATCTATAAGTCTTTTTGTTTTTAAAGTCTTTTCTTTTGATTAAGCTAGTGCTAGTTTGCTTATGATGGGGATGCAAATAAGTAAAACAAACTTTTAAACTTTTCACCTCACCTTGGCTAGTTATGGTGTTGACATTGTAGCAATTTTTTGTTTTTTAGATAATCATCAATGATTTTGTAATTTTGGCTTATTGTCACATAGCCCTTGGTGCTGTTCCCTTTGTTTGCCTTGCCCCTCGCGGCATGTGTTGGGAGAAACTGAAATGAAAAACCTTGGCAGTTTATTTGCTTCTTGGTCTTATTTAGTGAGAACTCAGACATGCAGATATAAGCTAAATTGTAGACAATGAGGGCCAATAGTTCTGCATAATACTATGTTTGATGCAGCTATGGGAAAAGAGTGTCAGGTTTGTCTTGCCTGACCCAAAGGGACCTTTTAACCAGATAAATGATCAGTACAGGTTTGGTCTATTGTTGCACAGGCCATGTATATGCATTGTGAAACATCAATGCAAGAAACATATTGACTGGATTTGAGTGTGTGTGTGTGCACAAATGGTTTACTTGTCTTTTCCATCCTTTTGTGGTTTGTTTACCATTAGAGATGTAGAAAATCATTAGTTTTCAGTTGATTGTTCCACACGAGGGAAGTGATTGTTTTATGTGGTTGCTTGCTCATATGATACTGACATTCATGAATGTACATGCCATACGATCCTGTCAGCTGTACAAGTTTGGATTCTGGATTGTCTTTTGTTTAGGTTGATATTAGACTATATTATTGTGTTCAAGGAATTTGTAGCATCCATTTTCTTTTGTTGATCAGAGAGTTTGGCCAAGTTTCCTCGGAGAACAGGTGCTTCGTCCGGGTTCCATAGTCAAGCACAGCAGCCTGAGCAGCAGCAACAGCAACAGCAACAACAAACAATGCCTCAGATCTCAAGCAGTGACCAGAGCTCTTTGCAGGCAACTGCAATGCAAATTGCTGCTAGCAATAGTGTACCTACTGTAGCCGACTCTCTCAATACTGCATCTGTGTCTACCTCTGCCAGCACTATTGTTGGGCTGCTCCACCAGAACTCTATGAACTCCAGACAACAAAATTCTATAAATAATTCAAGCAGTCCTTATGGAGCAAATTCTGTTCAGATTCCTTCACCAGGTTCCTCCAGTACAATCCCACCAGTGCAGTCTAATCATTCTCCATTTCAGTCACCTACACCCTCCTCATCTAATAATCCCCCACAAACATCTCGCAGTGCCTTAACAGCCTCTATTCCCCTCAGTTCAACAAATTCATCAGCCAATGTTCCCTTGCAACAGACAGCTCTTTCTGTTGAGACTGACCATGTTGATTCTCAAAGCTTTGTCCAGAAAATCATACATGAAATGTTGATGTCTAACCAAGTTAATGGAACGAGTGGTATGGCTGGAGTTGGTCCTTTGGGGAATGACGTGAAAAGTGTAAATGGAATCTTGCCAGTGGGTAACAACACAGTTCTCAACGGGGGAAATGGCCTGATGGGGAATGGGAGTTATAACTCTGGAATGGTTAGTGCAGGATTCGGCCCGATGGGTGGGGGACTTGGCCAGTCTGTGATGGTTAATGGCACTAGAGCTGCTATCGGTAACAACCCTGTCATAAATGGGCGGGTGGGGATCCCATCGATGGCTCGAGATCAAAATATGAATCACCAACAAGATTTGGGGAACCAGCTGCTCGGTGGCCTGGGTGCAGTTAATGGATTTAGTAATCTACAGTTTGATTGGAAATCGACCCCTTGAAGTTTCTAAAGGGATACAGGGTTGTTTGGGCCGTTGATTGTAGCTGCCCTTGCAGCATGAGTTGTGGGGAGGGGGCTGAGTCTTTCTATCGCCAGTCGAGGCGGGCCTGTGCCATAGAATCGTTTCGGAGATCCTCCCCACCTTGTAGTAATTTGAGAGGAAAAGTGAAACATATAGGATGGCGCTTTTTATCGATGAAATGTTAAATCCCCTTTGATTTGCTTCATTTATGTTGATTGTCTTTCTCATTTCTGATCTAGTACAGCCTCGTTCCTCCAAAATTTTGTTTTTAGGGAGGAACGAATTGTTCTCTGATGGAAATGGGTTGCGTCTGTGCATCTTCCCCGGGATGTTGGTGTTTGTCCGATAATGGCTTTGCATTGGAATAGGACCGTTGTATAACAGTCACACTAAAAATTGTATAATCAAGATGAATCGAAGCTCTATATTATGAGTTTTACTTAAAAGTTAATTCTTTGGAAAAATAAAAAAAAAAAAGAAGAAGAAAAGCCTCTCGGTTCTACGGCTGGCAGCTGTCAAGCGCACGGGAGAAGTCTGGTTCAGCATGCTAAGAAAGCAATCGAGATTAGGCTACCTAGCCTAAACCAAGTGAGGGGTCGGTGGTTATATAACTAACTAATTGGTTAATCGTTGCCTAAGCACGTTTAAGCCAATCATCGGCTGTTACGATGACCTCAAAACCACGATCAGGGGTTGCCCCGAATACGTATGTGATGAACACGTTCCATTATAAACGAGTCTGTTCGACGTTCTAATAAATTGATAACACAACATGAATTCGAGAGAAACTGGGGTGCTGGGAAGAAGGTTCGGGCAACAAGAGCGGACACTAGTAGTGGTGGATACTGAGTATATAATCTTAAGGAACTGAATTTGACGGTAAAAATTACGTACGCATGAAATTCGAGTTGATTTGCGGTCATTTGAATGTAGTAATGATTGGCTTTTAGCACGGGAAATTAAAGCAG
Organism: Bruguiera parviflora; assembly: GCA_019804595.1. Taxonomy (NCBI): domain Eukaryota; kingdom Viridiplantae; phylum Streptophyta; class Magnoliopsida; order Malpighiales; family Rhizophoraceae; genus Bruguiera; species Bruguiera parviflora. The sequence continues at coordinate 2,879,182 of CM034050.1, forward strand.
AATATCATCTACATATTTCTCTATGGCACCCGACAGGGTGGTCTTGGGCACTGCCCCAATGACACTTTCTTTCCTCTCTCCTTTGTTGAAGAAGAGCACAGTTGGTATGCTCCTGATTCCATACTTGTTGGCAATATTTGGTGACTCGTCGGTATTAACCTTGTAGCAGGCAATCTTTCCAGCGTATTCTTTAGCCAATTCCTCGATGACAGGTTTTATTATTCGGCATGGCCCGCACCATGGTGCCCAGAACTCCACCAGCACAGGAGTCTCGCTGGCTATGACAAGATTGTCCCAGCTTGAATCCGTGACTGCTTGCACTGCATATGCTTTATATGTATATTAGTATATATTTAAAGCTTTAAGTACTACATAAGCAACACGAAGAGGGTAAAAAGAAAAGAAAAAAAATCTAAAGATTATTGTTATTATTTTTTTAACAGTAGAATTTTGGCAGACCTTGGGCTAAAGCTTCCCGAGCTTTGCAAACAGTGCGGGACTTTTGGTATCTGCTTCTTGAGGAACGAGCGAAGGATAAAAAGGAAGAAGACGATGGAATGGTGGATGCATCGAATCCTTTATTGCTTCTTCTTCTTGTTGCTGTTGGAAAATGAAGTTTGTCCATGGAAGCAATTGGCTGGCAACACTGTGCAACAGTAGTTCTGTAGCTGCTGACTGTGCTCACTTGAAAACAACCCTTCATAGCCATTTCTTTACTCTTTCCCTCTCTTGCTCTGCCTCTTTTGTTTGACTTCTTATTTTACACTTTGCAGTCAATGGAGGTCTGAAAGGATGACGAGGATAAAAAAACAAGAATGTGGTGTTGGAGCTTTACAGTGCTTTTTTTTTTTTGGTTCAACCTCTCCTTTCCATTTGTGATTTTCCTTTTCCCCCCTTTCATTTTGATTTCAGTAAACCAATATTTGGAAGTGGATATGCCAACAAGATTGTGAGGTGCTAGAGATGATGGAGGTCATGTGGATGAGACGGCCTCCATCCGAACAGTCCACATAACCGAAGGTAGAGCCAGCGGGGATATATTTCCATGCTTCGGGGGCCTTTCGTTGGTTGACCGTAGGTTTTGGGTCAATTAAGGATCTTTGTCGTTAGCTCCGGGTGGGTACAAGTTGGGAATCTGATTACGTGGATAGCTTCGGGGGGTAGAGACAATAAAAACTTGTAAAACATAAGTCGGGTCTAAAATGGATCTGGTTTGGATTAGGCTAAAAGATAGAGGAACCAATGGTCTGAGCCCACTCATTTTACATAAAGGCGGCTCGGAGTCAGCCTCATGCACCCACAGCCACATAGTTTAAAGATGGTATTTATTGGTACAAGTCCATATAGCTCACATTTTTTAAAACTCTCATTAATGGTGGATTCCGGAATTGTTTCTTGGTGCAATTATATGCCCACCACCACTGTTAGTGAGGAATAACGAAAAAAGCGTAGGATACAGTGATATAAAAAACTTAACTTCTTATTTAGAGATTTTAATTATAATCTTAAAAATGGAGATATAAAATTTATGAGTACAAAGAAAATTTATGAGCTTTCTAATGAAAAAAAAAACAAAAAAACAAAACAAAAAGATGATGATACGACCGTACCGGGGACACCCAAAAGAAGAGATTAGACTTGAGCTGTATCTTCCCCTTTCGTTCAAAAATATATCCTTTTTAAAGCTCCTTCTAATGGAAGACGAGACAAAGGATAGAAAGTAACAAATTTTTGTCCCAGGCTTCAAGCGTTACCCGTGGCCATAACCAGAAAGAAAAACATGATAAGCTTGAGTAGTGGGGGTGCCTCATATTGCAAATCGCTACCCAACAGGACAGAAAGGTCCCCCAGCTTGACTGAAATGGCTACCATAACAACAACCCATTAAATATCTCGTGGATGTGCATGATACAAACATCTCACGCCCGAAGGAATTGTGTAATTTTTCGGCCAGTGTTCTTATAAAATTGGAAGTTGGAAATGGCTAATTAATTATGTGCCTTTTCGCATTAAATTCCTCCTCCCTTTCCCGAATCATGCCGTCAGAGGAGAGCCTATTTTGCACTCATCAGTTTCCCGCACAGGACAACTAGAATTTCTAATGTTATTCCTCTTTTTGTGATTTTTATACGTCCATTTGCAAACAGGCAGCTCCAAGATCACTGGAAAAAGTATATGGGTGGACCTTCATAAGCTAGTTTATACATCTCAAGCTAGTGTTCATCCCTAATTATCCTTCACACAGTTCTTGACAACCATACGTTCACAGTGAATTCAAAAATATCATTTTACCTGTAGGTACGAAGCAACAATCACATCAGCGCCCAAATCGTTGCGTTCAGCAGACACATTCAAATCAGAATGAATATGACAGCTCGGTGTTATTCTCCCATTGAGCGTGCCCTGCCACGGAAGTCCGGTGGTTTCAAGTCATTGTGACTGGAAAAAGACTCGCTCGTAGCACAGAGTTTATTTGGGTCCACGATCTACGATTATCCGTAGCGTAAAAGAGTCACCTAAATACTCAATTATTCTAAAGTTGCTCATCGCAAGAATTGTAGTTGCCTCAAATTCTTATGCGCACCAAATACATCTGAAGAACTGCCGTTGTATTAAGAAAAGATTATGTTTCAAGAAAGCACTGCAAGCTCGTATCTTGGTGCTCCAAGTCTCCTGGTGCGGTGCCACTTACCCACACATTTATGTACTTACAATACAGGTGAATTCTGAGGCAGAACCCAACTCCATTTTTGCAGTTGTCTGTGCGTCCATGCGTGCAAGAACAAAGCTTTCATCTTAGCTCAATAAATTAGCATTGAAATGGATTCAGGGACAAAAACAAGTTAATTCAATCTCAACAAGTCAATTTGACCAAAAACTGAATTGTCACACAGATCATATACATACAAAAAGCTCAGAGACACAAAGTGATTCAAAGCATAATGCTTCAAAATATGTGCTGTTCTTAATTTTTTATCTCTCGTTTGAATTTTTTTTTTTTTTTTTTCTGATGGGGTGTGGGATGGGGAGAGGAGTAGAGTTCCTGTTACATTGACCTATCAAGAGTTGAAGATGGCCCAAAATTGTACATAAAGGTAATGCAAAACTACATTTGGACAGTAATTCAAGAGGTGCTCACCCACTTCAGAATGAGTAATCCTTTAAATCTTCTTTTGAGTCATTCAGGTCCACATCAGCCAAGCACTCTTCTGCAGTGAGAGGTGGGAGTTGTTTGGTCTTGCGCCTCAAGTTATGTTTATGCCAGTCACTCTTAAAGTGATCCCTATACTGCTTGGCATCCCCAACAAATGCATCACATGTGCTACATTTGTTCTGCTTCACCTTTGCCTCATCATCTCTTTTTCTTTGATCAGTAACACTTGCCTCAGCATTCTTTTCCATCAAATTGGCCTGTTGTTTGAATTTCCCACTCATTTGGACCACAGAATCAGCAGACTCCTTGGGTAATGGTGTATCTTCATAATCATCATAATCATCCACACGAGTGTCTCCCTCAAAATGCACTGAAACTGCAAGAATTTCCAACCTTCCGTGCAGATTCCTTACCAAGGTATCACAGTCACGAAAGAAACCTGGGTCCATTTCACAAACCTGATTGACCATGCAAAGGAGAAGATATTGAGCAACCATGAGAAATGCAATAGAAAGTAGAACCAGTATAAAGTGTTTCAAGGAGTGTAACAATCAACCCACAAAACCACAGAGGAAAAAAAAAAGATGCATTCCAACCAAACAACAACAGTTGCCGACACATTTCTACATCTACAATCAAATATTTAAATTTCGCCACATAATGGTGTTCTGGCTCTACATAACTGATCTAACAAGGCTGTGTGCAATAGCAAACAATCACAGGAAAGGATACATCAAGTTAAAAAATTCTACAACCAGCAAAGAGCAAACAACCATAAAGTGGAATAGAAACAAAAAATTAAGTACTATAACTTGCTACAGAGGACAGGCACTTGGTAGATGAAAGATGAAAATCACACCACATTAATAAGGCTTAAAAAACACTTACAATAGATATCTGACTTCCAGACTCATCCTTTGACACAATGGTGACATTCCAGGTATTCAAATTTTCCAGGAGTGAAGAAAATCTGGGTTCTGGAACAGTTATCCGTAATCGCATTGGAGATCTTTTGATTGGGAAGTGTTTTTGAAGCTCACGAATGACCTCTAGTGCCTGTTCAAAGAACAAAAAATGACGTGAGAACACATTGTCTGCAGCACACACAAGTTACACTGAGCCCACAAAAAGTAAAGACAGTCAAAGCCACAACAAACATGAAGGATAATAAACGAGAGTCGACAGATGATATGTTGGCAAATGTACACTATTTGGAACTAAACAGCTAAGACAACAAACAGACCGCTACAAAACTTTTAATCAATTTATGATTGTTGCAAGAAAAGAGAGAACGGCCACACGACCTGCTTCTTGGAGCTACTGTTGGGGTCGACGGCAAAGTGAATGTCATGCATAAGTCGCCGGATCATGCTGATAGTGTAGGGGCGCTGGGTTTTGGAATTGACGGTCTTTTGCATAACAATGGTTGCAATATCCAGAAACTGACTGGAAAGCTGAGACTCCCTCTCCTTGCCGGCAACTTGAAGCTCCCCTTTCTCCAGTATCTAACCAATCCAGTTCGATTCGACTATTAACTCCAAAATTACAACGAAATAAGAATTTATTCAAGATATCGAGGAAAAGGCAGAGGGAGGGGTACCTCCAGACATATCTTGGACTCATCATCACCACCAAAGGCCAACAGTAAATCCTTGGACTTGGCAACCACACCTTTTGAAACATTCGAATACACGGTCTGCGATTGCAACACTTCATCCAAATCTTTTTCTCTAGTAATTTAATAAACAATCAGAAAATTACGATTACGAACACCTCCAATTAAAAATAAACAAACAAACACAGAGACAAGCGGCGGCAGTTCGTGTGTATTTAACCATATATGATAATAACTTGGCAGCTTCTTTTTATAAAAAATAAAAAACAAACAAAAATACCAAAAAAAAAAAAAAAGAGAGAAAGAAAAGAACAGAAAAACGAAGAAGAAATAAAGAAAAGGGAAAGGGAGGACTTACACGCCGGAGCGCCAAGAGAGGACCTTGTTCTTGTAGCAGGCAATCTCGAAGCGGATGCCGTGCTTCTTCAGCCGCACCACCGCCACGTTCGTCAGCCTCTTTTGGCCTATCGGCTGCATCAGCTTCTTCGACATCTCTCTCTCTCTCTCTCTCTCTCTCCCGCTGCCCAATGCTCTGCAAATACTTTCCAGATGTCTGTTTGGGTTTCAAAAGCCCAAAAAAAAGAAAGAAAGAAAGAAAAAGCAACAATCTCTTGGGCCACACAAACGAAAACGAAAGCCAAGCCTAAAGCCCAACCCAATTTTGTTTATTTACAGAGTATTTTACCGTTACGGCGTATCTTCGAAAATCTTTTTCTTGCCCGTGTTTCTGGAACCATCGAACGACAGAGAAGCGCCGCGCCACCTTCAAGATTGTATCCCCAACCGTTGAAAGATCGGCGAACCAAACGAGGAGACTAATAATATTTTAAATTTCTCGATTTTTTTATCGGTTACATTACGTGAAAAATTAAGGAGAAAAAATAACTTTTGGGCCATCCAAAGGCCGACCCGACTTGTATAGCCTATCATTCGATGCCTTTTCAAGGCGTGGCTTAAATTGCTGGGATTACCCCTAATTTGATGTTGCTTTTTTTAAAAAAAAAATTATTAAAATAATAATAATAATAATAATAATAAATTCCCACAATAATTTTAAAATTTTTGCATTTTTTATTTGAATTCTATATAATTTAAAATTTCATTTCAATTTAGTACCTTTTTTAACAAGAAAAACGAAAATTATTGACGGATTATGCTTCATATTTGAAGTCAATTCGTTTTTTTTTTTAAAATTAAATTAAATTTTAAAAAATAAAAATCTGTTATCTATTTACTAATGCATTCATTTTTTTTATTATTTTTTTACATTCAAAAAAGCATTAAATTGGAATGAAATTTTAAATTGTACGAATCCGATAAAAATGACGAAAACATTTAGAATTACATAGAGAAAATCTCAAAAAGATTTAGGACTAAAAATTAGTGCTTATTTCCTCAAATTGGTGCAGCCAGAAGCAATCGCAATCATCGTATCAGTGATAAATCAAAGAATGAGAAGCGAAGCGGAAAACAACTGAAAACACAAATATGGTAAATGTTAAGACAACTAGCAATCCCTACATCACCGCTACAAACTAGCAATTTAGCACTAGAAATCCTTATACTCGGCTACAATTATCAGACATCAGCATGAAACTAGATGACAACACAAAGAAAAGTAGAGATTCTAAACAGTGTCTACTCTGACCAGGTGACTGCAGAGGTAACTGTAGACAGAAGATGCCCTTTCACCTCCATGCAGAAGTAACAATCAAGCTCTTGTCTTTCCACCCAAAAAGAAGTGCACCCATTTCTTGCTTCATCGTGTACCTATTACAGTACTCCTTTATGAGTTTATGACCCATATCGATCACGTCAGGACCCATTGAGCATGAAGTAAAGCCAGCCATCATCATTCTTGCTCTCCATTTCCCTGCAACCTCAAACCGCTCAATCCTTTCCTCTCCTTCACAGGCTACAATGTTTACCATGTCGCGTGCCAGGCATTGCCGTTCAACATTGACCCTGTCTTGGCTCTCCCTTGGAAGAGTTGCATCAAGGGATTCAAACACAGCAGAATAATAGTTGTAGGCCTCAACAAACCTTGGAAGAAATGGGGTGGTATTCGCGTTCACATCTTGTTCAACAATAGTCACAAGTTTTGGATTCAGGCTCTTAACCATCCGGAGGAGCTGGTCTCTCTCGTTCACCACTGAAACACTTTCATCGGGCATGTGATGGAGTTGGAAAGCAAAATTCACCACAACTGGCTCCCCAGGCTTGCAGTCCAGCATTGCTGGGCTAACAAATGAAGTCTTGGAGGCCACTGCACGAAATTCAAATGGCACCTTAAGTGCTTCTGCTAGCTTCTCAAGCCTTTGTCCTATGATCTTTAGGCCCCCAACAGGACGTTGAACTGAATCAGGGTCATCAACCCCAGTTAACCTGAAGTAAGGTAACTCGCCTGACTGATTAGCAAGCATTTGAATCAGTGAAATGTATTGATTCCCTTGACTTACATTAAAATCTATCACGTGAACTCTCTTTTCACCTTTAAATGCTTTGGCAATTGCGCCATTTGCTGCCATAAATCCAAATTTAAAACAAGGGCAAACCTCAAACAGTATCTGCATCGCTGCAAGCCTGTCAGATGAAGGGGGCTCCTTGCATTTTAGAGCTTTATAGAGATACTTGCCAGTGAAAGCCAATCGAGCGGCAAGACCTTCTACCGTGTAGGCTGCAATTCTCTGAGAAGGATCTCCTTGAACTGAAACCTTCTGACGGAGCTCATTTATCAAAGCTGATGCCTCATCAATATTACCTTCTGAGATTGCATTAGCACAATCAAAAAGCAATCTCTTCGGGGTCCCTGGAGATAATTGTAATACTTCTTTATTACTGCTGATGCTACTTAGATTAGAATCTGAAGATGAGGACTCTTTAGGAGAATCATGGAGCATAACATTCCGGATTGGGTCAGACCATTCACCATCAAATTCCATGCTTTGACTATTCACAAAGACATCATCATCCTCATCAGATTCATCTAGTAGAGCTCTTTCTAGCTCTTGAAGCTTCAACTTCATTGTATCTTCATCATATCCAACTGGATCTGCACTCTCGACATCCAGGTAATCAGAGTCAGAATTGAATTGATACACACCGCATTGTCTTGTCGACACTAAAGTAGCATTGTAGGGATCCTGAGTGGATATAGAGGAAACTGAACCAGTTCTTCCCTGATAAGATGATGTGCCCTGGAGGGGAAACGAATTTCCAGAAACGTCAGAACTAGATGATTGGGTTGGCTCTTGCATAGGAGAGTCAAGGAAGTACTTCTCATAACTCTCACACAAATAAGAACCGGAGGTATACGAGGTTTTAAGCGTATCAGGGTTGAATATTTGAGCGGACAAGCCTGTGTTCTCATTGCTGCCCTTGAGAGAGTAGAGTTCACGATTTCTGTATGGAGCTGCCGAAAGCTCCACTGGTCTGACTAAGGACATGGCTTTTTGCAAACTGTGTCAGCTTTTGAATAACGACAATTGTAGTCATACAATGTAAGGCCTGTGTCATCACATAAGTTTGATAACAGAATGCTTGTTACTTGTCAAAACATGTAAACAACCAAAAGACAATATTTCTTTTTAGAGAAAAACAAAATGAGCACCTGAAATTGGAAAACCTAGCATCAAATTTTGTTTGAAGATTCTTTATGATGTCCATACTTGAGCCAGTATTAAGCATGGAATAAGAGATGAGCAGGCAGCATACAAAACCATGCAGCAATGTAAAGCTATCCAAGTGGGAGTGGCAGCAATATCAGTGCCACACGTGAGGGGGGAGCAAGAGAGAGAGAGAGAGAGAGAGAGATCTGAAATGTAGACAGCAACAGAGAAACTAGATGAACAGAAATGTAGAATGTAAAAGCAGCAAGCCGGCAACAAGGGTAAGATAGAGAGGAAGTTTTCTGCATTCCCTCTTCATATACACGTGCCAGTACAGATATATGTTTCGTTTCAGCGTAAAATGCAGTAGGCTCAAATTTAATCTCGATCAAAATGTGAACGGTCTAGTGCTTGAATAAAGATTCAAGCAGCCGTGATTGCTGAAATTGAGGTACCTTAAGAAGACAGCCTTCAGCAATCACAAAGATTTCTTGCATATAGCACCCAAAGAAAGATTGTACCATACCAATCACACAAACTATGAAAAAATTTTATCTTAATCAAACGTGTTGAAGAAACCGGAAGTTGACAGCAAATTTCAGTCCCGGCAGAAGTTTTTTTTATATATCAAAAAGAATACAAGTCAATCAACACTTTTGCTCAATTACAAAACGCCATCAAGAGATATGGCACTGATAAATTTAACAAATTCAGTGAGAGAAAAGAACAGATCCCACAGAAGCGTTGCCTATCTAACCGGGACAGAATTGATTATATTTACCGATAACAATAATTCAGTAATATGTAAAAAAAGAAAAAAAGAAAAGCAGTTATTCAATAACAGAGGATTAAAAAGAAAGACTTTAATTATCAGCCTTTTTTTTTTTTTTTTGAGATTGCAACAGGCAAATCCATTAAAAGACCTCATAACAACAAAAGAAGCCCAGGCAGAGGAAACAAATATGGCACATACCTGATGCAGGAGAGAGGCATCGAGAGAAAGCAACAAAGATCATACAATATAAGCAGCAAGTTCTGCAATTTAGTAGATACCCAGATGGAGATGAAGCCCCAGGGACGGCTTTGAAGGTTGAGACCTACACAGGATTTGACCAAAACCACGGTAATTAAAGGCAAGGCCGAAGGTAAATATGTCTCATTTTATGTTCTTTTAAAAAATTCTGGGATTGTGAGGTTAGGTGCAGGTGAGTTGAAAATACACTTCAGTAAAATCTTAAACAATCGTTTTGAAACAGACAATTCAGAAGACCCAAGTAAAGCAGAAAAAGAAATATTGACGAATTATCAGTTAGTTAAAGAAGTTTTAGAAACTCAAGAATCTGAGCAAACATAAAACTCCAAAAAGCAATTATCTTTTAAGAACATTCCGAAAAATATGTTGTGAAAAAATAAAATAAAACCCCAGAGGGAAATCCACACTTGTGGAATCTGATAAAGTGATGAAAACGAGTAGTGGAAACTAACCCAACCTCTCTTCTTTTGACAAAGAAACCCTGTTTTGGCAGGCTGATTCGGTTTCCCTACCTGTCTTTTTGACTTTTAAGTTAACGGTGGATCTACAGGAATAAAATAAATTATTTTCGTCTCCATAATTTACAATCAATAAATTTTTTAATAAATCGCGGAGGTCATACTTCTTCGATGTGGTGCAAGCGCACCACATTCGGTGCCTCCCATTTCATCCCTTGATTGACCATGACCATTTATTTTTAAGGCAATAACTCACCAGCTATTGATCTTGTTAGTGATTTAATTAAAAAATTCTGTAAAATCTTAGGCAGAGCACAACCCTTGAGCCTACTCAAGAAGGGCAGCCGTATATTGTCCGAATTCAGATGTGCCTAAGATCATTTGGGGAGTTAATTTCATGGGTCAACATATTTGGGTATGCCCAAAAACATTTAAGGTGTTAGATTTTGTAAGTTCTGTATAAATTCACGTGTAGGTTCTATGAGCTCGGCACCTTTCTTGTAATTATAAAAAAAAAAAAAAAAGATCAACACCTTCCATGAGAGAGAAATTATGGGATACTAAATCATTGTTTTTGTTTTGTTATTCACAATTTAATTTGTTTTGCAATTTAAAGAGAGAGAGAGAGAGAGAGAGAGAGAGAGGAAAGTGAGTTAGTCCAAAATCACTATATATATATAAAAAACAAAATCCCAAATTTTCATAAATTATAGATAGTCGGAGACTTTTCCAGGACTCTAAATGTTGGTGCCATGAACGAATCCGAACGGACGGGTAAGGTCAAGGTTGAAAATGGAACAAAAGTAGCCATTGCATTGCGTGGCTTTTAGAAGTTGGTTGGACCAACACGATTGAACCAAAACGGGCGTGTGAATGGATACACAGTCGATGTCACTCTGAGCTGCGACGAGATCCAGAGGTTCCTCTCCTTTGCAGGGGCTTCATCACTCGCGCCGCCCCATTTTCCTTTTCCGTCCACTTGTGCGGTTATACTTCAACTGCTCATTCGCTGTCTTGCGAGCGTCAATCACCCCTCAACTAATAATTAAATGAGCATTGCATAATTGCTAGATATATATTTTTATTACTAATTATAATTATATATTTTAAAATAAAAACATTGAACAAATGATTATAATAAAAAAATGGGTGAATTAAATTGACTATATTTATATAACATTTTCGATTTATTTTACGGAGTAGCCAAATTTTCAAAGATGGGTTCAAAACAAAACGATTAGAAGGTGCCGTACGGACATAAAGACGGGTCTTAGAGATTACCCAGCAAGCAAGACACGGATGGAGAGGGGGGGGGGGGGGAGGGGAAGGGGGGGCCTGCGTGGCCAGGTAAAGGTCACTTCGGAGAATAGTCAAATGAGCAATGTTGAAGGCACCTTTATTCCGTCCAGACGAAAGTATCCTACTAGCCAGAAATTCATTGGTCCTGTTTGATTTCCCCGAAGTGGTGGGGGGGGGGGGATGCGAAACTCTCAGCACCCCGGGCATTGCAAGTGTGAAATGAATCTTTAAATGTCATCAATCATGTAAGGTAAAAACTAGTAGGAATACGGCGTTGAAAATACATCCAATTCTATGCCCAGTTCAATTTAATTAATGTATTAGTATTTGGTGATTCAGTCCTTATCATCGTTTCCCTTTCTTGTCAAAATATTGAGTGCGTGCAATCTTGTCTGGCGAGCGGATAAAAATAGAGCGAGATTAATGATTAAGAACACAGTGATGCTTTCCCGATGTTGAAACCCCAAAAAAAAAAAAAAAGACGCAGCGAGGTTAAAATGCATTTTAAAGATTATTCTTGAGTTAATTATTCTGTCATCCGAAAAATTAAAACTTCCCTAAGCGATTTAAGTAGCACATTCTTTGTGTCGGACTGAGGGTATTTGAGATTTGAGGCCCAGTTTTATGGAATGAGGTAAAAAAAAAAAAGGTCAAAAAAGGGTTAGAAATAAATTGATGTGTGGACTGCGTTTATTAAAAATATACAGTCTTGAAATTTTAAACTCGTTAGTTAAAAAATGCATAAGTTTTTAAAAAATAATTTTTTATTTTATAAAATTTACATCTCAATTCCCTTTACTGCTCCTCTAATGTTTTTTTTTTTTTTTGTTTATCAAACTTTTTCCTCGAGATTTTATCACTGAAACACCCCAATAAGAATTGAACCGTGTTTAACAAGGAAAGGGAACTGTTTTCGTTGCCAATTGTACCTCCCTACGTTGAAATCAAAATGTATTTTTTTTTCTTTTTTAACATGTTTGGATTATTGATGCCATTTGATCCTATTTAATTGCAGCGTTACGGTATTTGTAAGTTCCTTTTATTTTTATTATTTTTTTATTTTATTGAAAACTGAGGCGACCACAGACACCACCCACAGAGACCTAGGCGGCAGTATTTTACCATGTCAAATTTGGCCCACGCGAACTTGACGACGAATTGGATTTTTTTTTAAAAAAGAGTTTAATTATGTGAATAAAAAAATATAAATTTAGATAAAATTATACTAAAAATTTGATACAGTAAAAAATTAATGTATATATATGTAATCGCTGAGTCACTTAGGAAAGAGAGGAGTTTTCTTTATTTTGATCATTTTTAAGAGCACTCTAGAAGTAAAATTATCAATAATTTGAGAGTGCCAATTGTCTCCAGTACGTGTCTTCCGGAATTTGTTTCCGCATTGCGAAAATGGCAAGGCCAGCTACAAACCTCAATCGTTACTTCGATGTAAAATTTATAAATCAGTTATTCTAAATAATCAATTATTTTAACTTTTTTCTTAAAAGAAAAAAAAAAAAGGGGGTTCAAATTTCAAAACCCAGACTGAAAATAGCCGATATAGTTAAGGGTTGTAAGCGGATTCTAACTTCGGTCCACACCAATACAAGACAGCATTAGTTCATGGGAAGGCAGATAGAGTCTGGGTCTAGTAAGAATAGGGCCTGTCTTGTTATCGGGCCTGGGCCCCTTCGCATGACCAAGGCATTCTGTTCTTGCAACTTTTGTCAATATCACAATCTGCTTTTGTTCGATTCTTAGTGTCGGAACCTCAATTTGAAAAAAATAAAAAATAAAAAATAATTCAACTAATTAAACTCATATTTAATAATAAACGATATATTAAAAAATATATTAATATTTTGTATTTGATTGATTTAACGGCTGCTGCCTACCTTCCGGCGTGCTTTCAGTTCGGCCAATATTCAATAAGCCAACAATAAAACGCAGTCGTTTTAGGGACTCACGAGCTCAAAATAGCTTGAAACAGAAAGACGAGGCCAGCCCAGACCAGATGGCAAGATGAAAAAAAATGCTAGACTACCCTTCATCAGACCGTCCATTTTCTCATCGACCGGCCATCACGCTCCCCAAATCCCGTCACAAAATATAATTTTCCCGCCAAATGAAGGCTACCAAACCTGCCAAACTTCGAGCACTCTATCCTCAGCTCTTCAGCACTACATCAATTCGGAAGCCCCTTTTTATGGCCAGAAGATCCATACCCACATCGTGAAAACTGGGTTTAGACCCAATATCAATATCTCTATCAAACTTCTTATTCTGCACTTGAAGTGTGGATGTTTAAAACATGGGCGCCAAGTGTTCGATGAATTGTCTATTCGAACCCTCTCCGCTTACAATTATATGATTGCTGGATATTTGAAACAAGGATTGGTTGAAGAATCGATTAATTTGGTGCGTAGGTTGGTTAACGATGGTGCAGGGCCTGATGGATATACGTTTTCGATGATTCTGAAGGCTTCAACCAGTGGTAGTGATGTTATATTGCCGCGTGATTTGGGAGGCGCAGTGCATGCCCAGATGGTAAAGTTAAGAGTTAAGCTTGATGACGTTCTTTGTACTGCACTAGTTGACGCGTATGTGAAGAGTGGTAAGGTTGTCTATGCAAGGAGAGTTTTTGATATGACGATGGAAAACAATGTGATTTGTTCAACGTCTTTGATTTCGGGTTATATGAGTCAAGGTTCCATGGAAGATGCCGAAGAGATTTATAAGAAAACCCTTGAAAAAGACTTGGTGGTTTTCAATGCAATGATTGAAGGTTACAGTAAATCGGCTGGAACAGCTGTGAAAGCACTTGATGTTTATATCGATATGCAGAGATTCGGTTTTATGCCTAATATATCCACTTTTGCGAGTGTGATTGGGGCTTGCTCTGTTTTGGCAGGATTTGAGATTGGTCAGCAAGTCCAGTGTCAGCTCATGAAGAGTAAATTCTTCGGGCATATAAAAATGGGAAGCGCTCTTATAGACATGTACTCCAAATGTGGGAGAATTGAGGATGCACGAAGAATTTTTGACCACATGCCAGAAAAGAATGTGTTTTCATGGACCTCAATGATTGATGGGTATGGAAAGAATGGGAAACCCAAGGAAGCACTTGATCTTTTTTACAACATGCAAGAGTGTTTTGTACAGCCCAATTACGTTACTTTCCTTGGTGCTCTTTCAGCCTGTGGACATGCTGGCTTAGTCACTAAAGGTATGGAAATCTTTGAGAGCATGGAGAGAGACTACTTTCTGAAGCCAAGGATGGAGCACTATGCTTGCATGGTTGATATGTTAGGACGTGCAGGAAGCCTAAGACAAGCATGGGAGTTTGTGGTGGGGATGCCTGAGAAGCCCAGTTCTGATGTTTGGGCAGCTCTACTTAGTTCATGTAATCTCCATGGCAATGCAGAGATGGCAAGTATAGCTGCTGTTGAACTTTTTAAGCTGAATGCTGAAGGTCGGCCTGGTGCATATGTTGCACTATCTAATGCCTTGGCTGCTGCTGGAAACTGGGATCGGGTAGATGAACTCAGGGAGGTGATGAAGTCAAGAGGAATCCTAAAAGGCACTGGCTGCAGTTGGGTTGGGACTGAAAGCAGTACATAAGGTAGCATTTTGGCCAAAGGTTGCAAACTTACATAATAAATCAATTCATTGGAATCGTTTAACGAAGGCCATTTGCTTAAAAATTTTGTAGCTCTGTTATAATCTTCAGTTTTCACACAATGATGATATTATAATAGTTAGCAAGGCTGCAGAGCAAGGTGCAGTATTAGGCTCACGTCCTCGATTATCAAATTGCTTTACCAAGGCAGAATCGAAGCGCTTGGTTAATTCACAGGTGAAGACATCGTTGACGTTGAGGACATAATTGATTGATTTTTCATATTCAATTTCATATTTCTTGCATGGAATAGATCCATGTTAACCTCTATTTTCTTGGTGCATCAAAATTAGATCAATGTGAACTTTGTCTCACAAGAGATGAGCATATTCTCACAACGGACACTTCCTGTGAGACACGATCACGACGAGCACGCATATTAACTATATTTTATGATCATGCAATCCACGGTAATAATGGTAATGCTGGTAAGACAGATTCGTGTACTACACAATTTATTTAAGTGTGAATTTAAATTATAAATTTGTTAATTTGATATTACTTTATAACTTAAATATTACATTTATATATTTTTTATTTTTAATATAAAATTTATTAAATACATTTAAAATTTCTGACAACTTGTCGTCACAAAAAGAGTACCTATACTCTTGATTAAAGAGTTATTATACTGAACATATGCCTTTTATTCTGCATACGAGAAACATTGGGAGATTAGTTAGGGTTATAGTTGGCTATGATATCATTTATCACGATATTATTATTTTTTCTCCAAAAATAATCCGTCAAACTGTGCAGGCTATTTACGTGGCTTCCTATTGAATAATTGAGTAATGTGAGAATCAGGTTATACTTAAAAAAGAACAACCCATTTCTTTCTCTCTGTTTTATTTTTATTTGTAATACGTTCTCTTCCCAGTCATGAGATCAGGGCTTAGGTAGAATGTCACGCTTGCAGAGTACGATAACGGCCGCCTCAACTTCCTCATATACAAAATGATTATTAGAAGTAAAGCTGCAAACGATCAAGTATAAATACATAAATTATACCTGACAAGTAAATGATTAACTGTAAGACCAAAGAGTAGGCCTTTCTCGTCACCGTTACTCGTCAACGGTCAGGCGGCTTATATTGCTAACGTTCACCTACTTTGACGTCGAGTGCTAAATGTTGACATCTTATCGCAGTATGGGTAGGGGGATTGCTCACGGACGTGGCATAGTTAAGCGGATGATAATGAGACAGCCACTACAGCCTTATATCCGAAATTGTAATCAAGTGCGTTGAAAGATTAATCCTTGATGTTGGACTTTTTCAAGGGTTCATAATGGCGATCGATTTCCGGATTATTTTTAGCATCCAGCTTTGTAGTTTAATTGGCTCTCCAAAACAAAGAATATTAATCACTGCAAGACAAGAGCGGTTTATAACTCCTATCGACACATAACGTATATATTTGATGAGTTAATAGACGACCTAATTGGCTTAATTGAATTGAATTATGTCACTTTAACTGAGCTGAATTCTATCCAAATTGATACCAAACAAACTCTAAATATTGTAAATATTACTTCACCGCCCGTACAAAAAGTCTGATTTGCAGGCGCCATAATAGAACGAAAGTAAAATGCTGTTGCTTTTCTAAATTTGATCATTACATACGAAGTCGAGATGAGATAGAGAGCCTAAATTAACTGATGTTCATAATTCATAATTCATGTATCACTGACTAAGCCATAAACTTAAAAAAAGGAAGCGCGAGAGGGGTAGCTGCACGGTCCTAATCACAGAGCACCGCGAGCCTTAGACGTCTTGTCAATCATGTATAATGGAGAATCAGAACGGCCTTTGTTTGCTCGCATGGGAGAGCGAAAAAACCAACTAACTGGACTTGACCATATCTCTCTGGAACGCGGGGATTAATTTAGTCGAGATAAAAATGGAGTTAGTTTGAACAATTAAGCATGGGTTTACAAGAAAAGTCTTGAAAAAAATTTCTTCATGGTTATACTTCACTTCACCACCTTGGTGTTGCCTAACACGTCATCCTAACATAACGTAAGAACCCCCGGGGACAGCATATGAATATTGTCTGCCGTTTATTTTGCTGACACGAGTCACATGGCACCGTTAAGAGAGTTTTGCTGACATGACCCATGTCCATATGGGTGCCTTTATTTTGTGTTGTACGGTAAAAAATATATTTCTGCTTAAATAAAAACGAACCCCATCTTCAAGTGAATTCGCATTTTTGTGTCTTTTAGGGAAAGTATATAATTTAACAATGAAGCATCCGTTGAGGACAAGAAAGTAGGCAAAATTGGATTTCCAAAACAATAAAAGCAGGGAACCGGAAATCTTTCAGAGGAGAGAGAGGAGAGGCAAGAGTCTTCCAATCTCTCTCCTCTCTTCCTTGAAAAAAAAAAAAAAGAAAAAGAATAGAGGGCTTCCGATCCCCTAATGACTCTCTTTCAAAAATTACTAAAAATGGGGCCAAAGAAAAAATTTTGGACGGAAGGAGTGCTCATCTTCCGAATCAAAAATTAAGTGTAGGTGAGGTTTGGGAATTCGAGAGAGTTTGGGGTTGCTTACATGAGTTCCCCGGGAAAGGTGAGAGAAAATGTCTCTGATGGCTTTCATACAAGGACATTAATTCATGAAGACAAGGGATGGTTGGCTGTGCAAGCAACTGAAATGCTTGGCATTTACTGTTTTGAAAGCTATCTCAAACCTTTTCTATATTTGCTTCTTCCCCCCCCCACCCACGGTGTATTAGGCACTCCCATCGAAAGCTCCGTATATTTATATTATTTACCTCGAAAAGAAGTTCCTTCAATATGTAGTCCCTAATGGACATCGAGCGATCCTCTCGTTCCGTAGCTGTCTAACTCTTCAACCTTCAGATACTCAATGTCAGTAGTCTGCAAATTGTTGGCAGCGTAATGGTGAAATTAGGCTAATGGTGAAATTAGGCTGATAAGTGGCTTAATTTATTTGGGAAAAAAAAAGGTGCTAATTAGTATGGTTTAGGAATCTAATCAATTCATAATAAGGGCAATTTGGACGCTTGATCCCTGTTGGTAAGCAAGGTCTTTTAGTTGCACCAACTTAAACAATTACGCCTCAGTGCCCACTTTCAATTTACAATAAAACTATTGACACAAGGCTAGTGTACACTCAAACGCATGCTCTGTTCGTTAAGAGAAAGTGAATCAGACCATAAAACGTGGAACTAATATTCAGAAATATCAGTGAGATATAGATATATATATATATATATATATATATATATATATATATATATATAATTTTAATTTTTATTTGTATGTTGCTGCTGTGTAAACTCCCTATTCACCATGTTTGATTACGATGCGAATAGAGTAGTAACTCAATAATCAATCGATGCGGCATCCATCATCAGCTTGACTTTGATGTCTTTGTCTTTTTGGCTCAACGGCAAAATGCTATTTGCTCCATATCTGAAGAATGTTGCCAATCTCAGCTTTGAGGATCAAGACTGTCAGTTTTGATGAGGTTACTCAGCGGACGCATTCAATATTCGAGTCTGTCAGAGAGAAAGGCAATAGAATTGTAAAAGGAAATGTGCATGTTATATGGAATAAGTTCATAAATGAGTCTGTAAGAATTATAAGGTCTCAACAATTCAGATCAATAACTTTCAAATCGGCAACTTTAAAAAAGGTCGTCGATTCGAGTCGAGTTTTATTATTATTATTATTATTATTATTATTGGGGTCAACCGCACCGTTAAATGTAAATCTATTTGTTCATTTTTGTTAATTTGGTCTGTGCGTGATAGATGGAGCGTTCATATATCTCCTGTAACAGCTCATACAGACAAGAAAAAGAACTAACATGCATGACCATCTTGACCCCAGGAAACCAAATTACCATAATCTGGATTTTGATAATTATATGGCAACGGTCTAAAAATCAAATCTGATGATCGGATCCTGCTTGAATAAATGATCACGTGTACTTTGGCAACTAGTTTCTGTTAAGTTTACATTAAAATAATAAAAAAGGACCGAAATTGCTATTTTGACTCACCGGAAATGAGTAATTGGATAATCCACCATTTTCAAGTTGCAACTTGCAATTGGGATCTTACCCACCAATTCTTGATGCATCTTTTACTAGATTTTATGTTCGTGACGTTAACATATATGGATAGGCCAATTTTAAAGCATATTTAGATGGGCTTTCAAATCGTTTGATTTCGTGCGGTATAAAATCTCAATCGGTTAAGAAACGATTATATAATGATTATTGCACAAAATGTTTCAACGTTCGTATTTGACTTGCCATCTGCATGGGAAGTATGGGAAAAGGCAGACGGTTTACCTATACTTTTCTTGATGCCGTACTCGCACGACACTTGATAATCATCCCCGTAAAGAGTAAACCTGCAGAGTTTCCTAGTCCCATTGATGCGTTATACGTAACATATATGCTTGATAAGGAAATTGCAGCACATGAACAGATATTTTTAATGAACCTCTTGGTGGATGTTCTGAATTTATTCTCCATGGACTTGCAACTCGCTCTTGTATGGTTGTGTTTTGATTTTTTTTTTTTGTAATTATTCAATTTCTTCTCCATCGCGTACTAATAAAATTAACTGAGATTAAGCTTCTCCCACGTTGCCACAGCCTTCTTTTCTGGCATTTTCAAGGCTTATTTGATGGAATAATATTTCCGGGACTCTCCCTTTAGCTGCAGCAAGATTAATTCTGCAGATGGTAAGCGTGGTGTAAATAAGACGCCGTTGATTTCATTAATTGAAGACATAATTTTCTTCTTCTTCTTCTTCTTCTTCTTTTGTTTGTGTGATTGGAAACAAAAGTATTCATTACCCACAAAATTATGACTTCGGTATTACGGGTATGTTACAGCCAATCAAAGGAAGCTGCGAAGTCATGCATGTTTCTGACGAATCGACCCATCAACAGAAACATTCAATACTTCGGCTCCTTCAGGCATCAAATGCGATGGTTTGAAGATTTAACCCATATCAAACATATTTCCCTAACCAATAAGTGGCTAGCCTACAAAACGCATGCTGTCGCTTTAAAGGCTTTTCCCATTACGGCATTTAATTACCTTTGGTTGCCAATTCTGGGAATGCAACCTTTGAAGTTTGAAATCGCCAAGTTGCTTTGATGACAGATGCTTATACGGGCTTTTTACCCATTCATTTAACGTACAAATTGCTTCTTACTGACCCTCTATGAAGCATGATGTGTGCCGAAATTAGAAACTTCAATTAATGGCATATTAATTCGCAATGATATCCACCCCCTACTTTGCTAAACATCTCTCTCTCTCTCTCTCTCTCTCTCTCTCTCTCTCTATATATATATATATATACTTGTTATTCTTATTTATATTTTTATAAATATAATACACATATAATTTTATATTATATAAATTTATTTTATTATTTTTTAATTTTAACTAAATTGCACTTTAACTTTTTTTATTTATATTTAAAATTAAATATTTTAATTTGACTCATATTTTAACTAAATCAAATTAAAAATCCCCGTATACACATGAGTATTAAAAATTGCTTCTTTGGCCACCATTCAATAAACCGGGCAACCCATAAAATATAAAGTCAGACCATCGCAGACCTGAGACATATATCGCCTTGCATTAGTCTTAGTTGGTCGTATAGAAATTGATCAATTTAATCAAAATGGCACCAATGGCTGTTCCTTTATATTAATTACTGCCATCTTTAATTGGTGCAACTACTCGGGGAAAGGAATTAGGAAAGCAGTCTTTGGAATGGGGCAAGCCGTCTCTTTAGTAACAAAAACAGTTTAATTAAGGTTCTCAAATCACTAAGCTCTTTGATTTAACGTTGCACCGTGGCTTAATATGATGAGAATAGGTAAGAGTGAGAATAAGGATTTTCATGGGCCAATAACATAACAAGAAAAGAAAGGGTCAGTGGGTCTACGGTTTGCATAGATTGGGGCTAAATGTGTCGTGTAAAACCAACAAAAGTGACTTCCCATCCACAACCCTAAACCAACCAATCCTCACTTTCTTATTCTGTTGGTGCTCGCTTTCTTATACCCTCTATATATCTTCCTGGGGACTTCTCCCTGATTCATTTGATGATAAAAAGAACAAAGCTAAGCTGGCTCCAACGGTGGCATAGATGGAGGAATATGGGGCTGCTAATTCAACTGAAGAGGGGAAGATTAGCACCAGCTGTCCTCGAGGTCACTGGAGACCTGCTGAGGATGACAAACTGAGGCAACTTGTACAACAATACGGTGCACAAAACTGGAACTCTATAGCAGAGAAGCTTCAAGGAAGATCAGGTGTGTGGTATTCGCGTTCAGAATTCAGAAGTTTTGTCTAATTACAAGTTTTGTACATCAAGTTAATGGAATCATGATATATCCAAAGAAGATGCTAATGGAATCATGATTTTTCTTAACTTTGATGGTACTGTTAATGAAATTTTTGTGGAACACGTGAAGTCGAAGGCCTGGAGCCCTTCTTATTTGTTTCTAATTGCATGATTGAAAATTTTACAAATTATGAAATCGGATTTTGTATGTTATGAATATTTTCTTAAGCTTGATCGTCTTCCTTCTTTAAAAAATAAAAATAATTTTTTAAAAAAAAAATGGAACTAAAAATTGTTTAAAAAAAAATTATTAATAAATGGAACTACAAAAGGTTTATCCCAGCATGCTATCTCTTTCTCGAAAAAAAAAAAAAAAAAAAAGATATGCTCAGGCTGTTTCAACCCCAATTAACTCCATGCCTGGTTAATTACTTCCAGAGTTTCAGAATTATGTGCTTGCTGATTATCCTTTTTATTGGGTGCAGGGAAAAGTTGCAGATTAAGGTGGTTTAATCAGCTTGACCCTAGAATCAACAGGAAGCCCTTCAGCGAGGAAGAAGAAGAGAGGTTGCTTGCCGCTCATCGCATTCATGGAAACAAGTGGGCAATAATAGCCAGGCTATTTCCAGGTCGAACAGATAATGCTGTGAAGAATCACTGGCATGTAATCATGGCGAGAAAGCAAAGAGAGCAGTCGAGGGTATGTGGAAAGAGAAGTTTTCAAGATTACCATAATGGTGACCCCAACACCACCTTCAGTAGTTTTTTCGCAAGGAAATCAAGCTCAAAAACTGGATTCGAGAATGGTAGAGTACTCCTGGAATTTCAGAACCCCTTTAAGGATAGAATATTTCCAGTCTCTCCCTCTGCTACTTCTTCACCTTCTTGGGACTTTGGCACATCAACTATGGCTTCACACGATTCTTGGTCTTTGGATTTATCAAGAAGAGAACCAAAAGATTACTTCAACTCTAATTTATACACTACCGAGAACTCTAAGATTTCAGATCATCAGTCTATTCATAGGTACTGTCCAAGTTCTTCAGTGTGCGGCAACCACAGAAGTTCGGCTGCTTTTGGACTTCAAAACTACGGAAGGGGTGTTCCAAGTCCTTTTGGATGCCTCAAACTTGGGGATGTGCGCGAGAACCATGGAATGATGAGGGAATTGTTAAGTTTCTGCAATAACTCATCCTCATTCGAGAGTACAAATATGGGTAACCCACAAGAGAAAGGAGATGATCAGTCTATCAGACACAAGGATGTTCCTTTCATAGATTTTCTTGGTGTGGGTATATCTTCTTGATCACCAAAAGGGCTTTCTGTTGATTATATTTATTCTATATTAATATGATATATACTAGTTTTAGCTTCACCCTTTTGTATTGGGCAAGCATGCACAATAGTCCAACTTCAATTTATTTTGTGAAGATCATGCTATTCAAGTAGCAGTGATCTATTTGGATCTATAAAAACTAGGATTTGACTCTGGATTCGACAAATAGCAGTAATTTGATTGCGATACACATGATTTTGTGGGACGCACATATATATATATATATATGGGAAACTTGTTTGATAGGTCGTACTTTGCACAATTACTATATATGTGAAATGCAATAATTTTTCTCTTGGATAGAAATTTAACCTTAGAATAAATCTCTTTATCCACAACAATCATAAACGACTTTAGTTCTGTTTCATTGGCCTATTCGATTGAATTCATCACAATGCAACCAAAAAAAAAAAAAGAAACTGCCATTTTATAAGGTTGTTCCAAAGATATTTCGGGTCTGGTGAATGAAAAAATGCAATCCAGTTACATAAAATGTAATGGAATTCTATTTTGACGTTTTGGTGCCTGCATGTTTTCCATGGTCGCTAGCAGCAGAAATGAAACCATAGCTAACGCAAGAAAATCACATGAATAGTGGCTGAAATAATCCGGAAAGTGCTTCCATGAATGGAAATCCATTTTGAATCATCACCTCAAAGCTTTCAGCTTTAGTTGCTTATTTTTTGGGTGATTAAGAAGCGGTATTGATTCCCCCGGCTCAGCGTCACCTTCCACAAAGTCCCCTTGACAATCCGACCAAAGCATTGTTTGTGTACTGAGACTTAGGATTTGGTGGCTAGCTTCCACTGATCATTTCTTGTAAGACGGACGGAGAGGGAAAACGAGCTTTGCGGCCATTGGAGGCTCTAGTAGGTGGTATATTATAGATGAAGCTATTTCCACGAATCCCACGTTCCAACTCTAAGAGATTCAATCCAAAAACAATGAAATCAACACTAAATGGCTTTCTCAATTAATTAGATGGATTAGTTTGTAATTAAAATTTTTTTAAGCGAGTTAAGTTGGGCACAACGGAGGCCTAAAAGCCAATAGTAATTTTGATAGTTACAGGAGTTTTATCTTGAAAACTTCTAATTTTTAATAAGGCGTCTCTATCACTTTCTATAAAAAAATAAAAAAAAAACGCCAAAGTAAATATCAAAATCTTTCCTCACGTTTTACAAAATAGTTATTTTCATTGCTCATACACTTTTTAGTTGATTTCCTCCTCACGGTTTTAGTTTTAGTCAATATAACATAAAATAAGACAGAATATTTTCTCAAAAAATAAATAAAAAACCAAAAAATCCTCAAGAAAAATCGACGAATTGTTTTTAGGAATACAAATAATTGTCTTCTCAACTTTAGAAAATAAAATCCTGATTATTTGGCGCCAATATCTAGATTTCGAGAAAACAGATTTTGAGAATATATATTTTTGTCGGTAAAACCCACGTACTTTGGTGCTCTAATGAAAGGCAGGTTGTTTCTGGGACTCCAATGGTGTCCTCTCCAGGACTTCCCTTAATTCCTTTCTCTCCCCTTTATTATCTCTTCCATGTTTTTTCCCGGTTCATACGTTTTCCAATTTCTATACTGAAGACGTGAGTTACAGCGAGCACGGCAATGTCGGCATGGGGCTGACTGATTTTGTGAAAATTGATCGATTTGCGGATCAACTAGCATGCAAAAGGTTACACCGTGAGCCCTCTGGCGAGCAAGGCCTAAACTGATGTTTAAGACTTGCCCGAATTGGAAACTTAGCCAGAACTGACTTGGGCACCCATTTGAGATTGGAGGATGATTAATTCAATACCCGAGCTCTTTTAGCCTTTATGATTTTATGGGCTTCACCACCACGTCTATTGTTTGGGCCTTTCGCTTTCGGCCTTATGAAGGTCCACTCCACTAATATTCCAGTCAAGATTTGACTACTGGCAGGTAGATGAAGATCACGGAAAAAAGGAAAAATATTAAATAAAGGATTATAGATTACATAACGTTTCTTTTAATCAGGGATCAGTCTAATCGCTACCCACTGCCAACACTCCTTTCTGATTTAAATTAAAAACAAAAAACCTTCCGAAGCCCAACTGCCCCCCCCCTCTCCTTGACACACACACACACACACACACAAAAAAAAAAAAACAAAAAAAGAAGGGAAACTAAAAAAAATAATAATAATAATAATAAAAGACAAGCTAAGGCATCAGTTGTTATCCAATCGCAGTTTACCACCTAAAATTAAAGACCTGGCAAACAATTTCAAGTACACATTGTGACGCCAATGTTTAAAGTGCATTTTTTCTTATTTACAAGTATAATAAATTTATTATCTTTAAATACATATATTTTTTATTTTATTTGTACTCTATTTGAATTTTTTATTTTTTTTATTTGACTTACTTTTTAAATAAGATAAATTTAAAATATTTTTAAAATAAAAAATATAAATAAGGAAAATTCTTAGAAAGGTAGGTCCGATGTCGGGAAGACTCGGAACCAAAAATAGGAAAATTAAAATTAATAAATAAATAAAAGCCCAACAAAGATCCTTCATATTCGGTCTTAGCGCGTGCTGCCCGGTTGTAGATAGCCCCCCGATTCCTGGCCCCCTGGAGACGAAACAGGGTTTTCCATTGCCATTTCCCTGAACGATCCCGTCAACTCCCAAGACTTTTTGTTAAATCCTAAAGGGCACACACACTGTGTCATTTCATAGATATCCTTCTTCTTCTTCTTCTTCTTCTTCTTTCTCTCTCTTTTTTTTAATGAAAAAAAATACAGCAAATATATTAATCTTCCCACGTGTAGGTTAGACTGAGAATTTGGAACCCAAATCTTCGTTTATAGAGACTCAAACTCCGATTAATATAAAAATAAAAATGTATCAAATTATCGATTTATTTATTATTTGAAACAATTTATTGATTTTTTTTATCAATTTAATTAATTTATATGAATAAAGTTTAGAAAAATGAAATTCAGAATAAAAGTCGTATATTATTCATTAAAGGTAACATTTGATGAGGCAGGGACAGTCATGTGTCTTGAAATCGTTTGTCACAATTTTAGTGAGCTGGACGTTTAGAGCGCTGTATCGCAGATTACTTGAATCCTCATCGCTTATTCCCCCTGTATCATTGAAAATGATTGAATGTTGTGTTGTTATAGAAAGCATTGCTGTGAAATACCCACCAGTCAAAACGGACGAAACTTCCAAGGAACTAGCCGGCTTGACTATTGAACAGCGAACTCCTGCCATTGGTTTTACCAAATTGTGCAAAATAAAAAATCTAAACAAAAAGACATTGGCTTTGATTATTGACTTTCGTGTATTATACGCAGGGAAAGCCCACCTTGAGGCAGATAATTCTCCGCCTGAATTAATCCCACCAATCTCCTCTCTTCATACCTCTCAATTTTACTAGCTTCCAATCCAGAACACCCCATCTCATCCATCACGCACCCAGAAAGCTTTCTTCAAGATCAAGAGAGAATAGAAATTGACGAGCCATGGATAAAGAACAAGAAGAGATGCAGTTTCTTGGGCTCTTTGGCATCTACATAGAGACCTACAAGGTCATCTTCACATCGAGAAAGATCTTCAGCCAGATAACTCTGGCCCTGATCCTCCCCCTGTCTTTCATCTTCCTAGCCCACATCGAGGTTTCCAATCTCATCTTTTCCAAGATCTGGCACGCCGAAGCACAGCTAGACAGCACGCGAGACGGCACCCCCAGGCACGAGAAATTAACCGACGTGGTCAACTCCGAACGGGCATATTTGTGGCTCTTTAAGGCTGCCTACCTCACTCTCCTCCTCATCTTCTCCCTTCTGTCAACCGCGTCCGTTGTCTACACCATCGCTTGTATTTACACCGGCAAGCAGGTGAACTTCAAGAAGGTTATGAGCGTCGTCCCTAAGGTCTGGAAGAGGCTCATGGTCACCTTCTTGGCTATCTTTCTTACTAGTTTTGCATACAACATTGCTACGCTGGTCTTCATTTTCTGTGCATTACGTTTTCTACGAGGTAAGGATGCTACTCTAACTTTCTTCGTTGTTCTGGTTGCGTACTTCCTGGGACTTTTGTACCTGAGCATAGTTTGGCAAGTGGGCAGCGTTGTCTCGGTGTTAGAGGAGGCATCTGGATTTAAGGCCTTGGCCAAGGCTAAGGCACTAATAAGAGGCAAAACTTGGATTGCAGTATTCATATTTTTAAAGTTAAGTCTGTCCTTTGTAGCAATCCAGATAGTATTTGGAAAGCTGGTTGTTCATGGGGTTTCAATTGGCGTTGTGAATAGGGTGGCCTTGGGGGTTATCTGTTTCTTGCTGCTTTGCAAGTTTTACTTGTTCCAGCTTGTTATCCAGACGGTCTTCTACTTCGTTTGCAAATCGTACCACCATGAGAATATTGACAAGTCCGCTCTGTCAGATCACCTCAAAGTTTATCTCCTGGGAGAATATGTTCCTTTGAAGTCCAAAGATGTCCAGCTAGAGCAGTATCACGTTTGAGTGATATCCAATGGCAGAGCCAAACATCACCATAGAAACGATGATGCCTCCTCTTTTTCTTTTTCTTTTTTTTTCCCTCTAGCTTTTCTTGTCTCTTATATAATAATACTATGTCGGTGATATTTGGCGTTGAATCCAAATGTTGCACTGGTTATCACAAGTCAAACTTTTATATGTACCTAATGCTGGAAGCTAATCAATAATCCAATGGCTACGGCCGCGATGGTTGTACTTAATTAAGAACGATCTTGGTAATTCTATGCAGTTTCCTGGGATGGCAGTTTGGCATTAATTAACTATTCTCCGTCCTCGCCGGCAGCTTCCTCTGGGCTAAACATATTTTTTTATTCGTTATCCCCAGTCGTGTTTCGCCATGGTGGGTCGGCAATTGGATCTCACTCGTCCACGATCCCTCTGCGTTTCCCTCCACAGAACGCATATCCGCACATAAAACATAATGAATGTCTTTTGACCAGCAGTTATGAATTGTCGATGATGCCCGGCGGCCGTATCCGACCAAGTCAATGTACACCGCGAGCGAAGAAATGTATTTGTACTCTCTGCCACCGGAGCCCTTCGTATTGAAACGAACAAACTTGAACCGATGCTCATGCCCTTTTTGGATCCTCACTTCGATGGATTGGGTACACATGATCATCTGTAGCCCAAGTCCACGGTTGGCCTCCCGAGTATAATAAAGAGAAGCTAAAAATGGGCTAGCGTTGAGCGGACCAACCCACTAATAGTGAAAATAATTGGTTAACCTTGAGTAGAATTTAATTTTAATTTTAATTTTTAAAATTTTAAATTTTAATTTTTTTTATAAAAAAAAAGAGATTCGTCTTTGTTACATACCTTATAATTGAATGAGTCACTTAATAAATAAATAAATAAAGAAAACACATGTAAAAAAATTCATTTTATCTAACAAAAAAGTGTCTCAAAAATATTAAAAAAATCAAATAGATAAATGATAAATATAAAAGATATAAGTTAATTATATTTGTATTATTAATATAGATAAATAAAATTAAAATTAAAATTATTTTGATATTTTTTGTTGTTAAAAAATATTTTTTAATAAATATACTTATAAATTGGTAATCGGATATAAATTTTTGTTGCCAAATATCAAACCAAGCAGAAAAAAAAAAAAAAAGAAAGTTGCTTTGAGGAGGTTAATAGTGTCAATTCGGTGGCCGTGGGCTTTTTGTTTGTTTTGGATGTAAATTTCATTTGCGTTTTTTGTTTTTTGTTTTTTTTTTTTTAAGGACCTTCGTGCAGATTTCAATGTGAAATTGAAAATTAATTAAAGAGGTCATCAAAACCGATAGTGTCAATCAAACGGCTAAAATGTCTGGATGACAACGTCAGGACCTACTCCACGTATCACCATACCTAAACCCTGACTTGACTGACTAGGACAGGCCATCGGTCCGAAAAGCGAAAGCAAGCACAGCAAATTGGCCATCACAACTCATCAAAAAATGAAAGAAAGAAGACGACTTTAGAGCTCTCTTTGCCTCTATACAATCTCTCCCTTCACTTTTTTAAGTCTCTCTCGTTCTCTCTGTCTCTCAACTCTCTCATTACCAAACAAAGCCTTCTACGAGATCTAGCCCTACCCTCTTCACCACCAACTCCACCAGCTCTCAGGTATCAATCCCCCCCCTCTCTCTCTCTCTCTTTCTGTACATAAACATGTATTTTTAGTTTAGCATGTCATGAGTATATGTGTGTTTGAGCCTTCGTATGGATGATTTGAAGGGCTTTTTGAACTGGGGTTGCTGGATTTGTCTGATACTACAGATATGGAAGTGTCGTCGAGTCAACAGGAGTTTGACTACTTGTTCAAGCTGTTGTTGATCGGGGATTCTGGCGTTGGGAAGAGTACTCTGCTTTTAAGTTTCACTTCCAATAGTTTTGAGGAGCTCTCTCCTACCATAGGTGGGTTTTTTCGTTTCCTTCTCTTCTTGCCAATATTTATTCTCCTATCTCTATCAAAAGTTGTCAACTTTGCATACCCACCCGCCGTATTTAACGCATCGAAGTATAATGTGAATAGGGATTCTGTTATAACTTTAATTCATATGGATGCCTTGTTGGGTTGTTTTGTAATTGGGGTGTAGGTAGTTTTTTGTAAGTGGGGGCAGCTAGTTGTCATCTGTGATTCTTAACTGCAATTGCTTTAAGGGATGTTTCTTGCTTTTTGATTCTCTATTGATTTGAGGAGTGTGGAGAGTCATCTTCCAAAAAAATATAAGATAAAGTTTCCGCGTGCCTACCTTTATAGGAGTGCTTTTTGTAATTAGCAGACAACATGTAGGAAATGGTGATAGAGGTTGCAATTACTTTGCTTCTGACTTGAATGCTCTCCACATCAAATCCTTTCTACTAATTTGCTTTTGCATCCTGATTCTGCAGTTTGGAATTAATTTCCTGTCTCTGGATAGGTGTGGAACCAAAATTTTCTTTTAGATTGATTCACGCTAGTGCGTATCTAAATTTGGATACATGAAGAGGGGCCATTTTCACTTTATGAACATCCTTGCTTTCCAAACATTAATGCATCATTTTGAGATAGGTGTTGATGTCAAAACCATATGGATCCCAACTTTTCCTGCATGTTGTAGGTGTGGACTTCAAAGTAAAGCATGTTACTGTAGGTGGGAAAAAGTTGAAACTTGCTATCTGGGACACGGGTAAGGCTTTGTCAATTACTCATTAATCTGATAATCTTGTTGAGTAATACCTGTTTTTGTCTTGTCTTTTTCCATCTTTTTACAGTTCTTTTTGGTATATTGGCTGGCAAGGGTGTTCTATTAGGACTAAGTGACAAACCAAGTGTAATTATAAGAAGCTCCAGATACTTTTAGTCAGTTTTTATAATTCAATACAGGGATTTCCGATGACAAATTATAATGATGCAGGTGAGTGTCTGATTGGACAATAAATTTTCCCTGGTTAGAGAAACCATATTGCACCACTAAGATGGTAATAGGAGTACTCAACAATTTAATATCTTTTAATTGGAGACTCTTTTTTTTTTTATATGTACAGAAATAAATGAGAATTCTGGTATTTTGGTTTTATAGAATCTTGTTTGGAGAATTCTGGTGCTAGTCTTCTTTTTGCTTGAATGGCAAAGCACCTTGATCTTTTGTGACATATGTTTTAGCCATCGGGATCAGTTGCTTTACTTTGTTTTGGTTAATGGAAATCATTATTGTCATCCTGCAGCTGGACAGGAGAGGTTTAGAACACTGACTAGTTCTTATTACAGAGGAGCACAAGGGATCATAATGGGTATGTGCGTTCCTGCTTTGCCCTCCCCTGACCGTTGCATATTTATGCTTTTGTAACTGTTGAATAAACATATGAAGTATATGTTAATTGAACTTCTAGTTAGAATTGTGACCCGGTAAATAATTATTCCCATAGCTTCTGTATGATCACAAGTGTCTTATAAAACTAGTTTTATATTAATATCTTCTGGCATATCCTCCTCCAGGAATTTAGATTTTTCCCTATAAAGACTGAACCTTTTCAAGATAGTTAACTAAATTTGAGTTGTGAGGATTCTCTTGCATGGCTTAATAATTAATCTACTTCAGATGTGAAAGGACTCCCTCAACTTTTTGTAATTCATTGGGTGGCTAGTTTTATTCTAACAAAAATTCTTTTTTCTCTCTTTTCATATTTCTCTAACTTATGTTGTTGGCTCTTGGAATCAATAGTGTATGATGTGACACGACGAGAAACATTTACAAACTTGTCTGACATATGGGCAAAAGAAATTGATCTGTATTCGACGAACCAGGATTGCATCAAGATGCTTGTGGGCAACAAAGTTGATAAGGTATATTTTGGGAGGAAAATTGCATGCGAATTATTTTCTTTTATGCCTGATGCAAAGTTATCTGCTTGGGGTTGATATCCTCTTTGGTCTTCCCATGTGAACAGTTCCAAGAATCCATCTTTATTTTTTTTTGGCAGTTTGTTGGCTTATTTAATGTAATAAGGAAGTTTTGTTCATTTTAGCGGGTTCATCAAATTTATCCTGTTTTGCAGGAAAGTGAAAGGGTTGTCAGCAAGAAAGAGGGAATTAACTTTGCCAGAGAATACGGATGTCTCTTTCTTGAATGTAGTGCAAAAACTCGAGTCAATGTAGAGCAATGTTTTGAGGAACTTGTTCTGAAGGTAAATGGACTGCTTCTGCAAGTTATCTCACACTTGAATGTAAAGCAATATATAGACAAATTTCATTGCTTATGTGGTTGTTTACTTCGATCTCATCATTGCCATTCCATCATTAAAATGCCCCTGGCAGACAACTTCTACACCTTTACCATTACCATCTGCTTTTTTCTTTTTTGATGGGCTTGCAAGCACAGGAGTATAGGTTTCAGTTCTTGAGATACACGTGTAATAGCCCGCTGCAATACATTTTTGCAAGTCTCTGCTGTAATGCGTGCAGTACATGGGAACTGAGCCAAAGTTTTTTTTTCATTTTGTTTGTGTACATTCGCTGTGACTGATTAAACAATGTTGGGAGGGAAATATGGGGACTGAAAGTGCTGTTACGTCCATCTGCAGATATTGGAGACGCCAAGTCTGTTGGCGGAGGGCTCGAGTGGTGTGAAAAAGAACATCTTCAAGCAGAAGCCCCCGCAGGATGTTTCTTCCAGTGGTTGTTGCACGTGGTGATTTCCTGCCTGCCTTAAGTTCTTGCCACCACACTCCCAAAATAGTCTCCCATTTCCCCATTTTCCACTTCAATCTGGCGTAGTCTGGTCGATCTTTAAAAGTGAGTTGCATACCAATTACAAAATGTTTGATTTGGTTGATGATGCAAACCAGTGATATTACCAATTGCTCTGCCGGGTCTATTAAATTGAACATGTTGATGGCCTCGTGGGATTCTTTCCACTTTTCTGAATAATGCAAATTCATCTGAGCTAAAGCAACGACCAAAACGGCCCAAAATTTGAAACCCTCTTTTCTTATGTATTGGAGCGGTTTTCTCTATGTTGAGATGAAAGATGGGAAGAATAAAAGTTTAAACAGACTAATGAATTCCAGCTGTTTGCAGGGTTGAATATCTTGAGTTTAAGTTGGGGTTAATTAGCCAAAAAACTAAATTAAAAAAAAAAAAAAAAGAAACGAGAAGTGTAGACACCTCGAGTTTTCAAGTGGATATTTTTCCATTATTTAACACTTGAAGCAATTCTATCGAAATCCGGTTAGAATTAAATTAACTGAAAAAAAATTCTATTGAGGCCCCGCACGCATCAAAATCTGCCGGCCCGTATTTATGATCGTAACGTGGGGGATGGGGTTCGGTCACCACAAAGTCCGGTCTCAAGACAAGAGCGGGGAACCCACTCTGCAAGCGCGGCGCCTGTCCAAACTCCTATAAATACACCAAAAGGAGGGAAAAAAAAAAGAAAAGAAAAAGAAACTCCTATAAATACACCAAAAAGAGGGGGGAAAAAGAAAGAAAGAAAGAAAGAAAAGAAAAGAAAATCGAGAAAACAAAGAAAAATGAAATGAAAAATGCGGCAGCTTGAAACCCATTAAAAAGAGTTATTCAGAATCTGCAGCCGTCACCACCGCCATTTTTTATCTACGAAACCGTTAAATCTTCTCGTACTCTGCCGTCGACCCATCATTTTACTTGTCAATCTGACGGACTCCACACCTCTTCCGCCGCTCGCGTCCGCTTCCCCGGGCGGGGATGCCTGTGCTGACGCCCTACCACCATCACCACCACTACCGTCACAACAACAATCACTGCCATGATTACGACCACTATCCGTCGAACCACACACCGCCGGGCCACTGCCGCAGCGGGCGCCGGGCCACTTCCTCTGTCACAGTCGGAATCACACAAGAGGACATTCTGAGGCTCGACGCAAAGCCCCTGGATCATAAGGTATCTCTCCATAAGTCTAATTTGCAGTCCAACCCTTCCCTGGTCTCATCTGTTGGGATGATACTATCCGCAAACAACGTATGCCGAAGGAGATGGTCAATTCTAATGAATGATAGTAAGTGCTGAATAATTTAGTATTTCGATAGATTGGAAATAACTAGGCTGCATAAATGTGGCCTGCTAATATTACTAGCCTACCTGCTTGCAGGATGCAGTAGAACTAGTGCCAAGACGTAACAGATGCAGAAGCGGCATTAAGAGAGCTAATGCACGAGGGCGCTCCGACAACGTTACTTGTGTCATTGTCCGGTTGAGAACTCGTGAGCCAACGCGGCAAGCTTGTTATTGCGTGTTTCAGATCGGATCACATGTCTGTAGTAAAGCCAGACAGAAGCAAGAACTTCCAATGTTGCCAATCTTTCGAGCCATTACATTGGAAGAGATGTGCCTCGATGCTCCTCCTTTTTCCTCTCTTCTTGCATAAAAAATTTTAATTTAAAATAAGAATAATAATAATACGAAAAATAAAAGGGAGCTCTCTGACGGCCTTTTCTTTTATGGGCCATCCAGGCCCACAAACTGCTGTAGCCCAACCCAGAAAATGAAAGAACAAAAAATATTTATTTAAAAAAAAAAAAAGAAAAAGAAGTGAGGAGAAGAAAATGCTGCTCAAAATATAACATTCTGTGTAAAACTAAAACCTCGCGTGAGCGAACAAAACCTTCGGGCACCGATTCGCCCCGCGCCGCTTCCGCTGCCACCTCTTCATGGCGGAAGAAGAGCCGCTGGTGAGCTCCAAAGCGGAGCTGAAACGAAAACAGAACCTGAAGAAGAAGGCGAAATCGGGTGGGTTCGAGTCCCTAAACCTCAGCCCCAATGTTTACCGGGGAATCAAGCGCAAGGGGTACCGCGTCCCCACCCCCATCCAGCGCAAGACCATGCCCCTCATCCTTTCCGGCGCAGACGTCGTCGCCATGGCCCGCACCGGCTCCGGCAAGACGGCGGCTTTTCTGGTTCCGATGCTCGAGAGGCTCAAGCAGCACGTGCCTCAGGGCGGCGTCAGGGCTCTCATATTGTCTCCGACTAGGGACTTAGCTTTGCAGACCCTCAAGTTCACTAAAGAGCTCGGAAAATTCACCGGTCAGTTTCTTTATAAGATTATAAATAACTGTAATTCTTATGAAAGTCGAGAAATTTCCTAATTTTATAAACGCTACTGTATGATTATGATCGGTTGTTTAAGGTTTCTTACCTTTATCTCTCTTAGATCTTCGCATCAGTTTACTTGTTGGTGGTGACAGCATGGAAAGTCAGTTCGAAGAATTGGCGCAGAACCCGGATATCATAATTGCAACCCCAGGTAGACTAATGCACCATTTGTCTGAGGTTGATGATATGTCGTTGAAAACAGTGGAGTATGTAGTTTTCGATGAAGCCGACAGTCTCTTTGGCATGGGTTTTGCTGAGCAGTTGCATAAGATACTTGCCCAGTTGAGTGAGAATCGTCAGACCTTGCTTTTTAGTGCCACTATGCCCAGTGCCCTTGCTGAGTTTGCCACAGCTGGTCTTCGAGATCCTCACCTTGTTCGGCTTGATGTTGAAACTAAGATTAGCCCTGATTTGAAGCTTACATTTTTCACCATGCGCCAGGAAGAAAAACATGCAGCATTGTTGTATTTGATAAGGGAGCATATTAGTTCCAACCAACAGACCTTGATATTTGTTTCCACAAAACATCATGTGGAGTTCCTGAACATTTTGTGTAGAGAAGAGGGTATTGAGCCTTCTGTATGCTATGGTGACATGGATCAAGATGCTCGCAAAATACATATATCTAAGTTTAGGGCACGGAGGACAATGTTGTTGATTGTGACAGATGTTGCAGCTAGGGGCATTGATATCCCGTTGCTTGATAATGTCATCAATTGGGACTTCCCTACGAAGCCTAAAATTTTTGTTCATCGTGTGGGCCGAGCTGCAAGGGCTGGACGGACGGGTACTGCATTTTCTTTTGTGACATCTGAAGATATGCCTTACCTTTTAGATCTTCATCTATTTCTCTCAAAACCAATCAGGGCTGCACCCACTGAGGAGGAGGTCTTGCAGGGTATGGATGCAGTAATGAATAAAATAGATCAAGCTGTTGCAAATGGAGAAACTGTTTATGGGCGTTTCCCTCAGACCGTTCTTGATCTTGTTGCGGATAGAGTTCGAGAAATTATTGATTCCTCTGCAGAACTAACTTCTTTGCAGAGAACCTGTATAAATGCTTTCCGTTTGTATACCAAGACAAAACCCTCACCTTCAAAGGAGTCCATTAGAAGAGTAAAGGATTTACCCCGTGAAGGGCTACATCCAATCTTTAAAAATGTCCTAGGAGGTGGTGAATTGATGGCCCTGGCTTTTTCCGAGCGCTTGAAATCATTCAGGTTAGCATTAAAGTTCTTGTATATTATTCTTTTATTTTCTTCATCTCTGCAATTTTTTGTTCTCTTGAGTTTGTATAACTGCATAATCTTAATTAAATGCTGGATCATATTAGACCCAAGCAGACTATATTGGAAGCTGAAGGTGAAGCTGCCAAATCAAAGAATATGAAGGTAGCTTTCTGCATTTTGCACTCTACTGTGTAATAATTAATTAATGGGAAAGCAAGTTCTTGATTTAATACTGGAGCCATAGTCTTTCCAACAATGAACAGAGAAACTGTAATTCCTTCTACCTTGGCAATTATTGTCTATTCTGAGCTGTGGTCTATCTTGTTTTGTATTTTCATTTACTTTATAAACATTGATGCCGGATGTTTACCTGATTCTCCAGGAGCATCTGTACCATATCGTACTATCCCTTACCCTTTCTATTGATTTGTTTCTCGCAAATTTGTAACTCCTTAAACTGACACAAATATTAATCACTGTTACGTTTCTTACCATGGGAGGCTTTATATAGCTTAGTGTTGAGTTTGCTGTTCCATTGCAGGGTCCTTCTACTCAATGGGTTGATGTGATGAAGAAAAAGAGAGCTGTTCATGAGAATGTCATCAATTTGGTACATCAGCAGCGCTCTAGCAAGCCGGTGGAAGAGGTACATATGCCATATGCAGTTTTCATTGTCATCAGTCTTCATAATTTCTTACTAAATTTGTGGAATGCCCAGACATCTGGTGGGAAACATAAATAAAACAGATTTGGGGAACATGTTTTTAAGGATGCTACTTCTTATTGAGATCTTCCTGTGAACTTCTAATGGTTTCCAATGCTGCTCAAGCTAATGTTAGGTGTAGGAAGCACACCTATATCTGTCATGCACATCCCTAGGAATATTTTTGCAATTGTTCTTTTTTATAACTGAAGATCCTCATACCTTTTGGCAGTTCAAAATTTGTTTAGCACGAGGATATTAGGATAAAGTAAAGAGTTACTGTATTGAAGATGTCCTCATAGTTCTGAGCATAGTATTGGAGATGAGAAGGCAAATTATAGAGGTGTAGCAAAGACTTTTATAGCAAAGAATGAGATGGCTGATCTAGTACATCATGAACTGAGAGACTGATCTGGCCACTTGAAAGACAAAGGGCAATTCCTCTTGCACAAGTTTGTTGTCCAGGCCTTATCTTTGTGTGAAGTATTAGGATTAAATGTTGAGTTCTGGACATATGTACCTTTGGTTTGTATGGTATGGGTCCAGGCTGTCATACTTGGTCCAATGCATTTTTTGTTATATATGTTTTCTGGTATGTGTGTTTCCATTGGTAGAAGCTCATGCTATGTTTGGAACTTGCAGGAACTTCAAGCTGAAATTGATGCAGCTGGAAAGAAGAAAAAAGGTGAGTAATTTTCCAATTTATATAATAATCTCTCTTTGGTTGCTGAAGTATTCATTCTGAATAAATTTTGTCTGGCACATTTCTTTTATCTTGGTGATGAATAATTTTGTGCTTGATTTTGGATGATAGAAGCCCGCGGTACTAAAAGAAAGGAAAAGAGTTTCAGGGATGAGGAATACTTCATAAGCTCAATTCCAACAAATCATGTATGTAATGCACTAGTACCACTGCTGTTAATTTTTCTTATAACATTTTCATTGGTGTTTGATCTTGATTGTGAGTTGCATGCTACGCCGTTTCTTTTTTGTCATGCTGCAATTTACCTTTTTATGGTGAAAATCCAGACTAACTATTTGACTTGCATTTTCAGCACACAGAAGCAGGCTTGTCTGTTAGATCAAATGAAGGCTTTGGATCAAATAGGTAAAACTTTGATATGTCATAGTGTCCAATATTTTTTGGGGCATTGACATGGGATAGACTTCTTAATTATTCAGTTTGGTTTATGAGTGCATTTCTCATTTATACTGCTAGGTTGGAAGCTGCTGTTCTAGATCTTGTTGCCGATGACAGTGAGGGCCTGCAGAAACAGAAAGCATCTTACCACTGGGATAAGGTATTTCAGAATGTAATTTGCACAGCTTTGTGCTTGAATATTTTCCCCTTTAATATATGAATTTTCATTACATGGTGGCAGAGAAGCAAAAAATACATCAAATTGAATGATGGTGAGCGTGTTACAGCTAGTGGAAAGGTACTCAAACTCTTACTAGTTTGCCTTCTATCTGGAAGTTTAGTGTGTCTGGTTTTCAGCAAGCATATAGTCTACCACTGGTTTTAAGTTTAATTCATTTCCAGATCTGTCCTTAAACAAGCTTTCAGAGATCGTATTCATTATAATTGGCATGATCCTATGGGTTAAGACATTTTTATCTTTTTAGACTTCTCATTATCCATCTTGCTGCTGCCGTGTAGATAAAGACTGAAAGTGGTGCAAAGGTAAAAGCTACCAAGACTGGAATATACAAGAAATGGAAGGAGCGGTCACATAAAAAAGTCTCTCTTAAAGGATCAAATAATGAAGGAAATGCAGAGGAAACAGCAAACTTCTCTGGTACTTTTCTGGAACTTTGATGCCCCCGTTGATTGCTATATGTTATTCTTTACCTGAATATCTTTTTTTATCTCCGACTTTTGACTTTTAGTAATATGCATCAGTTTAACACCCTAGTCCAACCATCCGTATATTTCATCACGGTACTCATGCACTTTACAGTTTGTTTATTATGAATGTCAGTGTACATTGTATACGAATTTGGCAGAAGGCTTATTTAGAGAAGATGTAGTTTCATTGATTTCTGTTCTGTACGCATAAAGGAACTGGAGAAAAAAGATAGGAGATACTGAGAGAGTTTCTATGTTTATAGGGCAGAGGTGCTTGAAGCATGCCTCAGGGGTCTATTTCTGTTGGTTGGCGCTCTATCTTTCAAATATTAGTGGTGGAAGAGTGAGTCACGGGAAATGAGATGTGGAGAAGTGAAAAGAAGTTGATACACCCATTATTTTCCCTGTAAGAAAGTAGGAAAGCAGGGAAAATTTATGATAACGCGTCATTAAAGTCCATGGTTTCGTCCCCTTCTATATGAGGATGGATAATTATGTTCCCCGAACCGTGTCTGTGTTTGTTAGATTGCACTCTCCTCACATGATATCCTTGTGTTCTTTCTGTTTTTCTCTAATCCCTTCAGCTTTTTGCCTAAAATGGGGTTTATGCTCGTGGCCAAATTTAGTGTGCAGCAATTTCATGGTTTCACAAAAAAAATCTTCTGTTTGCAGGAGACAACGCAAGTAATAGAAAGTTTGGAGGGAGGAAGAAGCAGCATTTGGTACCTAATGCTCATGTGCGTTCAGAAATTAGAGATTTTGAACAAGTTCGGAAGGAGCGACAGAAGAAGGCTAATACGGTATCCTATGTGAAGAACAAAGCTGCCAAGGGTAAAAAATTCGGCAAAAATAGGAAAAAAGGCAAGGCAAGAAAATAATTACTTGCCTAATATTTGTTTATGCAATTGAGATGCTGTTATTTGCAACTTATTAAAAAAACAAAAATAGTTTTGTAGAAATAGGGGGTTTTTAAAAAAAAAAAAAAAACAGAGTTGTTGACCAAGTATAAACTTTGTTATTCAAAGTCAATGGCTTCATTGCTCGTCCTCGGAGTGCCCAACGCGAAAACATGTAAGAGCATTCGGAATTTTTGACTGATTCTTCTAATTTCCTCGGCCTTGTTTGGCAATTCATGCTGTTGGGTGAGCCTTTTATTTTTTTTTTATTTACTTGATGTGGGGTGCTGTTTGGTGATGGGTGATTTGACGTTGTCAGAATTGATGATTTCCAGTTTCCATAAGGATGCCCTTTCCCCTTTGTTCGACGTACTTAAACGATCTCGAGAAAATAGGCTGACACTGAGGCAGTCCCACCGAGGTCGATTACCATCGACTTTTTGGTTCAAAGTGGAACCCAAAGAGACCCACAATAAAGAGCCCAATATCTCCTCGGCACAAGCCCACTAATCACTATCTCTGACAAGACATGGACCTTACACCCCATTACAGGGTCCAACCCAAAGCCAGCCGACAGCTGTTCAAGTACGGGATGTCTGCTGAAAAGCACAAGCACCGTGAAAATCATAAGCGCCACCAGCCCAACACTTAAAATACTGTTTTGCTCCCGCGAAAAAGCAGTTCAAGGTATTAGTTTATTGCAGTTAAGAACTGGAAAGGCAACTGAAGCTAGTGGGGGTCCTGAGATGGCCGCCGCCTCTCTCTCCCTCTCTCGCTTTTTCTATATTCCTTCTCTTCCATCTCCCTCTCTCTCTCTCTCTCTCTCTCTCTTTCTTGATCACTTCACGTTCCAGAGACTTTTCGCAGTCTGCTTTCCATTGGAAAACCTCTCTTTCCATCTTCATTCATAACCGAGTAAAAAGAAGAATGGTGAAGGAAACTGAGTACTATGATGTCCTTGAAGTTAGCCCTTCTGCGTCCGAGGAGGAGATTCGCAAGGCTTACTACCTTAAGGTTTGCCGTTGGATTCTAGTTCTGAATAACGTTTAAACAGAAAGAAAAGGTCATTTATTTATTATGAACCTGAGGAGGTTAATAGTGCTCCACGATACATGTAATATCTCCTAGCCCAACACTTACGGTTATAATTAATGTATGTTTCTACGGTGATCAAATTTCAAAAGATCATCCATAACGGTGCATCTTCAAATTCTATAGCCATCCTCTTCCTGATTGTATTTGTTTTTCTTTTTTATCCTGTTTTATTCCATTGGAGCCAGCATGGTTGATTAATGGAACTAATGTCTTTTTCAGCTCCAGTTGTAGACATACCCATATTTGATTTGACGAATAAGAAGTGGATTAGGATTGTAATTGAGTCCAAATGGAAAACAGAAAGTTTTTGTATAACGACCAGAACCTGATGACATTCAGTAGAGACTGTGGTTCTGTAATGTTCAATTTTCTTGATGGTTTCCTGTCTTTTGAATCTTATTCTCATTTCCTCTCAGAATTTTTGGGTTCGCTTCCATAAGATTTTACATAACAGTTTGGCTCTTTTGGATTTTATTGAAAGTGGGAGTTGTGATGTTTACAGGCCAGGCAAGTTCATCCGGATAAAAATCCAAACGATCCACAGGCTGCAGAAAGGTTTCAGGCAAGTTCACTTCATTCATTTCAACGTCTTTTCTGTGCAGTTTTGTAAACTGAAGGTGTGCTAGCCATTAGACATCTAGCTCTTAATGATCAGCATTCTTTACAACTGCTTTTGATGATTGGAAAAGCACCCTGTATGCCTACCAACATGAGCCATTACAAGAACTGAATGAGCAGACAGAGAATTTTGACAGGTACTAGGTGAAGCATATCAAGTTTTGAGTGATCCAGTACAAAGAGATGCATATGATCAAAATGGAAAGAATAGCGTATCGAGGTTGTTCTTTTTTCCTTTTTCTTTCTTGTTTGACTAGTGTTTTAAGACCTAAAAGATTCAGAAATTGTCACCGATATCAGATGTTAGTCTCAACATTTGACACAAGTAGAAGGTTTTCTGTTGTCAAGACAAAGCGATTTCCTATTTCTCAGGGATGCAATGCTTGACCCTACTGCTGTCTTTGCTCTGCTGTTCGGAAGCGAATTATTTGAGGACTACATAGGACATCTATCTGTTGCATCAATGGTTTCTTCTGAATTAGCTAGTGAAAACGACAGTCCAGAGAAGCTGCATGACAGATTGAAGGTAAGTGTTATTCAAGTTCACAAGGGAACTCTTATCCTTCTGTGTGCATAGTCGAACATTGTAATTTTCCCAACCAATTTGAAGGAGTTTCAAAACTTACAGTTTTTTCTGTGCTTCTCTCTTCTTTCTCTTTTTTAAATTTGATCGCATGCTTTTAATGCGCACTTAGTTGTTCTGGATTGACACTGTTCATTGAAGGCTATCCAGAAAGAAAGAGAAGAAAAGCTAGCCAGACTGATGAAAGACTTTCTTAATCAATATGTTCAAGGTGACAAAGTTGGATTCTTAAGGCGTGCTGAATATGAAGCCGAAAGGCTCTCTGATGCAGGTTCTAATCTCCCTACCATCCACACTTAGAGGTGTTTTATTTTTTTCTGTGAAACACAGATTTGCTCCTTGTTTAGAAGTGAAAGAAATGGATGCATATGCCATATCAATAGCTAGACAATATAGATCATATAAAGTTGGATACATGCAACCGATTAAATCTGTTACTAAAAAGGTATTATGTCTATAATTATTTAGAATATACAGAAAAATGGCATCCAACACAAGGAGTACAAACAGGCTTCGAATAACATACCTATGATAATAACATCTAAGTCGGAACCAGTACAAACGCACTTGGGCTTCAGTTTTGATTTAAAGTAAATCGTCATTGGTATAAAGTTGTATTATGTAGCCTCTAAAACATTTCTTTCCTTTCTCCGTGTGGCACAACTGCCTAATAATCACTCCTCCTTGGATGAGACAACTAAGCATCCCTATTGACCAAATCCCAAGGAGACAAAATATCGGTGCTTGTTCTGTGCATAAATTCATTACGCCATGGCCGCCTGCTATTTAATTTGGATGTAATTCTGCAGCATTTGGTGTTGATATTTTGCACACAATTGGCTACGTATATTCAAGGCAAGCAGCACAAGAGCTAGGAAAGAAAGCAATCTATCTTGGGGTACCATTTTTAGCGGAGTGGGTTCGAAATAAGGGCCATTTCTGGAAGTCACAGGTGACAGCAGCAAAAGGTATGACCACGTCAGTATGGCAGCAACCCCACAACACATCT
This sequence comes from Bruguiera parviflora, assembly GCA_019804595.1. Taxonomy (NCBI): domain Eukaryota; kingdom Viridiplantae; phylum Streptophyta; class Magnoliopsida; order Malpighiales; family Rhizophoraceae; genus Bruguiera; species Bruguiera parviflora. The sequence goes on from CM034050.1 coordinate 2,921,358, forward strand.
GCTCCTCTAGGAATAACGCTCTCCTTGTTAAAAAAAATGAATTCAGGTGCTTTTCAGTTACTGCAACTTCAAGAAGACATTCGTAGGCAACTGAAAATGGATGGAAGCGTTCCTGAAAACGATGTTGAATCACATGTTCGCTCGAACAAAGACATATTGATGAACTCGTTATGGAAATTGAACGTCGTGGACATTGAAGTCACCCTTATACACGTGTGTCAAACGGTAAGCCTCCCTCCGTTAACCAGTTCGAGGGAAATAATCTATATGTCTGTTTGACCGGTCTTGATCTATCTAGGTTCTGAGAGAAAGCAATGTCAGGAAGGAAGTGCTCAAAGCTCGTGCATTGGCCCTGAAAATTCTTGGGAAAATATTTCAGGTTGAAACATATGATGGCATTTTCTGAACTTTATGGTCTTGTAACTCTGATACGCATTGAACTCGTGCATTTGTTAAGCTACACAGCTAACCGGCCTTGACCATTGAATTTCACTTTTCAGCGAAAAAAGCAAGCACAAAATGGCGGATCTTCAAAGGGGAAAAACGCTACTGATATCGATCATGATGATGATGGAAGCATTTCTGATAGCAGCAGTGAAGAAGAGTCACCAAGAACACTGTCATATCGCGGTCCTTTGCTCACTCAGGCATGTCATAATATTCTTCCAACATAGCGTATCAGAATTGAGCATATCTTGTTTTCCTTGCTTCATTGTCAAAATGGACGCTTGATTGACATTCATGACCAGTTAGAAGCAGTGTTTCTCAACTATTTCTTCACGTTTACCTCTGCTGGAGCCTCCATGCCAAGACCATAGTCTCTTTATTTTATGACTGATTGAGAGTAGAGGAATATATATACGACCAAGTAATTCATTTTTTACTTGCAGGGCATTGGTAGACTCTTCAGATGCCTCTGTAATCCAGCATTTGACGTTGATGACGACGAGATTGTGTACAAAAGCAAATGATATGTAACGTTTTGTTCGTTGAAAAGGTTGACACTATCAAGAGGTTGCCGTACACAAAGGAGGACTATGATGGCAACCGCTGGTGTCTTCTTTTCTTTAAATCGTCGGCACACCCCAATGGCGTCATGCTGAATTAGAAATTTCAAGAAGATACATTCTTCCCACTTTCCCCATTTTCTTTTTTTCTCCCCACTGTTTGTTCCTCCATTTTCTATGAATTACGTTGTATTTCAAGTATACAATTATCGTCTTTCATGTTAGAATCACCGTGGCTAAATGTAAACGAGGTGGCGTGGAGACTAGGTGGTCAAAACCAAAAAGAAATGGGAGCACGTAAGAGTAAGCCACAAACTTATATATATATATTTTTTATTTTATTTTTATTTTTTCGCTAACCAAGATTTAAATTTAAATTTGAAATTTTTAACTCGAAAAATAATTTCAAAATCATGATAATTTTAACATTATATTTTTTATTTTTTGGAAAAAATTATGAATATGATTAAATAAATGGCAAATATATAATCTTAATACCAATCCAAAATCTTAGATCATTGTCCATAAAAAGTATTTCCTACTGACAAATGATTTGCCTAACCCTCTCCTTTCCAAAGTGGGATTTAGTCACACTTACATCCCCCAGACAGAGGATTTGAATCTCCATATATATATATATATTTTTTTTTTTTAACTTGATAAGAGAAAAACTGCTCATGCCCAGTGACGGCCGGAACACGTGCAAACAAACGAAGAATCTCATAATGAAGTACGAATTTACATTTCAATTTCTAATTTTTTTTTAATGAAAAAAGAGAAAATAAACAGAGTATCCCATAATCTCAACAACAAAGATTTCGCAAAATAATAAATTTTATAATCATATGTTTAGTCCTGCAAAATCTCAGAAAAAATTCAAAATCGTAATTTTTAGTATAAAAACGAATAATTTCCTTATTATTAAACCACAGTGTTCAGTAACTCAACTGTTAATTGTTAATTACCTGCTGATTTACATTTTAAACACCAGAGCGAGCTTCAAATTTGAGAATTTCAGCTGGGAAAATGATTCCAAAACTAGGGTAATTTTAACATTACATTTTTTTTTGGGAAAAAATCTAAACAGGATCAAATAAGCGACAAATATATAATCTCAACACCAATCCAAAATCTTAGGTCATTGGGTATAAAAAATATTTCCCACTTATAAACTATTTGCCTGACCGTCTCCTTCCCAAAATGGGATTCATTCACGCTTACATCCCCACAGACAGAGGATTTGAATTCCCTTTATATTTTTTCCTCTTTTTTTTTTTTAACTCGATAAAGAGAAAAACTGCTTATGCCCAGCGACGACCGGAAAACATGCAAACAAAAGAAGAAAAAACGAGAATGTAAAGATAATATTCCATAATTTCCATAAGAAAAATTACAAAAAAAAAAAAATTCCATAATTATAATTTGAAATCGTGATTTTTAATATAAAAATTAATTGAATTTTTTTATTACAAATTACAACGTCTGGTGATTCAATTGCTGATTGTTAATTACGCCGCCGGCTTACATTTTAAACACTAGACCGAGCTTATATCATTCTGCCTTGATTCGGGCATTCACAACAGACAATTCCTTCTCGTGCCACTCGTTACATTTGAAACTAATTTGCATTAAGGCAGACTTTAAAAATTGTGATGTTGGTAGATTTGTCTCCGGCCGGCTGCCAAGGTGTGTAATTCAACACAAAAGTATTGCAAACCTCTACATACTACTTATAAAAACATGTCGGTACCAGTTTGACAATTTATCATTAGATTCCCTCGATTACAGGCCAGATCTTCCAACAACAGAATGGCTGGGCAGGTGCAGCGAAAGAGTCTACAATTTAACACAACCATGTATCTACAAGCTTGTTTGCTCTCCATTCAGAGGGGGGGCGCCTTTGAATTTGAACCAAATGCACGGTTCAATGAGCAGAATTAGGAATAGAACTCACCGGGCGGTGAGCTTGGACAGCACAGGCACAATGAACTGACGTCAAATTCAAGCAGCCACTCATGACAAGGGAATGTCTCCCGGAGCAGGTGTGGAGTGCAGGGAATGAATCACACAGTGCCTGAACAGCAGGTGGTGTGAGTGCCGTGCACTGGCTGATATTTAGACTCCTTAACCCTTCCTCATCATACTCCTCTTTCCTTGATTGCCAAATTGCAGGTTTGTTCTTCACTCGGCTATGGACAAATGAATACATTGCTCTATCAGTGATGTTCCGACAATAGTACAAACCAAGGGATCTGAGATGGAGACACCCGTATGCCAGAGCGATTATGCTGTCATCTACAATAAAATTGTCATAGAGATCAGGCACTGTCACCACACAAAATGCACACAGGTGAAAATGAGAAATGAAAACATCTTTCTGCTAAAGTAGAGACTACTGTACCACAGAGAAGTTGAGCGCATGCATTTTTGTTCCCCATATTTCATTTTAGCTTAAAAATTCTAAACTTCAGCCATCTAAACTCAGACAAGCCAAAACAACAAGGGCATATAAAGCTGAGAAAGGGTTGAAAGCCATCGTAGTTGTGTTAAGGTGTCTCATTTAAATTGTGGTCAGACAGATAACATTAAATTCAATGTTAGAAATAGAGACTGGGTACCGTAATGGCTTCTGTACCCGTCAAATGCACACAGAGGACCATGGATATTGCTAAGTACCTTATTGAGCAAGTAATGATTTGGTGAAATTAGAGCATTGGAACCAGCAACTATGAACGTTCTCCGATGAGGCAGTAATCTACAAAGATGTCTGAAATACTAATCACCCAAATATAACAATACCTGTAATATCAACACAGCCACACAAATTGAGAGTTCTAAGATCAGGGCAGCCGTCGGCTAAACTCATTACTCCAATGTCACCCACATTCTCGCACCATCCAAGATTCAAAGACTGTAACTGACTGCAGTGATGTCCAATACCCTGCAGATGAATTGCAGAAAGGTTAAGAAACCATTTCACTTTTGGATGCGTATCATAAATATTTGGAAACTCATTTGAACCTGCAAGGCAAGATCAGTTGCAGCTTTCACGCATCCACAAAGATTCAGAATTTTTAATTTCTGGCAAAACTCAGTCAAATATTTAAGAGCATTATCACTAAAGGCCGTACACCCACTGATGTTGAGTTTGGTTAGGTTAGGACAACCTTGAGCTAATGCATATAGTGAGCGATCACCAAGCTTAAAACTCTTGCTGAGGTCCAGGTCCTGCAGATCATGGCAGTAACTTGCAATAGTCTCAACGGCACCATCCTCAAGTTGTGGTTTATCTTGGCGCAGTACCAGAGTTTCTAAATTTGTGAATTTAGGGGCAAGTGATAGAACCAAGTTGTTCATATTGTTCTTGCACCTGTTAAGAAAAGTCAATTCAATCTTTAATCCAATTTATGAAAGATTAGAGAAAGAAAAGAAAAGAAAAGGTTAATTCAACTGCGACTGGCTTTTTGTATAACCAACATCCCATGTTTTTATTATTCCCTTGAGCTCGTGAAAGATCCAGAACCAATTCATGCAGTCCAGGATCATTGCAGTAGACACACAAATTGAAAGAAGTGTGAAACAGTCCAATGACCTGACAAGTCACAGATAATGACCTGATATTTGCATAAAAATTTGCGTTAGAAAGAGTCTCAGATTGAAAAACTAGAAAAGCTACTTCTTGCTTCAGTATACCTGCCATTTCTTCTAATACCAGAAAACAATAACATCTTCATAACATGTCACAAAGGAAGATAGAACTAATGAAAGCATATATTGGATTTTGGAAGGAATTTTACAAAGGGCTGCAGGCTAGAAGACCATATTACAGATGGTGGTGGCGCCCGCAAATGATTGAAACTCTCGTCGGTCATTTACTGGCATAAGAGAAACAGAAACTTCACGTTTATCATGAACCAGAAACGTGATAATGGGGTTTCAATACCCCGTGTAATAGCCACTTATGCCGGGCACTTGCTATCCCTTATACCACAACCAAAAATAAATAAATAAATAAACGTAATACAAACAACCATACTTAAAAAGTACAGAAACAAAGACACAGAAAAACAAACTCCAAACACAAGCCACAGATGACATACATATATGTTAGAAAATTCATATAATTAGTTAACAGCAGTAATATCAAAGTTAACTGAGCTCAACCCTAAAAAAGAGTTGACAAGGGAAAAACTCAAACACTTGCGGACGCACACGCAAAAGAGAAAGAGGGAACGGAGGCGGACATACCGAGAGAGACAGAGATGGGTGAGGCCCAAACAGATGGCATCCCTCCAGCCGCTGCAAACCCCAGAAGCCATAATGGCCGTCCGATCATCCACAAGCGAAAGGATCCGCAACAAGAGCTCCATAGGTATGTCCTTCCACTCGCTGATCACCACACCTTCCATTTTCGCTCCTCCCTGAATTATACTCCCACGGGGCCCACCACGCATCATCAGCAGCTTCTCAAAGCAAACACGTTCAAGTCCTCCCTCTTCACGTTTGCTTCACCCACCGTCTGACTCTCAAGTGGCAAGCCAACGCCGCTTAAGTATGGCCCCGCAATTCAAGTGAATTGGCAACGAAGGTTCCCTTGTTTCTGTCACCATATAAAGACACAAAAATTGGAAGAGAGGGAGACGGCAAAAGCACCAAAAAATAAAATAAAATAAAATAAATACAAATCACAAATCAAAGCCCATTACGTTCCAAACATACAAGCAACAAACCTATGAATTATAAAAAAAAAAAAAAAAAAGCACCTCTCCTCGAATAACAATGAGAAGAAGGAATCCAAAAAAGGAAAAAACTATTAAAAACAAGGAAGACTCCTTCAACAAATTGAAAAGCTGAAGAGCATAGCACCATGAGAATAGAGAGGAACTTTTAAGTCACTGATAGCATAAATGATTAAACGGCAACGAATAAAAAGCTCGAAACTTTAACGACGTTGTACCACGAAAACGACGCAGCGTAAAGGGGGGCGGGTGGGGTGTTATTGTTTGGACACCGTACGGTACAGTCGCAGAAGCAACGCCCTTTCCTTCTGCGAGCCGAGGCTGATGCAGGGACGAAACCGAGGCTGGTGCGTAAATATCAAGAAATATTCACTGGCGAATTTATTTTTTTAAAAAAAAAAAAAACAAAATTGAAAGAAAATTGAGGGGACAAGAAGAACTAAATGAAACCTTCACGGGAGAAGAACTGGCGACACGCGTGATGACACGTGTATGGTGTGATGTCCATAATAATTGTCGTTCTAAAAGGAAGAAGAAGTAGGCCCCATTGAACTGCGGACCCTCCGAATTGCTCTATGATATGATTGATGGGACGTGAATGTGATTGGATGATGAAAATACGATAATCCTAAAGTCCCGAAGCCTCTCATAATGTTGGTTAAAAAGGACGATAATAAATTAGAATAAAAAAAAAAAAAAGAAAAGAAAGGTCACGGTCACACGAATTGGAAAATTGAAGACGCATGCAGGAATAAATTCCTCCTTGTTCCAGCTCACTATCCAATAAGGAGTAGCTGGTTACGTTTCGGACACGTGCGCTGTCAGGTCTTCGCGGATAAAGGAACTGGAGCGTTTGTCTTGTCGGAACTCGAAGCCACGCATCCCGTCCTTGTGTTCAATTTTATTTTTATTACAAATGATTCGGACTAATATAAATAAAAATATTCTATAATTACGGAGCTGAAAAGAAAAACTGGGAATGGAGTTGTTACTTGGAATAGAAGATTTCGAGTTGAAATTTTAATAATAACTAATTAATGAAAGAAAAGAAAATTTGGAAAAGAAACTTAAATGTAGGTAAGTTATGAGATTGGGATATGGGAATGTATACTTCGCTCCAAGTTTACTTTAGCCAAAAATGAAAATTAGCATCCAAAGCAAAGCAGCGAAATGATTGTTTAGGTTAAAAATATATGGATTGTTAGAAATAAAGATAGCCGAAATTTTTTTTATTTTATATATTTATAAAATAATATTTGTCTTATAATTTATAAAAATAAATAAATAAAAACTCATACATATATATATATAAATTTATTTGTATTGAATTTATATATTTTATTTGCTTTTTTTTTTTTTTTTTTTTGGGATAACATGGATTGATTCGAAATTTTTATTCTTTTGACATAATGCGCATTTCTATCCAATTAATCAGCAAAACCCCACCTTTACAAAGTTGATTGTTTCCGACCTGATTTCCATTCCTCACCAGCTTCCAGAGTGCACGACTGGTGGGCTGTAAAATGAACTCTCTGCGTAATCATGTATCTTCGCATGAGTGTGGATCGCTAGTTTGGCAGGTGCATCTGGTAATCCGTGTTTCTCTGTCCCATTCCATTGTCGCTTATCTAATTATTGTCCATCGTGATATCCTATCAGAGACAATATGATCTTTCTGCCTATGTCTTCTTCCACCGAGGACGCCAAAGCTTCTTTTGAAGACCCCCCCCCCCCAAAAGAAAAAAAAAAGTTGCCTAATTCTTTCAAGGAATATACTCGGAGCATTATGTGCAATCACCGAGGGAACATCTTGATTGACAGAATCATGCATTCCCATGAATGATCGATAAAAAAGAAGCATTATTTGAGCGACATACCGTGCCCCTACCTTGTCTCATGGGCGCGCCACTGGAATAGGTTTTACTATTTGGTTGTCGTTTACCTTGTAAAAAAGAATTAAACAGGTTCTCTTTTTAAGGTATGCTTTTTTGCCATTGGTCGTCTTTCGCCCCCCCCCCCCCCCCACAAAAAAAAAATCTCAGGTTCATAATGGAATCGTCTTTTCAAAAGGAAAATGGAATCCTAGCTTTCGTGTTTTGACTCAGTTCATTTGGAGCTTATTCGCTTGCACAAATCAAATGCTAAATTTTATGTCTTTACTCATTTTTGACAAATTTCTTTTTATTTGAATTCTAAAATTCTTTTCTATAATCTAAGGAAATTAATGGAATTAAAACTCCTTTTATTGCAATTTACATTTTTAAAACTTGATGGGTGAGGCTGCTTGCCTCCGCAGGTTGCCAAACTGCCAAATATTTGCATGTTTACCTGATAATATATCCTTGTTAGTGTCGTTGAGATGAATATTGAAAAGGGTAGAAATTGATGACGGGAGGGAAGACCCCCAGCTTTTAAGGGTCCCAGTTACAAAATTGTGTAAAATTAAATATACATCTAATTTTATCAAATATTTTAATAAAATTTTAAATTAATAATTTTATAGTATACACGGATTATCTAATTCATTTAACCATGGTAGTAAGAGTTATAATTTTATTTCACGGCAGGTAACGCTGTTGACAATAATAACTTTGACCGTTGACTGTCAGTGCTACAAGAAAATTTAACTAAAGTCCCGGTAGATATCTCCGTACGTTAAGTCCTGGCCCTCCGGTACCCCAGCAATCGAGCAAATTTCTCTAAATTCTGCGATTTTTCTGGGCTATCGAACGTTGAGACGCGACTTGGAACTCTCGTCGGTCCTCCTCAATTGCGGCTTTATGGTTTGTGTCAAAGCCCCATTAGTACTTCGAATCAAGGGCTGGTAAGCCCTAAGCCAGAGAAATCAGACGAATGTTGACTCTAATAACGCTCGGCTTGTATCAAAGTAATTTTTTTTGCGGGAGCTAATTTTACAAATGTAAATAAACATAAATATATATATATATATATATATATAATAGTAGATTTTACTACAATTTTATCGTACATTTTTATATACTATATAAAATATTATCGATGTAATATTCTGTATATAGTATAAAATTATTTTATATCTATAAAACTTTACATTCATATAATCCTTCTTTTCACTAAAATGAAGGTTTCGAAGTTTTTAGCGACCGAAGGGGATCCAAATGAAAGACCAAAAATGAAGCACGTACAGCAATGAAAAAAATAATCGGAAAATATCTGGATCCCAAATCCAAAAGGGTTATTCGGTTTTTTTTTTTTTTTAAAGAAAAAGTAATTTGGGTGCAATTCACTGATTCGTGATGACTAAACACAAGCTCCATTTTGGGTCAACTTTGATACATGGCCCGGCAATTCCGGGACATGTGTGGATATGGTTGCTTGCAAAGGAAAGAAAAGTGAAACAATTTCGACGGTAGGTCAGCTTGACGAAGTCACCGTTTGGCCCACCTTTGAATATGTTCACTTGCATTTTCCACTGATTTGCATTCGGATCAAAATGTTTTCCGCAAGCTGCTTTGCTTCTTCTTCTGTGTATAATTCTCTAGACATAACTTCCATTATTCTTTGCTCAAAGGCCATGGATAATAAGGACCGACGAAGCACCCAAGTCGCGATCATATTGATAGATTTTTTTAAAATTTTTTTTCATGAAAATTTATATTTCTATAAGATTAAATCTTTTTTTTATACAAATACTAATATATAAATTATAATAAAATTAAAGTATTATTTTCCATAATGTCGAAGTTCTATTGTAAAAATAAGAATTATTTTTTAATTTATTCTTAAAAAATTTTTTTCTTTTCTCCTATTTTTCTTTTTTATTGTTTTTTGTTTTCTTTAATAGTAAAGAAAACGAAAAGATCCGTAATGACAAATGTTAACTTTTTTTTTTAAAAGAGTTACTTTTAATTAGAAAATTACCCCTCTTTTCAGACAGTTATTTTTTCTGTAATAGTTACCTTTTCTTATAATAGTTATTATTGAATAAGGATAGTAGAGGAATTTTAAATTTAATAATCCAAATTACTATCATATCCAACTGACCATTATATTAAATCTTTTATATTAGATTATACTTTAAATAACATGAAACACTTATATTAATTAATTTAACACACATTCCCAATTTGACAAGGAAAAGCAGAGAATAAAGAAATAAAGCACCTCGGGGAAGTCCAAACTCCTTTCTTTTCTTTTTTTTTTCCTCCTTTTTTGGTCTATTCCCAAGATCAAAACTCATGAATCAAAAATAGAAATTTAAAATTTTAATTGCTATGGTGTTCTAAAGAACAGTCCAAAGGACACCCCCAAAGCTTCATTTAAATTGCAAGTATTTATTTCTTACACAAAGTCCACATTACAAGGCCTGCCCATGTTCTGAACAAGTAAGTTTGTTGTTCTATACAAGTTCATTGCTTTTTACATGTTTTCGAGCCCCAAACTTTTTCCGAAGATGAAGCTGGTTTCGGCCCATCCCTTGGCTTCTGGTTCGCGAGCACTGGCCGGAGTCTTCTTCACGTTAAGCATCGTTGTGTGTCCGATTCTTTCGCTTGCCAAATCCACATTTTCTATTGGGCTCAATTTTTACCCTGAATGTTACACTCGACCTAGCTAGACCAATATTTAAGACAGGCCTAGATGGTCAGCCCGTTATAAGAAACGGACGGCCTTCCATGGCTTTTGGGCCATAGAGGCTCCGTTGAAGATGGTTCAAATCTAAGGTGCTGTTTCACAGGTGGTACAAGAAATCGTTCTTGGATTGGATCGATCACCCAGCCCATTGTCCCGGTTCTCGGAGTCAGGCTGTTGCTGTAGCGGTACTACATTGGGTTGGCTAAGTCGAAATTCCTAAATTTTACAACCTATATCGTAACATTTGACATATAGCAAATTCTATATCTTGGACCCAAGAAAAAAAACAAAATCTATATCTGAAAAAACCGATGACAACACCATGACGTTTTGTCTTTGTGACATTCACTAAAAGCATAACCAGCCTTTTCTTGTTTTTTTACATGGTTTGGTTTTTTTTTTTTTTGACATTTTTGCTTCAATTCGTTAAATTTATAAATAAATAAATAAATAAAACCAACACAAATTCTCAAGTTATAATGGCTAAAAAAGGGATTCAGGGTTCGATTCCAAAATTCTATACTAATATCTCGGTTATTTCTACTCACACCCGATTTTTGGGCCTGATTTTATTAGGTGAAATATGGTTTCTTTTGCACGAACCGATTTAAAATTTCGAGTCAACTCGGTTCGCGTCGTCGAGGAGAGAACAATTGAGGTGATGAGAGAGGCATCATGATTTGTCATTTTGAACTATAATTGAATATGATAACAAAGCATATCTGTCCAAGGAAGCTCGGCCTAGATTAGAAAGCTGATTAACGCAGCTCTAATTTTGAAGTTAGCAGATCCTAAATATCTGTAAGGAGAGATGATGCGCAAGCTTCTAGCTACCATCCGATAATCATTAAGCCAAATCATGGAAATGAAGTCCGCAGACTGGCCGAGCCAGCTACAAACAGAAATCAATCTCATCCTCCATTTCCCAATTAAGTAATCTCAACATGAAATAAATGTCTTTCCCTCCATGATGCTGTAACTGGTTTGCCTCGAAAGAATATACCGTGTTTCTGATTCCAATAAAACTGCATCCAATCACATTCTTTACCCTATTTCTTTCCATGGCTTTCTTGACTCGAGCCACATTTCCCCATTGGCCCCTCATCTCATACATCCAAGCCAATATTAGATATGATAAAGATGATTGTGGTTCCAATTCCATCAACCTCTTTGCTATTCTATTGGCAAGTCTGAAGTCTCCCAGAATTGCACAAGCAGAGAGTACAGATTCTAAAATTGATGAACCAGGTTCACAAGGCATTGCTTCCACTATATCTACTGCTTCATAAAGCCTACCATCTCGACACAACAACTCAATGATGCAAGAATAATGCTCCTTGCTGGGTTTGATGCCATAACTGCCCTCCATTTCTGAAAATATTGCCAGAGCTTCCTCAACCGAACCCCCATACTGGCAAGCTAACAGAACCCCAACTAGTGTTATTCGATCCGGAGGGGGACCTTTCTCCAGCAGTTCCCTAAAAGCGTCCAGGGTCTCTACAACCCTACCATTATCGGCCAAACCCATAATCAAGGAATTCCAGGATATCAGATCCCTCTGGACCATGTTATTGAAAATTTCCACGGCGAAGTCCACCAACCCAAATCTAAAGTATGTCTCCACGAGTGTGCTGGCAACAATAGCATCCAAATCCAAACCTGATTTGATTACCAAGGCATGGACCTGAGTTCCCCGCTCCATGGGAAGAAGAGACAGAGAGCTTAAGATACAGCTGAATGTGAACTCTGTAGGTCTTATATCATCCCTCAACATCACCACCCAAAGCTGGAAAGCATCCTCACTGAAACCATTCCATGCAAAGCTTGAAATCATGGAATTGCAAACTGCAGAGTCCCATTGATCTAGTTCTTCAAAGAGTCGAACTGAGTCTTCTAATCTGTTGCATTTGGAAAACAGGTCAATTGCAGCACTTGAAACAATGGTATTGCAAAGAAATCCCACTTTGACACAGAAAGTGAATATCTGCTTACCCTTATCCAAATTTCGTGAATATGAGCACGAAGCAATTACTGAAGAGCACGTAAACACATCTGGTGAATACCCAGAGGATCTCATGATGCAAAAATGATACAAAACCAGATGATTGGAGCCTGACTTAGAGCAAACAGTAATCAATGAATTCCATGAGATAATATCCAACTCTTCCATTGTCAAAAACACAGCAAAAGAATGATCAGCAAGGCCAAGATTCCCATACATGTCAATTAAACAATTCCCAAGCACCATATTTGATAAGCTCAAGCCACTTCGAACAATTCTGCAATGGAGCTCCTTACCATGACGGGAACTAGAAACTATCGACGTCAATATGGAGTATGTGTGAGCACTGGCTTTCACAAATTGAATCTGCATTTCCCGAAAAAATTGCAATGCATAACAATAATACCCACAAGAACCAAACCCAGAAATCATCGAATTCCAACTGACAACATCCCGCTGAGGCATTGCATCAAACACATAACGTGCTAACTCAAAGTGGCCAACTTTCAACAACCCCTTCAACAAAATGTTCCAAGATACAATATTTGTTCTACTTACGTCCTCAAAAGCCTTCCAAACATCATGAAAAGAGCCAAACCTGGAGTACAGCTCAAGACAGCGGTTGCCCAGAAAATAACGTCTATTGAACCCAACTTTTACCAACTGAGCATGAACAATTCCGACAACCTTTGACGATCTCGACGAGAGACAGTAGTCTATGAGGTGAGAATAATGGGTCGGAGAGGTTCCTCGGATGCTATGGCTTCGTTTTGCCAAAAGATACATATAAAATGCGGCGGGGGGACACAAAGAAACACGCAAGCGCGCTGGCCTACTACGTACGCAGCTTTACCTTAAAAAGTGCTCTGCTATTCGGCGGGTCGGCGAAGTGGTCTGTTTCCGCAAGCTGCCACGTCGACGTAGAAAACCCAAAAAACAAAAAAAAACAGAGCAAATGAGACTTCGACCCAAGGAGAGATTTTTGTTTTTTAAAAAACAATCATATAGTTCATATATATATATATATATATATATGTGTGTGTGTGTAGAGAGAGAGAGAGAGAGAGAGAGAGAACGACGAAAAATGGATAATTCGAACTCTTATTTTCTTTCCTGATTTTCTTTCTTGACACAAGTTTCATACAAGGGTCAAATTTTCTGAATTTTACTCTGTGCAAAAGATCCGATTTTACCGGGCCACGCCCGGTACAGAACGGTAGTTTTTTCTTCTTGTATTGGGCCGACGGCCCCCCCCCCCCAAAACGACCAAAAACATAGTAATAATTATTTTGGGGCATGGATGGGATTTAAGAAAAAAATGCAGTGAGTACGTACCACACGAGCCATATGGGCTTTGTATAGCAATGACACTGGGGCTTGGAATCGCTAATTAAGATGGAAGATGTAGGTGGGATGCCCTTTTCCATGATTGCGGATTAACTATTTTTAATTTGTTTCGAAATTAAGAACCTATTTTTGGCTGATTGCGCAACTGAAGCCATCAGCCATTAATGGAGGAGGAGGTACGCGGACGAAAAGGGCAACAAAGTATTGGATGGGTAATTTTATCTCGAGAGCGTTGGAGCAATGGCCTGGCAAAAAGGGCTACCATAACAACTTGCACGCATCTCGTCCTAGCGGGGAAAACTTGCTGATAAGATCCGATGTTAAAGGTAAGATGTACGTTTTACTCGTGCCGGTTTCTGTAAGAAAAACGCATGCAATCGTCCTTTTCTTTCCCCGGCAAGTTGAAATTTGGAAATGAGACTGTTTTTTTTCTTTTTTTCTTTTTGGTTGATCGGTTCTAATTGAGACTCAAATTTAAAATATTTCTTTCTCTCTATAAATGACAAAATAAAAACTCATTGGTAAAGGGCATCTTTCGGAATTACGTAATGAACCCTTCCAACAGAAAAGGCATTATTAGGATTTGGGATACAGTCAATGTAGACTTCTCTGCATGGCGCAAGACAGAGCAAAGAAAGATGGGTCTTCTTTTAACAGCGGGGAACTGTGTGTTTGTATAATCCAGTTCCCGCCTCGAGTAGCTCGTGTTTAACAAAAGATACCGCAGAGTAATAGGTTTTAATATTAAGAAATCAATTGAATTTTATTATCCGGACAATTCGGCACTAAATTATTAAGAAATTTAGTTCAGTTTATTTGTTTTTGAAATATCAAATATAGAAATTCAATTACCAAACAAATCAACTCGATCACTTAAAATTTAGTCGGATAAAATGAGATCAACCAAGCTTTAAAAACTGATTCAAAGAATTTGAATTAAATTTCTTGATCAGAGACGTGATGGCTGCGAGGGGGGGCTATGGAGACGCGTAAACATAGCCATGCAAGCCTCCGACGAGTGCGAAAGGAGCATTATGAAAAAGAAGTCCGCGCACTCAAACTGCCCGATTTATTTTATTTCCCAAGCGTCAAAATGATGGTGCTCGCGCAGCCCTTTCAGACAACTGAAATGAAAGGACGTTGGAGTTGGAATTGTGGAAATAAAAAGGACAAGTCGTCGAGAAGGGACCCACGCGGATGGGCGGAGAACGATGGAAGAGATACCGTGGCCTTATTATCAATTTAAGATATAAGTTAAATTCGTCTAATTTTAAATATAAATAAAAAATAATTAAATAAATTTATATATTTTAAAATTATGTGTGTATTATATTAAAAATAAATAAATAAATAAATAAATAAATAAAAATAACAAATACCGAGTTTCCCCAATCAAGTCCAATGGAAAAGGGGAAGGGGAAAAAAAAAAAAAAGATTTGCTATACACGAACCCCTTTTTGAGTAAATCCAAATTCTGATTTACCCAGAAGAAAATTCTGGGGAAAAAAAAATTTGATTTAATAAATCCAAATACTGCATCGCATGGGATTTGTGGTTGATGATCAACCTATCAAAACGGCACACAAGCATGGGAGACAAGGGAATCTCGATATTTGTAGGGAACAAGCAACATTTATTTATTTATTGATAGCAGTTGGCAGGAGGCGAGCAACGGAGAACTTGGGAAAGCAAAGATTTTCTGTCATTGTGCTGACAGCGACCAAAGAATATTGCACCCCACATTATTTAAACGTTATCATCATAACCGCCTGTCTAAAGAGAACCACAAGCGACGCAGACAACAGTCGACCCCTCGCTTTCTTAATCAGGACACGTGCACTCATCCTAGCAGGCAAGCGTTATTAATTTGTCATAATATCTTATTATTTACAGAGAAAATTTTTTTTTGTTTTTTTATTAAATAATATAATTTATTTATAATTTTATAATATATATATAATAAATAGAATATATTTAAAATAATAAAATACATTTATTTATTACCATATTACAAATAAATTATACTTCAAAAATAATAAATATAATAAACATCTATTTATTAGGTCTAATCATTGCATATTAGAACCACGAGGACGAGCAGCTCCCTTTTCAAGTGATGATTATGAGGACTCAAGGCCGAACTGGTTGGAGCCACGACCTTCCGTCGTTGGCTCGGTAGCCATTAAGCTCCAGATATCGTTTGGAGGTCGTGCCAAGGTATCCAGGTGGGTGGGAGTCGTCCACAGATTCCGGCGCAGGGGCCCACAAATGCGTCCAATGCTGGCCCCACAAACAATGGTGGGCTCACCCTCCTCACGTCGCTGTTCAGTATCACTCGGGGCACCACGGCCCTGTATTTTCCATCGGTTAAAATCTGCAATTACCCAGCCGATTAAATACTGTTAGAAAAAGTAAAGAAGAAAAATAAAACATAAATGTAAATAAAATTAATTTAAATAAAAAATATATAATATTTAAAACACATTTAATATTATCTTTAAAAATAATTCTTATATCATAAATAATATCTCAACATCACAAATTATATTAGTTATTTTTTTATAAAATTTTTTTTGTTAATATATATTTCAAATAATAATATAATAATATTAATTTAATTAATCCAGTAATTTTTAGTAAAAGAAAAGAGAGAGTAAGAAGTAATAAACTAACCTAATTAATTTAATAATTTTTAGTAAAAAAAAAGAATAAAAAATAATACTTTATTTGATTTAATATTTTATAAAAATAAAAATATTGAAAAATAGTTATAATAATTTTGTTACTATAAAAATAAAGATTAATTATAAAAATAATAATCAATAGTTATGATAATTTTATTACTAATAGTTACTTTTTAACTACTATTGCTGATAATAATAATAATATTATTATTATTAATTAATTTTTAACAGTTATGATTAATAATTATGATAATTTTATTATCAACAACTAATTTTCAAATAATTAGAAAAATTGTATTAGACCTTTCATATTAAATTTAAATTTTAAAATATTTATTTTTATATAAGATTTTTTAAAATTTTTTATTTTTAATATAAGATATAAATATTTTAAATTATATTTATTTCTTAACTAATGCATCACTTAATTATAATCAATAACTAACCAGAATAAATTTAATTATTTAATTTGCTTTTTTGAGTCCCCGATGCGGACCTATGTTACAGGCGATCCAATTACGCTCGGTGCTAATGTCGATCCACTTACCGTTATGCGGCAGTGGTAGGCCACCGTTGGTGCTTCGGGTAACGATAGTGAAAAGACCAGTGTCGCGGTGTGCAAGCTGGCCCATTCGGTTTATCGAGCTCTGACGTGACGGATTAGCCATTCACAGTAATCAAATCGTAGCCGGACTCCGGCTTCATTTTCTTCCCCACGTAACCTTCCGCAAACCCCGAGGACATTGTGATCCCTCCAGGTAGCTCGAGTCCTCCCTTACCTTCTCGCTAAACTCCTTGACTGTCTCACCCCAGATATAACGGGGAAAAATCTAAATTAATTTCTAGCTAATCATTTATTAGTCGTTGAGGAATATAATTAAGCCATTAATCGAGAGAGAAATTAAGGTGGTTAATTACGTTAAAGCACGCAGCTTAGGAGCGTGCCTACAAAAAGATACTCCCGACTAATAATGTTCTTGTTACCCCGAACGATAGCGTATCCTACATAATCTGGATCCCTTGTTATCGTTTCCAAATTGCACGATAGTTTATTTCCCAAGCGTCGAAATGATGGTGCTCGTGTGGGCCTTTCGGACAACTGAAATGAAAGGATCTTGGACTTGGGCGCGGAAACGAGAAAATTATCCAGCCACGAAAATTAAGCACAAAAAAATAAATAAATAAATAAATAAATAGGTCACGTCAGTTCATTACAGTTATTTTGTCTTTGGATCGACAGTAGACTTTTGCGACAAACTAACGGTTCGAATTTAAATAATATAAATTTACATTTAATTTCTACGATTAATTTTTACACACATGTAATAAAATTCTTTGTGAAAAATATAAAGCACAAGTGGTTGAAAAGGGACCTATGCAAATGGGCGGAGAAGAACGGAAAGGCTCGTCGCCGGTTTTTATTTTTCATGATAAGAATATATATCTTCCGAAGTTTTGGAAACACCCGCTAGACCTATGTCATATTTAAGTAATATGGAAATCATCAATCTTTTCCTTTCCCCCCCCTCCCCAATTTTCAAATCCTCAATCTTCATATATTTGTTATCAATGCAGTAATATTTACCATCCGAACTCCGGCGATCGAGTTATATTTTTCATTCTTTCCAGAATGTCTAAAGGAGGTTTACCGTCGAACCCCAATCAACTCCAACGGGGAAAGGGGAGGGAAAAAAAAAAAAAGAAGAAGAAGAAGATTTGCTGTACACAACCCCCTCCCCTTTTTTTTTAGTAAATCTAAATTCTGATTTATCTAAAAGAAAATTCTGGGGCTGGAGCCGCGAGTCTCTAATATCTAAGGAGAGAATTCATATGTACTAGTGCGAGCATGTAGCCGTGGAGAGTTTTTAAGAGCGTTAAAATAATCGACTTTCCTTTCAACTGTGATAAGCTTGATTTTTTTTTTAAATTTTTTTTAAAGGAATGAATTATTTTTGCATCACATGATTCATGGTTGATGATCGACTTCAAACACTAATTGACGGCACACGAGCATGGGAAACAAAGAAATCTTGATATTTTTAGGGAACAAGCAACGTTGATTTATTTATTGATAGCTATTGGCAGGGGGCAAGCAACAGCCAAGGCGACACGTAGAAAAGCAAATATTTCCTCTCACTGTGCTTACAATGACATGAGAATACCGCACCCCACATATTCAAACATTACCATCATAACCACCGGTCCGAAGGTTAACCGCAACCGACCCACTCAACGGTCGAGCCGTCGCTCTCCTGATTAGGACACAGGTACTCGTCCTAGCACGCAAGCGTTATTAATTTGCTACAATATCTTATTATTCATAGATCCAATCGTTGCATCTTATATAATATCTTATTATTTATAGCAACCCTTTAATTGATTATTATGAGGGCTCAAAGCCGAACTTGCGGGAGCCATGACTGTCCGTCGATGACATGGTGGTCGTTAAGCTCCAGATATTGTTTATAGGTCATGCCAAGGTATCCAGGTGGGTGCGAGTCGTCCACAAATTCTGGTGCAGGGCACACAAATGCGTCCAATGCTGGCCCCATAAACAATGGTGGGGTCAACCTCCTCACGTCGTTGTTCAATATCACTCGGTGCACCACGGCCTTGTATTTTCCATTGGTTAAAATCTGCAATTACCCAACAAATTACATACATCATCATAATCAGTAATTAACTTGAAGAAATATAATTAATTAATTTGCTTTTTTGAGCCCCCCCCATGTGGACCTGTGTGTATACCTCGAGGAGATCAGCCACGTTACAGGCGATCCAATCACGCTCAATGCTCACGTTGATCCACTTGCCGTTATGCTCCAGTTGTAGGCCACCGTTGGTGTTTTGGGTAACGAGAGTGAAAAGACCAGTGTCGGTGTGTGCAAGTTGGCCCATTCGGTTTGTCGAACTCTGACGTGCCGGGTAGTCATTCACAGTAATAAAACTGTAGCCGGAGTCCAGCTTCATTTTCTTCTCTATGTAGTCTTCCTCAAGCCCCAAGGACTCTGAAATCCCTCCAAGCAGCTCAAGTCCCAGCTCCCTTACTTTTTCGCTAAACTCCTTGACCGTCTCACTACGAATATAACAGGGAAAATCTTAATTCATTCCTGGCTAATCGTTTTTTAGTCGTCCTAAGCAGTTAATCGCGGGAGAAATTAAGGTGCTTAATTACCTTAAAGCAGGGGGCTTAGCAGGGCAGTGCAGGGTGGGATGAGTGGCTACAAAAAGGTACTCCCTGCTAATAATGTTTTTGTCACCTTGGACGAAGCGGATCCTGTCGTCTGGATCCCTTGTGTCGTACCTGCGCTTCTCCTCCTCCGTCTGATCAAAGAATTCCATGAATCTTTCTATGGTATCTGTAATCAAATCTTCTGGCACCGGATGGTTTTTCACCTGCGGAAGTATCATCCGGGACGCTCTCAATATAGACTCTACGTTACTATGTCTGCAAAAGAGAAATCCAGCGTCCATGTACATGCTTGCATAATGATATGTACTCTATGTTATTATGCAAGTATATATGCTTATGCATATACATGCTTGGATGTGTACAATTCACTTATAAAAGTTCTTTTCGTGAACAGTAGTTAGTTTCCAGAGACGGTAGAAACTAGTCTTTTGGTTAGAAATTGCAATAAATGTATGTTTTATGCTAGAAAAGTAAAGATTTCTCAAAATAGAAGAGGAAGTTTAATTATTTTTAGGTGTTTAGCCTTTAGACGACATTCAACTAGATGAGAAACCTTTTTTTAAAAAAAAAAAAATTTATATTTAATAATTGGTCCGACTGAAAGATAACTTCAATACTGTTGAACTAGAACTCATTTATATTTTATGAGAAACTTATATTCGTTGAGTTTTCGACTGTATTAAGCTTGCTAAGATTATTATAAGGCCAACCGTTTCTCTTGTTGCCCCTGCAATCATATGGACATGGGTTTTCTCCAAAAAAGAAAAGAAAATACACACACACACACACACACACACACACACACACACACACACATAGATGCAGCAAGCAATAACACTTTCAGGTCCTAATTCTGCTCTCATGTTCACTAGCCCCTATCCC
This sequence comes from Bruguiera parviflora, assembly GCA_019804595.1. Taxonomy (NCBI): domain Eukaryota; kingdom Viridiplantae; phylum Streptophyta; class Magnoliopsida; order Malpighiales; family Rhizophoraceae; genus Bruguiera; species Bruguiera parviflora. The sequence continues at coordinate 2,941,823 of CM034050.1, forward strand.
TGTTTATATAGCAAAAGTAAGTAGCATAATTTATAACTTCTGTTTGCCATGTTTTAATAAGTGCAGTGTATGAGAATTAAGCCTTGCTTCATGTATAACTCGTGCTAATATTAGCAAGTAAAGCATATCGATGGGTCGGGGGTGATCAGAACTAAGGTACGAAAGAGAGGGAGAGGAGGCCTACTATGAAGAAACCATATTCCCGGCACCATTTGCCGAGGTCTTCAACGGCTTTGAAACGTTGAGCAGGATCATCGGACTTAAACATAGCGTAGTCAATTATGGGAAGTTCATAATCTAGTCCATGCCAGCAATCAATGGTGTCAATGGGCGCAGAGCCGTTCCCATGAATAGGGCTGATTGTTTTTGGTTCAAAAGCATTTTGTTTGAGGAAGGACACCTCCATCGAGAAGATGCTCCGAAAAGAGAGCTTTAATAGCTAGAGAGACTACCGTAGATTATGGGAAGCAATGGGAGCATACAAAGATGGAGTTGAGCACGCCGGTATTTATTGGCGTGAAGCTGCATGGCGTCACGATCTCATAGTTGATTAAAATAAAGTTAAGAGAGTTTTAGACTGGGGGAATTTTTTTTTTTTAATAAAAAAGAGGGGTACTCACATAATGACCAAAAATGAAACAGGACAAAAAGAATAGTGTTAGTTTTGAAAATATTAAATTTGAGCATAGCAAAAGTATTTTTGTGATTTTAGCTACAAATCAGTTATTTTTGGAAAGTGTGAATATTGAGAGATAATAGATTTAAATAGTCTTGAGTCCAATGACATCCATATATATATATATATGCGTGTGTGTGTGTGGGTGTGGACAAAAAAAGATTTGTCTAAATTGTAGCGTAATTTAAAATAAAATATTCTTTTTGGGTATTTTTGAGCGAAATGCAATTATTTTTGTGACGCATAAAGTCTGTCAAATGGTAGATAAGATTCCCTTTTTTTTTTTTTTTTTTGAGTCGAATGACATTCATATTGCATACGATTTAATGAAAAATTATACGACGCAAATTTTCAAAATCACGTAGAATATATATTATGAACAATATTCAGGACAATTTTCGAATAGTGAATAATATGGTTATCACTTGATTTAGAATCTTCCGATGTTCCATACTCTAAAAGTAATCAAATCACCAAAAAAAAAAAAAAATCACTTAAAATGTCACGTTTTTTTAATTATTAAATTAATAAATTACACAATAAATAATATTTTTTATTTTTATAAATTTTGCACTCAATTTTTACAGTTAAAATTTAAAATTTTAAAAATAAAAATCCAAATTTTTAATTATTAAAATATCTAAAAAAAACTTAACGTTTTTAAATTACAAGCCGATCTCGCGAGTGGCATTGCGACAATGATAGCAGAGGCATTAACCCCGCTAAATGTGTACTTGCACCAGAGCCATAGTTTTTGAGCGTACGTTGGATTTTTTCAATTATAGTGCGGGGTTAAACTTAAAGTCCCAACAAACTAGAACCAAAAAAAAAGAAAAAAAAGAAAAAAAAAGTGGTTGACGAGAATGACTTTGTTCGATATTGTTAAAAGCCACGACTAGAATACTCTTAAATTCCCGATCATATTAGGGAAAACCAAAAAAAAAAAAAAAAAAAACCAGCCAATGAAACGATGCATTAACCATATGTGTAGGTATATAATAAAATGTATTAGATATTACATAAGTTGATTAAATTTATTCGCATGCGGGATTTTTTTTCTTCAATTTATAGCCACATGAGTCATGAAGAATTTGATAATGTGCAATAATTTCATATTGCAATGGATGCTACCAACAAACTTCTTGCATGTGCGGGCAGGAAGCAGCCATCGTCCTTTTAGCCCACAGCCACAAAACAAAAGACTCTCGGCTTTCCTTTCAGACACAGTGGTCCCACAATCCGTCGTCTCCGGCAAATTTGCAATGGCAATTGTTTTGCAAGTACTGAGGTTCGAATGCTCGAATTGAAATTAAAAGTTTGGATGGTTGGCAATGATCCGTTATCTGTCTATATGGCTTTTTTTTTTTTTTTCTATAACCTTTAATTCTCAGATGAATTAATTTCCCAGTTTCGGTTAAATTCATAAGATATGTTGTTCTTTGTAGCAAAATAATAAAAAAAGTAAAAATAATTCTTATAATTTCATTAAAAAAAAATCGTGTTTTCACATTATATACCTCAATTCAACTCACTTAAAATGCACAATCTATGAACTAAGAGGAGATAACTAATTATTTTTATAATTATACATCTCTAAGATACATATTTATTTTTATTAAATATTTTAATAAAAATTAAATTTATAATTTTGTATAAAATAAACAATTTTTCTTATTACTAAACTACAATATTAGCGGCGAGACTCTCTCCTTCTCCGAGAGACGAACCGTTCGTCTCCGTATTATGCTTGCTTACTTGCTTCGATTCAACAAATCATGTCGTTTTATTTCGTAATTACAACCGTCTTGACGTTTCTTCATTGCTTTTTATTTTTTATGTCTCTTTTTGTAGCGAAGAGCATCATCGTCGCATGACAAGGTGCACTTCTCTTATTTTTATAAATTCTTTCATTTTCAGTCTCTTAAAATAATACTAAGAGACTTTATAAAACTATCTGAGGCCCGCATGCCTCCTTCACAAGAACGATTGTGCTTTTGGTTAACACTCTTCGTGAGCTAAGTGTGTCTTTTTCTTTCACCCTTTTCTCTATGTTGCTTTGTTGTATCAAACGTGCCTTTAATTGGTTGGCCACCTTTTAATTCACGAAGTCAAGTTATGAAGTAAAAAGAACTTGTCGGCACTCGTTTGATTTTATTTTATTTTTTCCCCTTTTATAAATATAATCAGTTTTTAAGCCGATTAAAGTGGCGGACGGCGATACACAATACCTAAACCATTATAATTAGTTGTTAAAGCAAATGTTTAATTCCTGTGAGCCACGAAAGTGAGAGTGGTCACTACAGAAAAAGGAAACATGCAGGTGTCAACCGTCCAGGAAACCTTAGCAATGAGCCAAACCAAACCGAAGCAATAATTTCCATTGCTGGAGCAATTATTTGCAGGTATGTCGGATATATCATACGTGCCTTGCATGAATGGTTTAAGGTATTTTCATTGTTCAGATGTCTTTCTTCTCCGTTTTCTCCTATTTTAGCGACGTTCGGATTTTTACCTTCTTTGGATTTTTTTTTTCTTTTCTCATTTTCGCAAACCTTAGGTCTCCTTTTTAGAATTAGAATCAAGATTTTAAAAATAAAAATATAAATTTTTAAGTGTTTTCTGGAAGACCTCTTTGGGCGTTTCTAACACTTTTGTCTTGGACTGTTGGTCGGTAACTGACCACATACAAGATCCTTTGGTAAATAGTTTGAATACAGAAATTATTAAAGAGCGGATTCATGAGTGATAGGTCGAAAGTAGAAAATTATTGTGCAAAAAAGATTAAAAAAAAAAAAAGCTACAGCGTCCAAAGTTAGCCAAAACCCACCGGAAAAGTAGTTAATTATATACCAAGCATCTTTCTCTTCGTCGACTTTGATGTTTTGTAAGTGGCTCGAGAAAGGCTCCTAAAAATTTTAATATTTTGAGCTCCACTTAGCCTGAAGTTGGTGTGCATCAATGGTAGAGTTACCTTGAGTTTCGACCTCAAATACATACAGACGGTGCTACTAAATGTACTTGGTGCCGACGTGGGATGGCCTACTTGAATTTTTTTCTTTTTTGTAAACACAGAAAATTTTATACTATATATAAAAATATTAATATAGTATAAATATTTTATATAAAGTATAATTTTCTTATATATATATATATATATAAGAAAATTATATATAATCACTCGAGTTTATCAGATTTCACTCTATTCACTAATCTCATGTTCATATTACCAAGACCTTTATTTTGTTTCAACAGTGCTTTAGTTAACCTTATTGCTGCTCTGACTGATATTTTTCACCATTCGAACTCTTCTCCACTGACCATCTTTCTTGGGGCAGTTGGTATATAGCGGCTGCTTTCCAAACTCTCGGGGATCTTCTGCCTTGGTTACAATTTGACACTCGTTAGATAAAGGGCAGCAATCAGGTGATTAGCACACCAGCCATAAGATATTATTATGAGTTAATTACTAAAAAATTTAGGATCTCTGTGGCGATTATCAGATCCAGCACTGACAATTAAAAATTAATAATTTAGTAATTGCACACTAAAAAAATCACAAAAAAAAACCCTAAAAAAACAAGTAAATTGAAAAAGATGTCGCAACTCAGAATGGACACTTTGGCATATCACGAGAGTAAATTAATAAATTCTATTAAAGTTGTGTGAAATTTTTTTTATTTTAAAAAAATCTTACAATCACGGAGTTGATAAAATTAGAAAAATGTTATTACATGTGATGATAGGGGGGGCTGAGAGCGGTGAATTTTTTAGTGTCGGAGCCTATTATCTCGTTAATTCATGGATCATATGTTCCCGAATTGAGCTGCTCGTGTGGGCCTTGCACAGTATCAAATGAACGTATTGCGGCCGAAATTAGCAAGGAAAGCCATCTTTGGTGACAAATGGACCCAAGCAGACATACGATTGTGGATTTAGAAATGCACAATGAAAGCCGGGTTCAGGTGCCCTTTGACATGGATCGATGTTCTAAATCCAAGATGGCCCATAACCCAAAAATAAATAAATAAATAAAATGAAAATAAAAAAAAAAAAGAAAGGAAGGAAGGAAACATGAAAGAACTTGATGTGACTGCGAACGCCGTTTATATTTGGCGTCCAGATTGCTCAGAGATTCAGAGAGACTCTTTGTGACCCCTCCCTCCCCTCTGATAACGGCATCCGGCATTCCATGGTTTATCATCACCCGCAAAAATTTCAACTTCACCGTATACTTTATATACTCTACCAGGTTTTGCGTACAATAACCACTCGGCTTAGGGGAATCAAAAATTTCAAAATCGTTCGAATGGGAAACTCAAATTTTAAGCAATTTTCTCTCTCTCTCTCTCTCTCTCTCTCGTTAATCTAAGCATATTTTCCTTTCGACTCCAATGCTTCGGTGATTTTGCGACTTTTGCAATCAATTTGGACGATGGCTGGTAACAGCCAACATTTGACTTTTCCTTTCCGGGTCAAAGTGTCAAAATCTTCTAGCCTCTCGGCTGCTCGCAAGAGGTTGTTCCGCGCCGATTAGCATGGAAACGGGAGAGAGAGCTGGAAATTCTTGTAGCAGACGATCTTTGACTTGGAACAAGTTTTCCCGTGTAATTAAACGACGTCTCTGTCCCAATATGCGTGGCATTCCCCGATGAGTTGAGACTCTTACACGATACGGAGAACCAAAAAAAAAAAAAAAACACAACGAAAATACCTTTCGGTTTCGTTGTCCGTTCCCCTCCCTTACTCGTGATAACTACGTTTATTGTGCCTGCCAAAATGTTAAAAACCGCCGTTTTTGCTTCTCCTTCAATCTCACAAATACCCTTTTTATATATATATATATATATATATATATATAATTAATTAATTTTAATTAAGACTTAAACTCAAGACTTAAGACATTTGATAATAAAAAAAGACTCAGTATTATAAAATATGACTCATTAGTAAATCGACACCTTAATTACACATCAAATTAGCAAAACATAGGTTTTTTTTTTTTTTTTTTTTTAAAAAGAGGACGTTAGCGGAAGGGAATTTTTGTTAATCTAATTTGGGCGGTTCACAATTACGCTAAAAAAGATGACACTAAAAATACACTGCACCTTACATTTAAGTATATAAAAGTAAATCTCAATATTAATAAAAATCGCTGATTACTCTAATATTCTGCAGAATTAGACATATGATTAATCTCACGACACATCTTAATAAAAATTTAAACTTGTAACGTTATAATACATACGAATATTTCGGACAGCTGATCCGCGGTTAGTTTTAGATTTCCGAAACACAAAGAGGCCGAAGGTCAGCGTATGTCTAGAAACAACGCGCTTTCGGCTCGTCGGTCCCCCGGGCCCATGTAATCAAGAAAAAGTCAAGACGGTAAAAAAAAAAAAAAAAAGAAAAAAATTTGAGAGCACAAGAAGTGATCTCAAATTTTATTACAGGCAGACACGCTAGCTTTACAAATAAAAAGAAATTAAAAAAAGAAAGAGAAAAAGAAAAAGAGAGAAATAAAAAGAAAAAGAAAAAAAAGGAAGAGAAATGTTCCCACTTTTCACTAATATTTTTTTTTATTTTAATTTTATTTTGTGGTCGGCGCAGGAAAAGACTAATAAATTATATTTAAATGCTTTTATTACAAGGTTTTGAAGCATTCGTTTTTCGATCTTTTTTTAAGTCTTGTCGTCGAAGGACTCTGTTTCTTTCTCTCTCGTCATCCTCTCGCATTTGCACATCAGCAAAAGCAGTACTCTGGTCCTTCGTTTCTCACTTTGGTTCTCATTCTGTTTCGTTCTCTCTTCTTTTGACAGGTGAGCATCAAATCGAAGATCCCTACCCCCTAAATCGGTCATCTTTCTCATTCCGCTTCGTTCTCTCTTTTGATGGACTGGGTTCTTAGTCCGTTTTCTTCTTGGGTACTTGGGTCACGTTCGATCGTGCTCTCTTTTTCTGATTTCTCCTGTTGGGGTTTAAGTTTCGTGTGTGATTCTCTGCAGCGGCATATATTTCAGTTGGTTTCTGGTTAAATTGGTTCTGATTGAATTGGGTTTAGCATGTGGGGTTTTGTTTGTGGATTCTTATATGCTTTGATGGTGTTCAAATTGTTTTGGGGTATTGTGATCTCCTTGAATTGTGACGGGCTTTGAGAGAATTACTCCTTATTGCTTGCTTGATGTTTCGTTCAATCTGATCATGCACTTATTACTTCTTAAAGTGATCTATTTCAATATAAATTCATCTTTAAGAATTGGATTTTTTCGATTGATTACGTTCTTGATTATTTTGCTAGTAGGAAGGTTGGGGGAAAAGGTGAGTACAGCAGCTATAGTTATGGCTAATGATGCGGCATCATGTGCGGACAGGGCAACAAGTGATATGTTGATTGGTCCGGACTGGGCTATAAACATTGAGCTTTGTGACATTATCAACATGGATCCTCGGTATTGCTCTTTTTCTGTTATGAGCTGGTTGGATTGCTTGACAACTACAACTGACCGTTTTCTATGTTTATGATACCATGTTATGCAAATATGACACAGGATGTTTCAAATTGGTAGAAAGCATGGGTATATTTGTGTAGTTTTTTTTTTTTGGAATATGTTTTTAAGCTGCAAGTGGGAGTATGTAGGCCTGGGCTTACATATATGCTTTTCATATGAAGATCTTGACTATTTGAAAGATGTTTGTTCTGTTGCTTACAAATTCTTAAAAACATTCTCTGCCTTCCTGGCTGTGAAATTTTTGGTTGGCACTCTTTCTGTTCCATGGAGTGATTGCTGAATGCATTTTCTTTTATAACTTATGCCGTAATTGGTTGTCTATATATGCGGATGCAGGATGGCTTACAACTTTTTAAAGATGATTGCCTTTTTGCTTGAGCTCAACATGAGTCTAGTGATATGTTGATGTCATTTCTAGAACATTTTATGGTGTGTGCAAAAATGAGGTTTAATAGTCTAAGTGGATATCTAAGGTCTTAGTTTTTAATTCCTTGCACTTACAGAATTATTTTGATTTCATTTCTGTGTTCAAAGTATGGTTCCTTCCATGATTTTATTTGAATTGAATGGTTGTTGCAGGCAAGGGAAGGATGCCTTGAAAGTACTCAAGAAGCGACTGGGCAGCAAAAATCCTAAAATACAATTACTAGCACTTTTTGTCAGTATTTTCTATACATTTCAATATTCATATGCTTGCCACATGTTCTCTATATGATAATCATAAACTGTGGAAAAAAGCAATCCTGCCACATTGTAGCTTGAAAGGCCACAAATTTGTGGTCTGATTTGTTTCCTAAATCATATGCACGGTGCCAAAACTTTTTTTGTCCATAGGTATTATGTGCCCAAGAAAATCTATACTGCATGCTTGCCACAAACTTGTCTTCCTGTCTCACATGAGTAAAGATGCTGTCTCAAAATGCTGACATTCTGCATGTGAAATTTTGATCTAGGCACTGGAGACCCTCAGCAAAAATTGTGGCGAGAATGTATTTCAGCAGATTATTGAGCGTGATATCTTACATGATATGGTCAAAATAGTAAAAAAGAAGGTTCACTTTTCTCCTATTACATGTTTCATGGATCTTTCTTATTCTGGTTGTATTGATTTTATTTTGATGCACTGTACACACTCCTCTTACAGCCAGATTTGAATGTGAGGGAAAAGATACTAATTTTGATAGATACATGGCAAGAAGCTCTTGGAGGTCCAACGGGGAGGTATCCCCAATATCACGCTGCCTATAATGAGCTAAGGGTAATTTGAACTTGTATATAGATTTTCTTCGGCATCTATAATTTTTGGGTATTGCTTCATTCTGATATGAATGCATGTGAGACATGAATTTTAGTGACAGAGTTTGCTATCCTTGTGATTCTCATGTTTGGACATTGGATATAATATTAATGTTAAATGTGCTCCATCATTATTGCTTGTGTTACATGACCTTTTCCCCATCATTTAGAACTAGTTTTCCAGTTGCAATGCAATAGACAGTAGATTGCTGCCATAATTTTTGTGCATCATTTACTAATTTTCTCTGCATATCGTGAAGCCCTGTTTCTTGAGATTTACTCTTGCTAATTGACAGGCTGCTGGTGTTGACTTTCCACCCCGAGAAGAGAACAGCGTACCATTCTTCACTCCTCCCCAAACTCAACCAATAGTTCATACACCTTCAGCATATGAAGAAGCTGCTATTCAGGCCTCGCTCCAGTCCGATGCCTCTGATCTCAGGTACTGGTTGAAATTTAGCTATTTCTCTAGCTTTGTCCCAAAATATAGATAAAACCACTTTCTGTTTTCCCATTTATTTGCATAGATGGCAATTGAGCTTACCTGACTTGAAATTTCTCCTAGGAACTTTGAACAAAAGGGAGACTGAAATCTCATTCCTTTTCACAAATATTAGTATGAAAATGTTACCTATTTGATGGTAACTTGCTCTACATCTTCAGATATGCCTCCCTTAGAATAACACTCCCTCCCCTCTCCTCACAGAAAATAGGAAAGGAATAAACTAATAATAAAGAATATCATTTCTGGTTTTTGTTTTCAGGGCATACATCTTCCTCTACTTTCTTTTCATAGAGGGGTCTAAGACACAAATCATGTCGTCAATTCCTCATGACTTGGTGTTTTGGCTGATATTAGGAGACTGCCAGCTAGTTAGTATCCCTCATTTTAGGTCTTCTTGTCAACTCTCTAATTTGAGGCCATCAATGTGCTCATTTCTTAAATTGAAGTTCTTAGGCTATTCTAAAATCTTGTTCTTGTGACCATACATGAGGGACATAAACAGGAATTTGTCGCTGTGGTTATAAAGAATTTAAAGTTAAATGGCTCTATAGAAGGCTCCATTTTCCCCACATACAGCTGACCGTGCAACTTTGTCCTAGAATTCTCAACCTTCACTCTTCGCATATTAGCAATTCATCACTTAAATACCTTTTAGACAATTCTTTTTTGTTTACTTTCAGCTTGGCAGAAATTCAAAGTGCTCAGGGATTAGCAGACGTCTTAACGGAAATGCTTAGTGCCTTGAATCCTAAGAACCCGGAGGTAATCTTCCTTTTCTTAAGGATTATAAAATGCTTATGCTATATGGCCATCTATTTATTTACACAAGTCACTGTTTTTAAATCTCTTTAGTGCAGATTTAATAAGCATCACTCCACACTACCTTTGTGTGTTTCTCTGGTTGATACTGATTTCACATGTATTCTAGCATGTTATCCAACTGCTGTCTCTGTGAGTGTGATTGTGCAACACATCAATTGTAATGGGTTTTTTAACTGAGGGATATCATTGCAGGGGTTGAAGCAAGAAGTGTTTGTTGACCTTGTTGACCAGTGTCGCTCTTACCAAAAGCGTGTCACACTTCTTGTGAATAATACAGTGTAAGGATTTGATCATTTTAAGATTTTTCTATATGAGTCTTGAAAGTACTGATAAAGATTCTTTTATTCAGAGATGAGGAACTTCTATGCCAGGGTTTGGCATTAAATGACAACTTGCAGCGAGTGCTTCGTCGGCATGATGATATAGCAAAAGGAAGCCCTGCTGTGTCAGAAAGGGAAGCAGAAACACCAGCTGTGCCGTTTGTCAATGTTAGCCATGACAATGAGGAGTCAGATGATGAATTTTCCCAGTTGGCTCACAGGTTGGTGTGCTATGACCTTATTTGTGCTTATTGTCGCTTGTGGTTTGAAGGGCACTAAACTAGCTTTGTGGAATTATTTTGGTTTACTTTGGAATTAAAGATAGACAAGTGCCAAATAACATTTGCAAATGATTCCTTTTAACTCAATTATTGTCTGCTTCACTTTTTCATTAGTTGCCTTCAATGCGGGAAAGTGTGTTGGAAGATAATAACCATGTTTTGTATCGACTTTTTGATCTTTAAATAAAAGATGTAATTTTAAGATGAAATTGGGGAAACTTGTCATTCTAACAAATTGGCATAATATTACTACTACAGGTCAGCAAGAGATTCCTCACAAGTACAAGGCTGGAATCCGGAGGGCATTCAAACTGGACGAACCCGAGTCAGCCCGGTTATTCCTCCACCTCCCTCATCAAAGAAGCCAGTCAGCATGGACTCTGGAATGGTTGATTATCTCAGTGGTGATGTCTACAAGTCAGAAGGATCCTTTCAAAAATCAGAACCGACACCATTTACAGTTCCAGCTCATTCCAATGCACATTCCTCACCACCCTATTCTCCAACCCTGTCTGCCTCACCTCCTCCTCCACACGGTGTTGACTACTCATCAACTACCTTTGTAGGACATCCTGTATACGATGAACCAACATCATTGAGCAAATCTGCTGATCGGCTCCCTTCTGCTCCTTGGGATACGCAGTCTCAAGGATCCCTTCCGCCCCCTCCTTCCAGGTATAATCAGAGGCAGCAATTTTTTGACCAACAACAGGCTGTTACAGGTGGCAACACTCATTCAAGCAGTAGCTCTGGCACCTCTTACGACAGCTTAGTAGGGCAGACACAGAGTCTCTCTCTTAACCCGTCTGCCCCCACCAAACAAGAAAAACAGGAAGATGCTCTGTTCAAAGATCTGGTTGATTTTGCGAAAGCCAAGTCATCTTCACCTAACAAACCCAATAGGTCATACCAAAGGACCCACTAGTCGTACAGTTAATGTTGTGTTGTTAAAAGTTTCTGATACATTTAGAAAATCGGGTTTTGCATCAGATGATGGGATTAATTTCTTTTTAGTGAATAATGTCCGGTTGAGCTCTGGGCTATGGATTGTCAGTGCTATTTGCCAGAGGCTTAAGCGGAGATGAGTCTCTTATTGGATTTATTAATATTCTATGTATATTTTAGAAGTTTGTTGTATCATTATGTCTCCATTGGAACCATTGAATGACATCTTTTATTTTTGTCTAGTCCAACTTCTCTCCCCACATTTATCATGTATACACACATGGATGGAGCTCATCTCATTGTAAAAGAATCCCAGTGTGTCTGGACTAGGACGATGTGATCACAGAATAGCTGGGGTGAGATGTTTATTACCACTATTATTACTAGTTCTGAATTTCCAGCAAAATGAGGAAATTTCACCCTTGGCTCTCAATGTCAAAGATTCAAGTGGATGTAACGTGACACTATAGATCGTGTTATTCTAACCCGAATACATTTCGTCAATTCAGGCTGGAAAATGAATCGTGTCGGTTGCACGCGTGCATAGTCAATAGGCTGGGTTGCGGTCACTCTTTTTTTTTTTTTTTGGATTTTTTTTCTGTTTTTGGGGTGGGGGAGGGGTACATGGGAAAGTAATGCTGTCACTGTTATTTCGACGCTTATAATTATGCCACGTATAATTGTGTCTCTATTTTCTGTTTCCACCTGCAATTTCAATCACGCCTGAACTATACTTTTAGAGAATTGGGATCAATGTTAGGCTGATGTGGGCTCAAATATCCCAAAGCTGCACGATAACTTTAAGGAGAGTGGTATATGTCTCTGCAAACTGAGTGAAAGTTCTCTTTTAACTCTCCCTCTCTCTCTCTCTCTCTCTCTCTCTCTCTCTCTCTTTCTATATATATATATATATATATATCTACACACACACACACACATAGACATTTACATTTTAGTGACTAAGAATTTTGAATTTTATTTGAAGATCATGGATTGTCATTGCGTCGAGGTTGCATCTTAAGCCCCGCAAACGTGGAAACCTTATATACTCATATTGCATCGTTGCATTATATGTTGTGACACTTGAGACAATGTCTTACCTTCTCCTTGTCATCACCGTTGATCTGATCTTTTAAACCGAAGTGGAGCCCTCCCTGTGTCCCTTGCTGTCGAGTCATCTTGCGAATTGGCACTGTTCCCAAAGGGCACCTTTTCTTCAACCCTTTTATTGGGTGTTACACAAATGGTTGGTGAAATAAATTCTAAGCGATTTGAAGACACCTCTTCACTGAGGGATTCAACAACAGAAAATAGAAATAACATTGATTCTCGAAATGAAAGCCAATATGATTTCCAGGATGACCAAAACAAGAGTGAAAGTGAAAAATGAAGAATACAGCTGAGGACAAGAAGGGAGATAAGGTTGAGATCGAGAACGTTGACGAGAAGACTGAATTAAATAGTGTAATTGACGAAATTCAGGATGAGAAGGCTGAGTCTCAGGATGAACTGAAGATAAAGGCTGGAGATGACTGAGATACAAAAATAGAAGATGGAGAACCAAATTCAGAAGCTGGAGAGTTGCAAGCAGGTCGAACAAATACAAGTGAGTGGAGAAGAAATTAGAAGAGAGCTCAAATGAAAATTCATCTGAGTTGAATGGGGGGAAGTTGAATATAGGCACAGGACAAAACGTGAATGAAAATACTGAAACTAATGCTCTAAATGGGGCTTGGACAACTCAAGCAATGGAATCACAGAATGAGATGAAATGTCAGCAGTCATAAAAAATAAAGGACCTTTATGAACGTGGCTGGAAACTCTGTAATACTACTAGTGCTGGGCCAGACTACATCCCTTGTCTCGATAATTGGCAAGCTATTAGGAGACTTCCAAGCACAAAGCACTATAAACACCGAGAAAGGCTTTGTCCTGAAGAAGCTCCCACTTGGCTGCTTCCAGAGCCTGATGGTTACAGAAGCTCGGTCAAGTGGCCGGAAAGCAGGGAAAAGGTACAACTTTGACACCTTCATTCTAGCATAGTTTGGTTGATTTGTGTATGTTGGTTGTTACAGGTGTGATACAACGATATTCTTCACACAAAGCTTGCAGGGTTTAAGAGGCACCGGAATTGGGTTAAGGTTACTGGTGAATATCTAACATTTCCTGGTGGAGGAATACAGTTTAAGCATGGTGCACATCATCATATTGATTTCTTTGAAACCGTGAGTAATTTTTTTTATCTTGGTTCTTGTTTGCATTGCCTCCTTGTATTGTATATTGTATGAACACTTCCTAGTCTTATAAGGCTCTCTGGTAATTCTGGATTCCTTTGAAAAAGAATGCATCATTTTCCTCTCTCCATTTTGTGTCAATGTCTATACGATGGGTGCACATGTGCTGTGAACTTTTATCGATGGTGGACGGGCATTTTATACTTGTCACACTATGCTTCCCTACTGAAAGGGACTCCCAACCAAACATGTCCGCAATTATGCTTCTTCACCTGTGCCCGTAGTTTCTTTAGTGCCCTTCATGTTGGCAACAGGTGTAGCTTAGTGAAGTAGATAGGATCTTGAGACAAGAAGGAAAGCTGATTGTGCGATACAATGTTGAAATCACAGGTGAGATTGAGAGCATGGCCAAATCATTGCACAGGGAGATCCCATGATTTACTAAAAAGACAATGAAGGATCGCTTTGTGTTCGAAAGACAATGTGGCGTCCTACGGAGACAGAAACAGTTACTTCAGCCATAAGTTGAACAAGACACTGACTAGTCTTTTCCAGGGGATACTGTAACCAGGATAGGCTGGTATACATTAACCCTATTTGATGTTCTTTCTCTTTCTTTGGAACTGGATGCTTAGTATCAACCGCAAATGTAACATATATAGTTGAGTTTTGTTTGTAGATGTTCAACTAATGTCTCTTGTAACATGTTTGTTTAGCCAAAACGCATGGACTTGGGGGGTCTTGTTTGTATTATTATCATGAATGCAATTTAAAATCAAATTTATCTTTCGGCTATGTGAACTCGTTGTCCTCTAACTGTGCATACTTTAAACCCTTCGCCTCCGGATGCAAGACCTACAAGGCTTTATTGACCACATATTGTCATTTGTGTCAGATGACAAATGTCAACTTGCAAGCATTATTGTAATTTGGGGTTAGATGAATGTGTAAACTCCAAAGAAAGCAGAGATATACGGCTGTGTACTGTTGAGGAACATATGCCTGATTGTACATAATTATACTTACCTGGTGATTAATGTAGGTTGAACTCTGTCGCTCAGTCGTCTCCGTAAAAGCTTGTGCCTTATTCCATGATCTTATTTTGGCATAAAGAGCATTGCGTATGACAGTACGCAGGGGAGAGAGAGAAATTCTGAGGTGTGAGGATGCTTACGGGGCTCTGGGATGTCCACAGTGTAGATACTACTTGATATGGTAAGCAATTATGCAACTGCGGGGCCTCAGCCTAGTGCTTCACCTTGATTGGACTTCGTGTATGGTTTTGAATTTTATTTTTTTTTGAGTTCATCATTATAACACAAAATTAATCTTCCCTTTATATACTTTGCTGCAGTGCTTCTGTGTGATGTTTTCCATTTCGAAGGCTTGTAGTTTGTTTTGTCATGTCAAAATGCTTTTGGAAAGCACTTAAGGTCAATGAGGCAGGCCAGACAGAACGCACTTGGCGCCAACCACTAAATATTGATCCCCGGTACTTTTGAGTTGAGAGGAGGCACTCTGTCCTACTCCTTGCAACTTCTTTATATTATATCCCGCATCCTTCCAAGTTACTAGTGTAGAGTTCGATACCAAGCAACAATAGATGGAGGTCCACGCCTTTCGAAGAATGACAGGACTAACTTTTCTTTAGTAGGGACTTGGGAAAAGAGAACAGCCCAAGTTGCCCTTCTGATGTCTCGTAACTTTCTTATTTTTGGGAGAGAATAACTCTCGTCAACTTTGGGGCAACTCAAGAGTCGTGATGCTTGAGTAGTAGTTTATATTTTGGGGTAAGTTGTTGTATAATGTAACAAAGCCAGTTGTAATACTATATTTTTACGCAAAAAGAAAAGTGTAATAATCCAATTATATACTTTTAGAAGGAGTTGCACCAACAGTCTTACATTTTGTTTTCAAAATCCCACTACAATTATTATTATTATTATTATTATTATTATGTGGTTTGGTGGTTAGTTGTTGAACTCCAAGTCTTTGCCCTAGGAGTTATCCCCCCATAAAAAGTAACTTGAAAGCATACACTCCATTTAAGCTATGAAATTTGAATGCATTATACAAAGCACCCGAGATTTGTATACTCTTCGGCCTCTTTACGTGGGTTGGATGTCGGGGGCTTGCCCATTAGCTTCAAGAAGTGGGATGCCTTTATCACTGACCACTTTTTGTAAAATATACAGGTTATCTCACTGGCAACCCTTATATTGTTAAAATTTACCTTTGTTGGCAAAGTAGCATACAAAAGTGTCACCATGATTTCTTTTGGACTTCCTTTATCACTATCCCCGTGTTTGCATGATTGGAACTTAAATAAACTAGATTTGTTTAAATGTTTTTGTTGGGGAAGCGGGAATAATGATAGGCTTTCATTAAACTGCACGCTTCATTTAGGTTCGGTGTAATGGCTTGGCTCTTTGTTGATCAAAATCTGCTTTCATGAATGAAGTACACACCCATCATACCAAAACCAAATGCACTGCTGGGAATCATTAAGATCATATGCATGAATCAAATTTCTGTCAAGCATAAGTGTCAGTGCTAAAATCTTGATGCTTAGATATTTTGAGTTCATAAATAGGCTGCGTCTATCGCATGTTATGTATATCGCAAGTAAAACAGTATGCTTAGCACGTTCATTACTACATAGAAAATTTACTTTCAAAGCTTAACGGCTCAACTGAAATATCCCTTAATATGAATCGATTTTTATGCAACAAAAAAAAAAAAATAAAAATAATATATATATACATATATATATATATATATATATATATATATTAAGTGATTTTTTTTGATCCACTTAACATTAATTGACGTTGATAGATCATACATATTCAAATTTAAGTATCAACGGAAAATCTATCACATATACGGTTCATCTTTACTGTCATGCTCGTCTACGACTCGACAGGAATATTGCATGCATACTTGTCACACATTGTACGGGTGGCTTTACTAATTATATCACTTGAACAACTCCGACAATTATCCTTATAAGAAGGTTAAAGCACTAATACCCCAATGAGTGGTCCCATTGAATATAATTAAGAATTGCCCCAGAATTCTTTTTAGCTCTCAACAAATACACTTAGATTCCAAATTCTACTAGACAAGGAAAACAACAGCATGAGCTGCTTCACATTTTACTATTATCAAATACCCCATTGTCTGCCATCGGAGCATATTCCCTCAAACAGACAAGTTGGCAGTCTCCATACATTACTCAACATGTCTGCTGCCACATATCCTCTAAAGCTGCTGCTTTGGAATGCTAAAGGAGGGCTCAAGGCATCTCTTCATTGCTCAACATGTTAGTTTCTTGGGGGCAGAAGTGTTTGTTCTTCACTCTTGTTGCTTTCATCGTAATCTCAGAAGCATCAAGATTGCCTAAGGATTACTGGAAACAGATGTTGCCCAAGAAGCTTCCACTTCCATCTTCAGCTCCATCTAAGGGAACCAATTCTGTGTCTAGGTCATCTGCTACAATGGTGAGAGTTGATAGAAGTCTTCCTTCATCAGATGGCAAAGTCTAGCTGCAGTTCCATGGATCAGGAATCCTAATTCTCTCTAACTTTAAGAGTGTGCAGTCCTGTAACTTTGTACCAAGTCCAAAAGAAGCACACAGAGTTTTGTAAATTAGTCTACATGATGATGTTCAACATGTGTGCTCAGACAGATGAGAAGAGAAGACCCTTGGCTTTTCTGATCCTTGTCCATGGAATCATTGTAAAGGTGACTGATTATATTTTCATTCGACATGGAGCATGAAGAAATAAAGGATATTGGACTCTAGATGGAAGCAGGAAAACTGAAGAGATTTGATTTCATAAGTGAGCTCGTATCTTGAGAAACCATGTATCAATTCTTGCAGATAATTAAACAACCACTATAGTGACTTTAACGTCTCTTTGCAATCTGTATATCCATTTTTATAATTGAATGGAGTTTGGTAAATTTATAGGAGTACTTCAGTTCTTCTAGCTGGCCTTTTTCAGAAAAGTAAGTTTCTGTAGATTTGCAAGTATAGACCTTGCTTTATGATATGCTAACCCGTAAACCCTGGCTTCAGGATTCCGCCACCGTGGTCGCCTCCTGCAACGTCCTACTATTGTGGTCTACCCATCTTTATTTACAGGATCTTTATTATATCTGCAATCCACTCAACCTCAGATGGGCAAAGCTCCCTCCTCCTCCACCTCCCAAGGAAGCCATTTTCCACGTTGGGCTCATTTGCCACTATAATTATGATTATTCTATTACTGCCGCTACTTCTGGCTGCAAATACGCCGTGGTTCGCATACCAGATTTAAATAATAATAGCACCATGTTTGAAAGTCCATATTTTCTCGTCAGACACTGGAGTATGGAGAGAGAATGTCTTGTTATGTGCTCCCGGAAAATTTGCAAAGGGTTTCCTCGGCCGAAACGGTATTCCTTTAAATGGACTTTTGTTCTGGTTAAGCCCAGGACACGGATTGGTCGGACTTGATCCTTACCATGGTGGACAAGTCCAGCGTTTCATCATGTGCCTAGCGAACATTTTTTGCCTATTCTTCTCCTTCTGATGGTGAAGGCTGCTTTCGAGTTTGTAATGGAAGATTGAGATTGTTCAAGATTTCAGAAGATCCTTTTCTCGGGATTTTCTTCATAAGCACTCGGATCTTAAGGTCTAGGCTAATGGATAATGGATAAACGGGTCTATTTCCGTGGCATGGTGTCCATGTATTCTAATTGGCTGACGGAAGCCGGGAACCACCCAAAATTATGTTAGGAAACCAAGGATTTGGTCAATGGACTAATGGGTCACTAGGTTAATTGACGACTTGTTAGAGTATTGGGCTCGATGCTCGAATTGGTTGATAATATCCCAACTAAGTTTAAAGAAATATCATCTAAGGTAAAAATGAAATGTTCTGAGTCATTGAATTTGATTTAAGGGAATAGCAGAATTAGGGGACAAAGACAAGTATGAGGGTTATAAGAGAGAATGAGTTTGGAATAAAAATGCTTGTTAATGCTACTATTGATAACACTTTGGATTGGTTAGGATAAACCGAAAAAGGACGATTAGACATGCTGTTTGATACGGTTCTGCTTGCTAGATCAATAGATGGTAAGACAACCTTAAGGATAAGACAAGCTGTGGATATTTTACCGGAAGTATTTTGTGCCTCTCAGCAGCAAACTAAGACTAGCGAGGGATGTTCTCTTCCTAGCGAGCCACAGATGCTTGATTTTTTGAGAGGGTTTTCGAAGAGTACAAAAAATTTGAAGTCAGAAAAAATTGATTGCTTCCAATCATCTTGCAATGGAGAAATTTGATCTACGACCTATACAGAAACCACTATGAAGCTCTAGATACGTTCATTCGGTGTTCGCAAGGAAACAAGATTGTGCTCTCACTTGATTAGTAAGTTCTCTTCTGAGATCTACACCTTGACAATTGATGCATTGGCACGTGCAATGCTCCTCCAACACTTTGCAGCAATTCAAGGATACAAAGTGGCCACATATGCTCCTAGAGTAACGGAAAACAAGTTTATATCTGTCTCAAAGGGATGCAACGGAAGTCAAGTATGGAATCTCTCTTTTTCCATCAAAAAAGTTATTGCAACCTCTCTGGTTGAGAACTGGGTTCCATACTTCCAAAGGCTACAACTCCCTAGTCAAAACATGGCAGCTTCAAGTTTCGATGGATCATTGTTTTACCTTTATATATATATATATATTTAATTTTATCGTTCAAGTCAATCCTTGAGGACAAGGATTGTTTCACGGGGAGAGTAATGTCAGGAAACCAAAGATTTGAATAATGGACTAATGGGTTATCAGGTTAATAGAATTATTGTTAGAATGTTAGACTTAATATTAATAACGATGTGTTGTTAACAAAAATTAAGATAAATTCATCTTATTCATATATATATATATATATATATATATATATATATATAAATATTTTTTTTTTTTTTTTTTCTCCCTTAAATGTTTCTTTTTCTATCTTCTTTTAAATTCTATCCTCTTTTATCTCTCAATTTCTGTCTCTTTCTCACTCCAATTCCTCTCCTCTCCCTTCAATTTCCTCCGATACAACTCTGGGTAATAACAAATTTTCCCCGCAAGGGCTAGGTCGTGAGCCAGATGACAGTGATGTCCGGCACATCATTACCATGCCTGAAACTGTCTTCAAGGTTGCATTGTGTAACATTCGGATGGGAACACTGGAAGAGGTGTGTGACATTCCCGCGAAGTCCATCGGTCTTTTTATAATCTTTCCCGGCGGCCTACTCCAATTAATTATTTATGGTCCGTGACTAAGCATGGCTCGTTATGGGTCATGCTTGGGCATGACCCACGGCTCGTTCTAGGCCGAGCCGGCTATTGTTCATTGTGGGGCGCGAGCATAATAGGCCACCTGGACCGGTCTGTGGGTCACTTCGTCCAGCTCGTCCGACTCCCAGGGAGTTCACTAGAAAATGTCTCGTCCGAGTATTTGCTTGATCAGGGCTAGAAGTCCAAGGTTAATTCCATGCTATAAAAGAAAACTTCAAATTTCTCACCTTTGATGTTAATTGTCGGATGAAGCAGCCCCACTACACCTGGCCTTCATTAATATGTAGGGTTTTTCCCTCAAAAGTCCTCATCTCGACAATAATTTATGGCCATTCTCAGTCACCATGCGAACTGTGTTTCATGTTCTATAACATTATAAGTTTAATTCCCTCCTCTCCCCCTCCCCCCAACAAAGGAACGTTTAAGATTCTAGAGATACCGACGCTCCTGTTTGATTATTACTTTGTCATCAACTTACGCAACATATTTCTCAATCAACAAATTGAACAAATTAGATTACAATTATAATTTAATTTAATTATTTCAAGTCGCCATCATGGCTTGAAATGGTAGTAACTACATCTGCATGGCAGGCCGAAGCCACTATAATCCTCCACGGGCCCCAGCTACAAGTGAAAATTGGGAACGTTAGGCGTGTTCAGCTTTTAGGCCACCGTCATGCAAATCCCGGTGGGGGTATCTACAGTAGAAGACTTCAGCACAAAAACACAAATTCATCAAAGCAGACAGATGGACTTGTCCACTTTTTTCTTGCTGAGGAGGGGAGGAGTGGGTTTCAACTCGATTTTTTTTTTTTTTTGTGGGGCCAACAACTCCTGTCTCTTTTAATTATATGTAGTAGCAAAAACAATTAGGCCTCTTTTATGCATTGTAGGGAAAATATAAAATTTTATTTTATGGGTTTTTGTCAAGACGAGTCAACTTTGAAAATTGAAAATAATCCTTTTCATCTTGTCGCGCTGTAATTAATTTTTTGCCCTCTATCTTATCTTATAGGTTAAGAAAGAAGAAATGAAACTCCATTTGGCATGTGGTCGCAATATTATTAGGAGAGAACATTATCCACTGGCCTTACAGTTACAGCTGTCTGTTGCTGGTCCAATTGAGACCCGAACCGGTGCAAGTTCCGCTAAAACCGGGAAAAAGCAGGTTGAGTATGAACTGTTGGCCCCTTTAGCAGTTCACCCAGTCCAAGTTCTGGCAGCTAGCGCTTTAGGAAGTGCCACGTGGCACTAGTAGAATGTTTGGCCACAAAACGATTAAGGTGAGATTCCAGTCATTGCCCTCTTATAAAATGTCCATTTATTACCACTCGCCGAGAATAACGACACACTACAATTTGGTAGACAAGTTTCAAAGAGTTAATTTTTTCACTACGCAATTCAAGCTGTATTATAATTTTAATAGAATTATTAAATTTGTAATCCTAGCTCATTTTTAAGCGAGGTAAAATTCTTTACACTAAAATTACTTGCACTTTATACTTTCCTGTGGCTAAATATATTATATTATGAGGTTTAAAAACGAAAAGAATTTGAACTTAGAAGTTCCATATAAGTTGCATTTTTTGTGGTGGCAACGATGCATAGCTTTTCCCAAATCTTACCTTATCAAGTTTGATATAATTTTCATGCATTTGTTATATTTGTCATTATTATATAAATTTTCAGGTCTATCAATATGTTAGTATATTTATAACAAATTATTATACTAAATTGTCGAATTAGTTAAGTTTCTTTCAAGGTGTATGAAAATTTTAATTATTGTGAAATTAATAATTCATTGTATACTATATTTTGATTATAATTTAAAATATTTAATGAGAATATGAATATTTTGTTTCATAATTAAATTAAAAATTTTAATTAAGATGGAAGAAGCAACATATGAAAAAAGGAGAGTTGTTAAAAATCTTTTTAAATTAGAGCAATAGCTATTATTTTTATAGTTAAATATTAAATTATTATTTTATCGATTTGAAACTTTAATAATTGATAAAAAAATATCTTATTTTTCATTTTGAACCATAAAAATTAGGTTTAGTGCATTATAAATGTAGTTTTTGATTTATATTTTATTATTTGTATTTTGAAAAATTCATGGACACATAATTTTAATTCATTTTGTAATTAAAAAATTATTTATAATCTAATTAAACTAGTTTCAAATAATTAGATTATAATTTGGATTTTTATAAACATAGACTTTCATTTTAGTTAATATTATTTTTTAATGTAATAGTTTTTATAAACAATATGAATAAATATCAATTTATAGTTCAATTGAATTGAAATTTGGTTAATTAATAAAAAAATTAAAATTTATTTTAAAAAATTAGATTGCCATTTTAAAATTTATTTATTTAATTATAATTAATAAAATGTAATTAGTCAATTTTAATTAATCTTTTTAACCTTTTATTTGATTTAAATTTAAATTTTTTAATTTATTTGATATAATTGAATTTATATACTTCTATTGCATTTGTTTATTATAGTAAAATTGATCTTTGAATTAAAATATTTTGTAATTTTTTATTTTTAAATTTTTTTAAAAATAAAATTAATATTTTTTTAAAATTATTTGATTTATTTTTTTATTATTTAATTGACTTTTCACGTAGAAGTCTCGTGAACAATTTATACTTTGTTATTATTTTTTCATTATAATTTTTTTTTGTCTGACCTTAGAGAAAATATATTAATTATATTTTTTTATTAACTCACACATATGTTTATTTATAAATTATTACTATATTTTATGCATCATTATATATATATATATAATAAAAATAGATCTTTTTGAATTTAATCTTTATTCTATAGCCTGCGTAGCTTAGATGGCCGGCTTCGTACTTACGACACTGGGCATGCGGTGATATTGAGGTTCGTTTATGTTCAATGGGCCTCGAATGCAATTACACGGAGGGTCGATTGAGCATCTTAAAGCACATGCGCGATGGTTCATCTCGGCCATACGACTAGCTTCGACCTTCTTAACTCGCAATAAATGAAGAACAAAAAGAGTCAAGGCTGTCCAGGAAAATACGATACAGCAATGGGCCCAAGTGCAGCCTAGATCTAGGCAGACGCGTGAGAGCTGCAGCAAGGGTCCCATTACAAGCGATTCAATTTTTAACCGTACAATGAACAACATCAGCCTCGAAAGAGCAAAACGGAATCAGTCGGCATTTTATATTTAGGCGGATTCGGTGATCCGCCTACAGCAACTAACCTTTGTTGGGCAGAGTAGCCGATCCAGACGAAGAAGCGAAACAAGAAGAGCACAGAGAAACAACGGATTGGACTAAGGATTCCAGCACCATTCTCTTCACTAATTTCCTTTTCTTGGGGAACACGCTCCCGGCTTTGGGTTTGAACCGTGGCTGCCCTTGGCTCTGCTGCTTCACTTCCATCTCCGTTCTGCCCTTTTCTCTGCTTTCTCTCTTTTGCTTAGTAAGGCTTGAGGCTTGAGGCTGGAGGCTGGAGGCTTGAGGCTGGAGGCTGTTTTAAAAGGGCTTATGATATGCCAGTGGGTTTTAAAACTTCTTCCGACGCTGAAAAGGAGCCTTCGTGGAGAAGCCTTCTAAGGATAACGAGAATAGGAAATAAACCATAAACTCACAAGTTTCGTTAAAATATATAGTATTGTTCAAGATCATTAAAGTTACTATTTTTAATTTATTATTAGTACAATATTTATTTATTTATATATATATATATATATATATATTTATTTATTTATTATTTTTTGTGCAATAATTTTTTTCAAAATATCATATAAATAAATAAATAAATATTTTTCAAATTTTATTATAAAAAATCATATAAATTATCAAAATAATATTGAAAAAAAATAGTAAATACTTAAAAAAGAAAAAAAATATAATTACATTATTTAAAATTTTTTTATCTTTTATTTTTATTTTTTAAAAAAATTAAAATTAATATAGTATTAATAATTTTAATAATATAATAATAATATAAAATTATATTTGTCATATTATATCTGTCACGTGATATTTATGTTACTATCATATAATAACATCTATAAAAAAATTAATATGAACTAAATTTAACTAATCAAACTAATTTATTAAATAAATTAAAAAATAAATTACTATAATAAAATTAATTTTCTTTCATCTAAAATATAATAATAGTAGAGTAGTGACGCAGGGAAAACGAGGTTAAGAACTTTTCCCGGATCTCTACCATTTAGCCTCAAGCTTCGTTTAAGCAGAAAGTTGTCATAAATTTCTTCGTTACATTGGTGATATATATATATATATATATATATAGTTAACTAAATATGGTGGTGATTATGGAAATATGCAGCGTGTAACTTGGCATAAATAAAACACCTAAGCGATCCTAAGTCGTATCTTAGCATGCAATAGTCCATTGGATTTGATAAGAACAGCATAAGAGAAGAGAATCACGTAATGCTGACATCTTGAGGTCGTCAAGAAGTTTACGTCCACACCGGCAGAGCAGGCATGAAAATGAGCCACAAATGCTATGTCTTTGCTTTTTCTGCAACAACAACCGCTTACAAGCGCTTGCCTCTCGTTCCCCATTGACTATATATCTACAAAATTAGAACTGTTCATGTGTGGTTGATTAAGAGCAAAACCTATGGGTTAATATATTAAACATGACCATCAACATATATATATATATATATATATATTACGAAAGCTTCTTTGATGGCTCCCATATCAAGATCAGTTCTTCAACTGCGTCAAGATTGCTCCAACGAAGTGATGGGACTCATCAAGGTCCCACGACCCCGTTTCTTCTGTACCCATGACCAACAAAAGAGGGTATTATGAATAGATAATTTAAGAGTTTTCACATTGACTTATATATGAAGAAAGTGAAAAAGAAGCATAGCTGAAAACCCATTTCTATCTTTCAAATTAGATGGAGAATAGAGTCCAATCAAGTCTGATGCACTGAGGCACACCTTGCCTTTGCTCAAGTATCCAATCGTATTTTCGAAAGAAACTCGAAATAGATGCAATTATCTATCGATTCCGGCCATCATTCTTGGTTGGGAATCATCGATAGCGTGCACAGGCCCCAGCTATGAGTGAAAATTGGGAAGGTTAGACGTGTTCAGCTTTTAAGTCAACGTCAAGAAGAGAATCACGTAATGCTGGCATCTTGAGGTCGTCAAGAAGTTTAAGCCCAAAATTTTTGTCCGAAACATAGATATCAAGCATTCGAGATAAGACAAGCACACGTGGGAAAGATCCAGACCTTGTCTCTCTCGGTAGCTCCAGTTAGGCATGTACTTTACGGTATCTTTGAATTTTAGTGCCGTTTGAAATTCTAATCAGGATATTTGACCGCGATAACGCATCTGAGGAAGTTCTGCCTATATCTAAGCAAAACACTCAGAATTTTAGTTATTAGTCCGTAGAAATGCTAATTAATTGGCATGCAGATTCTGATTAAAATTTGATGCCATCCAATGAATTTTTCTTCATTGTCACTGAAAAAAGTGCTATTGGTCACCGAACGGGGCCTTCAACCAGGGGGGGGGAGATTAGAGAAGATTAACTCCCCAACACTGTACCACAGGGTGGCGCCAAGCGGCACGAGTCGGATTGATTACGAAAGTATAATCATTCCACATCATATTCTATCAATTGAGTATCCACGCATGATCTCAGCAGAATATATATATATTGTAGGTTTATGCAATGACGATTATACCAGTACCCTTTGTAAAATCCGCGGCATACATGGCCAGAATCCAGGATTGAAACCCCATTTATTCTATTTCAACATTCATATATTTTAGCAACTTTCGATTTTTTTTTTTTTACTTTATCTATCAAACCTATTCCAATTTCTCATGTACGTGTAAAAAAAAAGGACGCTTGAACTGACGACTCTGAAAATTATCGGTTTTTTCTTTAAAATTCTGTTCGTGCACCGAGAAGGGTAACCAAGGACTATCCACAAAAGTGGGTATCTTGTTCAAATTATCATATAAAAAAAATTTTTTTTTTCTCAAATTCACTCTCATTGTACAATTTTTTATTAAAAAAAATTACAGCGGCCGAGTGGTATATTCGATATATTAAGAAATGCAAGCTGATTATTCCAATTAGTTATTTTGACGGCAGATGGGCAATTTAATTCCGCTGGTGAAATTTCAGAGGTTCTCAATTTCCTTTCCATTGGCTGTCCCCTCCCCCCCCCCCGGGGGGTTCTCGAAGGTTAGGGGTCTAAATTTTCAGCGGCCGATTTGTTTTTCAGAGTCTCCCACACCACAGACCCAAAACCGGTCGTCCTTCATCCTACCGCTCCAAAATCGTCGCCGCTGCCTCACGGCAGACAACCTGGTTCGCTTATTTGTCGGAAGGTTGTATTTTGTGCTGATGGGTTCCTTGGCGGGGAAGGGATGACTATGGGGGAGGAAACTGAACTCAAGAATCTGGCCAATGTGTTAATCGATCTGCTGGGTGGTTCAGGAACTCTCAAGTAGTGTGAGGGAGACGGGTCGGGTCTACTTAACCCCGGGTCTGTCCCCTGCACCGTGTGCTCTGCCATTGTTCGACTATTTTGATCGGCGGGGGTGGCGGCTCGCGCAATAACAAACCACCAGACAATAACGAAACGAGAAAAAAAATAAAAATCTAGAGAAATCACAATATACCCATATGATCATGCGCATACGAATCCGAAAGAAAACAACCAAATAATGGGTTCGCTTTATACGCCACCGAGTACGAGAATTATCATTACAAATGGCACTGTTGAAAAGCACAATCAACGGACAAGCTATTCAATTTTTAACTGAACAATGAACAACATCAGCCTCGAAAAAGCAAAACGGAATTATTCGGCATTTGATATTTTGGCGGATTTGGTGATCCGCCTACAGCAACTAACCTTCGATGGGCAGAGTAGCCGATCCAGACGAAGAAGCGAAACAAGAAGAGCACGGGGAAACAATGGATTGGACTAAGGATTCGAGCACCATTCGCTTCACTAATTTCCTTTCCTTGGGAAAAACACTCCCGGCTTTGGGTTTGAACCGTGGCTGCCCTTGGCTCTGCTGCTTCACTTCCATCTCCGTTCTGCCCTTCTCTCTGTTTTCTCTCTTTTGCTTAGTGAGGCTGGAGGCTGTTTTAAAAGGGCTTATGATATGCCAGTTGGTTTTAAAACTTCTTCCGACGCTGAAAAGGAGCCTTCGTGGAGAAGCCTTCTATGGATAACGAGAATGGGGAATAAACCATAAACTCACAAGTTTCGTTAAAATATATAGTATTGTTCAAGGTCATTAAAGTTACTATTTTGAATTTATTATTAGTACAATATTTGTTACACGTGTGTAGCAGTTAGATAGTTACCATTATTCAAATGCATGTCGTCACATTACTTGTTTGAAAAAAAGATATATATATATATATCTTATTTTTTTCTTTCTTGAGAGAAAGAGGTATTGTCTAAAATAAAATAATAATAATAATAAATTTATTATAATTAAATATTTTTATAATTATATTTATTTTTTAAAATATAATTAATATATTAATTTTATTAATTAAATATGACATAAAATAAAAAAAATATTAATTATCATCATATGATAATTATATATATATTATGTAATAAATAAATTTTTATATTATTATTGAACCATTAAAGTTACAAATATTATATTAATTTTACTTTTAAAAAATTAAAAAATTAAAATATTATAATTATATTATTTTCAAAAAATATTTATTATTTTTTAGTGCGATAATTTTTTAAGATTTGTTAATTATAATAAAAATAAGAGATTAGTAATTTATAAAACTAG
The DNA here is from genome assembly GCA_019804595.1 of Bruguiera parviflora. Lineage (NCBI taxonomy): Eukaryota > Viridiplantae > Streptophyta > Magnoliopsida > Malpighiales > Rhizophoraceae > Bruguiera > Bruguiera parviflora. The sequence goes on from CM034050.1 coordinate 2,969,601, forward strand.
TTAAAATTTTCTAAGTACTAATATAGATAAATAAATAAGTATTTTTCAAATTTTATTATAAAATATCATATAATTTATCAAAATAATATTTTAAAAAATAGTAAATATTTAAGAAAGAAAAAATATAATTACATCATTTAAATTTTTTTTATCTTTTATTTTTTAATTTTCTTGAAAAAATTAAAAATAATATTACACAAATAATTTTAATAATATAAAAATAGTATAAAATTATATTTGTCATATTATATCTGTCACATAATATTTACGTTACTATCATATAATAACATCTAACGAAAAAAATTTAATATTAACTAAATTTAACTAATCAAACTAATTTATTAAATAAATTTTAAAAAATAAAATTAATATAATAAAATTAATTTTCTTTCACCTAAAGTATAATACTAGTAGAGCTGTGACGTTGGGACAACGAGGGTAAGAACTTTTCCCGGATCTTTACCATTTAGCCTCAAGTTTCGTTTAAGCAGAAAGTTGTGATAAATTTCTTCGTTGCATTGGCGATAATTTTATTTATGCCAAAGTTACACGCTGCAAATTTCCATAATCGCCACCATATTTAGTTAAATAACTATATATATAACTAAATATGGTGGCGATTATGGAAATTTGCAGCGTGTAACTTGGCATAAATAAAACACCTAAGCGATGGAACAACCACTACTACGCTCCTAAGTCGTATCTTAGCATGCAATAGTCCATTGGATTTGATAAGAACAGCATAAGAGAAGAGAATCACGTAATGCTGACATCTTGAGGTCGTAAAGAAGTTTACGTCCACACCGGCAGAGCAGCCTTGAAAATGAGCCACAAATGAGATGTCTTTGCTTTTTCCGCAACAACGGCCGCTTCCAAGAACTTACCTCTTGTTCCCCGTCGACTATATATCTACAAAATTTGAACTGTTCAAGTGTGGTTGATTAAGAGCAAAACCCATGAGTTAATACATTAAGCATGACCATCCATATATATATTACGAAAGCTTCTTTGATGGCTCCCATATCAAGATCAGTTCTTCAACTGCGTCAAGATCGCTCCAACGAAGTGATGGGACTCATCAAGGTCCCATGACCAACAAAAGAGGGTATTATGAATAGATAATTTAAGAGTTTTCACATTGACTTATATATGAAGAAATTGAAAAAGAAGCATAACTGAAAACGCATTTCTATCTTTCAAACTAGATGGAGAATGGAGTCCAATCAAATCTGATGCACTGAGGCACACCTTGCCTTTGCTCAAGTATCCAATCGTATTTTCGAAAGAAACTCGAAATATATCGATTCCGACCGTCATTCTTGGTTGGGAATCATCGATAGCGTCCACAGGCCCCAGCTATGAGTGAAAATTGGGAAGGTTAGACGTGTTCAGCTTTTAAGTCAACGTCAAGCAAATCTTGGTGGGGGTATTTACGGTAGAAGACCTCAGCACATAAAAACAAAATTCATCAAAGCCGACAGACGGACTTGTCCACTTTTTTCTTGCTAAGGAGGGGAGGAGTGGGTTTCAAGTCGATTTATTTTTCTTTGTGGGCTCAACAACTCCCGTCTCTTTTAATTTTATGTGGTAGCAAAGTAGAAATGAAACTCCATTTGGTATGTGGTTGCAATATTATTGGGAGAGAAAGTTATACGCTGGTCTTACAGTTACAGACAGCTGTATATTGCTGGTCCAATTGAGACCCGAACCGGTGCGAGTTCCGCTAAAACCGGGAAAAAGCAGGTTGAATATGAACTGTTGGCCCCTTTATCAGTTCATCCAGTTCAAGTTCTGGCCGCTAGCGCTTTTCGAAGTGACGATATTGATGTGAGTGACGATATCGACCGTGACCTTGATACGGAGCCGGAGCTTCTAACTAGGATGAATGCGCTAACTAGGGATATGATGCCGAAACTAGACCGATTTTATATCACCCTTCAAATCGAATTAGCCAAAGCAATGTCTCCTTGCATAATATGGATTCCAAACATACGTCACTAGTAGAATGTTGGCCACAAAACGATTAAGGTGAGATTCCAGTCCTTGCCCTCTTATAAAATGTCCATTTATTACCGCTTGCCGAGAAAACGACACACTACAATTTGGTAGACAATTTTCCTAAGTGTTAATTTTTTCGCTACGCAATTCAAGCTGTAATATAATTTTAATAGAATTACTACATTTGTAATCCTAGTTCATTTTTAAGCGTGGTAAATTTCCTTACCCCAAAATTATTTGCACTTTTTAATTTCCTGTGGCTAGATATATTGTATTTTGACGTTTAAAAATGAAAAGAATTTGAACTTAGAAGTTACTTATAAGTTGCATTTTTTGTGGTGGCCGCGATGCATAACTTTTCCCAAGTCTTACCTTATCAAGTTTGATATAATTTTCATACGTTTGTTATATTTTTCACTATCATCTAATTTCCCTGGTCTATCAATATGTTCGTATATTTATAACAAACTATTATACTAAATTGCCGAGCTAGTTAGGTCTCTTTTAATGTAGATGAAAATTTTAATTATTGTAAAATCAATAAATTATTATATGGTATATTTTGATTGCAACTCAAAATATAATAAGAATATAAATATTTTATTTTATAATTAAATTAAAATTTTTAACTAAGAGTGAGGAAGTAATATATGAAAAAAAAAAGAGTTGTTCAAAATCTTTTTAAATTAGAACAATAACTATTATTTTTATAATTCAATACTAAATTATTATTTGATCAATTTGAAACTTTGATAATTAATAAAAAAATATCTTATTTTTCATTTTTGAACCATAAAAATTAGGTTTAGTATGTTATAAGTGTAGTTTTTAATTTATATTTTGAAAAATTTTTTGACACCTAATTTTAATCAATTTTATAATTAAAAAATTATTTATAATCTAATCAAACTAATTTTAAATGATCAGATCATGATTTAAATTTTTAAAAAGGTAGATTTTCATTTTAGGTAATATTATGTTTTATTATAATAATTTTTATAAACAATATGAATGAACATTAATTTATAATTTAATTAAACTAAAATTTAACTAATAAAAAATATTTCAAAATTTATTTTAAATAATTAGATTGTCATTTTAAAATTTATTTATTAATATATAATCAACAGAATGTGATTAATTTATTTTAGTTAATTTTTTAATCTTTTATTTTATTTGAATTAATTTTTTAAATTTTTTAATATAATTAAAATTATACACTTTTATTATATTTGTTGTTTATAGTAAAATTTTTAAGTAAAATTAATATTTTATTACTTGATTTATTTTTTTATTATTCAATTGACTTCTTATAAAAAAAAGTTTTATAAACAATTTATACTTAATTATTATTTCCTCATTATTAACCTTTTTTGTCTGAACTTAGGGAAATTGTATTAATTTTATTTTTTGTATTAGTCTAGGCATATTTATAAAGTACTTATACGTTATATATTACTATATTTTATGTATCACTATATATATATATATATATATAATAAAATAGATCTTTTTGAATTTAATCTTTATGCTATAGCTCGTGTAGTTTAAGATGGTCGGCTTCTTATTTACAAGACGGGGCATATGCGGTGATATTGAGGTTCGTTTATGTTGAATGGGCCCTGAATGCAATTACACGGAGGGTCGATTGAGCATCTTAAAGCACATGCCCGATGGTTCATCTCGGCCATACGACTAGCTTCGACCTTGTTAACTCGCAAGAAATGAAGAACAACAAGAGTCGAGACTGTCCAGGAAAATACGATAAAGCGATTGGACCCTAGTGCTGCCTAGACCTTAGGCAGACGCGTGAGAGCTGGAGCAAGGGTCCCATTACGAGAATTTTACGGTACCATTTGAAACACGCGGATAATATATATATACAAACACAACAATTATCATACAATGTGTAATAAATAATAATTATACATGATTATGTATTTTATATTATAAAATAATTATCATATATTCTATATTACTTATTATGCATCTTATATTTTTCGACAAAAAGAAAAAAAAAAAAGAAATACTTTTTGAAAGCGGAATCTGCTGCCCCTTCAGCTGCCTGTGTGTTTCTCTTTTTTTTTGGATGAAAAGAAGGATAAAGAATTTAAGCGAGTGGGTGCAACCAAGAATTTTCCTTTGCAAACAACAAAAGCATGGACTACTTACTTTCTACGGCACTTCTCAATTGGATTTTCTCTCGCCCTTTCCATCATCCCAAATAGATAACAGTGACGTCCGGTCGACAGAGACCCCCGCATCCTAGACTTTTTAAAGGGCCACATCACACGTGAATAATGAAGTGTGTAAGATTTTATAGTCTTAACAGTTGCTCGTAATATTTATTTCAATGTTTTGGGATTTGATTTGGGTGGGGATGAGAGGAAAGTCAATTGCAGTTTGGAAATGGGCCAGAGAGGAATTGGGCATGAGTTTTCTTTTGTATTATTATTATTATTTTTTTTTTATAAATTTCTTTTACGGACTGGACTGGTACAGTTTTGACGAGTCGGACGTGGACGCAATAGTTTAACCGACAAGAATACAGCCCGAGAGGCCCGAAGCCAGGAAGGTAAAACAACGATACCAAGCGTCCTCTCCGGGAAGAGCCTGCAAACCCCAAGAAGAAAAGAAAAAACAAAAACAGAGAGGAAAAACAGCACGAGCGAGCGAGAGAAAGAGAGATGAGAGTTACATGGAAAAAGAAGGAGAACAAGAAGCGGCCTTTGGGAGCCATATCGAACTACCCAAATCTCCCTTTTGATCGACAAGACCAAGAAACTGCAGAGGACAGCCACAAGAATGCTAGTAGCGACGACAAGCCAATGGTCGTTCCCTCTAGTGAAACCCCTGATTCAGAATCCAATAGAAAACTCGCGGAGTCCTTTCAATGCCAGGGAAACATGCTAGCAGAGGTATTCATTATTCCCTCTGATCCCCTTTTAATGTTCCAACCCTTTGGCTAATCTTGAATTGGTTTCCGTTTTATGAATGTATGTGGGTGTAAAGGTTTCAACTTTGTGACTTTCTTGATGTATTGGATGAGTGGACACACGTGGGTGGGTCTTGGAAAGTCTGAGGTACCAGTTTAGTTACTAATTTACTGAGGGATTGGAGATACCCTTTGTTTTGCTTCTTACGTGGAATAGATGTTATCGGTGGCTTAAATTTTTGCTGTTGTCTGTTAATTGGGTATATCATCCTTTTTTCTGGGTATCTGTTTTAAGGTAATAGTGGATTGGTTTGCGTCGTTTGCATCCATAAATTTTTGTGACTTGGGTAATGTCATTGACTGAATAGGAATGAGCCTAGCAATGGTTTTAAATTAATTTTCTGCTAAATCTTTTCTTTCAAGGAAAATTGAAAAGTTTGATCTGGGATTTTGAATCATGAAATTTAACTCACAAGGCGTTTCTTTTTTCCTGCTGTTGTAATATGTTTTCATGATCTTTCTTCTAATTTATGTTTCCGGTTAGTGACATTTTTGCCCGGAACTGATCTTTTGCAATGCGCAATTTTTCTCTTCTGTTGTATGTTTATTTTCTTTGACATTTTGCTCAAAATTTAGTGGTCAAAGTTCACCCCATTTTGGTTGCTTGTAAATTGTAGTGCGCTCTTGCGTGTATAGACATTGAAAGTGTATATAATCATATAAGTGTGCATGCCGTATGGTCTTTTACCTACTGCTATATACAGTGAATTGCTCGGGCAGATGGTGTTAGAAGCTTAAAATGGTCGACAAGTATGATTTGGTGCTGTAGTTGGCATTATCACATGTTAGTGGCAATTTTGTTATCTTTTATTTTTAGTTTTTAATTTATCTTTCTTTCCTAAGGATGGAAAATATCGAGAAGCACTTGGGAAGTGGGAGGCTGCCCTTAACTTGATGCCCGAAAGTGCAGTCGTGCATGAACATAAGGCACAAGTTTTACTTGAATTAGGAGATGCATGGAGTGCATTGAAGGCAGCAACTCGTTTGTCCCATTTCTTCTCAGCTCTATTTTTGTTTTCTTGATGTTTTATTTCTTGCACCCCAGCTATGTTTCATGCTTTCCTGTCCATGTGCAGTCATTTTGAAAGATACAATGTTGAGATCCTCAATGTACTTACTTTTGGGTTTCACTTGATAGGAGCTACTGCACTGGGACCTTCATGGGCTGAGGTAAGGCAATGCTAAGATCTTTATTCATGTCCATTTTCTACATACATTATCTGCATTTCTGATGGTTGATGATATATCATTTGGTTTCATGTAGAAATTTTATTAAAATAAATTTGTTAATCAAATATTTTGGGACTCATTTAAATCAAACTTGTTTGTTGTTTTCAATTACGTACTATCCTTGTATAAGGTCATTCAAAAGAATTTGGATCCATTTGTTAGTTGAATGATTCATCTGATGCCTAAGGCTGGATACCCATCTAGGATATCCAGATTCCAGGGAATGTTCAGTCAAGAAGAAGTTTGCTCCTTCTTGATTGTCTCTAAGTACAGATATCTGGAACCTGCTTTGTTCTTCTTGACTGTCCCTAAGTACTGATATCTGGAACCCCCCTCAAATAAGCCTAAATTCTAGGTTAAATGTCACTGACTGCATGGATTGTTTCCCTACATGCTGCATGTAGCCAAGAGATCAACTTTGTGAATTTTTAAGGATACCTACTCATCTTTCATTTCACTTATTGTTATTTTCTGTTGGTTAATTACTCTCGATATCTGTTTGTCTCCAAGGCAGTTATGACCTTCGTACTTGTTCTCCTGATCCATAAGTAGTTTTGTTGTGGTCCTTGTAAAAGAAAAAACTCGGTTCCTTTTTGTTGTCTGAGGTGGTTTAAATGGGAGTCCCATCTAACTTCACATATTTGACATATTCAAATTCTAATTTAAGGGATATATTTCTTTCTGTTAATGCCTGTTATTATTATTATTATTTTTTCTCATGGCAATTTTTGATATATCAGGCATGGGTCACCCTCGGTAGGGCTCAATTGAACTTTGGGGAGCCTGATAGTGCTATTGAAAGTTTCGACAAAGCATTAGCCATCAAGGTACTTTCTTACCCGAGAACTTGGGATCATACTGTCTGGCTCTGGTCCTCGAACATGCGATTGCTAGTTTCTTAAGACTTTGTGTGATTTATTTCCCTTGACGAGAACCAAGTCTACCAAAAGACTGGCATCATGGGGCGGTATAAACTCTGCCAACTCGTTGGAATTTTGCTGAGCTAGCTTGAAAAAGCAACACTACTTTCTTCTGAAATACCAGATTGACGAAGATTTATCTTGGATGTCAGGCTTTTACAGAGCATGCAATCCTTGCGTTGAGCATTAAATCCTTTTGTTTCTATGTCCACAACACAGTCTTCTATGTTTATGACAACCATCTGCATCTGCAGCCTGATTCTAAGGAGGCTCAAGACGACAGGCATACTGCATTACATCTTGTAAAGAGGAGAAAACAACTCCATTCCTCTGGCGTGGATACAAACAGAAGTCGTTATGTTGTTGGTGAAAACAAGGAGAGTTCTTGAAGGTGTCTTAAAGGTCTGAATCATATTTTTAGGTACCATTATCCTTTGCTCCCACGCATTCGGATTAACGGTGTCTTAAAATTCAGACCGACATTATGCTTAGACTGATGAATATGATATATATCTATTCTATTTCAAAAAATAAAAGAAAATAAGATTTTAAATTTAAATTAATTCAAATGATCCCGACACTTGAATCAATAATCAGAAGTCATTTTTTTTATATATTTTTATAATTTAATTTTTATTTTAAGAATTATATCAAATTACCAAATATTAAATGTAATTATATTATATTATCTTATTTATAAAAAATAAAATTTATACAAATAATACTATAAATTACCAAATATCATTGATCGCCCTCACTTCGAGGGCGGATGACCCACTCGTTCAGTGGGTGGCTACGCCCAATGCACGTGCGAGTCTTCTAATTTGGTATAAATATGCATCGCAGCACAGGCACCGTTTGTCCTTGTTATAAATCAATTGGAATCAACGAGTCTCAACCAAATACCGAAATTGATAGGTGGATGTAATATTAAATTTTAAATTTATTAATATTAAAATTAAATATAAAAAAAAAAGTTATTAAAATAAAGCAAAAAAATTTAAATTTAATAACTTTTAAATGTATTAACGGATTTTTTTAAATTTAAATTCATAAATACAATGGTTATCCATGCGACGTGGTTTTATATATATATATAATTCGAACCAAGGTAATACTGTGGCCCCAACTCCGAGGAGGTACGTTTACTCATTCAATGACTGTCTAAGCCTCAAGTGCCTGTGTCAGAGCGAGTTCTAAATTCAAAACAGAGACCTACGGCCATTTCATCAAAAGTCTCAGCTATGTCTGAAATCCAAAATCAACGTGAAGAGGAAGAAACGGGCAAGCAAGCCCTTCTTCTGGCAAACGCTGGGGTTCTTCCCATGGTGCTGAAGTCGGCTCTTGAGCTCAATATTATCGACATCCTCTCCACTGCCACCAGCCGCGGCGCGTGGCTCTCCCCCTCCGAGATTGCGGCGCGAATTCCCACAAAGAACCCAGATGCAGCGTCCCACATAGACCGGATGCTGCGTTTTCTGGCAAGCTTCGATGTGATCAAGTGCTCTGCTTCCACCAGTGAGAACGGGGAGCTTGAGAGAGCGTATGGCGCTGCACCCATATGCAAGTTCCTTACTGGGAATCACGAAGATGGACGAGGGTCTATTGCTCCTCTGCTTCTGTTGCACCATGATGAGGTCTTCAATAAGAGCTGGTATTTCTCTACAGATTTATGTTTGTTGCTCGTATCAAAATTCTGCAATTTATTTATTTATTTTCATGTCTAATTGTTACGTCGGCTTGGCGGGTAAAAATGGAGTTTCAACTGCGATATGTGATTGGCTTTTTCATCGTTGAAATGGCAATTGTTCCCAGGAACCACTTTAACGATGTCATACTTGAAGGGGGCATTCCATTTAACAGAGCATATGGAATGACAGCATTTGAATACCCAGCAACTGACCAAAGATTCAATCGGGTGTTCAATCAAGCCATGTTCAACCACTCCACCTTGATCATCAAGAAGATCCTCGAGGATTACAAAGGATTCGATGGCCTTAGCGTGTTAGTTGATGTGGGGGGTGGCGTCGGTGTTACTCTGAAAATGATTGTTTCCAGGCATCCTCACATCAAGGGCATTAATTATGATTTGGCTCATGTACTTGCCGGTGCACCTTCATATCCAGGTAACATTGTGTTCCTTATGTTTTAGACAAGTGATGTCAATCTCTCTGACCTTTATGGCATATGGATCCAAGCTAGATTTAACCGCTACTGCACCTTCCTAACTTCCACGTTACCCAAAGGCTCATACATTTCCTTCGTAATTTTATTTTAATCTAAAATTATGCAAATGCCACTTTTGTTTGAATCAGTTTAATAGTGCACGTGTGAGCGCAAGAGGAATAAAATAACATCTTTACAACTTATTATAGGCTTGTTGATACTGTAGGTGTAGAGCATGTTGGAGGAGATATGTTTGTTAGTGTGCCAAAAGGGGATGCTATATTCATGAAGGTAAGCCTCTTTGGTGGCAGGCTTTTCCTATCTAATTAATTACATTCCTTGTCATAATGCCAGACCCATTGTCGAGATCTGATTAATGGTAATTGCAAAAGTGGTATATTGGTATTACTTATATCTTGATCTGCATTTTAATTGTTGTTGGTTTGTGTAGTGGATACTCCATGATTGGAGTGATGAGCATTGCTTGAAACTCCTCAACAACTGTTGGGAAGCACTTCCCAGCAATGGTAAGGTGATCATCGTGGAATCAATTCTTCCTCAGGCACCAGAAAAGGATGTTTCTTCTAGGATCGTTTTTGGGCAAGATTTATTTATGCTAGCTCAAAATCCTGGAGGGAAAGAGAGGAGCCAAAAGGAATTTGATGTCTTGGCAAAGAAATCAGGTTTTTGTGGTTGTGAAGTCATGTGCTCTGCCTACAACAGCTGGGTTATGGAGTTCCGCAAAAGAGGCTAACCCTTTATAAGTTCAGGCTAGCTGGTTTTAGTTGGTATTCCACATGATGGATATGTTTGTGTTTCTTTTAATGATACTGAAAAACGAAAAAAGGTTTGCTTGAGATTTGTTATAAACTCGGCAAACTTCTATATCCATGACACCGGCTTCTATGTTTACAACCATCTGCGGCCTGATTCTAAGGGGGCTCAAGATGACAGGCATGCTGCATTACATCTTGTAAAGAAGAGAAAGCAACTTCATTCCTCTGTCATGGATACAAATAGTAGTCGTTATGTTGTTGGTGAAGTCAAGGAGAGGTCTCGAAGGTGTCTTAGAATCATTTTTAGGTTCCATTGCCCTCTGCTCGCGCGCCTGCGGATTAACACCCAGAAAATTCAGACCGATATAATAGTCAGACCGATCAATATGACATATGCCTGCTCTATTTTACAAAAAATAAAATAAAAATTGTAATTTAAATTAACTCAAATGATGCCGCCGACAATTGAATCCACGATCAGAAGTCTCTTTTCTTCTTCTTCTTCTGTTTTTTTCTTTTTTATATAATGCTTTATATTCTTTTTTGTTTTAAAAATTTACATCCAAGTACCAAATGACAAAAGTAATTTTATTATTTTATCTGTAAAAAACATTCACGTCTCTTAAAATTGAAGTAAAATTATATGTTTTATACATATAAAAAATAAAATTTATACAAATAAATACTACAAAATTACCGAATATTATCGATGGCCGAGTGAGCCCCACGCGCGTGAGTTTTATAATTTGGTATAAATACATCAGGCACTGTTTGCCCTCGCTATAAATTAGTACAGAATCCGAAATTGAACTTCAAATTTCAACCAGATACGAGAATTTATGTTTAAAATTTTAATTTATTAATATTAGACATTTACTTAAATTTGAGAGACTTAACGGATCACGTCCGATTTTGATTTATAAGCGGGACGATCACAATTCGTTTTTCTGCTGAAAAAAAATAAAAATTCAGCCAAAGATAATTGGTTGGCCCCACCTTCGAGGAGGTACGATCCACTCATTCCAGGAGTGCCTAAGCCTCGTGCGGGTGTGTCAGAACCAGTTTTATTATTTAGTATATTCAAAGCACAGGCCTACCACCAGTTCAAAAGTCTCGGCAATGTCTGAGGTTCAAGATCAACATGAGGAGGAAGAAACGGGCATGCAAGCCGTTCTTCTGGCAAACGCCGGGGGTTCTCGCCATGGTGCTGAAGTGGGCTCGTGAACTCAATATCATCGACATCCTCTCCACTGCCACCAGCGGCGGCGGCGCGTGGCTCTCCCACTCCGAGACGAATTCCCACAAAGAACCCGGATGCAGCGTCCCTCATAGGCCGGATGCTGCGTTTTCCGGCGAGCTCCGATGCGATCAAGTGCTCTGTATCCACCAGTGAGAAGGGCGAGGTTGAGAGAGCGTATGGCGCTGCACCCACATGCAATGGAGGAGGATGCATTGATCCTCTGTTTCTGTTGCACCGTGATGAGGTCTCCAATAAGAGCTGGTATTTCTCGACAGATTTCTGGTATTTCTCTACAGATTTATGTTTGTTGCTCGTATCAAAATTATTATTTTTTTATATATTTTATAATTTAATTTTCATTTTCAAAATCTATGTCAAACTATCAAATAATAAATTTAATTTTATTTATAAAAAAATTTACATCTCTTAAAATTGAAGTAAAATTATATGTTTTATATTAAAAAAAAAACAAAATTTATAGAAATGAATACTATAAAATTATCAAATATTATTATCTTCCCAACTTCGAGGAGGCACGGCCCAATCATTCAAGCTGCGTACGAGTCTTATAATTTAGTATAAATGCATCGCAGCACAGGCACCGTTTGTCCTCGCTGCTATCAATTAGTACAGAATATGAAATTGGAATCTTTAAATTTCAATCAAATACCAATGTTTATGTCGCATTGATTTTAAATTTATTAATATAAAAATTAATTATAAAAAATTATTTAATTTTAACAATAATTAAGATTTATATTTTTGTATTAAAAAGAAAATTGAACCAAATATAATTGATTGCCCCCAAGTTGGAGGAGGTATGGCTCACTCATTCAAGGAGTGTATGAGCCTCACGTGCGTGTGTCACAGCGAGTTTTATAATTTAGTATATTCAAAACACAGGCATGCCACCATTTCGAGGTCTCAGCTATGTCTGAAATACAAAATCAAGGTGCAGAGCAAGCAAGCCATTCTTCTGGAAAACGCCGGGGTTCTTCACATTGTGCCGAAGTCGGCTCCTGAGCTCAATAGCACCGACATCCTCCCCACAGCCAAAGCGGCGGCGCGTGGCTCTCCCCCCGAGATTGCGGCGCGAATTCCCCCGAAGAACCCAGATGCAGCGATGTGATCAAGTGCCCTGTATTCACCAGTGAGAATGGGGAGGCTGAGAGAGCGTATGGCGCTGCACCCATATGCAAGTTCCTTACTGGGAATCAAGAAGATGGAGGATGATGTATTGCTCCTCTGTTTCTGTTGCACCTGATGAGGTCTTCAATAAAAGCGGGTATTTCTCCACAGATTTATGTTTTTTGCTCGTATCAAAACTCTGTAATTTATTTATTTATTTTTTCGAATCCAATTGTTAAGTCAGCTTGTTGTGTCAAAATGGAATTTTGACTGACATTCGAAAAGTCGATACGTGATTGGCTTTTTTATTGTTGAACTGTTGAGTAATGAGGATTTTGAATGATATAATGGCAATTGTTCCCAGGAACCACCTTAACGATGTCATACTTGAAGGGGGCATTCCATTTAACAGAGCTCATGGAATGACAGCCTTTGAATACCCGGGAACCGACCAAAGATTCAATCGGGTATTCAATCAAGCCATGTCCAACCACACCACCTTGATCATCAAGAAGATCCTCGAGGATTACAAAGGATTTGATGGCCTTAACGTGTTAGTTGATGTGGGGGGGTGGCGTCGGTGTTACTCTGAAAATGATTGTTTCCTGGCATCCTCACATCAAGGGCATTAATTATGATTTGGCTCGTTTACTTGCCGGTGCACCTTCATATCCAGGTAAACATTGTGTTTTTAGACAAGTTTTGCGGCATATGCATCAATGCTGGCTCTAGATTTGACCACTACTACACCTTCCCAACTGCCACATTACCCAAATGCTCATACATTTCTTTGGTAATTTTTTTTTTTTTTAAATCTAAAACTATGCAAATGCCACTTTTGTTTGAATCAGTTTTATAGCGCCCATGTGAACGCAAGACATACAAGATAACATCTTTTTAACCTAGTATATGCTTGTTGCGTAGAGAAATCTGATTCCCTTAAGAAAGAAGAGGAGGATGAAGTAAGATCCGATTCCTCTTGGGAAGATATAGTTCTTCCATCCAAAAAAGAACAACAAACATGATTTTGGAATCTTAACACCATCTAAATAGTTTTACCGTTCCAATCTCATAAGACAACATGAAGCACTTAACCAAGATCAAATAGACAAAGACAGATTCTTTTCTGTTGATGCACCTGGAGTAAATGGTTGTAAGTATGTCATTTGCCAATATTTGGATCTGAAAATAGTTTATCAGTTTTTCCCCTGTGGATTGATTGGTAGTATGTACCCAGCACCAAATCTTATGGAATTATAATTATTCCCCAAGGAAATGAAGGACGCCCTATTCCCTCTTTCAGAAAGAAAGTTGGAGCAACTCGGAGGAACCTTTATCTCAAATTCCATTGCTCAATTATAGACTGGGAAGAAGACGAAGACATGACTCCCTACCATGTCATAGAAGTAGAGATTGCCTCAGAAAAGAAGGAGTTTCAAGGACCGAAAATCCTCAACAAAAGAAAAGAGCAACCGGAAAGTTCTTTCATCCAAAAAAGAACAACAGTATGATTTTGGAATCGTAACACCATCTAAATGTTTTTATCGGTCCAATCTCATAAGAAAACATCAAGCACTTGACCAGGATCAAATAGACAAAGACAGATTCCTTTCTGTTGATGCACCTGGACTAAATGGTTCCAAGTATGTCATTTGCCAATATGCTTGGATTCAAAAATAGTTTCAGTTATTCCTCTGTGGATTAATTGATGCTATTTACCCAGCACCAAATCTTATGGAATTACAATTATTCCCTAAGAAAACGAAGGACCCTATTTTCTCCTTAAAAAAGAAAGTTGGAGCAACACTGAAGAACCTTTATCTCGAATTCCATAGCTCAACTCTGGACTGGGAAGAAGACAAGGACATGACTCCTTACCATCTTATGAAAGTAATGCCTCAGAAAAGAAGGATTTTCAAGAACCAAAAATCCTCAACAAAAGAAAAGAGCAACCAGATAGGCTTCGCAAAGAAAGAGCTTGCATGCTTAGTAAAATTCTTTTTGAAATCATATAACTCAAAAAGAATTCAGAAATAAAGCTGAATTAAGCTCGACCGTACCGAAGATACTGCAACTCAGACAGTAAAAGAAAAGTCCAGATTTTTGTCGGGACAGCTGGACGTCCCAAAAGAAACAGCCAAGCATTATTGCAAGCTCGTCCGGACGCAGACTACGGACCACCTTTGCACATGGTGTCAAGACAAGCAACAGAAAACTTCCGCTTCTGCTCCACCATAAAAGGAGGAGAAGAAGACAATAAAGAAAAGTGAGTCAGTACCCTCACTCATTGATCTGTAATAATTAGTCTGATGTAAGCCCTTACGTCAGAAAGGGATAAAAATGTAATCTGATCGAGCCTCTTCCTCCTATAAATAGGGAAGACTCCTCAAAAGCAGGACACACCGGGTTCGAAACTCAATCTCTGATTTTGAACACCCTTTAAGGCATTTAGGCCGAAACTATAATGTACTAGGTACGAGGAGCATAACAAGGAAGCGTGTTGGACCCAATCGAGGTATGCCGTGAAATATCAGTTATGAGATGATAGCTTGCAATGAACTGTCGTAAAGGTTGCATAATATGAATATCTGTTGCAGGGCTATACTAGTCTATAGGGAGACATGTAAGCAAGTTTTGAAAATGGATTTCAAGAATGCAGAAAAGTATTGTTTTCTATAGAGAGTCTTGGATACCGAGTCTCAACCTCAAATAAGAGCCTTCGTTGAAGAACTCAAAAGTCAGGAATCAGATATTAGGGAAAGTTTCATCAACCCTTGTCCTGATGAAAATTAAGGTCTTAAAAATTAAATGGGCTATTAAATTAAAAAATTTAAGATTTTAAAAATTGATCTGTTTAATCAATTTAATAAAAATTAAATTCATAAAATTAATATTAAATATTAAATATATAAAAAATTTAATGTTTATATATAATATAAAAATATTAATAAATAATATATAATTATATATAAAATATATATTGTATTATTATATTTAAATAATTTAAGCCTATTTGTTTATAATCTATATAATTTAATTAAAAATTAATTAATGTAATATATTAATAAATATAAGTAATTTAGGTTAACTAAATTTAATATATATTATACTCTAATTTATATCTTTTTTATTTTAAAAAAAATTTAAAAATATAATATTTTAAAATAAATAAGATAATATATATTACAAAATAAGTATTAAGAAAATATAAATAAGTATCACTATAATATAATATAGAATTTTATTTATTTATATTAAAATATAAATAAATATACCATATAAATATTTTTAAAATTTTTGTATAATTCATGATTTAAAAAAAAAAGTTATAAAATAATGTAATTTTTATTTTGAAGAAAATCAAAATGAAGAAAAAGTTATACGAACACTTTTGGCCCAACGATAAAGACTATATTATTTGTTGGGTTCGCGGCTTGTTGTTTTCTTAATATTTCACCAAATTTTTTAGTTTATCGATTTAGTCACTCATTTTTAAAGTTAATAGTTTTTTAAAATAAATTGAATTAAATTAAGACTCAGTCATTAATTTTATTAGTCTGACCAATCAATCTGATCTAACTTTAAAAATATTGGAAGAAACTCTTAGATCCTCTTACTCCAAAAAAAAAAAAAAAAAAGAACTAAAATTTAATTTTCAATTTTATTAGTCTAACTAGGCAATCCAATTTAATTTTAAAAACATTAGAATAAACTCTTAGATCCTCTTATTCCAAAAAATTACCGCTGCCTTCGAGGAAACTTTAAATATTCTCATGCATGACCCTAATAAAACACATCTTCCTTGGATGAGTGTTCCACTAAATAATTTCTCAGGACTTTATCACATATTCTTGAATAATAAGATTTCTAGTAAATCTTATTAATGCAGCAAGATTATCTGGATAATCTGCCGTCCTTTGGTCAAGTTCTCGCCAAACTCTTTTAGAGATAATGGCTGGTGACTTATCCACAAACTCTTTTTTGGAATGTTCTTGCAATTCATGACCAAATATTCTGAAATAAAATCTTTGAAATTCACAAACATAATTATCAAAGTAGCACATGCCACAGATAACAATATTATCTAAATGCCATAATTCTTCTTTCTGCCATGATTCTTGACGTTCACGTTGATGTGCAACTTGGTCGAGACAACAGAATATATGATAAAGAGCTCTAGTGACGCGTTGAGAATGCTCTCTCCATCCTACATAATCTCCTTGTTCTAAGGCTATAGTGTCAAAACAAGTGGACGAACTATTTCTCCACCATGCCTGAACTATTCCAGAAACTTTGTTTGAAACAAAGGCCTCTAAGTTCGTTCTTGTGTGAAGGTCCTGATTGATTGACAGTAATGAATACTAACACAGGTCTACCACCATTTCAAAAGTCTCAGCGATGTCTGAAATGCAAAATCAACATGAAGAGGAAGAAACGAGCAGACAAGCCGTTCTTCTGACAAGCGCTTCGGCTCTTCCCATGGTGCTGAAGTCGGCTATTGAGCTCAATATCATCGACATCCTCTCCACTGCCACCAGCAGAGGCGCGTGGCTCTCCCCCTCCGAGATTGTGGCGCAAATTCCCACAAAGAACCCAGATGCAGCGTCCCTCATAGACCGGATGTTGCGTTTTCTGGCATGCTTCGATGTGGTCAAGTGCTCTGTTTCCACCGGTGAGAATGGGGAGGTTGAGAGAGCGTACGGGGCTGCACCCATATGCAAGTTCCTTACTATGAATCAAGAAGATGGAGGAGGGTCTATCGCTCCTCTGTTTCTGTTGCACCATGATGAGGTCTTTAATAAGTGCTGGTATTTCTCTACAGATTTATGTTTGTTGCTCGTATCAAAATACCTGCAATATATTTATTTATTTTTTCGAGTCTAATTGTTAAGTCAGCTTGGTGGGTGAAAATGGAATTTTGACTGATATTTGAACAGTCGATATGTGATCGGCTTGTTTATCGTTGAACTGTTGAGTAATGAAGATTTTCGATTGATGTAATGGCAATTGTTCCCAGGTACCACCTTAACGATTACATACTTGAAGGGGACATTCCATTTAAAAGAGCTTTTGGAATGACAGAATTCGAATATTCAGCAACTGACCAAAGATACAATAGGGTATTCAATCAAGCCATGTCAAACAACACTACCTTGACCATCGAGAAGATCCTTGAGGTTTACAAAGGGTTTGATGACCTTAACGTATTAGTTGATGTTGGGGGTGGTCTTGGTGTTGCTCTGAAAATGATTGTTTCCAGGCATCCTCACCTCAAGGGCATTAATTATGACTTGGCTCATGTAGTGGCCGGTGCACCTTCATATCCGGGTAACATTGTGCTCCTTGTGTTCTAGACAAGTTACGTCAATCGCTCTGACCTTTATGGCATATAGATCAATGCTGGCTCTAGATCTGACCACCACATTTCCTTTGTAATTTTTTATAATCTAAAATTATGCAAATGCTGCTTTTGTTTGAATCAGTTTTATGGTGCCCATGTGAGAGCAAGACAAAACAAGATAACATCTTTTTAACCTAGTATATGCTTGTTGATACTGTAGGTGTAGAGCATGTTGCAGGAGATATGTTTGCTAGTGTGCCAAAAGGGGATGCTATATTCATGAAGGTAAGGCTCTTTGGCTGGCAGACTTTTCCTATCCAATTAATTACACTCCTTCCCTGTTGAAGTATCATAATGCCAGACACCATTGTCGAGATCTGACTAATCGGAATCGGAAAAGTCATGTATTGGTAATACATGTATCTCGATCCGCATTTTAATTGTTGTTGGTTTGTGTAGTGGATACTCCAAGATTGGGGCGACGAGTATTGCTTGAAACTTCTCAAAAACTGTTGGGAAGCACTTCCCAGCAATGGTAAGGTGATCGTTGCGGATATGATTCTTCCTCAGGCACCGGCAAAGGATGTTTCTTCTCGGATCGCTTTTGGGCAAGATTTATTAGTGCTATCTCATAATATTGGAGGGAAAGTGAGGAGCCAAAAAGAATATGATGACTTGGCAAAGAAAGCAGGTTTTTCTGGTTGTGAAATCATGTGCTCTACCCCCAACGGCTGGGTTCTGGAGTTCCGCAAAAGAGCCTAACCATTTATAAGTTCAGTCTAGCTGCTGGCTGTCAGTATCGATATTCCAGATATGTTATGTTATGTTTGCTTGAAATTCGTTATAAGCTCGTCAGGATTCCCTTTTTTTTTTTTTTTTTTCAACTCAAATAATTTTAAACTAAGCACAATCCGAGAATGCCGTTTGCTTCTTATAAACAAAATATATACGTGCATGTGTATGCATACGTGTAATATTACAATTTTGAAGGCGATGGATAGGTCACGGCGGCATAATTACACAAATAGATCGCATCAAGTAGAAAACATAGTCCTGGCAATTTGTCTAAGCACAAACTTTTGGGTTTTTCCAGTTGAAGAATTGGGAAGCTCATCCTTGAATGCAACCTTCCGAGGCACCATGCCCCGTAGCATTCTCACCCTGCAAAACTCTATTATTTCCATTTCACTTGGGAATGTGGCTCAACTCACTCTCTTCAAGTTAACAAACGCACGCGGCGTCTTCCCACAGAACTCGTCCGGTCGAGCCACAACAGCAACTTCATCGATTGCTGGGTTTGAGTACAGTACGGACTAAACCTCCGTGCTGCTTATGTTCCCACCCCCACTTATAATCACATCATTTGATCGATCTTTGATCTCCAGCTAGCCATTTGGGTGCATCACGCCCCCATCTCTCGTGTAAAACCAACCGCTTACTCTCGTGCGAAGCAGATGTAGCCGATCGATCCTTAAGGTAGCCCAGCATGATGCACGCAGCTTTGAAGACTATCTCGCCTCGCAAAGAGCCCTCCTCTTTTCACAGTCAATCCAGTTTCAGGATCCAACATATCCACCTCAGCAAACCCAATAGTCCTCGCCCCTTGTCTTGCCTTTAGCCTTGCTGTCTCTGTAGCCGGCAAGCGGTTCCATTGTTGTTTCCAAGCGCACGACACGACAACTCCGGCCACCTCGGTTAACCCACTCGAAATGAAACCCAGTGACTCGGCGCGGTAAAGCACAGGGGCCGGCGGTGGAGACCCTCCCGTCATGATATGGAAGGGTTAATGCTTTGAGAATTTGACAGCATGTTGAGCAATACAGGTGCGTCACACATGTGAGTCACGCCGTGCCGTTTGATTAAATCGTAAATGTTGGACACTTCGATTTTGCAGGGGCAGATGTTGGTCCCACCAACGGCTGCCATGCCCCAAGGGTAGCTCCAGCCGTAGGCATGAAACACGGGTGGCGTCCATAGATACACAGGTTGTTTAGGGATTGGCCAATCCACGAGGGAATTAACGTTGACGAAGAAGATACCCCTTTGGCAACGGACCATATCCTTTGGGGCGGGGGTGGTGCCTGAGGTGTGGTTCAGAATCATAGAGTCCCACTCGCTCACTGGCCGGATCCACTTAAAATTCGGATCCCCATTTGACAACATGGTCTCATGTGTGGTTAAAAACATATCGGCCGTTGATGGTGTTGCTGAGATTGAGACCTCGTCATCGTCGTCAATGAGGTCTAAGACAGCTAGGAGGTTCATTATGGGCATGAGTTTCAGTTGGAACCATGGACATGGCTTCGAGGACAAGACAGCTATAGAAAGGGTCAACAAACACAAGCTTGGATTCGCTGTGGCAGAAGTATTTGAAGACGGTGGGGGGCGTCAAGCCGAGTGTTGATGGTGTTGAGGATGGCACCTGCCATGGGGACAGCGAAGTGCAGCTCGTACATGGCGGCCAGAGATTTTGGGGGCTGCCACTAATACGACGTGGCCCCGACCAATGCCATTAACGATAGCGATGATGCCACTTGGAGACGCCTGGAATGAGCCTGCGACCACTGTGTAGGCGGATTCATAGCGTACAATGGAAGTGCAATCACCATAAACGGTGGCCGCTCTTTCCAAAAATCCTAGTGGGGTTAGAGGGCAAGAGTTTACTGGCTTCGGCTTCAACTGATCCACTTGTTTCAAATCAGATAGATAATCTCCTTGTTTCACTCCCCTTTTTCTGTCACGAATTGGCGGAGCCGGCTACAGAAATCAGATAGAAACTTTGAGTTTAGACAAGCAAGCATTGTGTTAATTATAATAAGTTCGGTAAGAAGAGAAGTCTCAGACTTTGAACTATTGATGCAAACACACGCAAGACAGCACTACTATTGTTATATTTATTTTTTAAAAAATATAAGTTAATCATAATTTTATATTATATAAATTTTTTTATTACAACTAATTTTTATTTAATATAAAATTATACGTAAATTATATATTTTTTAAAAAAAATTAAAATAAAAATTTCAAAAAAGGACAAAAGTTAGGATAAGATATCGAACGAAGTATCCTTTAATCTTTATTTTAGGGACTGAAAAACCTCCCTTTTTTTTTATTTTTTTACTTTTGTGTTATCTCCTTTTTAAAAATATAGATCGAGTCACGTTAGAGTACCTTTTGGCTTTGCCGTGTTCCACCGTCCATGAATCCCAACAAAAAGCTGACAATCTTTGACAAATAATTGGTTGACCAGCGTGCAGACAATCGGTGTCACGCGCGTGTGTTCTTCTTCCACGAGGGCGGAATTGACCTATTAATACGACTTCTTCTATCTTGGATTGTATGAAACGGCCGTTCCGACCAATTTCTTTTAGTTGATCAGGCAATGTCCAGGCATATATATATATATATATATATATCTATATCTATATCTATATCTATATCTAGAGAGAGAGAGAGAGAGAGAGCAAGGTCGCTCCCCTCAATGGACGAGTGCAAATTTCATAAGGGATAAATGAAAAAGGCAACAAACGGATTCCCTAAGGTTAACTCAATTTAAACGAGTTCAATTTTTGCAAGCGAGATATGCATAGACCAAATCTGTAATTGGGGAATTACGGCTTTGAACCCCCATAATTGGACAGATTCAACTTGGTGCCATTGTTTTTTGAATTGTTTTTTTTTTCTTTTTTTTTTTTTTTTTTTTTCAAATCAGCGTCTTTGAGAACTAATTCATGTTGCTAAATGAACCGCTAAACTTTGTCTCGCTAAATGAGGGAAATTGCCAATCTACAGTTAGTTATGTTTATATCTACAATTTTAGTCTTGTGCTGACACGAACAAATTTATCTATTTGATTATAATTAAATTTAAAATTAAGGTTGTTGCTGTCATTTTTATTGATTAGTATATACTTGCGAATTAAATGAGAAAATGAATTAAAAAAGAACAAATTCCTGTTATCCCAAAACAAAGTGTGGTATGGAAAATAGACATCAAACAAATGAATGGTACCTTTTATTATCACGATAAAGGTTGTTTACACAACAGTTCCTCCAATGTACAACATCAAACATCAGAGCTTCCAGTGCCCCTCTCTAAAATATGTACTAGAAACAGTACAAATTGAGCAAAAGATGGGTTGCCTAATGCTAAAATGATTTAACACGTATCTAGCACTGCCAACCAGCAACTACATGAACTTCGCGAATCAGTGTCTCCGGCCCTGTATCCAAAAGTCAGCAAAGCCTACGAGTTTACAACCTAACAGAATATCAGTCGTCCATAAAGCAACAAAAACAAAATTCCCGGCATCCGTCACCCGTACAATAGCAGTCATTCCTGAAAAAAAGCACTACTCTCGTTGTGTAGCGAGCTTTTCTCAACTTTTTGCTTGATCACTAGTAAATTTTTCATCATAATTGAGAGCTGCATTTAGAAGAATGTCCATCCCCTCCCTGCCCTTATCTGATTCATTCTCCCACTTTGTTTTCTGCTTCTTCTTAATGTATTCTTTATCCTGTTTATCCCCACCACTTTTCTTCAGCCTATTTCGAACCACAGGATGCTGCCTTTGCCGTCCTTTACGTTCCTGGTAAAACCTCTTTGCTCTGTGTATTTCCTTGATTTTTGCATCACATTGTCTGCAAAACCATTTACCTTTTGGTGGAGATTCGAGTGGCGGCCTCAAGCAGTAAAGGTGATATGCATGATCACAGCCATCACATAACATAACCTTGTCATCATTTCCATCAATAAGGCAAATTCTACATAGACAAGAAGGGCAATACCAATGAGGACCGTATAATTTTGACTGCTTTAGTGACAGGCACCTGACATGATAATACCTGTAGGGGCAGAAGAGGTGATGGCATATCTTCAACTTTTCACCTTCTTTCACAGGACTTGCACAAATCTTACATTTACTCACATCTTGACTCAGATTTGGGGACTCAAGTCCATTATCCATTCCGTAAGTTGAAGCTTCTTCATATTCATGGAATTGAAATGTCTCCTCATTTGTCATAGAGATTTTATGCCCAGCTTGATCAAATTCCATCCCAGAGCCATACAGATCCTCGCATACTACACAATTCCCATGACGAGACCCCATTCCATGTGAAATGCAGGAAGCACAAAACCAAAATTTTGGAGGGGTATCCTTGATAGCAGGCTCAATACAAGCGAGATGGTGCATTTCCTCGCATGAATCACAAACTAAACAGTCTGTCCCATCTGCCTTCTTCCCACAACTTCCGCAAGTGCAACTTTTGAAAGTAGCACTGGCTTCCATGTGCTCTGATTTACCATGAGATTCAGATTCCTGGGTAAAGAATTGTTTGCAAGCAAGAAATTAAGACAATTTCTGTAAAGCCACAATATCAATCTTTGGCACAAAGTCTAAACCCTCTTTTGCTTTTTACAACATTAGACAAATTTCATATTATCACATATGAATAAGCACACAAATTGTTTTCTGAAAGTTAAAGTAGCACACAGAGTCAATGTGCATATGAAAAATTAATGCTCCAACCAAACTTGCCAAAATTACCTCTTGTTTTCCATCTTCAAAGGCATAGCGTCCCAATCCTTCCACCTGAAAGGACATAATCAATATTCTGAGTTGAAATGCAAGAAACCATAGCCAAAAGGCATAAATTAAAAACACACATCTGGAAGTCATGGGAAAATGTCATAATTCCTAGTGTCAAACTCAAAGTTGAGTCAGAAAGAAGAATCTGTTGTCTGTTGTACCTGTTCCTTGTAACAAGCCTCTGATACATCTGACAAGCTTTTTGCCAGAGAAATAAATTCAGTGCCAATGACCTCAAGATTTTTCCATACCTGGGAAAAACACAGTCAGGTTTAAATGAATATCACAACAAGCAGAATTCAGAAACAAACATTCACCCTCAGCAAAGGTGATCTTGAGCAGCATGTAATGACACATAAAATAAACAACAAATAAAGTTGAAAAAATCAGTATGAGTGTATAAGCTAAAATTATCATATTGCATTTGCAGTCAAATGTAGCATAAAGGAAATATATATTCCCAAAAGGTGCTTAATGATTGATTAAATTCTCCTTAGCTGTCCAGGAAGCAAACAACAGGGTATAGCTATTGCAAAGGAAAGCAAGACAAGAATATTGTATCATTGGGACATCAACATAAACATCAAGCAAGAACAGACACTTTAACCATAAGTCTTAGAAAATGAATTGGCCAAAAGCATTAAACAATATAACAAAAGGATGACAAGTACCAATGTTGAGAAGCATCTATGAACTACCTGCAGAATATCTGCAGAGAAAAGCGTAGGAGATCGCTCATAAGCTCCCTCTTTCATCCGGTTGTTTATGTGACTTAAGCTGAAAAAGTTGTCAGTCTTAATTCCTTGGAAATTTTCACACAGCACCTTACACAGTGAGGTAAATTTTTCAGAAAGTATGATACTAAGGAAAGCATGTTGGCACATCTCAGTGACCGTGCAATAGTGTGAGTCATCCAAAGTTCCATTTGGCATAACACCCAGATGCCTTTTGGCAGCACGTTGAGAGCCACCATGTGTCTTCCCTGTTTGTGTAGAGAATCTATGCCTATTTTCATCAGGTGAATCAGATCCCTGCCAAATAAAAATACTAACAATAATGATAATTTCAAGATTGACGAGGAACAGAAAAACGAAGATCACCAGTTTGGACAGCTAATATGATTGGGAAACATGGAGTTTAGTTAAGTTGCAAACCTTAAGAGTCATTGAAAGTGCATCAAGGATGCACTGCTGCATACCACCCACATTATCACTTAATGACTGAATCATGGACGTGAGAACAAGGGTTCTCCACTGCCTAGATAAGACGTCGGCTGAAACATTTGTAGAGGCAGGAAGATTGTCACATGGTTCCTTAGTAGTCTACAAGAAACATCATATAGTTATACAGCAAGACAGGCAAAATGTATTTATGTGTACATCATTGTATCCATATACTTCCTGACATCTGTTTTCATGCACATGTGCTTGCAAAGACACACAAAATTACATATCACAAAGAAAAGATTAAAAATTTATGGAAAGCCAAGTAAAGCCGGTACTTCATGCAGACACCAAATTATGTATGAACATTTATGGAAGTGTCACTCCATGCCAGAGTGACCCTATGATTTCCACTCATAAAAAGTACACATCATTCGCATGGACCTCTATTGATAAGAATCATTAGCAACTCATAGATTGCAATTTTTAACAATGCACCATGTGCTGTCCCATTATTTGCCATCCATTCAAGTGAAAGAGATGATACTTTTGCAATCATAGGGAGCAAAGCAAAACCAATTAAATGAACCTAAGGAATCAATAAAGCATTGCATGCATTAATGTTCAACATAAGCAGTCAAGAATAGAAATCGTCATAATAGTATCTATTTAGCAATTAGTTTCAAATAATATATCAGCTAATTCTTGCAATTTTCTGTGTTTAGGAGCTTAAAGTAGATTTATGTTAAGTTAAATTATGTGGAATGCTACTGTTTCAAAGTGCTATGCCATGGTGCCTATTGTTTCTCTCCTGCATTTCTCTTATCCCCCATTTAGTGGCATACTCTTCTTCTAACTTTATTGGCTGCAAGAAATTCTAGCAATCTCCCCATACAATTCCAGAAAATGGAACCTGTTTTGCTTTCAAACTTCCATATCCATAACATCCAATTCAACCTAATAACCTGGATCCTTTACATCCCAACAGATGAACATCAAAACCCTCAGCATTCCAATCACCTAAACACTAAGCCCATAACGTACACATATAGGTCAATTAATTGCATCCATCCTTCATCAAGAAATTTTCAAATTTTGGGCAATGTGGCAAACCACTTATGAAAGCTGTTGGAAGCATGACGGAGGACTTCCCGGAAAAAAAAAAGGGACAGAATATTTGAGATATTTCAATAGCATCAGAAAGTCTTGCGGCTCATTTTACAAGAATAGATGACCACCAAAGTTTTCCATTTTGGAAAGACACTATCACCATTTTCATGTTTATTTCTGGGTAGAAATGCCTTCTTAATGTTCCTCCTAAAAGACAAAAGGATGTAACAAGTTACACATTCTTGCAAGTTTCCTCAAACTCAGGCACCTTACACTATACCCCCAATAGAAATATGGCAATCTGATTTTTACTAATGTCAACATGCAAAAATAACAACCCAAGTGGTTGAAAACAATAGATAAACACATACCTGGTCTGCCGATTTACTAGCAGCTTCTGCAGAACATCTCAGATCCTCCTGATTCTTACTCTCAGAACTAGACCTAGTCTGCTTCCGTCTCTTGTAAATTCGAACATCCTCACCGGTCCCCGAGCACCCGTCAACACCATCATTCCCAATCCCCGACCAATTGTTCATGGCTTCACTTCTCAGGTATTGAGGTCCACCATCTGTTCTATCCCCATTACTTGTTCCCTCTTCAACGGCCATTCTTCAGCATACTGAGAAAGAAACAACCAAGGCAAAAAGAAAAAAAAGACTTCGAGCTTGTAACCAGCAGATTAGGGTTTCAATACAACATATCCCCAAGATTCAGAGATCAAAAGCTCAAACGAATTGATAAATACCCAGTTCACATACCAACAAAACAACAGAAATTAACAAAACTTGAGCCGTTTGAACTTGCAGGAAACAAACCTAGGCCCTATTAGTTTCCAAGAAATAGCACCCAAAAAAAAAAACAAATAAGAAACTTCGAATATACCATATAGCATTGATAAATTCGTGTTTCCGAGGTAAAATTAAGCTACAGCACACTTGCATAAGACTTCAATGATTCCAACAAAATTAGTGTATTACATCCCATAAAGTTCAGACGTCGACATTGAAATATTTCGTTTTATTTTCATTTTCGCCTCTTTTAGCGGTTTCCTAATTACCAAACGCACCAGAACAGAAGTGAGAGAGAGAGAGAGAGAGAGAGAGAGAGATACCAAAGCAGAGAAAGGCCCGCCCACGAAACCCTAAAATCCGAGAAGAGAGCTCTGCAACTGCAAGGAGCAGTGGAAGTAGTGGTTAAAGTCTTATCCGGGTCTCTCTCTACACAGAGTTTAAACTTTGAGCACGCCAGAGTTAAAGCCCCCTCCTCCTTTTTCTCTCTCCTTTATTTCCTTTTTATATATAAATAAATAAATATATATATATATTTATTTATTTATTTCTGACAAGAGACTACCGTTGATTAATTTAGATTTTAAAACCCCTTTTTATACTGCGGAAATTAAAATTAGATTTTAATTTAAATTTTGAGCCTTCTTCTTCTTTTACTGTGGTAGAAGCCGCCGGCTGCTAACGCAGTTTGCGATGGAGAAAGTACAAATTCTTTTCTTTACAACCAAGACCAAAACTTCAAGAAAATTTAAACGTAAAATTAACCGGTTGCGTTAAAAATATGGAACCCAAAAAAAAAAAAAAAAATATATATATATATATATATATATATATTATTTATAAATATTTCGTTTGATCTGCTAATCTCCCTCTGAAAAAAAAAGAAAGAAAGAAAGAAAGAGAGAGAGAGATATTTGTAAAACCTATATTTAAGAGTTTTTTTTTTTATATATAATTCAATATTGCATGGAAATGATATATGATCTTTGTTACCATCATTATTCACAAAGTACAATTTGATAAAAATAAATAAATAAAAGAAAGAGGAGAAGAATGGTTTTCAATTTTGTTTGTTTACAGAGAGATTAATTTGTGGAAGCCATTAAGTATTATTTAAATTTCGAGTTAAGGTGCTGGGACTGTGATTTTTGGTTTTTTCTGACCATGTGGGAAAGAAAAGCGCTGATGGGACCCCTTCCTTTTCCTAAAGTTGAAGTGACGTTGACGAGAGTTGCCAAACGTACATAAGAGTCCAAAGAAAGAAGGGCTCGGAGACCGGAAGACCGCCGAGGAAATGAGAGGGTGCCGCCGGTGCGACGCAGCAGCAGCCCAGCATTTGGGATCGGAGACGGACACGGAATCGGAGACGGAAACCATGCGGTGCAGATCGTGCAAGGAGGAGTACGGGACGCGCGACGCCGGCACTTGCAAGGAGTGCTACGAGGAGGCGAGCGAGACGGAGGAAGAGCTCAAGAGAGAGATCGAAGATCTCAAGGCCAAAGTTGCCTTCTTGCGATTCTGGTCTC
Organism: Bruguiera parviflora; assembly: GCA_019804595.1. NCBI lineage: Eukaryota > Viridiplantae > Streptophyta > Magnoliopsida > Malpighiales > Rhizophoraceae > Bruguiera > Bruguiera parviflora. Next base: position 2,997,575 of record CM034050.1, read on the forward strand.
CGCTCGATCACCACCACTACCACCTCCACCAAGTCAGTAGGTCTACTGGTCCCTGCTTCACCGACGTCGTTTTGGTGGCCGCCTCCGATGACGGCCCAACTGGGTCCCTCGTTCCCGTCCCTGCCCACAAAGCCGTTTTGGTACCTCAATGCCTCTGCCTACTTTTGTTCAATTTTTGGACCGTTTAGTTTTTCTCTTTTTGTGCCCTTGTTGCTTGTTTGTTAGAATGCCAACATTTCGTAGAATAAATTGATCGGATCGGCTTTGTTGTTTTTGTTTAACAATTAGGAAATCTCCTTTTTGGCTTGTTCTGTACGTGATTGATGTGAAATGGCATAATGGGCAACGGTGAACATGTTTGAGTACCAGTCTAGAATCGAGTAATTATACTTGGGGTATTTGGTGTGTGCTGGCTGTGACTAAGCTTTTACACACTCCGTGTGTGCGCGGGTGTATGCCTGCGAGAGGGCATACTCCTGTGTTGGAGTGGGTGAGCTGGCCAAATCTTGTCTTTGCATTGTTTTATTTAGGTCTAGAAAGATCCGAGGTTCTTCTTGCTGAATTCTTTTCAGAATCCCGCTGAAGTTTCTTGAGGTGTGGCAGCTTTACTTGTCTGTTGTTTTAAACGAGAAACATGCTCGACGTATGTTCTTCCCTCTGCATGTCATATGGAAAGCACGACGCTAGAGCCGTAGCATTTTGAATGATCAACAATCTAATTTAGCACATAATTTATACTCGCAAGTTCCTGCCTGGAATATGTATGATTGGTCGTAACAGCGGGCACATCTGTCCGCATAGGCCAAGATGATGTTGTCCTAAATCAGACTGTTATTCAGTCTGTCCAATATGTTGTAGATATGGTTAGCATGTTCTAGGGATTGGACTTTGGTATGAAATTACATATGCTTATGAATAGAAAGGATTTGGACTGGCAAGGAATAGGGGTTCGACTTGCTATTTAATTCTTTTCAGTTTGAGCATATGCATTTCATCATTCTCATGCCCATCATGCCAGAGATGGGATGATGTGCTCTGGGAAATTTCACTCGCACATTTTAGTGTTTACATGTACTTTTCATCCTATGTGACCAGGTTAGTCGTTCCCCAGTGTTTAAAGCAATGCTTGAGAATGAGATGGAAGAGAGCAGAAGTGGCACCATTAAGATTAGTGATGTCTCATATGATGCCCTTCGCACCTTTGTCAACTACATGTACACTGCTGAAGCATGCCTTGATGAGCAAATGGCCTGTGACCTTTTAGTGTTGGCTGAAAAGTATCAGGTGAGGCATCTCAAGGCTTATTGTGAGAAGTTCTTGGTGTCGAAATTGAATTGGGACAATTCAGTCATGAGCTATGCCTTCGCACACCAGCACAATGCTAAGAATCTGTCAGAGGCGTCATTGTCATTGATCACAGACAACATGGACAAGCTTACCAAACGGGAGGAGTACATGGAGCTTGTGGAAAAGGATCCCCGACTTGTCGTGGAGATTTATGAAGCATACCTCTCCAAACAGGTTAATACAGCAGGTCATAGGGATCCGCCCATGAAGCTATAACCTATAGGCAGTTGAAGTCTTCCTTGAGGATATAAACTTTTGTGTAGAGAAGCATCTCTCTCTCTCTCTCTCTCTCTCTCTCTCTCCAAGATTTTGACATATTTTCTGGTTTGGAGTGCTTCACGGTAGAAGAGTTGAAAAGGAATATTGTTGGACATGTCAAGGGGTCTCTTTCTTCCTGTGTGTATTAGTGAGCAATGCAAAAAAGCATATGCTTCCCTGCAAGTGAAATTAGTTCTGAGCAGAGGTGGCCATGACAAGGGGCGTCTCCCTCCACCAAACTCCCCATGGGGTCATGTGGTATTCGTAATGGCCTTTGGAGTTCATACCGTACGCAAGGGAGAACTTCAAATATGTTGCTTTTAGTGAACAAAATTAATATGATTTTGTGTGATTTCCCTTTTTTTTTATTTTTTTCAGGTCCGGTTTTAGCACAAGTTTCTCTTTCGCATTTTTATGCCCAATTTCAAGATAGTTCGTATGACTGTAAACAAGAAAAGAAAAAATTTATAAAAAAAAAAAAAAAGAAAGAAAAAGATGGAAGTTACCAATGATAAAATCCTGTAACAGTTTCTGTGGATGTTCGTTAATTGCATCGATGAAATTTCTTTCATTTGAGCAATTGTTGGTTGAGTGAACACTTGAACTTTTAGCAGCAGTAAAGTTGGAGAAAGTATAGGAAACTAAAGTACGCAGTGACATGGTCGTTGCCAATTGTTAATTTTAATTTTTTTTTAATAGAATCTATTTATAATTTTATATTATATAAATATATTTTATGATATTATATTTCAAATAAACATTAATTTTTTTATATAATAAAAATTTATAAATAAATTATATTTAAAAATTAAAATAAAAATCTCGCAACGAAGTCTTACAAGCCCATAACTTGTGTAATCAGTAACTATTTTGTAACAGTTATAACCATCGTTACAACAATAAAAATGGCATTGTATGATGCAGTCTTTTGAAGAGATTTGCGCATTGCATGTGAAAAAATTGCACTTTCTTTCCACGAAAAGTAACGTTACATCAAATACACTAACATTAAGAGAAAAAAAAAAAACCATTCCGCGTACTCTAGCTGTGGACACTCTTATCCTCTCAGAAAGAGCTGTTTGAGCTTTGACCTCAACTTCAAAATATCGAATGCACCATAGTCCTTTCAATCCCTGCGAGACATTTTAATAAATAAAAATCTAAATTTTTATCTTCAAAATCTCGAGTTACAATAGTGATTAAAATGGAGAGAGTTATCTATAAAATAATTCACGATTTAATAAATAAATTTTTCAATAAGAGAAAAAAAAAAAAAACTGTACACTGATCAAAATTTCATATCATGATATGGCTATAAGGAACCTCAGGGCTGATCAATCCTAGTCTCTTGTTTTCCAACTTTTCTTTTCTTCCGGCTTCTTGCCCGCTTCTCGTGTCTCCATTCTTTTTGGCGGCCTTTCGTAAATTGGTTATCTATCAAAAATAAAAAACAAAAAGCACAAGCCAAAAAAATACTTAGCTTAAATGCCTGAGTCCAGAAGCAAAGCATATGCAGGGTGCGCAGGCTAGGCAAGGATGCTGAGAAACCATCATGATGACTGGAGATAACTGAAACCTTACAATCTATTTTTTGACTTCCTATAACTGGATGCTGAGGAATAATTACATATCAAAAATGCACTATCAATCAGAAAGGATCCCATCTTTTTGAGGCAAAAAGAAGAAGCTCGTGTCATACTCTTATTGCAGACCAAAACCTTCCAGATTGAATGGGGACCTTCAGCTGTGTCACGGAGTGAAAATCTCCATCCCATGGCAGTGGCTATATCTTGAAGTTCGCCCATAACAGATACCACATCATGAACATAAACAACCCCAGCTGGTCTTAGCATCCTATCCATCTCAAGCATGATGCTGGAGATGCTGCATTTGTTCCTAGAACAAATGAAAAAAGGTGAAAAAATGAGTATTCTCCAGCATGGAACTAAAAGGAAATATACAACAAAACAAGCACATTAAACAACATTTATACCTCTTCTGCTCAGCAGAAAACAAGCCTGCTGCATGCAATAGGTCATATGTCCTGGGATAAGTATCAAACGGCTCGCACCTGAGATGAAAAAAGAAACTTTAGATTATTTAAGTTCGAGGTTGAAGATGAATAATTTGGTATCAGGGGATGGATGGCAAAGGATAAGCCATGAATTAACATTATCGCTGCATTCTCAATAAAGCCATTCGTTATAGACCACAATGTCAGCCTTCAGAGTTCCCAAGTTTAGTTTGCTATTCCCAATCACTGTGGTTCAAGTGTTCGCAGATGTCAGGTTACTCCTGTGAATTCTAAAGGGCCTCCTTCGAAGGCACATCAGCAATTCGGGTTGGTTGAATATAAAAGAATGTTAAAGATCAGGCCAGTAGCTATGTTACTTTTTATCACAATTCTTTTATCTTTCACAACAAAGCTTGGACTTGGTTTGGATTAAAATGCTCATGTATGATCCTTATCCTTGCAGACCAGAAAATTTGTTCTGCTTCTCATAAAAGTTGTTTTGTAGAGATAACCATGAAAGTGCACCAAATTATTCACCGACAAAGTTTGTCTCTCCAAATTTAAAGGTTAAGAATGGGCCCCTTAAGATTTAGAGAACTAGGAACAATTCAATGTCAGAAGAAGAAAAGTGTAAAAACAGTAAGCAAAATGTGCACTGTCCATACCAGTCATGCATTACCCCTATAAGTCCACGGTCATATATCACAGGCAATGTGTTGAATTCGCTAACAGGGACAACATTCATAACCCAGCAATTAACCTGGTGGTCATGTAATGCTGCTGCAAATCTGCAAAAATTTGAATGCCCAAATATTGAGCACACACTATTGTTGGCTGCAATTTGTTTGTGTAAGTATAAATTCAATAACATTTAGAAAAAGTTTTGAAAACATCAATTAATATGCAGTGGCATGACAACATAGCAAGAAGATAATACCCTCCAAATCCAGCTCTCATGTCCATAACATTGCGGAAATTCATCTCTTTCCAATGCATAAATGCAACATATCCATCTATCACTTCATACCAATACTTTGACTCAGCCTTCAAGAGTTCCTTTCGGGATATGGAGGCATCCATTTTTATGCTCTGAAGCCGATCTGGTAGATCGTGAAGGCGTGTAGGCCATGTAGTTAAATTGGCTCCATAACCATTCTCAGGCAGTAGGGATATGCATGCTCTCAAATTGACATACCTGCAAAATTACAGGAGTTCTTGCCTTCATTTTGACATACATATCAAAACCTCAAGCACTAAATTTCAGATCTTATTCCCTCAAAAGGGAGACATATAGAAACAAACAGTCAACAAGGAACCATTAGCAGTCCTATGCCTCTAAAACAAAGTGAAGTCAAAAGTGTGAACCATGACATACCAAACATCGTCTGGATCATCATTAGACTCACATAATGGAGGTTGCACTCCAAATTCACGATTCAGATAGCAGCTGTTGTTCAAAGGCTTCTGCCATATGGCAATATATCCTTCCTTCTTTACAAGTTCCCAGCAAATGCGACTAGTTAAGTTAAGCATTTCTGTCCATATGCAATACACAAAATCAATTCAGGAAATCTCATACGTGAAATCTGCACCTTCAGCCATGTCTAGCAGAATGACAACCAAAGAACTGGCCTTGATCTTAGAGGTATTAGACAGACACAAAACCAGAGAACAGTCACCATGCAAATGGGAGATAATAACAAAGAACTGCAGTTAATGTTTTAGTAGGCATGATTGATAATAACCTTTCCATTGTTCTTGTAGATTGTCCTGATGTTTATATACAGGCTGTGCAGCCCAGACAAAGTATCCTCCGGCCCTTAGCATTCTATCCACCTCAAGAAGCCAAATTCCATCTTCATTCCAGCAAGAAAAAAGATGATGAATATGGATACCTAAGATCAAATCCATCAGGCTAAGTCTTAGGATTGTTAATAGGTTGAAATGTGTACCATAATGAGTCCACTCAATTCTACATCTTGAGCAATGTATCAAGTCAAAGGCTTGGCTTGGATACAACAAACGGCGTGTACCAAGTACTGCTATAATCGCAGGAACACCACGCTCCAGAGCAAATTGAATCTGGTTCTCATGGACATCTTTTGGTGCTACCGACAAAGTTGTTACATTACGCTGCAGCAAAAAAGCACTAAAACTCGCTACTCCACAACCAATATCCAAGGCAGTGCGGGCGTGACGGCCAAATGCAATATCAGGAACCATCTGCATATCGAAATCAACAGGGTGATTAATGTTATTCGAACAAAAGTGTCGACCAGTAAAGACTGTAGAAGCGAGCAACCTGCGAAATTTGATCTAAGTATTGATCTGCTCCGTGAATGAACTGTGTTCCACCACCTGGAAAAATGAACTTATCATTCTTTATTGCTATCCAATTCTGGCCACCCTTGTCTTCAACTAAGCGTGTGTGGGGCACATTACTGAACCATACCTGTCATCATATCTCAGTGTTACTCTAGAGAAAATTAGCAAGTACCTACTAGCCAATTTGGCAAAAAATTTCTCGATGTCCGTAATACTGCCTGATCTTCTACACCTAGAAACCATAAGTCAAAAAAATTTTACAAGCCACTTTCTCACAACAAGTCATTAATCCAGACACAAACAGGATTCTCCCAGAAAAGAATCGAAAAAGAAAAAAGAGAAAAACCTCATCACGGCTCTGCGGCCACGGAATGGGCTTCCGGTATCCATTGGGCATGGGCACCAAGCAATCCAAGCCCTGGCCTTCCTTGGGACAATGCCTTTCAAATTTCTGCACACTGCCACTCAGATTAAGCCTCTTAATCTCTTCAGTATTGTCCAAACACGGTATATAGTCTCTCTTGCTTTCGTCGCAGAGCTCATACTTGTGGAGTCTGATCCTGACCTTGACCTCTCTGCTCTTATCTTGATCGGCGTTCTCCCTCCCGCCCTTCAGGTTCCTCAGCTCATCCAATGCATTTGGATCGAACTGCCCAATTTCAAATTCTTCCGTCATCGCCCCGTTCTCGTCGACTATCCCAGTCCTGTGCGGGTTAGCCGGCCATGAAGGAGGCGGCGGGACAAAAAATGAAGCGGTGGCGACGCCGCGAGAGGCGGTGGAGGAGAAAGCGGAAATAGCAGAGGGGAGGGAGAGGGAGAAGGAGGATGGGAAGTGGTAGAAGAGGGCGAGTAGAGAGAGGGACAGCAGGGAAAGAGCGGCAATTTTGATGAAGTTCGGGGACTTGACGATCTCTACAGTGGTGGCGGCGACGTTGGAAGTCACGGAGGCGGAGTCTGTAGTGCCGGTGGCGGGTTGCATCATTCTGTTCTCTCTTTTTTCTCTTCTCTGATCCGCAGGAACATGGACGACATAGGATGGTACGATGACGATGCTCCCCTTTATGTTTTGCTGTGTTGCAGCCTTGACTTTAAGGACGGTTTGTTGTACATGTAATTTGAGATGGTTTGTACACTTGTTTGTAAAAGTTGTTGTTCATAACTTGTTGTGGAGACGGCAGACGGCCGGTATTGGTGAGTGTGTCGGCCGTTCAGATTCAGGTTGGGATTCGATGGTCCCTTCTTAGAATATATATATATATATATATATATATATATATATATACACATTAAATTATAGTTTTTATTATTAAAATTAAATTTTTAAAAATTTAAAATTTTTAAAATTATTTTATTAAAAAAACATTATTTATTTATTTATTTTAAATATATATAAAATTTTAATATATACTCTATTGATGTAAATATCTTAGAGAGGGCATAAATTTATTTATTTATTTATCAAAATATCTCTATATATAACTATTAAATAAAATATTTGATATATTTATTTTATAAGTATAATTTATTTATAATTTTATATTATATAAGTTTAATTTATTATTTTAAACAAATCTCACTTATTATACATATAATATATATATATATATAATCAAAAATAAATTATACTCTAAAAAAAAAAAAAGTCATCATCAAATAAACATACTTTAATCAAAGAGGAAGCGATTTTGGAAAATGCACTAACAATAAAAGCTCGATATATGTTAGTATAAATGAATGGAATACAAATAAACACACTCTAATCAAAGAGGACGCGATTCGAAAATGCACCAACTCGATATATGTTAGTATGAAAGAAGAAGAGAATACAGTTTGCCAACTTGATTTGATTTGAGATCGTTCAGAAAAGACTAAACTCAAAATGTTAAACCGCAACTCATAATTTTTAAGGAATTCAAACTAAACCATATTTGCCGAGCCATGAAACGGAACCGAAATTTGAATGGTATTTGAATTAGTTTGATTTACAGTTTAAACCGAAGAAGACGTCCCTTTACTCCCTCCCAGCCATTGCTCGCCGTATACGGAGGGAACCGTGCGTTTCTTTCATTCGTTCAGGCGGCGGGGAGACGCAGAGCTCCATTCGGTGTCTTTACGCATCATCACAAGCTTTACTAAGCACATTTATTAATTAGAGCCTAAACAATTATGCTTCTAATCTTCCCTTAATAATTTTTTGTATATATATAATCTATGCTCTTAATCGGCGAATTTTGCATGGCATGTGGTGATTGAGACGAAAGAGTCTCGAATTAGTATATATATATATTGAAGGAAATTTAAGAATATTTACGAAGCTATGAATGGGTTTTATATTTCTAGAAAAATAATTATATCTTAAATCGATTAGTCTGAATCAATCCATTTTTCAATAATTCACGGTAAACAAGACATGTTTAACGTTTTTTTTTTTTATTTAACTTTTTTTTTTTTTTTTTTGGTTTTGTTTTGGTCGCACATTTGATGCAGATCTAACATGGGTTTGAAATCATATCGAGCATTGAATGCTGCTTCCTAATATGAAAAGAAATATTTAAAATACAGTGGTAATTGATTAATCTAGCACAACAAAATCACAATTTCTATAATTTTGGATTTTTACACATGACACACGGATATCTTTTTTTTTTTTTTTTTTTTGGTTCCTTAGTGCCGCGGTCACGAAGCAGCCCTATTACCAGATTTGGCAAATGGGGGCAACACATTGACATTATTATTTCACATTCATACCATAATCCCTTCCGAACATAGCAATATGGCAGGCCTCAGATTGTGTTTTATCTTTAAATGATTACTAAAAATTTATAAACCGATTACAGTTTCTACAGTCATATCGTGGACGAACGGTGGTCAAAGGATCACTCTAGGAAAATCCCTTCTCCCGATTTTCTTGAATGCTTACGGGCTCTCGCAAGAAATCGGCGGGTTGTGTCTTTATCCGGTAGATCAGACTGAAAAATTCTGAACACGTGCTTACGGAAAAAAGAAAGCATATGGAAGGCCGGTCGCGAAAAGAAACAAAACGGAGAAGGGAAAAGAACGCGTGGAAAACCTCCAATTTTCCATAAAATAACGGCACGTAAGGTTCTTAAGACTGGGCTCAATACATAATCATGGATGCCGAACTACATCAGAGACTGTTTCCAATTAAAGAAGAAAAAAGAGATTATTTTCCCCCTTTGGCACACCCAAAAACGAATTCAATTCTCTACAGAAAACACACATCGAATCTCAATTGCTTCTCGTTCGTTCCTTCGAAAACTCGTACGACGTGGGTAGAATGAGGGCCTTTTTCTTAGTTACGTATAATTAGACTAATTTGAATATAATAAAATTCTTGCCGGTACCCAATTATGATTACATGGAGAAGAAAAATGACGGCAAAAAGATGACAGTCTTTCTTCGGAGCATTCGTCGGAAGGAAAACACTTGTGCAGTTGTGTGTATCTGACGACAACAACAACAGCAACAACAACAACAACAACAACAAAAAACCGGAAAAGTCAAATTTTTTGTTCGAGGGGTCCGGATCGTCGAGCATTTCTCTTCGAAAGAGTCAGGATGGAGTACCATACAGCAATTACATTGTTCTTTCCGAAGCCAAAAGGGCAACAGAAAAAAAAAAGGTAAAACGAGGTTGGGTGCAAGTAAGAAAAGCTGGATATGTCTTGGCCTCATTGGAAAGTACTCGCCGGAGAAAAATCTACGGCAACAGTGTAACGTCGGATGAGGTTGACCAAGTGTTTGAGGTGGGCATTCAAAATCTCATATTTTGGTCAGAGGATTATAATATTCTTTGTTAGAAAAGTTGATCCAACGCGACCAAGTGTCTATACGCTTCGCGACGACTTATGCTAGAAAAGTCGATTCGCTCTTGGGGCATAGGGGGGGTTTACAAGGCAAGTGTTTGCAATTCCTGTAACTTGCTGAGCTCCGACGCCGATGGTTTGCGAACCGTACTTGTATCTGACGCTTGATTTCGTGCGGGAGATACTTATTATCTTAGGTTTTAAGTTTTAAAAAGTTTTTTATAACTAAGCCTTATATTTTTTTTTTTGTTTGATTTAATTTTATATTTTATTTGATTTTTTCACTCGAATTTTTGTTATCAATAAAATTTAGTCAAAATATTAAATATTTTAATTTAATTAAACAAAGATTAATAATAATAATAATAATAATAATAATTAATATATCAAATTATCATATTTTATGTTCTATTTTAAAAATACACACTCATTTTGTATAATAAAAAAAATCTAAATCTACATTTTTATTGTCTCGTGTCTAAATTTTTTTTTAAAAAAAACTAATAATAAAATAGAATTAAAAAATCAAAGAATTCTAACAAAAATTTCAATTTCCATTAAAGAAATTTATTTATTTTTTTAATTCTCTCCCATTTGTTTGTTCGTTCCGTATCTCTTAGTCTACAATATATATATATATATATATATATATATATATATAAACTTTGATATATCATCGTTTTAAACCGAAAAGATTAGTGAAAAGTCTCCTCAATTTACAGCGGTTCTACCCAAGGCGCAAGACCGCGGCCCCATACTCTTACTCTCAGGCAACGCAGCCTCTCTTCCTCTACTCTCCACACTGTACGGTCGGTCCAAGAATATCACGCGGTACTCAATCTCGCTGATATCCACTTGAATCTCGAGAACTTGACGACATTTTAGTGATGGAGAAGGTGGCGGTGATCTTGTGCGGGAACGTGCGCTATTTCTTGTATTTCTCTAGACATGGGAGGAGTGGTGTCCGTAGTGTGCGTGGGCGGCGATTTCGGGCTTTTGCAGCGGAAGGTGAGGTATAAGAAAGGAAGGAAAAGAGCTAAGATTACGGAAGAAACTACTTTCTTTTTGGCTGAAAAGAGCAACTGATTTTGTCTATCGAAAGAGTTAAAAAGAAAAGAAATGATCACATAGTTCAATGGAAGTCCAAGAAACGGTGGACCGGCCGATGAGTTCACGTAGTTCTCGGTTCTCACTCTGTTCTGTACAAGCGATTCCTCAAGACATCAATTCTCAAAGACCATTAATTGGATCGTTGGCATGCCATTCCTATTAGTACAGTATAATCTTGAACAATCAGTTAGGCTTTTCATGTCTGGAGCATCATGTTCTTGAATTCCTCGAAATCAAGAACGCCGTCCGAGTTGGTGTCAAAGGCACGGATCATAGCCCGGCAATCTTTGCCACTCTTCTCGTCCCACAATCCAAGTCTCGACAACGTGCTCTGCAGCTCCTGCCAAGAAATGAACCCGTCCCCATTCATGTCGAAAACTTTAAACGCCTTCACAATATAGCTGTCCTCGTCTTCTTCGTCGCCGTCGTCATCAGGATCGTATTGCTTGGCTATGGAGTCGTAAAACAGCAAGAAATCGTAGAAGCAGAGGCTTGACTTGCCCACGGACGACCCCAGCTCGTCCAATCTGACATGGACTCCAATGCTCTCCAAAAGCCGATTGATCTCTTCCAAGCTCAACAGCCCATCGCCACTTTTGTTGAGCGTTTTGAATATTCGATGCAAATCTTTGGTTTTCAGGGAAGTCTTGTTGGGCGACATCCTAAGACATGAACAAATGTAGGTATGTGGTTGTTATTGTATTGCTCTCTCTTTCTCTCAACTCTTGATGTTGTTATATATGCGGTATTGGATAGGAACAAAATTTATGAATCTAAAAATTTAGAAGAACACCAATTTTAAAAAATAAATTTATAAATATATAATTATAATAGTCAATTATAACAAATATATTTTTTACATAAAATAATTAATAATTATAATTGAGTAATTTAAATTTATATTTATTTATTTGTGTAAGATGTGCTCATTTATTCGTAACCAAGCTCTTTAGAAATTTACTACTAGTTGCGTGCATGAACTGTATTCCAAACTTCAACTCATTCGTCTTCCATTTTTATACCCTTTTTCCTGGTAGAGAATTTAAGGGAAATTTGAGAGAGACTTCGGGGGATGGGAAGGGGGGAAGAATTCTGGAAAGCAATCGAATGAGATTTATCGCTTTTGAACTTGGAAATTTCCTATTCCAGAAATTTCAATTTGGCTTCCCACAGAATACTTAATACAAGTGGCGTTTAATGGTCAACAAAAACTGGGACGTCAACTCTTGGAATCAGAGTCCTCCGCGATATCGTGTGGACAACATGTTTATTTACTTAATTATAATAGAAAGAAACATTACGTCTAATTCCACGATCGGCGACAAAAAGTGTTCATATTTCATAGGAAAGCTACATGCTTATACGAAAAATTTATATGATCTTACAAAGTTACAGGAACCAAACGTAGATCACCTTGAAGCAATCGCGAGTTAGAAAGGGGTATACATGTGTATACATGAAATTAAATTGATATATTTAGAATTCGTATCTAAAAATAAAATCTCTTTTCATGTGACCCCTACCTACCAACCAACCCATCCCTTGGAATCTGATCATCGGACGGTAGTTCATTTTCGATCAGCCGCAACAGGACTGTGGCAGCCTGGCGGGCAAGGTCAGTGCGGCATCTCTCTGTTTTTTTTTTTTTTTTTTTTTAGCAAAGCTTACCCAATACCCACAAATGTAAAACACAGATATTCTACAAAACGGCATATTACTTCTATATTGCTCGTACACAGTGTATCAATCCAACAATACAATGGGCCCACGAAAAAAATAGCAAAGTCATGTGGAGCCCCCCCCCCAGAAAAAAAAAACAGAAAAAAAAAATCCTTTTCCTTCCTTTGCATTTCATTGCCTAACATTATCGTAAAAGGGTCAGATTGCGTAGATCCATGATCTCAAATTTCAATAAACAGTTGACTAGTGGAACGAATGTGAACGTACTAAATCTAAATCTCGAAACCACAACGAAAGAAAAAAATAAAATTAAAAACCCAAGTACCCAACTTGCTCCTACCCTTCCGAGTTGCGAGGATCGAGGAGCCATTCTTCAATCCGAGAAAGATCCTCCGAGAACTCCGGGTATGCCCGTGTGTTTGATTGCTCTTTTAACCTTTTGAAACGGTAAATCATCGTCGACCAATTAATCGCCATAGTCGTCGACCAATTATTCGCCATAGTTACCTTGTACGAGGGGCGAAGTTGATACAGCGCACGGTCTTGGAATTCGCACTAACAACTTTGAATTTGCCGATAAAGAATTCCTTGTCCAAAAAAAGAAATAATAATAATAATATCACAAACTGATGTATCTCAGGGTTTCGCCAGCAATATTTGCAAAGGTCCATCCGTAAATCAATTAGGAAGAAGTGGTTATCTACAAGCCTCGGACAACTGGTTCAAGTAAATTATTTCACCGGCAGGAACTCGGATTCATAAAAAGAATGAATAGTAAGAAAAACTGACAGGATTTTTTGTCTAATGGCTTTTCAAATGTATCGCTAACATTTCCAGACCTGAATTTTACAGAAGGAAAGGAAAGTAGAGAATTTATTACGATCACCAGCGAAAAATTCGCCATGAGCCCAAAAAAACAAAAGGATCAGTGTTCTCCTCTTTAATGTTCCCCTTCAAGCCTGTGAGGAGAATATTGCACAAGTTACCTTCAAGCCTTCGAGGAGAACTTGCCAGGCTCGGTAAAATGTTTCTCCAGCTGCTCAATTTTCTTTACTCTGAAGCCTCTGATCCGTATTTCCTCGGGAACCGTAGTATCATTGTATTCAACATTCTCCAGAATCCAACCCTGGTTCTGGACGGAACCTCCTGCTCTAACCTATTAGAAAGGCTCGATGAAGGTCAGACGCCAAACATTTGCTTCCAAGAAAAAAGATAATGAAGGGACAACCAAGGTCAATGAATTTCAAGAGTAGATACTAGAACTGAGATATCCGATCATATTCAAGAATTCAATGTATTGTGTGTGCTGTGGTCTTAAGACAATGTGGAAAGTAAGAAAATTTAGCAAATGAGAATGTTTTCTTGAAATGGGAAGACTATCTCATCCTATAATTATTCAATCACGTTTGCTCTTTTCCCTCTCTGTTTTCGGAAAATATTTGTCTACTTTCAGTTAGGTAATCATATGTATGATGGCGTCTTCAGTTCAAAATCTCTTTCGGATTCAATGGGGGTACGGTGCGAGACTTAAACTAGTGCAATTATTTATACAATCATTACGTACCTCTGCTTCTTCAATAGCATCAAGCATAATAGCTCCATCCAAGGAGAGATCTTCAAGAAAGATATTCCGGCCCTTAATGACCATGGTAGACCTTTGAGAAATGGAGCAACTTCCAACAAGTTTACTTTTAATCTCTGAAAATGTCAGTCCCCACTTTGGCTTCCAAATGATGCGAGGCCACACTTCCACCTCTTGCCCGTTGAATACCTGTTCAACTGGATCATCCACTTGAACACCAGCCTAACAAGCAGATGAAGGGAAAAAATGAGAGATAGGAAACTGGACTTCCTCAACCTAAGTCCAAAAGAAAGGAAGATTACCTTCCTAAGAATGAGACTGTGCGCACGATAGATGGCCATTTCTCCAGAAGTTGCACTATGATACGGGTTCCCCTTTGGTACCTTCATTATATGTCCAAACAAAGAGAAAAGAAAATATCGATCGTGAATCTGAGTTTAAACTTCAACCCAACCAGAAGATTTTCCATTAAATAAGCTACAGACCAAGTACAAAACATATAAGAACATTGAATTTTCTATTCCTTTTGTTTCCTGAAATCAGGCTAAACAATGTTTTCTTAAACTGACACACACTTGTGACAATAAACTCTTGGCTAGACACTGTTAAAACCTGTCAGTCTAGCTATTGCTTCTTTTTCCAATGATGTTTTGAGCCTCTTGGTAACTTCTGATCACTCCCTAGCATGAAGCATGGATGTCATCTTTTCCTCAATTTTCGATTGGTTGCCTCAGATTTTTTGGGTGACTCACAATCCATTCACATGATGATCAACATACAAAATAACTGGATCACAGATGAGAATCTGCATTTCGCCCCAACATGTTTGGTGGATAGAGTTTGCGTATACCTTCGTTGACTTCTATATATGCAGTGTTAAGACCAAAATCCACTCATTAAAATGGGCACAATCTATTTAACAAAAGAGAAACCATCTTGAATAACTTTTTTGAATTTAGACATATTCGGGCTTTCAAATCCTTCTAACTTCTTTTTGAAATTTCAATAGCACATTTGAAGCAGCATAATATGCAATTATGGTGACAATTTAAGGTCATCAGATGGTTATACCTTAGCAGCATCTACAGGGTTATTCTTCACTGGTGAATAAGCCAGCCATGTGTCCATCATCTAAGTAAAGACACAAAAACAATATTAATTACAGTACATTAAGGGGATATGAGACAGCCTCTGGTTGAAGCATGCTAAAAACCAAGGGAACCAAAGTCTCTGTCAATGATAAGAGAATCAGATTTTGCTATATTTTTGTTGATAAACACCATTTTATCTTCTTCAGGCAATTTATTACCGTGAACCCAACCATTGCTGATGGAGGCAATGTTTTTGGATAGTCTTGCATCATACATTCTAGCCGAGTTGATGACTTGAATGATGTTTTGCTGGCATCTTTGTATCTGCAGCAAGAACATATAAAAGCAACAAGCTGATAAAAAATTCCAATATGCCTCCTAGTTTTTGTGGCAGCATAAACTTCCAATCTTTATATTAGAAATCATAATGCAGAAATCAAGCTTTCGAATGGTTATTAAAGTATCCTAAAACACATTACCTTTCATGTCACAGGATCAGAAAAATAACTAAGATGCAACAGGGGAAGCAAGTTATAGGAGGAGAAATTACTTTGGGTTAACAAACTCCTTTATTGCACCTCCTGTCTTTTTGAGCTCATCAATATAAGGACCAAGTTCCAAAATCAACTGCCAAAGAAACCAAGCACGAAACAGTTTCATAAAGGGATGTACAATAATTCCATTGAAATTTCAATGAAAAATCATGTGTAATGCAAAAATAATCGTGCATATTCTAAACAAAATATGCGGACAGAAATTACTTGATTTATATTTCCAGGAAAAGGAGAATAGCCTGTCTCACAATTGACATCTCCATCAGGATACCCTGTTGCTCTAAGCAAAGGATCAAGCTGATTGTATTCAACATTAATTACCATTGACCTCCCTAAAAAATCAATTGTATGTGCAGGTTGATAAGTGACACAAAACACAAAGTTACAACAGCGTGCATACATAGATCATATACCTGTATGTGTGACCAATACAAAATTAAACATTTCAAGATGTTCAAAGCAGCACCTGGAATGTCTAGAATAGCTTTAACTGTTTATTTACCAAGGGACTACACGCTACACACAGCAGGAACCACCATGGATCATATTTGGTAAACAAGAAAAATGTGTGGCATAAGTCAGCTGTGAGGTCTAATTCCCCAATATCAAATTTCCCTCCCCATTCCTAATCTCCCCCGCTCCCAGCCCCAAAAAGAAGACCCAAAAAAATTGAAAAGAAACTAAATCAGAAAAAACAATTAAAAGAAAGGAAATCCTTAATAAGCTGGCAGTTAAATATGATAACCAGAGAAGAATATAAATGCCTAACATATTGTACGTTCATTCACAAGAGAAATATAAAATACCATCGGCATGAGTAAGCTTGGAAATTCCTCCAATAGGTTCCTTAGCTTTACGAGGAACTGCGAGTGAGTTGACATGGTAATGTTTGGTGGCACTGACACCCAGTGAAGCCGGAATTGCCTAGATTTTAAATGTTAGATATGTAAAATGTTGATTTCTCTACACAAATGCAAATCTAGCAATGAGACACGAAGACACATAATGGAAGATAAGAAGTTGAAACAGCCAAACCTTGAACAGAAGTCCATTTGTATCTTGGAAAAATAAAACCCATCTTAAACCAGCATCACACCTAGACAGGTGATCAAAAGCACAAACTAATCACTGATCAGAAGGTCACACCAATGCAAACATCATGTAAAAGAAAGACATGAAATATAATAAAAATCTGACACTGTCACTTTGTGTGTGTGTGTGTGTGTGTGAATGCAAAGTCCACATCCACCACAGTCTAATTTTTCTAAATGAGTCTGGTTTACTTTTATGTAAAAGCTGGATATGGGTTCAAAACGATTCCACATAGTAGTCCAAAAAGTAAGGGCATGATCAAACACATAAATTCAATTATAAATAAACCAAATGCACAAATTTTGAACCTACTTACAAAAATAAATATTGAATAATCAGATAGGCATTCAAAAATACCATTCATTAAGAAGCCCACTAGAATAAAGAAGCGAGTGCACATCGCCATGGCCATGAGGTTTTGTCTAGGACAACCAAGAAAGGGTCAGGAGAGTAGAAAAATCTTAGCAAGATCATTTTAAGTTTCACTTTTTAATACCAAACAATCTGCACAATAACCACCTGAATTTGGTACGTGTTTTTTGAATCTAAAGCAAGCCTGGCATCATTGTCATCCAAGCATGCCACTTTTTCCTGAAACAGAAAGTAAAGCCAGCACTTCAGTACAGCAGCAATTTCATGTTTATCAAGCTCTCCAGTAAAAGACTCAATACACTGTCTTATACCTGTTTAAGAAGCTTTACTTGTGATGGTTTCATTCCAAAGTAAGTGTTTGCTTCTAAAAGTTGTGAGGTAGGTGCATGGGTATCATCCGATGTCATGATGACAAAAGGAATGTCTTTTTGATGATTACCTGCAATTTGAAAGTTAAAAAGGTTACTCAGAAGCATAATAAGCATTTAGCACAATAATCGTCCTCATTTTCACTTTTTGGAAAAAGAAAAAACAAAAATTTGGAATTTGAATGGCCCTAAATGGACAAGGGCAATATGTGGCAGTTTCAGAATGAAGAAGGCTATTTTGTACTGAGTTATGAAATTTGGCATGACAGAAATAAATCCTACCAAATAAGGATGCTTGGAAAGTTCAGATTAGAGATACAAAGTATGAAAAAGAGAGAGTCTCAGTTCATAAGACTTTGAGCCAAGGGTTAGGTTAGCTGCAATCTCTAAAGAGATATCCAAGGTGCTTACATGATTGTAAAGCAGTTGTCTATGAAGCCATAGCTTCAGTAGAAACATTTCAACTTAAAGCTCAACCAAATGCACAAATAATATATCTTTGAAGGCCTAAATAAAATAAGAGAGTAGAATCTCAGCGAGAGATTTTTAGGTCAACTTGTTCTAATATTCTTTCTGACAGACAGACAACTTTTTCAGCATTAATTAGCAATTAATTTCTGTATCTTTGAAAGCAACTTTCTCATTCCATGCAATCAATCACAGTAACAGAGCAAACAATCTTAATTAGAGATGGT
Source organism: Bruguiera parviflora (assembly GCA_019804595.1). Taxonomy (NCBI): domain Eukaryota; kingdom Viridiplantae; phylum Streptophyta; class Magnoliopsida; order Malpighiales; family Rhizophoraceae; genus Bruguiera; species Bruguiera parviflora. Next base: position 3,015,890 of record CM034050.1, read on the forward strand.
TATAATCCAAAAAGTACATCCCTCAACTTATGTTATTGTCTGTTTGCTGCTGCTCTTTGGGACTTCTCTAATTAAAAGTTAATATCTGATTAAAGTTTTCTTGACTGATATGTTGCTGTTTCTAGTGAAACATGAAGGAGCAATAGAAAGCATCTTTAAAAATTGAAAGGCCTCTAATACATGGTCTATTTTCTTTCTAATGTGGATGTAGATTGATGGACACCAGCAGGATTAACATGTTATCGATAACATACACGACATCTTTTACGTAACTGTCTCACATCAACTCTTGTTTTTTTCCTATTGAATACTCTTTTCCTTTTCTCGATATCTAATATTAAGACTTTACCTTTAGATAACACTTTCTCCTCCCCTTCAAGCATTATCCCTCTACTTTATGGAAGTCCATTATTTATGTATATGGCATATAATATACAGAAAATGACCACAATTGAAACATCACAGTAAGCTTTAGAGAACAAACCCAGTGCCAATCTACAGCTAGCTTCCTGGAGAGCCAGAATAGACTCAATGTAATACTGTAAGAAACATGTCCCAGTTGTAGTTTCTACTGGAAGTGCCACCTGCAATGTGCAATTTAAATAATGAAGCCAATTTCAATCAACAAACAGATAAACACAACGCCAATGCCACATGTGACTACACTGCTCAGCCTTCAGCACTTTGAACAGGAAACATGAGCTCGTATTTGAGTTCTGCCAAGGATGCTTTTGCCTGATATAAGGCTTCTATTTACATTTTTCCATGGCACTTTTCTGATTTTACCAGTATTACATACCAGGTTAATTGGTTCAGGATGAAGATGCAAAAGCTTTATCATAATTAAAGCTTCCATTACTGAATTGTTCCATTCAGCAAGCCAAAAGAGATCCAAATAAAAAGTGAGTGACGGGGCTGTGGAAGTTGTGATATATGAATTCTGTGAATTGGAAGTCAAAAAAACTGGGGACAGATGGCCGATGAAGCAGACCAAAGCTGATAGGAAAATTTATGTTTCGAGTAAAGGAAAATTTATGCTTGGAGTAATGGAAAATTATGTTTCGAGTAAATAAACAACCAAGACGGAATAATAAATTACTTGCCCATTTCTTGATAACAGAATGCAGATTCATCACCTTTATTCCATTGTATCCAAGACGTTCACCGAGACCACCCGCAACAAGAACAAAAGCACCATTCTGGGCTTCTCTGACTCCTCTCTCCTCATATTGGATAAAGGTTTCATCCCCATAGGTAAGATTTTCTCCGGTTGGAACCTGTACAACGATCACCAATGCAGACGCATTTTCCATTCAAATGACACATAAAAAAGAGGCAAGTAATCACGTATTAGAGGCAGGCTACAAAAAAGTCAAGATTTTGAGATGCCGAGAAAATCATACGACAAGCTCTCTCGCCATTTTTCATAATCAACTGTTTCACGAGAGATCTATTCACTTACAGAAGGTGTGAAACCATCAAAAGGGTTCTTGCCGGCTTTTGAATCAGCCAAGAGTTCTCTGGCCGTTTTAATATACAGTGCCAAACCTCCAGGATAACTCGAATTGAGCCGAGCCACCTACGATGAACAGCCGCATGGATGAAGGTTAATAAATAATAAAATAGAATTTCATCAGTGACACCAATCGGGCGGTAAGGCACCCAAACAATACACCGAACAAAAAGCATTAAGCCGGGGAAATCACAAAAAAAAAAAAAAAGTACGATCCAAGCGCAAGAAAGTGTGTTACAAAACCTGATCAAAGAAACGTTTCTTGTCGGCATCTTCAACGCCGGGCTCCGGCCAATGCTTAAACAAATGACTCTGCCCCATCTCCACCAGCATCTTCGCCAGCTCGACCTGCCACCACCGACGATTCCAATCAAATCAACAACGACAATCCAACACAAGTGTGCACATATTACCTGAAAATAATAAACCAGAACAAGAATCTCATTTAGAACCTACTTGATCAGGAGAGAGTAGGCAGAGGTTCTTGCGGAGATCGGGGACGGAGGAGGCGAAATCGCCGTTGCCATCGCGGTTCGAGGAAGCTTTCATCGTCGCCGTTTCAATTCTGCGTTTGTCTTTGCGGCGTTTGTTCTCTTTTCAATCTCAATTACCTGACAAGAAAATAAATAAATAAATATATATATATATATATATAGAAGTAGAGAGCTGGAGCTACGTGAAAAGAAGCGAGGCCGTCGCCATCATGGGATGGAAATGATTCAGCTAATCGTTACACTTTGAAATGCAATTTTATCCCATGTCAGCAAATCATTAGGTTTATAGAAAATAATTAATTCAAAGAAAAAAATAATAATAAAGTGAACATTCTTAAAAATATTACTTAATTTAATAAAAAAATTATTAAATTAAAAATAATAAAATAATTTATAAATCGTTATTTAAAATTGTGTGTCTTTTGTACACTTTTTCACTGCATCGGTAACTCTACTAATTTTTCGATCCAATCTATTAACTTCGATTATCTCTCAAGGCCGGAGGGTTTTCTTTTTCACAGATTATTCGACTTAAATCTGAGGTGGCCTTTTTCGTTGTATCTTAACCGACAAAAAGATTGAAAATTTTATATTTGTCACGGAACACCAACCGTTGGTTGTTTTGGACCCACTCTCGTTGGGCCCACCCATCCACGCCTGCCGAACCGCGCTGGCATGCAGTATTCTCTTTGACCATGACCCCCCACCTTTTTTTTATTTTCTATTGTCGAGGAACAAGGGGGCAGTCAATTATTCTTTTTAACCCACATATGTAAAGGGTTTTTTTTTTATATTATTTTTTTAATTTTTTATTTTATAGAATACCACTCGTATGCATGTAAAGGTTGCCTATGTGTGGTCGTGCGGTAAGACTATCTAATTGGGACGTTCACAAATTAAAATAAAAAGAAAAGTTAGTTTACAATATTTATTGAACCAAAAAATATATGAATTAGTTATGTTATGTTATTTATTTATTTATTTATAGTTACAAATAAATAAAATTATAATTTATTTTTCTAATGGGACATAATGGTACTTTGAAATTTAACGGGATAGAGTTTGATGTTGTTAGACATTTTTTAATTATGCCCTAAAATTATCATTTTACAACCACGGTCAACTATTATGATTATAATTCCATTAATATGAAATTTAGTCAAACATCAGGGTCTTAAATAGTCATACATTTATCAATTCGCAGTCATTAGTTTTCCCCCTAATAACTGTTTTTTAAATGGTCATTTGGGACAATTTAATTACATAAATCTTTCTAATAAGAGTCAAGTGGGTATTAGAATTGATCATAAACAGTTATACTTTATTATTATTATTATTATTATTTTGTCTGATTGAAGTGGGGAAGAAAATTTAATTATTATTCAAATTTTATGTATCAACTCAAAATTTAAAATCAAATAGTTTTTTTATTCTTTTATAACAATAACATACATGAAATCTAAGTAAAAACTTGACCTCATTTGATCATAGTTTTTCCTGTAAGGTAATTCACGCTGTGAATGTCATAAAGTTTTATCTTTCGGATGATCCAATCTTACCATTTGATGTAAAAATTTGATAATTATCCTGCATAATTTTAACGTAATTAGTTTTAGTTTAAATTTAAATTTTCAATTGAAGTCATTCCCTTAGAATAAAACGATGATTTGTTTGTGCAGAGACTCGCCATTGATTTTATATTCAACGATTGTTGTATTTGGGTGTGAAGGAGACTTACTAGTAATTATCCTTATCATTACTACTCAGGAGGCGGGTTCTTTTTACAAGTAAAGTTGAATCTAACATTAATTAGTGATTTGATTTGTTTTTAATAAAAATAATGATTAATATTTATGAGATTGAAAATTTATTTTATTTTTCAGAAAAAAAAAAAAAAAAAAAAAAAACCAATTTTGGTTTGCGGCGCAATGTTTCCGATAGAAGTACACCCAAATCACGCTATTTAAAGATAACCCAAAATAGAAAGCACGAAAAGGGAAAAATGAAGAAAGGAAAGTAACCGAAAAGTCCAATCCATTGTGAGGCCCAAACAAACGGTTTGGACCTCTGCACGTTTTAGTTACCCGCGATCTCGCACCTTATCGTTCACGAGTCACAACCAAAACGACGCGGTCCTCGAGACTGGGGTGCCTGTGCCACTGAGCTCCCTCTCCGTCTTCTTCTTCTTCTCTTTTATTTCTGATCCTACCGCTCAAAATTTATAGCCTAAATCAGCCTTCTTTTTTCTTCTTCTGTTTTTTTTTCCTTTTGTTTTTTTGGGTTATATCTAAAGATTTAAGGTTTTCTTTGGTCGGTGGCTGCTAGATACTCTCTTTATTTTCCCGCTGGAATCTACGTTCTTTCTTGGGTAAGTGTTACTTTTCCTCCGCTTGTTTGGTTTCCGGGAAAATGAGGGAACGACTGAGAAAACGGAACTAACACAGTGTCATTATTTGGTCGTTATAAATATCCTACGTTCTGGTTCGTCTTTGGATGTCGGTTGCACCCTGGTAATAAGACGTCTAATGCTGAAAGAAATCACGCGCTCGCATTCTCGCAATCGATTGGCTCTCCGCTCGCTCGTACGATGCGCCAGTCCTTATTGTATCGATGCCCTTGCACAGAAATTTTATTTGCATTTGGTAGTTGAGCTGCCTTTTCTCTCCCTCTTTTTTGTTTTTTTTTTTGTTTTGTTTTGTTTTAATTTGGAAATTTTCTTTGAGATTGCCATTTGGTTTGATGTTTCAATGTGCACAAATTAGGAATGGGGCTGGTGCAACGGTTGTCTTGATGGAATAGTTAGGCTCAGAACTTGTAGTTTTTTTAGCGGAAAAGTGCAATTTGGTCTGTTACACGGTCTGGAATCTGTTTGTTTCATTAGGGCAGATTTATTTGAGACTGACTTTCAACTTCTTGTTGTTGACTGACAGCCCACCCGGTGTTTAAAGCTGAGAGGTGTTTTTCTGCCCCTTTTGGTGGGATAGAATGGGGCCCAGAAAGAGAAAGTGCAGTAATTTGGTTCAGGTTGTTAAAGAAGAGGATGATGAATTCCATTATGATGCGAGGTTGGCCAGACGGTGGAAGAGAAGGTGCATTGCCAATCAGAAATTCAAGCTCAATTCAAAGGGTAATAACAGCACTGGGAGATGTTGTATGGAATTGAAAGAAGTCCCAGATTATAATTACATTCAAATTGATAGCGACAGTGATGATGGTGATAGACATGAATTATTGGACGCCGATTGCGCGAAGATTTTTGGTCAAGTGGTCAATGCTCCAACTAAAAGCCCGAAGAATGGTCACACGCCAAAAGGCCATCGCAAAGGAGGAGAGCTAGTGGATGTTCATCCCAAGAATTTGGTTGAACCTGATAAGACCATGAAGAGCTCCCTGGAAATAAACCATGGTCAAACTGACAACCATAAAAAGGAAGGAGAACACATGGTTTTTGATTGTGGGAAGCTTTTTAATGGCTGTAGCCCTGGTTTTCCTGCCAATGGACATGATAATCATGCTGGCTTTGTGGATAATGATGTTGTTATTGGCTCTGTAGAGAATGATGATTGCAGCAATGCATGCGAGGGTGAGGGAAATAGAAATGGTAGCCCAGTGGAAGTTGGAGACATGGGTACTAGGTCTGTGGATGATGGTGCAGTCTATGCTTCTCCAACTGACGGTTCTATCACTGGTGCTGAAACTGTTGGTCAAAATGGTACCGTTACCACCACGGATAATGATACAGTTGATGTTGCCTTTGCTGAAAATGTTGATGCTGTTGATCAGTCTCCAAATGATGTTGTATTTGGTGTGGGAATCTTGGAAAACAATAATGGCATGGGTGCTAGGTCCAGAGATAATTGTTTTGATGATGGGTCTCTTGAAAATGGTATTTTTCATGATGATGTGGATAATGGTAACAATGTCAATGACAGATCTGTGGACAGCAACAATGATAAAGATAATGAAAATGCAGAACACAATGATTTCTTTGATGATGTGGATCCTGAGTATAAGTTGTTCTTGGAGAATCTGAAAGAAGATGGGAAATCATATTTTCTTGAGGTTCCTGTGGTTGACAGTAGTATATTAGAAATTATAAGGTATGAATCAGAAGATGAACAATGGGATGGATGCATAATTGAGAATTCAAAGAAAACAAGAGATTTTCCAGAAAGAGAGGGCCTAAACAATGAAAGAGTTTTAAGGAGTGCTTCAAAGAGACGGAGAATGGAGAGTCATAGCAATTTGAGAGATGGGATGGAAACCCAAGGAAACTTGAGGGATATTGTGGGCAGAGAAAGAAAAAGTTCAATCGTTGAAAGATCAGTGAAAAAAGTAGCAGGTGGTATTTTTTGCACACATAATGGTCGTTCAAGTAATAAGCCTAGTTCAAAGACTCTCAGTTCAACCAAGTGTTGTGAGAAGAATATCAACATGGTGGATGAAAGCTACCAAATGTTTCTCAATTCTCTGAAGATAGAGGGGAGACATATTGTGTTTCTGCCTGAAAGTGGTGGAAAACTGACATATGAAGAGGATGAGCAGAGTTCATCTGATTCAGAAGTAATTGAGCTGGATGTTGACACATTTTCTGGTGGATTTAAGAGCCCATTTGTCACTGCAAAAGACTCAGTTGTATGCGTCTTTACTGCTTCAATCTTTTCCTTGTTCCTAAGTAATTTTTTAATACTATAATCTTATTGCCTTTTTGTTTGTGAGATTTAGAGTGTTTTTCTCTCTGTTATTTATATTGTTTTGTAAATGAAGGAAGAAGATGGTGATGGGTTTTTAAAAAGCTCTGGTGGAAATAATTGCTCTCAGTACAGGGAGAGGCTTATGGAGATTCTCCGAAGACCTTTTGATAAAAGGGAGCATCGAGATCTGTTAAATAAAGTGTCCTGCAAGAGAGAGTTGCTGGGTGAAAGAGAAATGCGCAGCGGGAAGACAAGGGAATATCCAACAGGGATAATGGGAAAATCATACCTTGAACAGCATTGTGGTACTGCTAATATCAACTCTGACTTTGTCTCGTTAGTGAATATCTGGGCATTTTGAGGGTGACTATAATGAATCACACCATATTTGGTTTAAAACATTAATTACAGAAGAGCTTGCAATTAATGTCAATAGTTTGTATTTTATCTTAATTTCTACTGACAATCTCCAAAGCCTCTGGATTGTCAGATGTTTAGCTTTCTTGGCCTGACTTTAATAACTACTGCATTGTTCTGTCAAATTTTTTGGGATATCCTCTTGATTGACTCCTGGAGTCTTGTAGTTGTGTGTTAGATCTTTGTTCACATGCCTAAATATATGCCAAACATATAATCTATTGACCTTTTAAGTGGGGTTTCACTTTGAATGTTAAGTTTAATGATTTGTTTTGTGATCTTGTAGATCTTGCAGAAAAAATTCTTTTAGCCAAAACTGATCCAGCAAAGGAGTTGAACATCTTGCGTGGATTTTTTTATTGGCTGCAGGTGAGTGTTCCCTCTTACACAAAGTAGTTGGTGTCAACTGCACTGATCACTGGGCCTTTTAGCGGTTGGTTTATGTGTATAATCTTGACAAAACTACCTAGTCAACGAAAAAATCTAATTGACAGTCTTCATTGGGCATGAATATTTCATATTAGTTTGTCCCTTGATATTACGGCTTGCACAGATGGTCATCTGACTGAGTTGCTTCTTTATCTTGTCCTATGGGGGGCATTCACTACCCCTCATATCCATGTTCATATGTTTTAAAACCTCGAGTTTGTCTATAGTTATTTTGCAATATTTTCAGTGCATATATTCACCTCCATGTCACTTTCCATCCATATTTGTTCAGAATGTGGCACATACAGGAGTATTTCAGCCATGGAGGGACTCATCATGTTTAGAAGTACTGCCTCAGTAAGGACCTCATAACTGATATCTGAAGACCAAAAAGAAATAAAATCTAGCCATGAAGGATATTCTGGCATATCTAACGTTTACATTCAACCACTGCATCAGGTGTAAAAAGTGCAAATGCAGAATAGGAAGCTCTGCAGTCGAAGATCAATGAATGAGTAACTTTCTGTTTGCTTGTGGCAATAGGCAACTGGGGAAGCTGTATGTGAACTATTTTGCTACGGCCTAGCATATGTCTATTTTAACTTTTGTATCCCCTCGAATCTTGTAATTATGCATCTTGAGTAGTCATTGTTAAGAGGGTGTTATTAATTTTTAGCCTTCTACATTTTCGCGGTCTCCTTGTCCATCTGTGATCGTAGTAATATCGTCAGTAGGCGAGGCTGCCATCAAACAGTGTTTCGGATGATGGTACAGAACCTTAGGCAGCGAATTGGCGGAAATTTGAAGGCCGGTGGCGGGGACGTAGGAATGGTTAAACGGAGGTGGAATAGAGCGGTAGGATGAAGAAGACATTAGAGATGGTCAGAGGGGGCAGTGGAGAGCATAGCAATTGGAGGGGCGAGAGGCGGGGCGATGAGAGTAAAGCAGACCGAGGATCCATGCTTGTGTACTTAACGTCTGGTTGTCTCGCCGCTCTTATTCTTGAACTGGTCTGTGCTAAATCTGCTCGTTGTCTTTTTGCCTGGAACTGCCCGTCTAATTTTATTTTATTATTATGCTGAGAAGGACTGAGGTGGATCGCAGTAATTTTTTTTTTTTTAATGTTGACCATATTAGAATTATAACCACAGAAAGTTATATTGATTTTCATAATTTTAATCCTATGGTCAATTTTTTTTGTCAAATCCTGCAGTCAAGTGGCTATATCCCCTCCTTTAATTGATACATCTCGCCGCCGGTGCCCGGCAGCCCTAGTAATCTGCGGAGACCATGGACCAATACTTGGTTATCGTGTACATAAAATAAAGTTGAGGGTAATTCATTAAATATTTTTATTTAATTATTTTTTTATTTTTTACTAAAAATTATTATTATTTAAATATTAACAAAATTGAATATGATTTTATTGTAAATGATTATAGTATTGATATAAATAATTATAGTATTAATAAATTTAAAATTTAAACATTGCATTTAATTTTTGTTCTTCTCAAAACAGCCGCTGTCAAGGGAGAGCGTGAATGTATAAATTCAAATTAGAGTCACGTGTGTAAAAAAACGCTAACTTACGAATAAGCTTCCACCGCTGATGGTCAACACGGAGTTGATCTTCCTCGTACAAAAACTTGAAAAGGAGATGTGGAGGTGGGAAATGGCCTCCCCCCCCCTCCCCCACATGAATGTCGCGAAACGTGGTCAGAGCTAATCAAAACTTAGACGACATAACCCAATGGTCCATCTAAAGTCACGGCCCTCCAGGCCCATGGACCCTTAGCTATTGGTAACTTTAAACAGTGGCCATGACCTGGACCACTAGCAGCAGGGGCTCTTGGTCTTAAAACAGGGAAAGCCCTTTAAACTTTTGAGTGTGGGAAATGTGAGGATCCGGATCCAAAGAAAGGATGGTGGAGGCGATGACTGCTATGATGACAGAAAGTACGAATGGTTCTCTGCTAGACACTTGTCGTTGTAGATGAAGGATGACAAGGACCCTCCGGGCCCCATACATGCGGCATTTCTTGCGCATTTGCAGTGAAAAATATCGAAACAGCATCATTACATGTTGAATCACAATGTTGCAAATGAAGGGTCTTATCAATCTTTTCTATTCTTTCTGTTTTTTTTTTTTTTCCAATCTTCTCCCAACTCGGCTTGGATTTAACAGACCACTAAGACATGTAAATTGCTGACACAGACACTCCAATCAACGGTAACACCAATTTAATTTTTGAAGATATTTGACGCTGTGATTGCTTGTACTCACGGCAACATTTATCATAAAATGTTCAGTATAAAAATGAGATCATATTCAATAGATTCCACTTTAACCCATTGAGATGAAGCACCGACCGCTTTTCAAACAGTCAGCTCAGGAAAAAATCTTCTCTGTCTGGGATTACACTTTGGACGGTTAAAGGAAGGGAGGAGGGCCCACCACAAACATGCCTCTCTCCAACAACCCAATTGTAAGTAAACTGCAAAACCAAGCCAAGACTCCAAGCCAATAGAAAAAAGAAGCTAAAAACCACGAGGATATACAAAAGAACATTGACGGGCAGTGCAGCATGGTTGCATTTTGGCCTAGCAATGAATTATGGTTGGTTAGTCGAGGCTCGGTGATCGGCTCCACCTGCCTCGCAAGTAGTCCTCCAAAGAGACATTTTGCTCAATGCTGCCCATGGAGAGCGAGTCATCCTCCATGTCAAGCAGTGCTAGGTTGAGATGGGACTGCAGATTAGATCGTGGACATCCTACATCATCCAGCACATTGGATGCTTCTGCAGCGTTAACTTGCAGCCTTGCCCACTTGGTCACTTCAGCATCACCCCGGAGGAGCTTCAAAATCTTGATCCATGAAAACACAGACCAAGTTAAAGGCTTGTTTCTTCATCAGCAATGATAAAAAGCAAAGGGGACTATTTATGTAACAAGTATTGTTATTAGTAACTTTACATCAATGCCAGTTTTCCATCCTACTTGTTGGCAGAGAATATCCAACTTGCTTTACACGTAAAATCAGTTTTAATTTTAGAACCAGCTTTTACGCCAAGCTTTATACACTGTACAGCACAGCCCTCGAAAATCATAAAGTTGAGAAAGAAAGAGAGAAATTAGCAAAGGGCTTACAATGCTTATCTGAGGCCTGGCTCTTGGGGCACCCCTTAAACAAAGGGCGGCAGCTAAAACCATCCTCTCCATCTGATTAAGGTCATAGTCATCACCCAAGCTTGGGTCTAACCATTTGGAAATCTTTCCACCGTCTAGAATTGGCTTTGCCTGGATTATAAGGTTCATTTCTATTTAGATGCACCAACAAGTCTGGATTGCATAAAAGCAAACTCCTTGAATATAAAGGACATACCCACATAACAAGGCTCTCTCGGCCTTTTGGATGATCGTTACTTATAGGCTTTCTTCCGGTGAGAAGCTCAAGAAGCACAACACCAAATGCATAGACATCGATCTTGTCATTTACTTTGCCATACATGAAGTATTCAGGTGCCAAGTAACTACAGTAATAATGCGTTGCCACTAATTAGAAAACTACAACTCACATTTCCCTTTCCCCCCTAACTGGAAATGTAATCTGAAGAAACTAGAAATATAACATGAACATAAAAAATGCAAAAATTTACATACCCAAAAGTTCCTGCAACATCACTGCATATAGTGTGGGATGAGGCGGTTGATGCCCATTCAGCAAGTCCAAAATCAGCAAGCTGCCAAAACCGGCAAGCTTCAGCAGTTACAGATCCAAACCACCAAACCACAAAGTAAAGCTAAAGGTTAAAGGTGCATCACCCGAGGCTCAAAATCATCAGATAATAGTATATTGGACGATTTAACATCCCTATGGATCACTGGTTGAGCACTGCCATTGTGTAAATAATTTAAGGCCTCAGCTACCCCTACAGCCACTTTATATCGCCCACTCCACCCAAATGCAAGCAAGGTTTTTTTGTCACCTAAATGAATAAGCATACGAGACATGAAAAGCAACCTTAAAAGGAACTTCCTTAGTTAAAAATTGTCTAGAGAAGTTCAAAATATAAACAGAGAGAATACATAAATTGATGTACCACGAAGATTATCTTCAAGGCTTCCTCTTCGTAGGAAGTCATAAACCAAGAGAAGATTGTCATCCTCATAACAGAACCCCAAAAGTGAAATTACATTCTTGTTATGTAATGTGGTAATAATCTCAATTTCCGAGACAAACTCCTTCAATACGCCTTCAGAAGGCTTTAAGATTTTCACAGCAAGTTCCTTGCCATCGGGAAGGCACCCTTTATAAACTTGACTGCTGCCTCCTCTCCCGATCAGATTTGCTGAAACAAAATCAAGAGAAGATATTATTCCCCTAATCATAATAATATAAATAAAATTGCTTTCACACATTATTTGTGCAATGTACAAACCAGCCAGGAAACCACATGTGGCTGAGAGAAGTTCTTGGTACGTGAACGGTCTGCAAGTTGCTGAGTATTTCTCACGAAGACCCTCCAACTCTATTGGTAGACTTTCCAAACTATTGTCAGGAGAAGGTAGAGCTGTTATTGTCTCCGTACCAACAGGGACAATTGCACCACTCTCTCCATCTAAATGAGACTTACCATCAACTTCAGCACAACCAATTTGTTTGTCATGGAAATTGACAGAGGATAGTGAAAGTCGCCAACTGGGCAACATCATTGCCCGCTTAACTACAGAGATCTGCCTCAGTGAAGATTTTTCTGACACATGCTGATCCGGCAGAACTGCAGGACAGAGCAACGGCCAACTAGATTTCAGTTGAGGTAACTGTCTAGGAGCATCCGCCTTTGATAGAGGCACTAGAGCTAGGGACTTGTCATCAGCATCATTAGACTCTTGTTTAGAAAGGTTAGAACAATTATCTATAGATTTAGCAGCCAGTTGACAAATTGAGCAGTTCTGCTTCATGATATTCTGCAAAATGTTTGAACGGCCTTCGGATAAGGCCTGCTGCAATTTCTGTTCATTGCCCTGATCATGCTTTGAGGCTCCAATAGAGCCATTTTCACTCAGTACCTTCGAGTTATTCGTTGAAATTGACTTGTCAAATGCAGTAAACAAAACACTCCGGTGACAACTTTCATTCCCTGCAACAATTGTAGAATAAACAGAAAAAAAGAAGAAAAAAATTACCGCGTTCTACAGAATAAAGAAAAAACACTCACATTCAGAAAAACGAAATTGGGGGAGAGAGATACCAAGCGAGCAAGCAGCATTTGCCAGAGTTCCTTCTCTATTAAACACAATCTTCCCATTATTGACAGCCAGAACCGAACAGCCCCTCGGCAACTTTTTGGCACAATATTTAGCCACATATGTGGATGACCAGATATGGCGATTTCTGGCAAGTCCAAGTATTAGCTTTGTTGCTTTACAAGATTTTGCTTCCCTAACTAAAATCTTTCGAACAGATGATCCCCTGCATATCTTGAGCTTGAGATCCACCTGAAACAGATATCCCCAAAAAAAAACCCGAATTCAGAAATTTTTCTGTTAAATGGCTGAGAAGATACTAACTTTCTAGAGAAATATTGAATGTGATAGCCAAAAATCTAAGAACCTCAGCTAAACAGAGTTGTGGAAGACTGGTTAATTATCATTAAACTCTTTAGCTTTGTGGACATGTACTTCATGAATATTTGAACCAAGGAACATGAGAAAAAGCTCACAATTTTCGCTTTCTCAGCAGCCGAGCCAATGAAACTAATTCATAAAAAAAAGGGAAAAAAAAAATTAAAGAAGCACAAATCAGACTGAAAGCGAGATAAGGTAGAAATTTGTCAAAGAAAACCAACCTGTTTCAAGTTACAGAAACCTTCATACACGGCAAGAACAGAGTCAAAAGCCTTGACAAGCGAGAAAAGCGAAGACTTTCCTTCTCGATCCACGATTTCTGCTCATTACCCACTTCACCAAATCAACAAAGCCATCCAAATAACCATGAACCGAAAACACCCACCAACAAAAGGTTCAATCTTTACCGTCACTTACCATCGTTACCAAGGATGTGGAGTGCAACAACGGTGCCCCCCGGCTGTGCCACTTTAACCAAGGCCCAAGTCAACAGTTCTCTGCTCCGTGAATCAAGCTTCACGCCCACCATCACCGTAGAGCCGCCAGAGCCCACCGTTTCCTCTTCTCCTGCACATTGCAACATTTTCATTTTTTTGTTTTTGTGGCTCAAACTTCAAATGGGTCTATTGTCTTTGTGGAGTGGCCTGGCCGCTGTTGTGTTTCCTCGCCCAGAACATCATCTTACGTTCATGTAGTTCAAGGCTTTGAGGCGAGAGAGAGAGAGAGAGAGAGAGAAGTCTCAATCTCTGTAGCCTAACAGCCAGTTTGATCGTTTGCTTTCCAAGGTCGCAAAACAGACTCGAAAGTGAGGGAGGAAGACGGCTTCTTTTATGGGATGCACCTGCGACTACATTCGCATTTTGGAGTGACTCGAACCAATAGGCAGTAGGTCCGTGTGTTTGTTACTGTAATTTGACGAGAGACCAAGTCTCGATGTTAAATTGACTGAGATAGATCGGCTACAATTTTCTTACTAAATTTTCTTTGTTTTTTTTTTTTCTCTGGTTCAAGGTATTAATTTTTTTTATTCTCCGCGTTCATAGATGGCGGCTGATTCTAAGCTTTCGAGGTAACGCAAACAGTTGAGAGATGGGCGCTGGCGATCAAATCATTAGTGACTATGCAATCTTGTTTCACAAATGTGGAAAGAAAATTGAGACAATTAGAAGTTTGCACTTATTATTTTTAAAAGTTTTATTCTTATAATCGATAAAACTAATACTAATTGAATCTTGATAGGGACAACATTTAAGGAGGAAGTCAAAATTTTGAAAAAAAAAAAAAAAAGGATCAACGTGACGAGCTACGTCATTACCCACTGTTACTTTCTTTTTCTTTTTTTTTTTTCTCGATGATGTCACTTGATAAAAACATAGTACTGGCAACAACCCAATTAAGTATTGTTTTCGATTCTTAATAAAATGAGGAACTGGGTAATTACCTCAGCCTTCAAAAGTACGTTATTAATAATTAAGTTAAGCAATTTTTAAACCTGTTCATCAAGCAATTGTAACGTCAATGTGAAGATTACTCATTCATTTGGGAGGCAATGGATGGAACCCATGCCTGCTCTTGAATGTAAAGAACCCATGAGCCCTTTTTTGGTCCTTTATTTTCTTTTCTTTTTTTTTTTTTGGTTTAAAAAAAAAAAGAAATTGAAAACTTATGACCGTTGCACCAATTTTGTTCTAAATAAATAATAAGAAGTAGGCTCGCCGCCCGTACCTGCTTAGAGAGCGACTCTCCGCCACGCCTAGAAAAGAAAGCGACGCGATTCCCAATAAAATCGCGTGACGTGTCTTCTTCGAGGCCTGCGAGTCCCCCAAGTCGGTGGGCCTCCCTCTGTACTCCTCGTTGAACGAGTTGGGTTGCCAAGTGCTCTCACACTCAAAAAGTCCGAAGCTATATATTATTACTGATATTAAAATAATAATAATAATAGATGCCATATAACTTTATAAATATATAATTATAATTATTAATTAAAAAAATTGGTCATTAAGCTTATTTAATTTAATAAATTTAACTCAAGTTGAGAAGAATAAGGAATTGGTACAGAAGGTAAAATAATTCAACGTGGAAATAATATAGCCCTAAATTTTTTAGTTGCCTTTATTTGTGATTTTTGGTTTTTGGTTTTTTTTTTTTTTTTTGGGCACGAAAAAGTTAAAGGAAAATTCTGTATAAATTGAGCTCATTTCTCGATGGTCTTGTCTTGTCCATTTGATTGTACATTCTGCCACATTTTTTTTCGTTTTCCCAAAAAGTAAACAGAGATTTAATTGCATCCAAATTTAAACTACATAAAACCCATATCATTACGTGCATAATTAAGGATGGGTATTGCTGAGTTGACAAGTTTACCCGAATGAAATCTCGATATCAACGATGATCCTCCACCCTGCATGTGATAGCTGGGTCCCGGCTAAGGTCACGTATGGTCCACCAACACGCCCCTTGCCCAATTGCAACAATAAGTGGAGCATCATTTCATAAGATAATACTTGTATCAATTAGAGCTATTACGCTTCGCTCTTCAATCTGAATGACACGCTGTGACTTGTCGGTGGATCCAAGCATAGCATAGGCATCTCACGCGAGTCAAAGGGTGCTAAAAGTCCTACTTGTCCGGTACATAAAATTGTAAATATAGACAAAAAAAGAAAAAAAAAAAAAAGAGAGAGGAAATTTATAGCCTAAAACTTTTCATGCTTCTTAGATAGATAAATCTTGTGGGGCTCTGGGAGTCTTTGTAGAGATACTCCAATCAACCGTCAAACAAAACATATCTCAACCTTAAGGTCTTAGGATATTTGGGTGGGCCTTAGAGTGTAACTACCACGCTGTTAATGATGTTGTGGACGCGGGGAACATGCACTCTAATGTTCTAATAGTAGATGGGATTTAGGGACACATGGCTGTGATTAATCTCATGTCTAGGGCGATTAACGTTGGACTCTTCCCTAAATGGCCCCACTCAATTGCACGTACACCTTTGTCGGAATTTTTTTTTTTTTTTCGCTGAGAATACCTTTGTCACACATTTTAGTTCGCAAGCACCTTCCCTATGGAACAGCCCAAGCCGAGATAGTGGTCAAGCGCCAAGTTGCCTCCGGGCACTTCCAAACTGGTACATAGCTTACAAGCGTGATGGTTGCCTCCTAACTCCTTCGAGTCCAAGCCGTTTAAGCTTTGAAGGAAGACGGTTCTAACCATGCTTTGTGGGAAGTTTTCTTATGCGGTCTCACGATGCGGGTTTATTTTGTCCAACTAATTATTAGCAATTAGCCATTAATATATACAGCTTGATTCAATTAAAAAAAAAAAAAAAAGATACACGGAGGATTGATAGTTTTGCAAAGCAACAGTAAATATGCGAAATGGCACTCCACCCGAAAAAAGAACAAAGACAGGGTCAGTGCCTGGAGGCTGGAAACAAGGGCCGTCCTGGAAAAATGGGTTTCACTCACAACTCCCCAAACAGACCATATCTTATTTCACACGTTTAACGGGACAAAGGACACTTCTGACACATTCAAGTATCTGCACAGGGACCAGTAAAGCCGAAGACGACAATGTGATATCTTAAATTCATGGTTTCGCTTTGGGAAGTGCGCAAAATGCGTAATGATGCTCGCTTTGAGTTCTGTCCGTGTTCCCAACAATGGCCGTTTAAACGGGGGTTTGGAAGTTTAAAACGAAACGTTAACCAAATTAAAACGAAGTAATAGCGGAAATAGCAAACCGAATAAACCCCACCTTCTCGATTTAAATTTCTTCAACCAAGTAAACGTAATTTAAGCCACAGAAAGCGAAAGAGAACTTGCCGATCGCTGTGTGGACTTTCTTCCTCGAGCGAGGCAGAGTTCTTGGATGGTTGCTAATTGGAGGTGATCAAGATATGATTGTTATAGTTGAGAGATCTCCTAGTTAGACCCCACTTAGACCAAGATGTAGATTATAGTATTAATTGTTCAATCTGTCAATCAAGAAGCAATGGGAGGATTTTATGATCTTCTAACATTCGCACAAATCTTTTATGGAGAAGCTTTAGCAGTTGATTCATGTTTGGGATCTTAAATACAAGTAATTAGATGTTCACTTTTGGTAGACCGAAAGAGAGCCTAACGCATGCACATGCCAATGGTTTTTTAGTTAAAAGTGCTTGAAGTTAGGCTATGGCGATCACGTACGCCTGTGAGAATGATATTATTGCCATCTAAGGCACCTTGGCTTGTGTGCTACAGTTTGGCTTGAGGCCACGGCCAGATAAGTGAAAATTTATAGAAAACCAGACAAATGAAATTATGACAGAGACAAATAGGACAGGCACCCACCAATTCCGTAGTCTCCCGTCAACCCTAACAAAAAGATAATTTCTTAACATTTTCCGCGACGAGACCCATGCTTGGACTCGGACATCAATTTTTAACAAATAAATGCAACACCGAGTCCTGTTTTGCTTTTCATCGCATTCTTTTCGAGCATAGCCCAACAAGCTGCTCGACACTTCGCTATAGTGGAACGCGGACCATGGCCAGGAGAAGTACCATCCACGAGCGTTCAACTGAACCTCAACCGCAGTTGGGTTGATACATTTTACATTCAATAAATTACAGTTAGACGCGAGGAAGTTTCACTTAAGACAATGATTATTTTATGTGGTAAATTATTCTTATAAAAATATTCAATTAAAGTATTAATAAATAATCTCTAATTTAAGTCTGTATAAACAATAATTAATAATTTTATGATATCTTTTTTCATTTTTCCTTCTCTCTATAAAAATAAAAGAACTGAGTTTAATAGATATGGGTGCCATGGAGTGGAGAGAACGATGACTTCAGATGAAGTTCCCCCAATCGAAGCGGGGGCTTTTTGTCTCGGAGTGATGGCTCCAGGGCAAAGACGATGGACTAATCGAAACGGGTGCTACAGCTCAATGCCACGACTACGGATGCTTAGGTCCCATACGGTGGGGACGCGATATTCTCACTTAACAGTTTTGGATTTGGGCAAACCATTCTCTCTTAACAACTTCTTCTTTTTGCATTTTGCTTTTGAGTGACTACGGGCCTGTGTGGCCGGCGAAAATTTCCTTACCGCTCGGACTTCTAACTGAAGTCTACGAGAGATCGAGGTGTAGAAGTGGACCCAGGGTTGGGTCTCTAAAGTTTGAACTCCGAGAGGCCAGAGATAAAGCCTTGAACCATAACTAAGCCCAGCAACAACTGGTGTGCTCTCTTTGGCCCAAACCGTCTACGTAGTCAAAAAAATCCTGACCCAGTAAAAATCTAGGACTATTTCGAGCAGTTTGGTTTATAAGTTTTATCATCGTGACTCTTAGTTAATCCTTGCGCACTAGACCTCCCATGAATCTGCCAGAAACTCTCATTGAGTTAGATTATTCCAGGTGGGGGTGATTGTATTCGTTGGTGTGGTCTCATGCCAACGCTATGCTCGACACAATTTTAAAAATTACTCATTCCTATGAGCAATTTCGAATTCTAAGAAGCCAATTTCCAGAAGTTAATAAGAAATCGAAATGTAAATCAGTAAATTTTGACGATACTGCATCGTATTTATATATATATATATATATACTTTAAAAAAAAAAAAGAAAAAAAGAAAAGAAGAAAAGTTGTGCATGCTTCCCCTAAATTTTTGAAAGTTTTTATTCCGGAATTTTCTTTTTTCTAGACCCACTTCCTCAGGATTAGCGGTGTTACACGCGCACACACGCCCCGTGAGGATAGAGGCGTCTGAAAGCGGGCACTTGCACTTCGCCATTGGAAGCCATTTTTCCCAGTCGTCAACTTTCTGGCTTCTGCTCCTTTTCACTGGAATCTCGCAAAGCCCCACTTTTGGACTTTCTAAGCTAATAGTCTCTCAATCTCTCTCCTCGTTCTACTGTCTACAGCGTACAATTCTAAAAGAAGATAGGAAAAAGCAAAGAGACCAGACAACCAGTGTGTTGGACTTTCCAGTCTTCACTTTTCTGGGTAAGTTTCACATCTGTCAACGGTTTCTCTCCTAGTCAGTTGCCTCTTTGTTTGGTTCCTTTTCCTTTTAAGTTCTCTTGTTTCTTGACTTGGTTTGTCGATGTTGTGTCATGCTGTGAGCAATTTTACTGTAGACATTAGTCGAGAAAGTTCGCCCCCTTTGTTCTGTTCTGCAAATTGAACAGAGTTTTTTTTTTTTTTTTTTTTTGTCGAAATTCTGTCCTTTGCTTCTTTTTTGTAGTACCTTATCGTGTCGGAGTAACAAATGAAACACCACTGCTTCAAGTTTTGAATGGTGCGGCATCGTATGTGGTCTGGGTTGCTTTGTTCTCTAATGTTATCGCTCGTAGAATTTTCAAATGATAGAGAGAGGACCCTTCTTCAGAGCCCCTCAGTGTGGGAGGCGAGATGCCCTTTATTAAGCTAATCAATCTGGGATTACTATCTGGGATTCTACCAATTTAATTTCATATTAGTCATGTAAACAGGAGTAAACCATTTGGAAATCGCTCATTTTTTTCCAGTTATATTCTGGGTAGCTTTGTGTTGACATGATCACTGAGTTTAATACATTAATTAGCATAATTCTGCATATATGCCTACTATCCTTGGTTATATAGATTGACCACATTCATAGCTGCAAATAGTTAAGTTCTTTCCATGATTGGATCTGTTGTGAAGGTATAAAATTCACACATGAAGGTTGATGTAAGGAAAATAATTAGAGTCTCTTTTGGAATACTGGTTATTGAAGTAATGGCTATTGTTCATTTCATGTTTGATATCTCCCGCTACTGCTTTAATGTTTCTCTATTTGAAATAGCATGTCTTGCTTTCGATCTGTAACATCTTTCAATCTTAGGATGAGTGCGTATTATCTTATTTTGGGATGTATGTCTTCCCACCTATTATTTTTCCTCTTAGTTTCTTGAAAGATATTGTAAAGTTGTAGTTTTCTGCTATTATTTGCCCTTCAACTTTGCCGCGGGACAGATTCAACATATTCTTCTTCAACAGTAAGGCTCAATCAATAACAAAAGATGTTGATTTAACTTTTTGTTATATCTCAGGTGCAGATTTCAGACATATTTTTTCTTTTATTGCATGCCAGCTGGAAGATAACTCATAATTGAAGCCAAAGCTCAACTTTGTACACTTGAACACACTGCAAGAGATTGCTTATTGAATCATGCAGCTATATCACCACCCGTACTCTTTGGATAGTCAGAAGGTGAGACTTGCTTTGGAGGAGAAGGGCATAGACTACACATCACACCATGTCAATCCAATTACTGGCAGGAATATAGACTCTTCGTTCTTCAGAATAAATCCAAGTGCAGAACTCCCTGTTTTCCAGAATGGTGCCACTGTCATCTTTGATGCCATAGAGATAATCCAGTATGTCTCATCTTTTATTCTTCCTTCTCTCCTTGCATTATATAGTATCTATAGGTGTATTTGGAAGCACTTTCTAGCCTGACCTGATATTGTTCTGTTACATTTTGATTCTTGAGCGTATATTTTCAATGGATGCACCCATCCATTTTAATAATTTTTCATCCTTAGTAACAGCTCATTTAAAGATGAGGGTAAAATTTAAAGTGATAATGTAATTTGTAGGTACATAGAGAGAATTGCAGCTGTCTCTTTGGGTGCTGACCAGGGCTCCTTAAGCAGCAGAGAAGTTGTAGCATGGATGCAAAAGATACAAGAGTGTAACCTCAAGTTTTTCACCCTTTCCCATGTACCTCAGAAATACCTTCATACAGTTTCCAAATTCACAAGGCGAGTGGTGATAGCTCGGATGGAAGAATCCCCTGATCTAGCAAGTGCTTACCACCAAAAACTAAAAGACGCGTACAAAACAGAAGACAAGCTGAAAGACCCAGAAGTCCTGAAACGAAGCAAAAAGCATCTTATTAGGCTTCTTGATGAAGTTGAAGCCAAGCTGAAAGAAACGACTTACTTAGCTGGGGCAGAGTTCTCAATGGCAGATGTTATGCTCATTCCTGTGTTGGCTCGCTTGGTGCTACTGGGCTTGGAAGATGAGTATATAAGTGGCAGGCCAAACACTGTCCGTTATTGGATCTTAGTACGGCAGAGGCCTAGTTATAGAAAGGTGATAGGAAAGTACTTCAATGGGTGGAGAAAATACAGAACATTAGCAAAAACTTGGTGCTCTGTTCGTTTCAGAAGCCTTCTAAGAAGATATTGATGAATGATAAAGATTCACGATGACAAGATGGTTAGGATGATGAATGTAAGATGATATGTGAATGAAGGGGATACCACGAAACGAGTGTAAAATGCCACAAAATTAGAGCAAGTGTAGTTAATACTTTCGTCCTTTTGCATTTCTTTATGCTTTTGGGCGTTCCGTGTGTGCATGTGCGTACTAGATGTGGAGAGAGAAGTGTGCTTATCATTGAGAAGTATTCCAATTTTATGTAAATTGGACAGAACTCATTTCAAGCCAACGCAACCCTACCTCCAATTGAGAATTCCAAGATACCAAATAAAATCATGCAATTAATCGCCTTAACGGTATTATTAGTGCAATTCAGCCCCTTAATGTTGTAAAATGATTCACATGCATAGAATTACCAGTTTAATTTGGTTAGAAATGATTCAAAACCAAGCTCAAACACAATTGAGTCGATCGGGATGGCCCCAAGACCCCAAGTACAATTGCTCTGCGCCTTAAACTTTAGTTTTGGATCAGCCCCAAGTGTGTTTGGGCCACGGGCCACACAGCCACGCCCACCACTAGGTCTAACTATAATAGCATTTTGGCAAGACATACGCGCAGAGCAAACAAAATGGAAAGCATTAAAAAAACACACACACACACACGCACGCACACACACACACACAAGGTCATCATTAATCAGACGTTTGGGAGCTACAATCCACATACATGCCAAGTTAAGAAACCATAAAACATCTAGTACTTGTGTCATTTCAGAAGCTTAAATAGGATCACATAACCTTTAGTAGTACAACCCTGGAATTAAGTTACGAGCAGCAAATTTTGAAAGGTAGGCAGCCAGCCAAGGTCTTTTGGGTACGATAATTCCATTTTGACAAGATAATTAACTGTTGCATTCTCTCTTGCAAGTTTGGCTGCATGGGCTGCATGCGGAAGACAAAAGGCAATTGTGAGCTGCAGTTCCTGACCCCGCCACCCTGTTGAGGATAATCATTTTCCATCTCTCTCAAGCTCGCTTCCATGGCCATCTGCTTCCGTTCGCTGTAGAGCCAATTTCTTTTCTTGCTGGTGACAACATATGCATTGAGGCAAATAAAGTGGTTTGGTTAAAGACATGGGTTGGCAAATAGGTAAGATTACCCAAAAGACATAAAGGATATCGCAAAACATAAAGTAAATTCATTTTGGTCACCGTTTCTTCATTTATCAATGCAAGGATTACTTGCTAGCGATAAAATTCAATTGTGAACATGAAGAAAGAACAAAAAAAAATAAGAATTTGTAGTCCTAGGGCAATATTCTTCTTCTTCTTATGTTTTTTTTTTTTTTTAAATTTTTTTTGGGTTACTTCGATAAATCTAGGGCAATAAACTTATCTCTAAGGTGATATTAACATCTAAAGACTAAATTTTGAATTAAGAACTAAGCAAACATGCAAACAATATTTTTTCAGTACTTTTGGGATTTTCATGAAGGAAAACAAATATTATAATAATAATAATAATGGTATTATATGTTTGAATTACGAAAATAAACAAGTTAACACGACCAAAGCAATTAACTTTTAGATTGTTGAATTTCGCAGAATGGCTTAATTTCCTGGTACCAGAATTTTGTTCATCCGTCCCCCGGGATGCACACCCGCACACACAGCACAAATCATACTGAAATTAAACCCCAGATTAAAACAATTAAGGTGATAACTAAGATTAACAGAATGCTTTGGAGTTGCTCATGCTCCTCTTCCAAAATCTTTCCCTGAGAAACATGCAGTAAAAAGCATAGGTTCATACTGTTAGGCAATTCGATTGTAAAACTTTCACAGATCCTGCAACTCTTGAAGGAAAAAATAGGTGCTAACAAGCTCATAAATTTAAAAAGAGTAACAAAGCCATGCCATATTTTGATGTGCGCTTACGTTTCTCTTCTTTATAAGAGAGTACTCCATCAATAACGAAAGGAAATAAAACAGAAGGAAGAAATGTGGAGGACGAGGGAAAGACTACAACTTTCTTCGTGAAACTAATTGATAAGTAGCTACCTTGCTACTGAAACAAAGTTAATAAATGAACAGTATAATGAGAAAAAGGAGTAATGGAGTATAAATAGATTAAAAAATTTCTCCACTTGCTTGAAGTGATTGAATAACAAAAATAGTAATGCAAATAAACTATACAAGAAAATATATTAATTTTATGCGAAAAAATTTTTTAAATTAAAAAAATAAATTATTAATATTTTAAATTAGAGATTAATTTTACTATAATTAAATAAATATAATAAAAGTACATAATTTTAATTATATTAAATAAATTAAATAAAATTTAATTTAAATTAAATAAAAAATTAATAAATTAAGGAAGACAGATTAAATATATGTTATTAACTATAACTTAACAAATAAATTTTAAAATAAAATTTGCAAAGAATATTAATGTCTAATTAAAATAAAATTTAGATAATTAATAAAATAGATTTAATTCTTATTTCTGAATAATAAAGATTGAGTTTTGAGCATAATAAATACTACTTCTTTTTAATTTTCATAAATTTATATTATAAATAATTTTTTATATATAATTTTGATCAGCTATATAATCAAAAGATTGTTTGTAGTTTGATTGGTTAGTAGTTAGAGGATATATATATATATATATATATTTGAATGATTAGATTGAATTTTTGTAAATTGAAGGAGAGATTTTTCATTCAAATTAAGATTTTTTAATTTTAGTAACATTTTATTTTCTTATTTGTAATAGAGTTAATAAATTGTGTAAATAATTATTGACCTGTATTTCAATTAAACTAAATTTTGAATAATTAATAAAAATATTTAAAAATTTATTTTA
This sequence comes from Bruguiera parviflora, assembly GCA_019804595.1. Taxonomy (NCBI): domain Eukaryota; kingdom Viridiplantae; phylum Streptophyta; class Magnoliopsida; order Malpighiales; family Rhizophoraceae; genus Bruguiera; species Bruguiera parviflora. The sequence continues at coordinate 3,040,128 of CM034050.1, forward strand.
ATTAATTGAATTATTATTTTAAGATCTTGTTAATTTATAATTGAAAGTATGTGGTTGGTCAAATTAAATTTTGTCTTGTTTTATTTAATAAGATGATTTATTTTTATTATATTTATTTAATTATAATAGAATTAAATTTTAATTTGAAATATTTTATAATTTTTTTTATTTTCTCAATTTAAAATAATTTTTTATATAAAATTAATATATTTTTTATATTTATTAATATTATTATTTTTATTATTCAATCTTTTCCTTACATATTTAAGTAAAAGAGAACAATTTTTTAAATTATTTATACTCGGCTGCCTTTTCTCCACTTACTTTGTGGGTTTCAAAGATATGGTGACGTCCAGTTAATTCGGGTGCCTAGAAACCTATCAAACAGGATAGAGAGAGAGAGAGAGAGAGAGTTTCAAACGAGAAATTTCAATCTGTATGCTATCATTGTCCCTCTTGACTCTGTCAAATCTCATTGCTGAGTTTCTGTCAAAAATTTTTCATTCAACCAAAAAACATGTCAGTTTGATTTTTATTTCGATCGATGCTTAGATATGAAAGCATTATAACGAATTCAAACAAAATTGTTGATATTGGCCCGAAAGACTAAAGAAATAAAACCCTGAAAACTTTATTAATTTGCTACCGAAAAAATCACTCAGGTTAGTGCTGTGATTCGATTCACATGTAAGACAAAAAAAAAAAAAAAAAAAAAAGAGAAGAGAACAACGTTGATCAATTGATCCGCCGGTCGATGTCTTGGGTCGACCAAAGAAATATTCCACCAAGTGATGTGGATTACGTTATTATAGCACTCAAACGAAGCTCTTTTCTTGGGTTTCCGCATATGACGTGGATTGACGTTGTTACAAAAACAATGCAATTTCTCATGTTTCCCTATCGGATGTGGATTTGTGATTTACTACTTAATTAAAATTGAGGAAATCTTTTTTGGGCTCGGATTTAATAAACATGTCTGTCTTTTGAGATAAAAATTACGAAAACTAATTCAATCTCTCTCTCTCTCTCTCTCTCTATATTATACATTAATGAATCTTAATTCGATTATTTTTTGTTTCTAATTTTAAGCTTGGGTCAAGAGAGAAGTTGAGAAAGTTAATTGCAAATTAGGAAAAGACAGCAAATGTCCGCGGGTCCCCAAGAACAACAACACGACCGCGTGATGGTGCGCCCCTGATCCACCTGCGTTTGTAGAGCCATTGGACAGAGCGCGTGTGGCTCGAGGACCAGCAGGTCCCGAACCCCCTGGGATTTTCGGGTCGGAGCAGAGAGTCGAAACTAACGGCGAGAAGCGGCGAGACCCGCCGTTTCTTTCTTTCTTTTCTTTTCTTCTTCTTTTTTTTTTTATTTTTATTTAATTTTTATAGCCATTTTCCCTCTCCAGATTTTCTCGGGAAAGAAAACGCAAGAAAATTAGAGCACTTTTTTCTCCTGGTTGAACGCACCCAAACGGAACCGTTTTCTTTTCTCCCGGTCCCGCCTTCCACCCATCGCTCTATGTCTTTCGAATCTAGAATTCTTGAAGTTTCGATTCTCGTGCCCTAGAGTTGTGACCCGACCTCGAGCCTTTCGATGGAGGAAAGGTGTTCCAATGGCGGTGACGCTGGCGGTAGGGTAGGAGGAGGAGGAGGGGGAGGAGGACCTTCGTCGTCCAGGGTAAGGCCATCTTGTGTGAAATTAGGAGGGAGACAGATATTCACGGTGGAGCTCCGACTCGGGGAGACGACATTCGTTTCCTGGAAGAAGCTTGTGAAAGACGCGAACAAGGTCAACAGTGGATCCGCACCCGCCCCGTTACCGCCTCCCGCCAACGCCCATCCCAGCCTCGAGTCTCGCATCCCCACTGTAAGCCCTCTAGCTCCATATCCCTACAGTACAAGCGTATGTATTTGACTATTTATTCTCTTGATTATGAAATAATTCGTAATGCCTGTGGATTAACCATAGTTGGCTTCTTCCTAGAAGCCGTAAATTAGTGTTGTATGATACTTAATTGTGGCTGTGAGTGCTTGCTTAGTAATTGTTAAGTTTTTGTTTTGGTCAGTGAGATAACGTGAGCAAAGGAAGTGATCAGAAATTAGCTTTATTTTTTTTCCCATTAACATAGTTGTTGAGCACATAGTCCGCTGGTTTTAATCAGTCTGGCATTCTTATTGTACTTGTCTTTCTATAGGGACAACTGTCTGAAAAAGAAGTGAAGGATGCGACTCCTCCAAATCGTTTCAATGCTGTAATTGAGAAGATCGAACGCCTTTGCACGGTGTGTCGTGCTCTGTCTTTCTCCTGGGTTCCTTTGACATGTACATTTCTTTTTGACGTGCATGGGACTGTAACCAAATATAGTAGAGCTTGTTTATGCTAAGATGAGTGGATATTTGTAGGGCAAGGATATTAGTGATGAGGAAGATCTAAAGGATGTTCCTGATGATGATCAGTATGATACAGAAGACTCATTTATTGATGATGCTGAGCTGGTGGGTATAACGTCTTTTTCTGTTTATGTCCTGCTATTTGTGCAGTTTTACCTTTTGTGGTGTAAATTGGAAAGGATGTTTTTTGAATATGTATAGGTTTTACTTTGTTTCACTAAGGATCACCTTTTTTTGTAGGATGAATATTTTGAAGTTGATAGCACAGCAATAAAACATGATGGATTCTTTGTTAATAGGGGAAAGCTGGAACAAATGTGAGTTGTTTTTATTCATGATATTGAACTTCTTTCTTACAAATTATCCACGTGTGGTCCTTTCTTTTAGTTTGCCGCAAAAATATAACTTCAATCCTGATTTTTCTTTTTCAATTGGGATAAAATTTTTTCCAAACACTTCAGGGAATTAGTCTCGCAGCAATTTGCTCTCCATTTGATTTATTGTCAAAGTAAGCTATACTGAACGCTGAGGACATGCATGAGGATTGGATAAGAAATGGAGTTTTGAATTTCTTGCAATAACTGTGTGTTATCTTTGTATAGAAGGATGTGTGTACCTTCTCCATTGATCTCTTAATTACTGGCATAAAACTGGATATCATGGAACCAAAGGATAAAGAAGAGGATTGGTTGGCCGGAATAGTGGCAACATTGTATTCATGGACTGCTTTATTTGGGGTATTTCACATCCAACTTGTGTCATAAAATTTTGTCTGAGCAATATGCATGTCTTTAGTTTCTGCAGTCAAACAGAACTTTTCACTTTTCAGTGCTCATGTGTGAAGTTATCTGATTAAAAAAATGATTTGCTGAATGAAATTGTTTCTCTTGCCACTGATTCCTTTTGCATGCTTCTTGCTAGAAGTGAATCTACTGTTGTTCCTAACCAGCAACCAAAGAAAAGGCGAATAAAAGATGTGTCAAAAGCTCCTGGTGAAAGTGATGATGGTCATTTATCAAATAAACATGCTAAAATAGGTAAGTCAGCAGTTGGGAAGCTGGCATCCTCCTTTCATGAGTCTCTCTGCCAAAGTGCGGTTATGACAAGTGAACGTAATGAGAAAATGTGATTTCAGACTACTTCAAATTCACCTATTATTTGTTTCTAAGAAGAAAAGTGAATTTGGACACATGTACATTTATGGACGCCTTAAATGGTGATGCTTCTATACTCTGGCAGAACTACAGGATAGTGCGAAGCCAAAAGCAGGACTTCTCCAATCAAAGAGCCTAACCGAGAAATTGAAAGATGCAAGTGGATTGTCTGATGGTTCACATCAGAGATATCTTAATAAAACTGCTCATCCCCAAACCAAGATGCAATCTGCAAAATCAATGAGTGGTGTTGACGAGCATGATCTGTCAGTTCGTTCAAAAGAAAAAAATGGTGTCCGTGAATTGCCTGACCTTAATATTCCTGAGGCCAAGAATCCCATGCAGGAAGCTGTGAGTGTTATTGTGAAACTCTTACTCTTTTGTAACTAATTTGTAGACCCCATAGACACTTAGCACAGATAGACAGATTCTGTATTTACTGCACAAAAGTGCATGTTTGCATGTATATTTCTTGAGTTCTTGGTACTGTCAAGGGGAAGGGGATTATCAGGTTGCTTTGTTTTGCACCCATGATTTGACTACTTCAAGACTGTTTGCGGGGAGTAATAGTATGGACACTTGTTCCATGTTTGCTAAGTGAACAACCTGAGATTAATAGAATCTTATGTGCCTTTCCCACGCTCTTAAGAGTTCATCTTATCGTGGAAATGGTAAGTTTTCTTTTGGCCTTGTTTGGTGTCTCTGTGTTGCTGTGCTTGATTCTGAATGCAATCTTGTGCAGAAAACTTCCCACATCCACAAAAAGGATGGTTCCATGGCTAGGCCCAAGAGTTCGATGCTTGAAAAGGCCATCAGGGAGCTAGAGAAGATGGTCATGGAGTGTAAGCTTATCGCTTCTCACCATTTGTATTCCTCATGATATTCTTAGGAAAGTTCCTTGCAAACTGATATATTTTTTTCATTTTGTGAAACAATCACAGCAAGGCCACCTACTTGGGATAATCAAGAAGCTGACACTTCCTCCCAAGCAATTAAAAGGAGATTGCCTACAGAAATAAAGCTAAAGCTTGCAAAAGTTGCTAGACTGGCGGTTGTTACTCTGACAGAAACTGTTGCTTACACTTTTGTTCTTTGTTTTGTTTTCTGCTAGTATCTATACTTGAAATTTTAAAAATATAATAATTTTTTGCTTTTCCATTTTTCAGCAAGCAAACCAAGGGAAAATATCAAAGGAGCTCATCAATCGCCTTATGAGTTTTCTTGGTCACTTAATACAGCTCAGAACACTAAAGGTACCTCTTTCTATGAAAATGAGATATTACATTTAGACTGTTGCTTTTATTTTTTTCCCCTCCCGTTCTTACACATCAGTTCTCATTTGAGACAACTTTGAACTGTTGGAAGCGGTGGCTTTCAGGTAAGAAAGTTGTTGGCTCTTGCAAATGAAAATGAAGGTTAGGTTTATAATACAGGGACCAATTTTAGATGAAGATTTTTTGTTTAAATCTTGAAGTTATTATTGTTCTTGTCTATTGGACCAAGAATTTGATTTGTTTTGACGTAATTCCTGTAATTTTGAAGGTGTGATAAGACCCAAAGCATATTCAAGCCAGCTTGGAGTTTTTGTTTATTTAAATCTGTAATTTAAATTTGTTTAAGTGAACTTAGCACTTGCACATAAGGGGATACTATAACTTTGACATGCTAGGAAGGAAACAATATTGTAACAACATTTCAACTCAATTGGTTATTAACTTTCATGCACCTTGTACAAGATAAACTTGCATGCAGGTTCATGATGTGGCCAACATAGCATCTCCTATATTTGCGAGAGTGACATAGTGACAATAAATATCCCTCTCTTGTGTCATATATCGTCAATTGGGTTTCCAATTGTTTGATTGATATGGGGCAAGTACAAGAGTTCAATTGGAAAAGTTTAGAGTACGTGTCTGTTTGAATATTTTTGCCTTGTGCAGAAGGTTTGATATAGTTTTTACTTGCATGATTGTTGGTTTCAAATGCAAGAACACAGGATTTTGTTTTGGGTTTAAGCTTGGACACCAATTTATTGTGTCCCAGCTGTTCAATTAGATGGCCTGATTTTCAGACCTTTGGAATGGGATGCTATAATCCATTGATATCCACTATGTCGCTGTGATAGATTTGTGATAGGCTCAATGAGCAGATGCTAATTTCTTGCATTCCATGGGAGATGGGAGGTAGGACCTTGTATTTGAGGATCAGTATAGTTGCCACCAAAGCTACAATATTATGAATGTCATTACACTTATTGTGTTTATGGAAGTTCTACATTTTAATGCTTATGCACCCCTTTTTTTAAGTACACTTAATTTCCTTTTATGGTACTCTTTTGAGTGCTTTTATAGCTTATTTTAAAATTCATGAGAGTAGAATGATGCAATTTTATTTTATTTTATTTTGGATTTGACAGAGAAACCTAAAAGTCATGATTAGCATGAGCTTGTCATCAAAGCAGGAGAAAGATGATAGGTTTCAACAGATAAAGAAGGAAGTTGTTGATATGATCAATACTCGTGTCCCATCTTTGGAGTCTAAGGTATGCTTTTCTATTTTTTCTCCCCTCCCAAAATAAAAAAAAACAATCCCATGATCGGATGAGGGTTTTGCTTTTCTTGTTTTATACCATCTGGATTCCTGTTTTCTTAATGTTTTACCCACCATTGTTCATAATTTGTGAGTAATTTTAGATTCCTGATGATTTTTTTCTGTTTTGCAGTGAAGATTTGATAGCTCTATGTTATATAATTTTGTTTTTAAGAATTTATTTTCTTATCATTATAAGTTAGCTGAGCAGCAGCCCAATTATGGAAGTCAGAATTTTTCTGAAATAATGTGAAATTTGTGTCTCATTTTCTCAGGTGCTTGAGCAACAACCTGTAGTATCTGATGTCTTCCAAGAAACTGGTCCCCAAGAAAATGGAACCTTCAAAAGAAAATTTGGCATGGATGCTGTGTTGGAGGACAAAATCTGTGAACTCTATGACCTTTTTGTTGATGTAGATACTTGAATTTTCCTTGTGCAGGACCGTATTGCTTTTCTGAGGGAAATATTTTTCTTGGCTCTCACCTCTTGTTTTATACCTTTGATGATAACAGGGGTTAGATGAAGATGTGGGCCCACAAGTCAAAAAATTGTATGTTGAGGTTGTTCTTTATTGCTACTTGTTATGTTATTCAATTAAGTTCAATGTCTTTTGAACTGGAATGATCAATGTCCTTACTCCTTTGGTGCCCAGATGCCCTGCTCTGAAAATTCTGTCAATAATGTATGTGATTGTTATTAGCATAAAGAACTGGACCAACAGTGTTGTTTAACCTCTCTTTGGTTCTATGTTTTGGACCACCCTGTTCTGTCTTCAAATAGATTCCTCCAAACAGAAAATAAATAAATAAATAAAAATTAACAAAGAAAAATCAAAAGTTCTACTCCCTTTATTGATTGATGCTGTCACGTTTGACATAAAAGTTTGTTGCAGATTTCTCTATGTTTTTGACACTTGAATCCTGTCTGTCATTCAGCTTGCAAGATTGTGGCCAAGTGGTTTAATGGACAACCATGGGATCAAACATGCAATTTGTCAGGCAAAAGAGAGACGCAGGGCCACATGTAGCTGGCATAAGGTATATATGGTCACTTACCTATTCTTTCCACTTTCTCTTATGTGTATTCTAGTGCAGTTTTTTAATTGTGTATTGGTAAAACTTTTAATGTCTGGACTCGGAGTTGTTTCTTCTTAACTTCTCTCTAATTTTGTTCATGCAATTGGTGCCTTTGCATTTGAGTAAATTCATGGACAATGATGGGGGAACCTTCCATTTCTTTTTGACACTCCAGTCATGTGAGTCCCAAAAATTTGTATCTGGGAGCTTTAATTTCTCCAACCGCTGCCTAGGATTAGTTGCTTTTTTCTCTTACTTGAAGAAGAGTTGTAAACCTGGTCAGCAAATAATAAAGGCCAACTCTTTCAACCAGCAGCTACTCAATTGGGTACCAAGAAATGTTGACTTCAAGCTCAGTGCTGCCTCTGATATAGGATAAAGTAGGAGTGGGTTTATTTTTTTGTTAAATATCAATGTACTCTTTACAATTCTCTTATGTTATTACTCGAAGAACTTTGTGGATGTCATGTGTTCAAAGTGTTTGCATCTTTTTCCATTTGTATTTGTATTTTTGCGAAATGTCATGTGCTACGCATATTTTGCTCTTCTTTTCTGTTGCTTCATGGGGACTGATCTTTAATCATCTATTTGTTATTTCTGGGATCAGCAGAAAACAAAGAGGAAAAAGATGTTGGCACCTGGAATGGAGGAAACAATTTGGATTGATGGCGGTTCAATGGCACAACCACAGTACTCACAGGAGAGCCTGCCTACAGATGCTGGAGGTCCTGTTCTGGCTTTGGCTAGCAAGCAAATTCCAAATTCATCATCATTAGCCGTTTGGGCACCCAGTTCTGCAGTGGATGCTTCTAGCATGGAGAGGTTGAAACATGAGAAGGCAAAAGGAAGTTCAAGCAATTTCATGGATGAGGTAAAGATGGGAGCAGATGGTGTTTTGACTAAGAAAAAGGTGAAAGGGAAATCAGAACACGAGTTAGTTGAAACTCATTTACGTTTAGAGAAGTTTCATTCCCAACCTAGTGAAGAAAGAAATAAGTCCATAAAACAGGCTTCAGGTTTTAACCAAAAATTAAACCTTCAGTTAGCTGCTCCAAGCAGGGAACAGTCTGGCTGAATTGATGTATTCGGATTAGGAAGTTTACACCATAGAAGTGATTTCTTGACAGAACTCTTTATTTTATTTTATTTTTTGGGGGGGGGGGGCCCAACACGGAACTGTTTCTCTGTCCTGCGCTTTTTTTCCTTCCTCTTAAGTTCCTGGTGTGTCACCCTCTTTCTTTTTCCTTTTTTTTTTGTTTAATTTTATTTATACAATTTTACGTCTTTAAATGATGGATATGTACCAGAGCTTTCATCGTTAAATACGAGATACGGGTATCTGTAGTCGAGTGAATAGAAGAGAACGAGCGAGCCATCGCTCTTTTAAGCAGAGGGAATAATCGGCATATTCTTGCTTGTATCAAGCTGAAGTAGACTAGGAAATATGATTTTCAATACAATGTACAGAAATAAATTTTATCTATATATATCAAATCTACAACACGGAGTCTCACACTTTCTCAACCTTTTCCCTTCTTAAGCTGATCTGGTATGTGTTAGTAAATTAGACTAGTTGGGATCGGACGCCTCAAAATTCATTGTACTTGCTTGCTTGCGCAAAACGATCAGCTCGTTCATTCTCGATATTTTTAATAACTACATAAAATGGAGCTATAATGTCATGTATAACTACAAGGGGACGCTGTTCTTCTTTTGTTGGCTTGGTTTCATCCGATTTCGATTCCAGGCACATCAACGGTTTTTTCGTTTTATTCCTCATATCTGTAATTTCTCTTGCCTTTAAAGTTGAAATAAGATTTGAAACGAAGAGGTTCTGAGCGTAGCCCAAATATAATATCGCCAGGTGCCGACCGACATTCAAAAGCAACCCCCTCCGCCTCCGGCACTTTCGGAGTCCTGATCGTCTATTGGAACTAAAGCTCGTCATTCTAAAAATTTCGTGGTTTAAGATACTCTGCATTACGCATTGGAATACATTCAGTCTATGGCTTAAATTGTAAGACTCGAGAAATTGCTTCAGAATTGATCAATTAATGCAGAAACAGGAGTGTGGCACAACAAATTCTTCTCTGTTGACCTGTCAAAGCAGAGAATCCTTATCTGTCTTAAACAACAGAAATTTGCATCGCCCATCGTTTCTTCCAATCGAAAAAGAAAAAAAGAAAAAAAAAAAAAAAGAAGAGGGAAGCAAAAGTGTTTCCTGGAGAATGCCCTCTTCTAGTTTTAAACCACCATTCCCGTAAAGAACTAGAAAAAATACAAACGAAATCATGGCTAGTACCAATCAATTAGAAATTCAAGCAAATCGTGATTTGCAACAACAACTGAGTTCCGAACCAACATTGATATCAACTCCATAAGAAGCTGTGAATAACATTTTTTATTTTTTTTTCCAGGGTAACGATTACCCACGGGCTAAGAGATTGCTAGGAAGGTGATTGCAGGAATTGGAGTTGTGCCATGGTTATGTGCAGATGCATTTCTGTTAATTCTTAAGGTCTAGTCCGTTATCAGAGTGAACAGCATTTGTCTGTTGCTGGCTCAATTCTCTCCTCTCTGATTTTCAGCAATTTACCCACCAATATCTAATCTTCGAGGGAAAATTCTTGTAGAGCAGGTTCCGACCCCAAATATATATTTCAACTCGGAATTTTCCCTTTTCATTATTGAATCTAAATGTATGTTTGTTTAACTCGACAGATTAGCTAGTTACATCTATGCTCGAATAAGCATCGCGCTGTTCTTCAAGACCCATAAAGGGTTCTTCCTTTCCCCGGATTAACGAAAAGGTGTTTACCAGAATTTCAGCAGGTTAGAAAATATTCACCTGAACCGACCAAGAATGCGCACATTTGATTTTTGATGTATCTTTTGTTGCTTGGAAAATGTGTTTGATTGAGTTTCGGTCCTCCTTTTGATTGTGAGGTTCAGAAATTTGCCTTTGTTTATCAGTTTCAGTTTCAGCTTGTTAACACCTTTTCCTTTGGGAAAATTACACTGCATACTCGTATTTAAGGTGCGGTAAGAGGCCACACTCTCTATTATTAGGAGATTAAAAAAGAAATTTTATATATACGAAGAAAAGGAAGAGAAGATAACCTTTTTTTTTCATGGTGCTTGGTTTTTACTAAGGTGCCTAGGATTTTTGTGGATAGAAGAAAATAAAGAAATAAGAAAAGTACGTGCTTTGATATATAACTAAGGGTAAAAACATTTCTCATACCTTTTTTTATTGGTGCTAACTGACCCCAATTAGTCAAAGGGTGCAGCTTGTTACTTACAAAAATAGAAAGTGCAACATATTTTATATACAAGATACCTGAAATTTTTCTTTTTTTTCTTTTTTTTGCCTTTCATTTTAGCTGGACATTATTATGGAGTTTTTTGTTTTTCTCTCCTTTTGGCCCTTAATGGGAGTGACGGTAATTCTGTAATGTTTCCCTCAATGCAGAAATCTGTTTTTTTTCTTCTTCTTTTTTCTTTTTTCTCGCTAGGGTGTACTCTGTTCCTGCTTTTTCTGTCATAGGTGTATGTATCACATGCACATGAATACGAACTGGTGCGTGTAACTAGCCGTTGTTTTTTCGGAAATGGCGATACTTTTTAAAACTTAATTCCCTCTATTCTTCATTTTGTCTGCAAATGCTCATCCAATTCGTATTTCGCTTTTCCCGTTGTAAAGCCATCTGCTTTTACATTCCTATTCACCCTTCGGACAGAATTTAAGTCATCAAATTTTTCGAAGAAATCAGATGTATGCTTTATTTTATTTTATTTTTATTTTCCTTCGACTGCTTGCAATCTCCTGAAGGTGACAAATACAGAGTATCCATAAGATGGAGTCCCATTCATATTGTAACTAGAAAATGGTTTGATCGGTCTGCTGTGAGAGGAAGAGAATCACTACATTATCTATATATTTCCTTGGGAATTTCGAACACTGTTTGAGCTGTGTCTGACTCTTGTTTATCCTCTAGTGAATAGCAAATCTAAAGGAGAAGACCCTTCGTTTCCGAATCTCTGAACAAAAATGGGAGACATTCCTCAGTGACACAACATAGCCTGGAAAGTCTTCTTGAAACCTGCCATCTGTTTCATCCTCGGTGGCTGCAGAACTCCCATGGTAATAAACCTGGCGAGATATTGATCACTTTTCATAGTAATAAACCTGGTGAAATAAAGACAAAATTCACTAGTTTAGCAGCCATGGTAAACCCAAAGAAAATGAATCCCTTTAGGAACCTAAGCAAAACTTAGATGTAGCCACACATAAGATTCACACATTTGATAAGAGATTGAGCGGACAGGTACCAGGTTTTATGCTTGGGACAGTCAAATATGGATTTAAGATTTTAGGATGCTGGACATCTATCTTAAATGTTCACCAACTTGAAGTATGAATTCAGCAAATTTAAAAAAAGTGATAACCCACAATGGCAGGCATTAAGTGAAACTAGGAAGTGTACCTTGACAGTCCTATCACCGTGGCCTACAAAAAGCATGCCTTGCCAGCATAACAAGGCTGTGACAACAGAACTACCTGGGGTTGATCCAATGGGTCTAGTGTCTACTCGAAATTCATCTTCTAATATTTCCTGTAAGCAAGAAAATTGAAATAAATCTTAAATTTCCATGGCACCAAGTCCAGCCAAACGAAAAATGAAACCAATTATCTTACATTTGATTTCAATAAGAGATAAAAGAAATTTCCAGAAGCCAATATGCAATGCATTTCAGTAGAAGACAGGTTAATATAGACAGGAAATTAAGTAGACAAACTTCGTACAATAATGGCATGACTTGAATCCATCAATAAACTTTGTTATGTACCTGAACGTTTATATTTTTGTCCCAACCTCCAGTAAACAGGCATTTTCCCTCCATGCCAATAGCAAAGATTGCACCAGCATGGGATTGAACAGATTTCATATGAACATCATTCCTCCATATCTGAAGAACATAAATGATTTATGACATATTAAACAATAGGAAAAAGTAGCAGTAAATGCAAATTAGCTTTGATGCTTCAAGAACACAGGCTAACAGCAACCAGATAACAAAAGTGCGAAATGTCCGTCTAACTTGTACACAAATGAAATCAAACAAACAAAGAAAAGAAAAACAAGAAAACATTACTTTTCAGAATTCAGTCTGTATGTTTTTAAATACCCCCCTACTTGGAATCAAAAGAAGTTTTGATGTCAAACACTCCCTCTGAATCTATGATGTCTATAATGACAAAATTTCTTGTGGAAGAGATGTCCGATGAATTTCACAAACTCCAAGAGGAACATGTAGCTTAACCCTACACAATTTTCTAATGCTGCTACATACGGTTGTATCATGACCAACAGTTTTATCATGGATAACTAACCATAGCAATTGATTTGAATACATTCGATACTATTGAAATCATACTAATAACCTAAACAGAACTAAAAGGTTTAAAGCAGATAAAACCTTTATACATCCATTTTCATGAGATGAAATAAGTATATTCTGGTGAGCAATAAGTGATAAAACAGAGGTAACTGTCCTTGGCATGTCTTCCCCCAATACAGTCAAAAGACTATGATCACTTAAACTCCAGAGCCGGATGGTTCCATCCCAGCTGCCACTATAAAGAACCCCATCACATGTTGCTAACGCAGAAACTACTGATTTATGTCCGTCCATGGTACAAAACTGTGTGCCATCCTGAGAAGGAAAAGAAAAGGAACATGAAGTTATATATAATTGACAATACAGAGCATATGCTAAAAACACATCAAATCATTAAAGGAAAGGCACTACCTGTAATGACCATGCCTTAATTGACCTATCTCCACTGCCACTATAGAGATACCCATTCCTGGCAGTGGTCAAGGCATGAATACCACTATATCGCCAATCTTTTTGTTCACACCATTTCTTTACTGGTTCTTGCCCAAGAGGGATACTAATGCTCCAGAGAAATATGCCACCTCCACTATCACCACTAATGCACAAGGGTTCTTCTTCGTCCACATAAATTACAGCCATGACTTTGTGCTCGTGCCCTTTAAACGTGTGAACATGAGAGAAGTCCTGCATAAGAGATTGCACCACAGAAGCAGATATAAAAAGAATGAACAGATGCAAATTTAAGACATCTTCCATTTAGAGTACTCACCTGTAAAGACCAGATATGGATTGATTTGTCAAATGAGGAGCTAAAAAGAAACCCCCCTGAAAGAGTAAAAGAATGTACTCAGAAAGAAGTTGACAACAAAGAAACATTGGGATCCATTTTAGTTTTCTCCTCTAAAGGGTAACGGGACAGCTGAATAAAAGACCATGAAAGGCAGCTTGAGAGAAATTGTGCCATGCTTAAGAAATTCAGTACAGCCAAGGGTGGGTGAAAAGAATGAAGATAGGCCTTGACAGAGATTTCTATGGCATTTATATGGCTAATGACCAAATATTTTAAGAAAAAAAGTATCCTGCACATAAATCAGAAGGCAACAACACCCTACAACATTCTAAAAGCAGCAATTATTACACTCAGCGTTAAAAAGCAAAGCTTCAGCCTGCATTTTTGAACACATAAGGCTAAACGTATTTAGTTTGGCAGTGCACAATAGACAGTAAATAACCATGATAACCCCATGACACATTTAAAGCAGGAAACAAAAATTCCAAACCTCCAACAGTTAATGCTGTAACACAATCAAGATGTCCCTGCATAACTTTGACTTCAAAATTTCCCTTGATGAGGCCATCAACGAATTCCTTATCAGCCTTTGTCTCCTCAATTTGATTTGGATTTCGTTCATCACTGCTTTCTGGGACCTGCAACTCATCTTTCTTAGGTGCTTCTAGTGCATTCCTGGGCACCTTGCACAGTTCTCCAAGAACCAAGTTAGTTCCGTTATTCTCATGAATAGTTTCATTGGGTGTAGGCATGCTACCAGACTGATTTTTTATTATCAGTTTCCTAATACATTTCCACAAATCAATCACAGGTGGTCGAATCTGTGGATCAAAGTTCAAACAGCTGCACAGAATCTGCTGCAAAGATTCTAATTCCTCACCAAATTTACCTGCCAAAAAGAAACCAACTTTCTCCATCAATCCCAAGTGAAAACAGGACCCACATGAGCCATTATCTTTACTGCTTTCAGAAGCATCACTCTCCACGAAATCAACCAGGTTGTCAGTGAATTGTTTCCCTATAAGCAATGTTAGCAAAAGACAACCCAGCGACCAAATATCTGACCTATGTCCGACAGAATCATTGAAGTTGCCACATTCAATCTCCACGCCATCAATCTTGAATATATCTAATAACACTTCTGGACTCACAAATACCTTCCTTTTCAGCATTTTACCCACCAAAATCCCCATTTCTTTGTTATCAATCCTTCTCCTACAGGAAGCAACTTCCAAAACATCTTTACGAACCTTCCTTCCTGTCATCAAAGTCTCACACAAAGCTACACCTAAATGTCCAAAACGATCCAATTGGAAGCAAGCAAGACTCAAGCAACCCAGAGATAGGCCTTCCAAATGCAAAGCAATCACTGCTTCACAAATTTCCATACCCATTATTGCGAAATCAGACAAACCATCTTTGCTGAGACCATCCTCAAAATCACGCAACTTTTCCAGAAGATTCCCATTCAATCTCTCAAACACCAAGTACAAAGAGCCATCTACCATATCACCCCACAAGCCATAAACTTTACAAATCCTACTGTGTCTTGAACAAATTTTCAAAATCAAACCCAATTCCTCTCTCTTGTTTTTTTTCATGCCACTCAATAAATTCAACACCCTCAAAGTATAACTCAATTTAAAAACAGACCCTCTCACAGCCCCATCAAGCAAACCATCACAAATCTTTATAAGTCTCACCT
This sequence comes from Bruguiera parviflora, assembly GCA_019804595.1. Taxonomy (NCBI): domain Eukaryota; kingdom Viridiplantae; phylum Streptophyta; class Magnoliopsida; order Malpighiales; family Rhizophoraceae; genus Bruguiera; species Bruguiera parviflora. The sequence continues at coordinate 3,055,236 of CM034050.1, forward strand.
TTGTAGAATCATCCTTCAATAACCCATCTCCCGTCCCCCTCTCCTCAACCAAAACATCGTTTTCCGGGAGTACCCAGTTATTCCAAGCCGAATAAAACTCATCCGACCACAAACGAGGCAGGAACTCGGCTCGATGGACTTGCGGGTTGCTTTGAGATTCATCGTTGGGCTTTTCGTGATTTCGAGGTTGTGGGGTGGAGCCGTCTCCGGCAGTAGTCGGAATTAGTCTGAGGAGGTCGATGTTTCTGGGGAGCGAGGAAGGGCCTTGTGCCGATGGGTACTTGACGAGTTGGGTACATGCCGGGCAGCGAATCGTGAGGGGGTACTTTTGGGGAAGGTTTTTGAGGCAAGACTCGCAGGCCGTGTGTCCGCAGCTCAGCACGCGTGGAATTGCGAACTCGCCGTCGTAGGATTGCAGGCACACCGGACATTCCGGTAGATCCGGCGACGCCATGTCGAACTTTGACCATCACTCGGTCATCAACGGACTCCGTATATATAGTTTCGCCTTGGCTACATACGACGTCGTAAAGGAGTGTCGCTACCCGTATGAACATTTATGCCCCTACCTTCGTTTCGTAATGTCGAAATATCCGCAGCGGCAAGTCCTTTTATTTTCTTCTAGTTCAGGACTCAGGGCTCCGGTGGCTTGACCGGATCAGAGGGATCGGCAGCGCTAAGGTACCGAAGCGAAGGTGTGTGGTCCCTACTCTCTTAATTTTCCTTTCTCATTCTAAATATGGTTAATTGCAAGGTCTACACTATCACTTTTTTCCGTTTGGTTCCCGAGAAAAATTGTAGCAGAAACCAGAAAACGCGTCTTCGAATCTTTCCGTTTAATGATATCAAATTGCAAAGACGTCTGTCTGAAGTCTTTACCCATCCGGAAGCACTGCTAGCTTTTAAAACCATCTGCAGATTTCTCGTTTTAATCAGCTGGAGAGTCGAACTTTTACTCACTTAATTATGATGTAATCTTGATGATTAGTTTTTATTATAATTTTTTTATTATTTAATAATTATTTTTTATTTTTAATTAATAAATAAAATTATATTTTTTAATATATAAAATTATATATCTAGTAATATTATTAAAGTATTTAATTTATTAAAAACAGATCTTCTTGAAGCGATTATTAGAGAATGATCTTTTTGAAACGATCAATTTTATCTCTTTTATTTTTTATTTTTAATTTTTAATTTCTTAATTCATATTTCAAAATTCTATTCTCAAAACTCAAGTTCTCATTATCTAGTATCATAGCGACGTTCTTAAAGATCAATTTCATTTTTTCCTAAAAAAAAAATTTATACCCTTTATTCGATAATAGAAAAAAATCCTAAGTATCACTAATTTGTAATTTTAATGTATGTCTTCACACAACTTTTCCGTTTCAAATGTCAAAGTATCTTGAGTTGAAGATTTATTTTCTCTCATTTAAGAATTTTTTGAGAAATTCAAACAAATATAAGAACAGATGTAAAAGTCCTTTAAACTCGAACATATAATTATTTCTAAATCATGTAGTTAATCAAAAGATAATACTTCTAAATCTATTAGGAAATAAGAATAACCCAGGGAGTCTTGTGGAGACACCAATCATGACTATACCCAAACACAAATAAGAGTAAAATTTTTCCGTTGAGACGAGTGATCTAGCAGGTTGAATCTTCTAAGCGGAAAAATATTTTCACTTCCATCGTATGTCAGAGTTCTTTAAAGTTGAAATTACTTTTATTTAATTAGAAGTTGATGTAATTCAGTGGTATGATTCGGTAAAAACATGTGGCAAAATTTCAACATGTGTTAAATTCACTAAAGGTTTTCTTGTACGATTTGGGCCCTTGGAATACTACAATATTAATGGAAAGCTCACAAAAATTCATCAGATATCCACTGTACTCAAATATTAAAGTTGATTCAAGCGATTTGACAATCGAGTTAAAGATTGGTCTGAAAGGTAATTAGTGGGTACTACTGATATCCGATGGGAAGTCAAGACTCGCCAACCATAAACAATAGTAGCAGTTATCTCATTTGTTTGCCTATAGAAGGAAAAATTAAGTACTGAAAATCGTTAGTCATCTACTAAAGTGGTTAATAAACTTATCGAGAATAACAATAACTCATATTCTTTTACTCGTCCTTCTAATACTAAATATTTAATCTAAAAATAATTGAAAAAGTGGATAATAAAAGAGTTGTATTAATACTATGATAAGAAGTAACACAAGGAGTACCATTGTAAGTAAGAAAAGTTTTTAATGATTAAGTTAGTTGAGAAGACTAAAGAAATAAGCGAAGACCACACAGATCCAAATGGTGATGATACTTTTGTTGAATACATAAATGAATTTGTGATGCATGCTTTAACTAGGTATTTGAGTTCGCAAATTATGATGTAATTTTCATAATTAGTGTTTGTTATAATTTTTTTTTATTATTTAATAATTATCTGTTATTATTTTTGAATTAATAAATAAAATTATATTTCTTAATATGCGAGATTATATCTCTAATAGTAGTTTATTAAATTTATATAATTGTAATATCTTATGATTTCTGAAATCAAATAATAATATCATCAAAATATTTAATTTTTTAGAAATCCTTTTTCGAAATTATCATTAGAAGTTGATCTCTTCGAAACGATCAATTTTATTTTTTTTATTTTTTATTTTCAATCTTCAATTTTTTAATTTATATTTCAAATTCTTATTCTCAAAACACTAAGTTTTTATGAGATTATGAATTTTGATTTTTGTTTTAAATCATTATTCTTCTTATTGATCTCGTGTTTATTTATCTTTCACAACTTTAATCTACAAATTCTTTTTTTTTGTGTGGTTTTCTCTGTAAAACAAATGCAAATTTGTTAGATTTTTTCACAACGATTAATCTTATTTATTTTATTTCTTATTTTTAATTTTTAATTTTTCAATTCATATTTCAAATCTCTATTCCCAAAATTTTAAGTTCTCATCAGATTATGAATTTTGATTTTTGTTTTGAATCGTTACTCTTCTTATCGATTTTGTTTTTATTTATCCTTCATAGATTTCATCTGCAGATTCTTTTTTTTTTGTTTTGTGGTTTTCTCTGTAAAACAAATACGGATTTGTTAGGTTTTGCCTTTTATAAAGTGCTGTACTTTCTCAAGATCTTGTAATATTGAGAACATTTATCGCCATTTAATTCTTGTGAGTTTAATGAAATAGAGGCCAATTGCGGTTTTTGAAGCGATAAATTGTATCTATCTCAAGTTACTGAGCAGTAGATCCTATGGCAGTCTGTGTTGTCTTTATAGCATGTTTGGTTAGGTAATCACCACTGAGTTCATGCCTTTTATGTGGTGTTATTGGCTTGTTGCATCATTGAAAGTAGTCATGAGAATTTTGTGTTGGGAGAGGATAAAAGGCTGCTTTACTTCCCCTAGATTGAGAGCTAATGCAGTATACCTTTTAAAACAAGTGAGAATCGTTACTCTTATGCAATGAGTTGGTACAATTATTGAACACACATACTTGTGCTTCTTCATTGACTTGCATTCTGGTGTGTTATTTTGATCTTGATATTTCATTGTTGGCTGGTCTTTAACCTTGTTTATTAGTGCTGACCTTTTGTTTCTGCTACCTTCTATGTCCATCTGACAGGTGGACCATGGCTGGGCCAAGAAGTTCCATGCTTTATTCTGTACTTTTGTTCATGGTCATTCTTTCGCTGCAACAGATGTATAGGGGAAAGTTGGCATCCACAGAACTATTTACAATACTTGGAGGCTTCAGCAGCTCTTTACTGTTTCTTGTCCTGCTAACAGTGAGTTTAGGGCTCCACACTATTGACTTTGTGTTCTTGTTATTTGTAATCTTATATCATGGCTATAATAATATAATGATGTGTTGTTTGGAGATATGATGACAATGATCACTGGTTTTGTAATTGGTGATTGCTGTTATGTGTTTGAGCCTTTCAAGAAGCAGGTGTGACTTCTATGTCCCTGCTTGCTCAAAATCAATATGACATCTATTCCATAAAGTTTCTGTGTGGATACTTGTGAGTGAGTGGCACACACACACATACACACATATTGGGACCTTTAAGGATGAAATTTTACTGCATTATTTTCTTTCAATTGAACTTCTAATAGAGTGAAACAATATTTCACTGATGGATTTCTTCTCAACCTTTTCTTTTCTTACACTTACTTCCTCATATATGCCTCTTTTTTGGATGCATCAGCTTTATAAATTTTTTATGGGCTCTAATTTTAACAGTTCTCTGTTCTCTTTTTGAGCTGCATATGTCTAGCCTGCTTGTTGCACTTGAATTCTTCTGTTTCCTGCTGCCAATTGTTCAACCATTTGCCATGAGTCAACTAGTTTAATGCATTATTTTACAACATTGTAATTGTGTACCAGTGTTCTATAAGTTAAGATCTGCTTATGAACTGGAAGTGCTTACATTTTGCAGTTAATCGGGAATTTCCATGAAACCTGTGGCATGAAGACCGGGTGGAGTACTGGTGAGTGCACTTTGGCTTAAATATGTTTCGCTTGCCTTTGATTTTTAACTAGCAACTGATGGAGCTATTACTGATCAGATGCAACGAATGAAATTCTCGTCTCTCTATCTTTTGCATATTAGTCAATTAATGACCTTAATTTTCTTTTGTAGGATTGTGCATGCATTGGCTGCTCATTCCCATGTCATAATCTGCTCCAATGTTGCTTGTCCTTCATTCACATTATATATGTCTGAGCTAACAGTGCTTATCTTACTGGCATATGCCTGCATGTTTGTCTTTTTTGTGAATGTTGTCACCAATTCTCTCTGTTTTTTTTATTAACCGGCAAAGATATCTTGGACTTTCTCTGATTGTCATGATACTATCATCATAACTTGCATTCTTGTGCTCTCTTTGTTTGAAATGCTCAAAAAGCCAATATATGTTACTTGTTAGCATAGAGTTCCCAAGTTTGGCCCTACTTACATGGAGAACGTGTTGCTATCTTTAGTCATGCTTTAGACAAACAGCTAGTTAGCTTCTATTTACATTATTAGACAACTGCAAATTAATGCTGGCAACTCACACCTCCATGCCATTGGCATGGTAATTTTGTTTCTATGTGGACTACATCGGATGGCTGCTTTAGGAGCAGAAACTATCCCATTAGCAGCCTTCTATTGGTACTCTTCATGGAAACCCTTCTAGAAGATACAAATGATATATCTTTGGATTCATTATCTGAACATTGCAAAAGCCCAGGAGAATTCTAGGTTGTCTTATCAGAAGCTTAGTGCTGCCGAATGAAAGCACCAGTATCATGCATCTCCTCCTGACTAAAGCATAAAAAATTGACCCCTAGAGGTCTCCCAAACCTTCTTTCCTTTCTATCACCCTCTCTTCTTAAGAGCAAGTGTGGGCGTTGCCGTGGGCCTTCGCTTGCCAACTCCAGCCCCATCTGATCCTTTGTTCCTGTTTGTCTACTCTTTTTAGTGGTAGTTTTCTTTGAGTAATAAACTGGAGTGGTCTTTTGTCCTCCTTTTGCTTAGATTTCTTAGATCTGCTTCTGTTCGCCTTCCTATGAGAGTTGGATGCTATTTCTCCTGAATCATTTGTTGTTCAGAAATAGTAATATTCAATCATATTTACTACTTTTGTTTTGCAGTTATATTAGCCGAAGTTATTGCTCTAATTACGGCTAGCACTGTCCATCGAGTTTGCATCACAACATGGTAATGTTAGCCTTTAATATATATATTTGCTTTTCACTATTTTTCTCTCTTGTCCATATGTGGTTGACTCAAATGTGAAAACCTCAATTAGTTAGATACCGGTTCCCTTGTTCACTTACTCATTTCACAGCCAGTTTGATATGCGTCCTTTTCACGCTCAGGTCTTTTGTTTGAGAGTCTTCGTAACGTTGAACTTCTTGAGGTCAGAAACATGATAACAATTGTTAAAGATAGGAAAGGTAAGACATAAAGGAACCTTATGCAAGGCCTAGGTCAGCTGATGGATTGGACCCACATAAACTTTATCTTGTCAGATATAATTCAGATTAAAAACTAAGAAGATTTAAATAATCGACCCAAGTGCATTTTATATGACATTGCAAAATTGATACTGAATGCGTTTCCAATATCTGCTAATGGCTACTTCAAACTTTACCGTGCTTGATGCAGTTTCTTGTTCTCAACTGGACTGCTGTACGAGGTGAACAAGTTATCCGGAACAATACTCTCTAAAAGTGAATCCAAAACGAGAAGGCACTAACAGGATCTGATAACTTCTGCTTATTGGAAGCCTTCACCATTGGTGCCTTCAAGACCGAAGTCAGCAACTCGGTTTTAATTTGCATAAATAATAATAATAATAATGATAATCGAGTAACATTTATTCTCAAAAAATGTAATAATGATGCTAGATATATATATGTTTTTTTTCTTAAATAAATATGTGCACAGAAAGAATTGTATATGGTCAAATACCTTGCGGACAAACTCTTTTGTTCCTTTCATTAAAGCTCTGAACAAGTATCTCGAAAGTTCTATCACTCCAATTTTTTATTTTTTTATTTTTATTGATTTGTGGAAATCGGGTTGCTTAGAACTTGTAATTAGTGACTATAACGCCATAATTTTTATCTATAAAAATACAGCCAAATCGTGGTACTTGACCACATGTTGAGACGTCTAAATTTAAAATGCAGATATTTTCGACTTAAATGATCACATGTTGATCTTTTCACCATCCGGTCAATGGCCATTGATTATAACTTGACCATATTCTCGTGTTCGTATAGTTTTCTGATAGATTTGATAATGGTTGTGGGTCAGAAGCATGCACTGGATGGTCCTCTTTGTCACGATTGATTAGAAATGTTCACTTTCAATGGTTCTAATGAAGATGCCATATGCATCATATCATACCAAGCAGGAGAACCATGAAAACAAAAGCAAAAAGTAAAAGTAAACTAAAACTGCAAGTCCATATCTTGAGGTGCTTTTCAAAAGTTAGGAGCATTACATTTTATGGTATCCCACAAATTATATGTCTGTGAAGCTAATTTAATGACTGCGGTTGGATAATAAAATTTTTCAATTTGCCTTGGCTGATAGAAAGGTACATGCAAGGACATAGAATTGGACAGCTTTCTTTGTTACTTTTTTTCTTTTTTTCTTTTTTGATTCTGCTTACAGGATAGACATGCATCTGACTTTTCGGATGAAGAAAGTGTAAAATGAAAGACCAATAGATTAAAAAATACAACAACAAAATAAGCTGGCCACTTCAATTTTGATATGAACATTAACAATGACTAAAAATCCTATGTTTCTTCTGTTGTCATCTTGATTCTGAAATGGCCATCAATGTTGATATCAGAGAGAACACTCCAACCATCTAGTAAGTGGTCTTGAAGGGCTTTGCAGTCTTGAGATCATCAATGACACCAGCAATAGAGCCAGCTGCGGCAGCTATAGAGATGATGAAGCAAGCAACGCTCAGGATCTGGAGGCAAAGCCATCTTGTGCTCCACTTTGGTATCTGCCGTTGTCTAACGTACATCTCAACCGGAAAAAATACGGTTAATGGCCAGAATCCCAAGGCCCCGAGAAGAGCGACGACGTCATCGAAGAAGGGAAGGAGCATTGCAATCACAGTGGTAGTGATCACAAAAGCTGTCCTCCATACTAGCCTAAAGAGGTTGAGATTGTAGTGGCGGAAACCCGGAATTGCGACTTTGATCTCTTTGGTGATGAATTTATTATCTGGGAATGCTTTGGCTGCATGTTGTTCGACAAAGGCATAGATGGGTTGGCAGAATACTTGGTACGCACCAACAAGGTGGACTATTATGGCAGCATTGGCAATGTCAAGTAGCCAGAAGGGGTTGTAAAAGCCAAACCCAGTGAGGAGGTTTCCAGGGGCCATGTCGCCGAATGAAGCATAGCCAAAGCAGCCACAAAGCATGTAGAATAGGGTTGTGACTGCAATGCTAATTAGGGTAGCTTTCTTCATTGTCTTGTGTTCTGCTGGCGGGGCTTTGATTGTGTCCTGAATCTCAATGAGGATGTTAGAGAAAGAGTAAGCAAAAGCAATGTCGCCAAGTGCTTGGAAGCTCCTCCACACCTTCTGGGTTTCAGTCACAGCTCCAATGCTTATTCCTGTTAGACTTCCCTTGATTCTTCGGTTTTCTGCAACTTTGGCAATCCCAAGTCCGAGACCAATTGTTGAGTAAGTGAAAGACATGACAGCAGCAACAATGGACAGCCACCACAGTTGATCAAAGTCAGGAATTTGAGAGAAAAAAATCTCTGTGATGCCAAATATAATCATGTAAGGATTGGCATTCATATGGCACGGATTTTTGCCACCACTCGAGTGGAAACAATTAGACCTCTTGATAGCCCTGTTTCATAAATAATGACCCAGAAAACTAATCAGCCAACCGAACCACAAAATTAATTAAAAATCTTCAATTTATAATTGGAATTGAAGTTATAACTCACATCATGCTAGTAGATGATGCAATTGTGTAACCAATGGCAACTCCAAAAAGGTTGGCATACTGAACAATACCGCATATTTTGACATAGACACCGCCTGAAACGGTATTCGAAATAACCCATGTCAAGATTGAGATTGTGAAGTTTTCCAAAATGGTCAAAAGCTTAACACTGTCCAGAGAAATATTTACCAAGATTGGATCGAACGGCGTGCACATAAGTATAGTTCCTCTTGCCATTAACAGGGTCACCGGTGCGATAGGAGGCAGCGAGCAGAGTGGAAGTATAATAGGTTACGAGAGAGAACAAGAACATGACAGTTGGACCAGCGATCCATCCAAGTTGAGCAGTGGCATAAGCCAGGGACAGCACTCCAGACCCAATTACAGCTGTTATGACGTGAGCGCTGGCAGTCCAGAGGGTTCCTGTTGAAGTCGACAGAAAACAACATTATTAAGGAATCAGTTTCATCTCCAACAACAGACAATACTATATCAAGATTGGGAAATTTTTTGTTTTTTTACCAGTTCTCTTAGGACGGCCGTCATCGTCGAACCACTTGGAGGCAGTTTCCGATTGCATGTCGGCGGAGACTTCGAAGACTCGGCAAGGAAAGCCGTTCCTTGCATCAGCTGTGCTGTTGTTCTGAGTCATCTTGGTTCAGGAAAAGAAGGCAATTAAGCAACACAAGTTAAAAGTCTTTCCTCATTTATATCCGACGCCCAAGTCAATTAATCCTTAATGGTTTTGGATATTTTTCTAACAACGGCCTTTTTAGCCCTTGTAAAGAAAGCTGAAAACTATGTTATGGATTTTAGAGAAGAAGAAATCACGAAGAGCTGAAACGAAAGCGATCGGCCTGCTTCTGTAATAAGTCCAAGTCTAGTTATGAGAAGTAGGGTTGCTGGGGGCAAGTTTCAACTCTCAGAAACAGCAGTAACTGACACACCTCGCAATAATCGCCAGGAGACCCAAATTGGATTCAGAGCCTTTTCTTTTTGAACGAAGGGATGCGATGGAAATGAAGGAGGAGTGGAGCATATATAAAGGAGCCACTGCGCATGAAGGGATTATCATGGAGGTAGCATGTCCAGGTGGCGTAAAAGTCTCTCTAAGCTACGCGCACGAGGGCCCTGCCGGGCACAAGCGGAAGGGTTAAAAGCTGTTTCATTCTGAGATCTTTGCAACTATTCCATCCCGTGACCTACTCCTACTTAGCACTAAACCCATCTGACCGCTCATCCTTCCCAAGGTTGCTTTTTTTTTTGGGATTCTGTCCAAGTCTTGTCATGGCCGTTGTTTTGGGCAGATGTGTCAAGTTTAAGAATAAGTCTATTTTTCATCTTTTTCAACCCCCCCCCAAAACACCCCTTCTTTTTGGGATAGGGTCAAAAGCCATTCCTCGAGGATCAAACAAACAAGGTAGATTTTCTTGTACAGGGGAAAGTATATGTGACCCACAATCAATTACCACCCATTATATATCTTGTGTTTTGCGGGATTTATCTCCAATGATTATTGATATAGAAAATTTTATCATTGATTGGTGGGTCGTCCAACGTGAACTATCAATGGTTAGTTTCCGCAAAAGTTAAAACTCCATAAATGAGACTCTTTGTACCGTATGTACATGTTAATTTGTTAATTTGAAGATATAAAATGGTAGCTAAGAAATAGATATTAATAAAATTAGCGGCATCCTTAACATTATTATTTCCTCTTTTCCTACCAAAAATACCTTCAATGTGTAATTTGACAGCAATGTTTCATTTCTTAAAGCCTCTTGGAAGCAACTCAGTCATTTCCTATTGATATGTGAATTAACGTCGATGAGTGTCTAGCCTACGGGAAGAGAATCATTCTTCAAGCTCGGCTTTCGTTTCAAACAAGATTGCTTCTTGTGCTTTTCCAAAATGATCAAACGATTATTTTTATCATCATTGAGAATAAAAGCAATAAAGCCCTCTTCTATGTTTAAAGACTATCTGGCCATCGCAATCGCTGGGGAATGGCTTTTAATTGGTGAAATTACGTATTCAAATCCAATATTACATCCCTACTTGCACTATCAAAAGAAGGCATTCGATTTTTGATTTATAATTTTTCTTAGTTCCTGTACATTCTGATATAAAAGAAGTGAGCACAAAATTATTTCATGTCGAGTAGTTCAGGCTCCTAAACCAGCCAAACGTTGACAATGGCCTTGGACAAAAGTCCGTTAATATACATGCAGGCACGGAGTTTTTTTTTTTTTTTTAATTTCTTTTTATCTCTTTCAATAGAGAAGAGAGACTTCCATTAACCTTTTTTTTTTTTTTTTTTTTCTGGGTTCTTTTTTAGAGCCGGCTTTCCTTATGTGATAAGAAGTAACATCAGTTATACGTAGTAAGAAGATTTTCTTCGCTTAATTTTGGAAGAATAAAAGACGGCTTTGCAAAATTCTACACAAACAACAATAAGCGTAGGGATGGAGATATGATCCTATTGCTTTCTCCAATAATCCTAACAAATGCAAAAGACAATTAAATGAAATTCTTACCTTCATGTCCACCTTTCTTGTTAGATATTATGCCTTCTATTGTCTCCTCGAAAGGCAACGAAGCTAGCAAGAAGAACAATACAAGCTGACAACAGGAAATATTGAATAGATTTTTGTTAATGCCACTCTCGAATGTACCTCCATGGTTTATATAGAACAATGAAAGCTAATTAATTAAAATAATGTCCCACAATAGATGCCTCTTTAAAAGATGACCTTTGAATCAAGATTCTCACGTGTGTAGCTTCTCCGCCATCGTTATTGTTAGAGAATATGGTTCTCTATCATAGCTCATTCCATTAAATGGGAAGAGTAAGGTGATACATGAGTCAAGCGTTTTGCTTCTGGTTGGGCTTAAAATAATCCAGACACGGTGTATCCACTTGGAATTTCATGATTATAATCAGGACAATTTACCATTGATGGGTGCACGAGCGGCATCTAATTCTTAAACTTTAGCTCCCTTTGAACGAGGAAGAAAGGCTAAAAAGGCTACAAATCCAACCTCCTCCATGAAACATGACGCTTTCTTTAACGTTTATAATTTTTTTTTCTCCTTTTGATGAATTAAATGTGGGACATGGACGTAAAAATTAAATGTAGGACATGGACATAAGAAACTTATAAAAGGTAATGTCGTCCTTTGGAAGGTAAATACTAGTGCTACAAATGAGCAAATACATTCGTTAAAAATTCGATGGCTTGAGTACGAGTGACACCTAGATCTCATTTTAGAATTAATTTAATAAACAAATTAAAATTGAGTAGAGACTCGCTCACTTCTTCAAATTCTTAAACAAATCATTCAAAAACTCGTCTATATAATAATTAAAAAAATCCATTTATTATGTGGTAAAAATAATTATATTAAATTTAATTTTAAAATCATATTTTACATATATTTATATTTATACACTAAAAATAATTATTTATTTTTAATTGATTGATTTTATTAAAATAAACATTAATGTTATTTTAATCTATCTATAACAATAATTTTTGGTAATTAATATTATAAAATTAAATAAGCTCGTGGTTAAAAACTTAAAAGCTCAATTTAATATTAAATTATATTGACATTAAACATTATTTTTAATTTATTAAAAAATTAAGTTTAAATATAATAAAAATTGGTTTCGTTTGATTTATTTACAACCTTGCCAAACACTTTCATCACCAGGGATAAGCAAAGGAAAAAAAAAAAAAACAATAATAAAGGAAAGGTTTACGATTTTCATATGTAGTAATAATCCGTTAAACACATTTCATATAACATAATTTTATACAGCCCAAAATACAACACATTTGTGTAAGCAATAAGTGCTCATAAGATTGATTTGTTGGTGGAAGTACTATTACTAGGGTTGATCTATAAACCATATCAACTAGTTACTTTCCGCAGATCTTTTTGTAGAGTTCACGCATAATGATGAAATGTAATGTTTAGTGGTCAAAAAGGCTTACGAAGAAGTTGTATAGGGAAGTAATGAAAATGACAAAATTAGAATTTAGAAGCCAATTCTTATATGCGATGAATGAATTGGAATGACTGTTGATTAGGAAAGGTATTAATTCCATGAAAGTTACATGTATCATGTCTCCAGACTCTATCCTGGCTTAGCATTAGTTTGCATTTAGCATCATTATCAGTCACCGCATCCTATATATTCTTTAATTTATTATTATTTTTATTTTTGTATTGTAGTGTCGTGGTACTTTAGTCGAAACTCTCTCTCACCACTTTCGTCAAAACAAGTGTTCTATTCCGAGACAAAGAGATTCACAAGAAAATTAGCCCTTTAATTTCTTGTCTTTTTTTTATATATATATAAAAAAAAAAAAACAAATCTATATGGTCCTTAACGACGACAATTATTGCCTGTTACATAATATACGCAAAAAAGTTTGTATTAGCTGGCTTGATCACATTATACATGTCTATTTGACGCTGTTTTAAAGCGCCAGGCAAAGATTTTTTTGATCTTTTTTTTTTTTTTTTTTTTGTGTTTGCCAATCCTTAATTAATGAAAATGAAACTTCAGTTTTCGATACGTATATATATGAGAGAAAATATATATGCCGACCAAGTTACAGCTAGGCACCAAGGCCAAACCTAACATGGCGAAAATGATTGTTATGTCTTCATCAGATTCCTACTGAAGTTTCCATTATAATGGCAAGGGGCCTGTACTTGTGAAATGAAAGTGAATTATTTGGATCCTCATAAGTTTTTCTGGGATTTCATTACTGTCCAAGACCATTCATCGTAACAAAGAAAGTGCAAGTTTTCGGAATTTTCTGTTATGTGATATCACGAGGAATATATATAAAATGAAAGAGTGAAACGAAAATGGAAGTATATGGAGTCCTTTGACACATGGAAGCATATGAAGTTCTTCGACAACCAACGGCATTTAGCAGTTCAAAAAGAAAGTCGTCTCCTTTGGCTCTTTTAGTCTTTCTTCACCCCTGGCCCCGATCTTGGATGGTTTTGGGCAAAGCTACATATATAATTAATAAGGTATAGCACCACCGGTGTCATGGAACATCCATTTCAATGTACTTGCCAGTTGCCTTTGGTTGTGTTTAGCTTGAAATTAATAAAAGGGTTTTTCTTAGATTTTCAAAACATTGTCTTAGATTGAGACAACAGTTTTGACAATCGCCTTAAAATAAATGAGATTACGAGAGTGACCCCCCCTCAATCACTTACAACTTGGTATTTCTCGATAAATGAAGGAAGCCTGACAACAATTATTGCTATAGAATTTAGGTTACAGGATGCACTTAATGCTCTCCAACGTAAAACAAAATGCATTTAATCCATCGTTCTAAATCGAAAATAGTGCTCGATTAATCTCATAAATCCCTCAAATCACATCCAAGTGATTTGAACAAGTGAATTTCAATTTGATAATTACAAACTTGTATCATTAACGTGGATAACATATACTTGAAACCCATATGTATAAAAAGTCCATAAAACCAAATGGTGAATATGCAAAAGACGCAGACATAGAAAGGTCAAGTATCTAACTCAAAATAATTAAACTTGAAAAAGGGATGTAAATTAATTACGGAATAAATTTGAAAAAACGATGCTAAGTTACCGAATAAATAATTATAAATTTTTCCCTCGGGAGTTAGCTCTAAGAATTCTTTCTCCCCGTGTAATCCTCTTTTTCTTTTAATCATCAAGCCCAAGAGCTTCTGTTGTTCTTGCATGATAGAAGCGTATTCGACACATCACTAACAACAATTAATTAGAAAGAAAAATTAGAGTTAGAAAGCAGAACTAATGTAAGCCTCCTACTTATGATAGTTACTTGTCGATCACGGTATGATTGCTACATTGACAGGCTAGAACCTATTACGGGGCAGTCCCGTGTGAAGAATAATATGTAGGTTCATAGAATTTTCCGCGAGACGTGAGAAAGAGAACAAATGTACGTGTCACGTCTAGCACCTAACGTGACACCAGTCAAAAAAGTCATGGGTGGGCTAGCTGAATTTTTTTATTTTTTTTATTTTGGCGCAAGGTCTTCATCTATCCATCCTGGAAGCTAATCAAGCGATTGTCAACCGCCCGTAAAAATAGAATACCTTTCTTTCCATTGCCATCCGGGCCATGGCTATTTAAGAGGCGTAGCACTGTTAAACTCTTAACTTATTATAAGGATACTTATAATTTTATTAATATAATAAAATATTATATAATAAATATAAAATATACATAATCATATAAATATAAAATTTTATTTATTAATCACATAATATATATAATAAATAAAAACACCCAAATTTTTATATGCTAAATAATAATAATATTTATTTTTAATTTAATATAACAATCATAATAAAAACTATTTAATTACTTAAATTTTATTTAAAATATTAATTTTTAATATATAACAATACGAATGAATTAATTTTAACAATAAAATAATTATCGTGAAGGAGAAAGAAGTGTCATGAAGTCCGGAAACCGATTTCAACTTGTTAAAGAGCTAAGAGTAACGAATTGCTCCAATCCGTATCCCACGGTGTCAAAGAATAAGAGAAATGTAGTTTATATAAATAGGTATACTGTATATTCTAACATATTATTTTTTTAGAAAAAAAATAATGAACTTGTGATAGAGTAATATCAGAACTTATCCTTCTCACCATGAAATTTAGTGCAAAATATCGAGAATTTCTGATTTTACCTCTATCGGTGCGTGTTCAAAAATATCGACAACGACGTAAATAAATTTAGTGTGAAAGAATATAATGAATTGCTCTGTCCGTCTCCCACGTTGCTAAAGAATAGGGGTAACTTCGTCATATAAATGAGTATATTATACACCATATACTGACTTTTGACTTTTAAGAAGAAGGTAATGAATCCGTGACATAAGATTATTCCTCGTAGAACCGTTTTGTTTTTGCATGCGGCGGGTCGCGACTAGTCGGCACTTATATTTATCAAAGCTCACCTATTTTGAACGGTGTTAAAAGGCAAACAATCGTCTGTTTCAAAGGCCAAGAAATTCAAAAAACAGTCATAATTTCCGTAAAGGTATCTTGGAAAACTCGTAAAGAGGCGTTAGGTGTTTACTCTTCTTAAGAGGTGGTGTCGTCGGGGTCCACGACAAAAGTGTCCACTTTGTTGTGAGACTTTTAAGAGCGCAGTTACCGACGGAGGATGACGATACCAAGTCCTCACTCCGACGTTGGGCTGGTCTCGATTTAGCATTTATGGAAGAGCAGATAATTGGCATTCATGGCTTGTCTCCGCTCTTAATATTCTTTTTCTGCGCTCGTAGAAACTGATTTTTAAAAACATTAAAACCCCACCTCTCAAAAAGAATAAAAATTAATTAGTTTGCTTCCGTAGCCCCCCCCCCAAAAAAATAAACGAGTTTCGCTTTAATTTTATGGAATAAAATAGAATTACTCTGGATGCGTTAGTTAACGGCCCAACGCACGTGTTACCTAACTTGCTAAACTCAGGTTCAACATAAAATCCAAAACGCTTGATTTCTATTGTTTCGACTTTACAACGAAAGGATGGTGCACACATCCTATGACTTAAATCTGTTCACGAAACTAAAAGCGCACGCGCATAAATTCTTCAATATTGGCTAACTTCACGTCCATATTATTGATATTCTTCTCTATCTCAATTTTCTTTTTTGAACAATTCTCCATCTCCCTCTCTCTCTCTCTCTCTCTCTCTCTCTCTCTCTCTCTCTTTTTTTCTTTTAATGTTTTTGAGGAGGAACAATTCTCCATCTCTATCTCAACAAGATGTAATTCAGGATAAAATGCACATACCCACTTGATATTATCCCCGAGCTATTGATTGATAATGAGATGCATTTATTCACGCACACACCCCCCCACACGCACACTCACACTTGCAACAGCATCTTGGGATGGATTTTTCAGCAGGATATTAAAAGATGAGTTTATATATATATATATATATATATATTATATGTTTTACTTAAAAAATTTCCCTTTCCTTTTGCTTGACAAATTAAACAACGACTACGACTTTAACTGGCAACCCTTTTGAATACTTTCTGACGGGAGCCAGATGTGAACAATCGATTTCTCTTTTATGCAAAGTTTTTGAAAATTTCTAAACTTTGCGGAGCCTTGCCCCCGCCACAATACGTACGTAACATGGGTCTGCGCTCAATGTGAAAGGGGCTAGAGATCCAGTCATCATCTTCTAGAAATAAATCATCACGAGATTATCAGTCGAAAGTTCAAAAAAGAAAAAAAAAAAAAAGAGGGGTGGGAGGGAATAAATTAATAATCTTAAGTTCTCTACTATTCCTCGCTGGTCGCTAAACAATCTTACTTTGTTTATTCTTAACAAGCCGACTTGGATACCAATCATGAAAAATTCTTAAGGTGACCAGAAGGGTACGTAATTTGATTAGGGCAAAGAATTGAGCGGATTCAAAACCACTTCACTATTGCTTGTAACCTTTTATTATTATTATTATTATTATTATGATTTCGTGTACGTAGACCGATCCGTTCCGTTGATAGTTAGTGAATTAATGCTGTTCCATGCCAAGCCATTAATGCGTGCTGCTGGACTCCTTTCTTTGTCCCTAACCGCCAGGGATGTCAAATGAAAGAGAAGGGCACGTGCAAAGCTGGATTCATATTATGCGTATCATTTTTATTTTGCTCTGTTCTATCGAACGGCCTCTGGACCGTACAAATTTCGAACATGTGTCGGTTTTTAAGATTCCTGAACTTGTTTCGACCTTAAACTCGGTAAATTTACGATCTCGATATTTACATCCTTAATAATTTGATCTCAGGACACAAGAGATATTTAGAATTCAAGCTCCAGCTCCATTAAATTCCCACAAAAGATGGACTTCTAACACTGGGGGTTAAAAATAATAATAATAATAATAATAATTGAAATTGAAATTCTTTGTTATATGTGATTAAATCATCAACATTTCTTCTTGTTCAATCCAACGTACTGTCGTTATTTTCTAGCTAAGCTGCTCTGCACAGAATAAGAAACGTCACCATTGTGCTCGTCAAGTTCGGGCTTAGCGGAACCGATCTGGGTTAGCATTCTAACAATGGCATTGATGCGACTGATAAGAATCCTGGACGCTCGCAAAAGACAAACAATAATACTGAGAAGTACAAGTTAATCACTGATGATGATATATGTCTTCTAAAGCTCAGGTGCGTCTGTGCTCTATGCTACCAAAATCAAATTATTCTTGAACATGAATTTAACTGTCAAGTGTTAAATGGAATTACTCGATTAGCTTTGTTATTGCAACCATGGATGGTAGGAGAATGAAGACCCGAGTTGGATAAAGAATTCCTCGAGTTTTTGGTATAAAGGCTTTACATATTGTTGGCTTTCACTAACGTAGCCGCCGGCTTTGACATCGGTCGAGAATGCCATCAACTAGTGATATAAATAATTCTTTTAGGGAACGCTAGTAATGTAAATATTAAAAGGAAGCAGATTTGAATTTAGGACCTCGCATTTCTGATGTTTTTCTTCTTATTCATATCACATCTCTTTTTGGATGGACTTTCCAAATCTTTGGTTGAATCACGAGATGTTTGAATCGGATGGTATAAATCATTGACTCGAGAATAAAGGAGCTTTAAATGTCTGATTGTCCTTCCAAGGAATCCAAGAGATCGAGATTTGACATTCACAAAGATTTTCAATAAAAATATTTAGTACATCATAATAATAATAATAATAATAATAATAATAATAATAATAAATTTATTAATTTAATTTTAAAATATAAAATATAAAAATAAAATATTTAATCAAAAATTTTAATATTTTTATTTTTTAAAATAATCAATCAAAATTATTACAAAATTTTTATTTTTATAATAAAAAATATTATCATACACTCCAATAAAAATTTTTTGGTTTAAATACTTTTATTATGACAAATATTTATAAGAGAAATATAACTAATTTTATGAGTTGATATTGCTTCGTTAAACAATTATTTGTATACTCTGACTTTTTCCTTCCCTCTTCTTTTTCATTCAAATTTTCTATTTTATTTTGTCCATCACCATTCCATATCTAAGAGATTGTTGTTTGTTTTTCTTTGTTTTTTTTTTTTTCTTCTCCATTCATGATTTTCGTTATTTGTTTTTTCCCATCTTGAGCCGATGGCATCTGTAGGGGGGGTTGTTCTCTGACATATGATCTCGGAAATGAGGGGACAGTGAGTTTGTTTGGTCCTCAATGGACGGTGAAGGGACAGCCAACCTGTAAGGGAGAGACCGCGAGATGTCCCGGGTCCCACACCGGCTACGATGATTTTACGAAACGCCGGTCAAAGAACGGCTGTCTGTCCACGAGTACTAGTAGTCAAATACTCTCAATATTTTCCGCACCCCAAATGATCTGTCCGCCGATTTTGATACGTGGCAGGCCCTCATTCATTACGATACCCACACCGGTTGAAACGACTGCATAATGTATTGAAAGAAACGTCTTCTTTTCGGCAAGGAAAAATTGGTCCCTGTCGTTGAAATATCTGAATTTGACTCGAGTTTGGGTAGGCTTGAAAACTAGTGGCGGAGACTCGCCGTTTCATGTGGCGAATCCGGCATGGTTGGAGTGGTTCCTGGTGGAGGAAGAGAGGCGACTCCTCTTGGGGAGTGGGAGTGGAAGTGGGTGAGAGGCCAAGACCCTCGTACTTACCATGATATGGGCGGCTAATCATGAACCACCACAAACCCGAGTTTCTCACGTTGTTTTGCACAATAGGATTAACTGACAAGCAGCCTACTAAGTTAGCACGTGTGAAAGGAACGCGGGGTGATCATATATTCGGTCCACAAAAACAATGCATTGCGGCCGACACTGTTTTAGGATTTGTGTTCGTGTGGACGCTGACGGACGCCGGGCTGTGTTTTTTCAACTCGCTTTTCACGAGTCCCAATTCACCCACCACCACCACCACCAATGCAACTATGACCAATTATAATTAAAGTTAAAAGTTCTTATAAAAGAATATAAGATTTATAAAAAATTTTTAAAAAATTATTTCATTATATAATATATTATTAACAAGTCTCTTTTTTACCACCAAAAAAAAAAATTGATATAAGGAAGAGATCACAAATAATCAAACCAAACGACCGATGGGCTCCTTTTGTACCAATCGAGTTGTGGGCCACTGTCGAAGATGTTGAATTAATTATGGTTTCCTAATCCTAGCTTTTAATTCATTAATTGGGTTCCTTATTTATTGTGCCAAAAGAAGAAATGCATGAGCAAATCCTGGGATTTTCCTTTTGTTATAAGCACGTGAACAACAAGGACCGTGAGACATATTTAGAGTGCACGGAGTGCATAAATATTTTTAGTTCGTAAAAAAACCAACTTCTGGAGTGGGAACTAAGGGACGGCGGTGGTGGTGGTGGTGGTGGTGGTGGTGTGCGGATTTGTGTGTGAAGATGTCAGACATCTCCAAATCTCTCTTTATTGCATAGATGGCATCCAAATGACTTGCAAACTTTACCTCCCGAACGGTGGGCCTACTTAAAGAGCCTTTGCACCTAATTGATTGAGATGACACCACTTGGAGCACCCATAATTGAAACTGGGAAACGTTTGCGAACCATCCGGTTAATGACCTAACCATTTAAGCTTAATTATCGTCCATTCAAGTTAGCTAACTGCCAAAACTTTCAACATCTTTGTCCTTCGCCACAAGTTGTGCGCCCACTGCGTCCCATCCAAAATGTCTTGAATGTCCCCCCTTTTTTTTTTGGTGTGTGTGTGTGTGTGTGTGTGTTCCTGCTCCTAATGGGCTATAGAATAACTCTAAATCCATCCAATTTATTAATTAATTAGAAAACATGTTTGTGAGGCACACTAATAGGCTCCATTTAGGATTGCTAATCGCACGGTATATTTTCGTTTTTTCGCTTTCATCAGACCGGACCAATCACGGATAAGACGGACTGGTTGGTTCCTTTGTTAAGTCGTAAGACCCGCTAGTGGGCTTAAGGCCGTACATACGGCAACTACCATTCAGATTGTTTTCCAAAGGCCCCGTTCATAAGTTGGTAGGCTATCGGGCTTGTCCATGGCCCAAAATATAGGAAACGCTGGCGCGGCCTCGACGCATCCAAGAAACGGACGTGGATGAAGCTAATAGCTCCACAGTAAAATAAAAAATAAAAAATAAAAAGAAGAAGAAAGGAATACTCGTCACCTGCCTTCAACACAATTTGAGATGAGACATTTTTATCAAAACTTTAAGTGATTTTATTCTCATTTTCTAACTTTTTTTTTTTTTTTTTTTTTGAGTCGTGTGGTCTCTCTTGTAACCAAATGCGGAACTACATGGTAGGAACCTAACATGTTTTAGAATTCAGGAGCTACACCTAGGGTTTCATGTTTCATTTTTGTGAGATATTAATACGGCTAGCCTAAAACTCACAATATTTCTACTTTACCCCTTTTACTTCACCAAATTTTCATAAATATCCTTATGTCGTTTTCAATATTGCCCCAGCTTCGTTTTGCAATTTGCAAAATGCTCGTTCTGCCACAATAGCCATTTGAGCCATGGAATCGGGTGAGTAACCCCACTGGCCATAGCAAATCGCAAGAAGAAATAAATATAACTCCGGCCATAGGCAGCCTAACGAATGAAAATAATGAGAAACTGCACAAACTTAATTTTTATGTTGAGAAATTCAAATCTTTTCCATTTGCACGACTAATCTATTAAGTATCACAAACTTAATTTTTTTGATTTTGCTCATACATGCACATGTTCTAAAATTACAACCACAAAGAATGCATTTTCCCTTGATCGTATGCATCAAAGAACAATGTACTCCCCAACTTAAAGATTTCCTTCTGCTTTCCTTGATCTCTCTGATTCTGAAACTGTATTTTTAATTACAGCTGAATCAGTAACTGGTCTTGAAGGGCTTGACAGATTTAAGATCACCAACAACTCCAGCAATAGATCCAGTGGCTGCAGCAATGGTAATGACTAGGCAAGCGAAACTTAGCATTTGGAGGCAAATCCAATTTGTGCTCCACTTTGGTATCCTCTTTTGTGCAATGTACATCTCAACTGGGAAGTAGACTGTCAATGGCCAGAATCCCACTGCCCCGAGAAGGCCAACGATGTCGTTAAAGAAGGGAAGGAGCATTGATATCACGGTGGTAATAATGACAAATGCTGTCCTCCAGACCAATCTGAAGAGGTTCAGGCTGAATGGGCGGAAACCAGGTATTGGGACTTTGATTTCTGTAGTAATAAACTCACTATCTGGGAATCTGTTGGTTGCTGATTTTTCGATGAAGGCAAAGAGCGGTTGGCAGTAGACTTGGTATGCGCCAACGAGGTGGATTACTATGGCAGCATTGGCAATGTCAAGTAGCCAATATGGATTGTAAAAGCCAAAACCAGTGAGGAGGTTGCCAGGGGACATGTCTCCGAAAGCAGCATAGCCAAAGCAACCACACAACATGTAGAAAAGGGTTGTCACCGTAACACTTACAAGACTTGCTTTCTTCATTGTCTTTGCTTCTGAAGGTGGAGATTTCACTGTATCCTGACGTAGAACAAAACCATATAAAATGGTTTAATTTGTAATTGGTCAAAGAAATCTGAATGCCTTAATTTGACTTTCATGCTGCATGGATATGTACCTGAATTTCAACGAGGATGAGCGAGTAAGAATAGGCAAAAGCAATGTCACCGAGTGCTTGGAAGCTCCTCCATATCTTTTGGGTCTGGGTCACAGTGCCTATGCTGATTCCAGTTAGACTTCCCATGACTTTTCCTCTTTCAGCTACTTTAGCAATTCCGAGTCCTAGACCAATTGATGAGTAAGTGAAAGACATGATTGCAGCAACAATGGACAGCCACCATAGCTGATCAAAGTCAGGTATTTGAGAGAAAACTATTTCCACAATGCCAAATGCAATCATGTAAGGATTTGCACTCATTTGGCATGGATTTTTTCCACCGCTCTTGTGGAAACAATTAGACCTTTTGATAGCCCTGCTCGTCAAGGCAGAGAAAATCAATTAATTTTCTATAGCACATCAAGTATCCATCTAAACAAGAATATGAACCGAGAATATTTGCTCACATCATGCTTATGGAAGATGCTATTGTGTAGCCAATGGCAACTCCAAAGAGGTTCACATACTGAACCCATCCGCATATTTTGACATAGCCACTACCTGAAGATTTTAAATTCACGCTTGTTAATCCCGGAATTGTGGTGAAATCCCAAACCTTAATAGGACTAGTACAGCAAAATTTACCGAGGTTGGATCGAACAACGTCCATGTAAGTATAGTTCCTCTTGCCACTGACATGATCACCCGAACGGTAGCAGGCAGCCAGAAGAGTAGAAGTGTAGAAGGTTACAATAGAGAACAAGAACATCACAGATGGACCAGCGATCCATCCAAGCTGAGCAGTGGCCCAAGCTAAGGACAGCACCCCAGATCCAATTACAGCTGTTATTATGTGAGCACTCGCAGTCCAAGCAGTTCCTGTTTAACCAAACAACAATAAAAATCACAATGTAGACTATGAAAATGCAACCAAGTTACCGACTTGTTAACATCTGTGATTATGCAGACATACCAGTTCGTTTGAGACGGCCATCGTCGTCCAAGCACCTGGATCCACCTTGTGGAGGCATGTCGATGGAGAAATCGCAAACTTGGTGGCTCTTTTTGGCTGTACTCTCACCCATCTTTGTTACTACAAGTTCTTTTGTGTGAGATATCAGAAAAGAAAACCAGCCTTTCCTTTTCTTATGTGCTTTTCCTGACCAACAGAACTTATAATAGAGAAATTGGAATTGCTCAATTCCTTGGTTCTGCCTCTCTTGGGGCAACTTCCAGGGCTATATATAGTTGCGGAAAAGAAATGCTACTCCGTAAAATGGTAGGACAAATCTGTCTCAATCAACGACCACTTTCGAATGTAGGTTCCAGCGTGTTCGCTTCTCCTCCATCGTTTTTGTTACAGAATACAGTCGCCTTCTCATTATTATGCATTCCATTCAAAGGAAATATATACAAACAAAGTGAGTGGGCGCATCAGTACGGATGCTTTCCTTTTGGCTCTGGCGCTAGCCTTAAACCAATCCGGACAAAGGGCATCCACTTTTGGCTCTCAGATCATAAGCACAAGTCATTAATTTACATTACACTGATAGGTGGTCGAGAGGGA
This sequence comes from Bruguiera parviflora, assembly GCA_019804595.1. Lineage (NCBI taxonomy): Eukaryota > Viridiplantae > Streptophyta > Magnoliopsida > Malpighiales > Rhizophoraceae > Bruguiera > Bruguiera parviflora. The sequence continues at coordinate 3,079,036 of CM034050.1, forward strand.
AAGAAAGGGATTGTAGAACGATATATGTTCACTCTTATTATCCCTGAAGTTTGTCGTTCTTTCCAAAGAATTTGTTTCCTCTATTTTTACTTTTTTGGATATTTGATACTCCTTCCATTTTTTGCCACACACAGTCTCAAGAAAAAAAAAAAAAAAAGTTTTATCCAATAATCTAAGCTGTAAGGGGTTCTTACTTCAACTCGTTATTCGAATCTCTAACACTGAGAAGGGGCGTAAAATTTCTGTAGCTCTATAGCAGACCAGGTTTTCGCAAAACTTTCCTTCGCCGGGAACGAAGGTGAGCTGGGAAATTAGGAAGCTCTATGTGGTTCTCAACAACTGCACCACCTGGTACATACAGGAAGGGAAATTGGAAAAGTCTTCTTTGTCATTCGAATTTGTCTAGTGTATGGTTTTACCTAGAACCTTGCGTCATTAAATTCTGTATGTATCCCTTAAAGTAATTTTAATAAATTAATCATAGTGGGACTGCGCGAGCTCTGAGTACCATACATTTTGTCGGTTCACGATGCAAAAGGAGCAGTGGACACGGTAGGTGGGTTCTTTTTCTTCCCTGCCTTGAGGAGCCTTTCATTATAAAGAGCCCATTTATATCTTTAGTGCGAGATCACCTTTCGAAACACCGTGTTTGAGTATGCGTTTTTGCTACAACTTCTTATTATTTAAGCTCAAAAGGCTCTGTTTGTTCCAAGTAGAGAAGGTTGATTGGGAGGTGGCATTTTATTTACAATGGAATCATTTTGTAGCCGCCTTTGGATGATCAATTGGAGAATCTAGCATATCAGATAATTAAAGCCTCTTCTTTTGACCACCTCACTATTGATGGATGGAATTGCTAGAACCTGGCGATGAGTTGGGACGGTCGATAATGACAAATACCGAGCCTAGTAAGCAATTTCTTGTGAGATCATATATCAGCATTAATTCATTAAAACTTATAAATAGGAGGTATACAAAATTTTACGTTATAAAATTTAAAATGAATCAGAAAAATAGGAATATACACGTAAAACAATAATACTTTTCTCATAAAGTTTTGATATCTGAATGTTTGCATCTCAATGTTTAATTAGTTGTGGACATTTTGGATAGGTTTGCCTAACAATTGACGAGTAGTTAAAGCCAAAATTAGCCTGCTTAAATTATAACGATCATTCTAAAGCAGTTTTGTGGTTAGGTATTTCTCATGAATGTAAGCAATCAGGAGAGGAACTCAGCCACCTCTTCCAAGGTTGTTAGTGAACCTATCCAAACAAAAGGAAGCCTCGCACTGAAATGGGTCGGTCATTTACTGCCAATCGAGCGTTCTAGTTAGTTTGATGTGCAAGGACCAGTTCCAAATAAGAAGGAAGCCACGTTAGTGAACTCAGCCACCCCTTGCAACTGGTCCTTGCACGTCAAACCAATTAGAACACTTGATTGGCAGTAGATGACCGACCCTTTTTTACTTTTTATTTTTTATTTTTTACTGGGAAGTAAATGACCATAATTGTCCTTCAAATTATTCCTAACAAAATCCCTCTGTTAAACTAAAGATTTCACATATACATTTGTCTTACTAACTCGGTAACTAATCTCCAATCTTAATGTGGGGACTCTTCTACGAAAATTAAACTGGCAGGGTGGAAAATGGCCCATTATGGGTTGATTATATTCGACTCATTGCTCTCCATAGTTAACGACGACCGAAAAAAAAGAAAAACGAAAAAAGCTTAAAGTTGACTCTCACTAAATGCGTGTCAGCTGAATTGATCTACAACGGTACTGTGCCCTCTTGGGTACAGATGACTGATAAAAATCGCCAAGGAGCCGAAACCACTTATCACACTTTACGGATAAATTGCAAAAAAATTGGACTACCATAGATTTTGTTTCAACATTTTTTCATCTCTAGATATTCTAGTAAAAACTCAAACTTGATCCCCCCAAACTGTTCTCTAAATTATTTACTGAATTTCTACCTGCAATAACGATATTAGTACGAGTTGTTTAATTGAAACCACATTTTTTGGGGTACAGTTAAAACGAAAATTTGGCCGACCAAGATATTTCGACAAGCTGGCGGCTTTAAATAACCCAAAAAGAAGAGAGCACGAATGCATGTATAGGGAAGAAAAGAAAAGAAACTTTTGAAATCACATGTAGAAAAACCAAAAATTGATAGTGAAGAACGGCCCCGTGATGATGCTCCTCATTGAATGGTAAATATGAAGTCAACCTCAGTTGTGGGCTAGGTTATCATCTAGAAAGCATAGGTCGGGTCCCAAGTGCCATTTGATTGATGATACGCTAGTCAACTGTGGCTGACCCATCGACGTTGTGGGCTAGCTTAGTTCCCTCCCATGAAATTCATGGAAGTCCTCTAATACTATTTATTACGACGTCATTATTTTTTATTCCTATCGACGTGAGAGTCAAGTTTTATACGCCCGTTTCCGTTCGTAACTGTGAGAAAGTGTACTCATAAGCATCGTTATTATTGGCCTAACGATATTTTTCCAGACCTCGCCTTTTGACCCCCCCATCACAGACTGCTCATAGCCTCGTACAGCTCGGCGGCATGAAAACGATATGTGTTTATTTTGGTTGGCCCGCCCTGGTGTTTTGAGTTTGTACTAGCCAGTTAGTCACTCCATGGCAGATTTGAAATTGGGTGGGGGAGAGAAGGGGAAAAAGGAACGCACGTGTTTTTAGTTCTTACACAAAAGAAAATGGGTCTCTGAAGTCATTGAATCTTCACAACCTGACAGGAGATCCCGCCTGCAATATTTTCCCACTACTTTCCTAAAAAATAAAAATCTTGAGTGAAATTTAAACGAAGTAAGAAATATATATAGTCTTTAATTGCGAGGCCGACAATTGGGCAGGTTTGCATATGCCCAATCGGATAAATGTCCAGCATGAAGATAAGAGCCCCAAAGATAATTTCTTATTTGGACATGTATACTTTATGGGCTTTTTCGCATATGAGCTAGGCCTATGACCTTGGAACAGAGCAGCACACATTTCTTTCGGGTTCTGAGAACGACGACTTCCATTTTCTGGGCTCGTCAAGTTAATGGATGCCCAAAATGAGTAGACCAAGAAACCCAATTTCCTTTTTTTTTTTTTATAAAGAAATTTCTTTTTTTGTTCATGCGGCTTGATTTGTGGAAGGAGTAGGAAATATCAATTCCTTGGAAACAATTACAATTTTCAGCGTCAATATCAGAATGATGGCAGTGAAGCGCACGTCTTAGGTTAGTGTACCTCTCAATCTACGCGTTTTAGATGCACAGTGTGATCACATTAAAATCACCGTTTTAAAATAAATAAATAAATAAAAACTGCATGGCAAGAACCCCAGAGGCAGGTCCCCGGAGATGGTAATTGCAAAGGACAGCGAGCACTGATTAGCACAGACCCAACAATGCAAATGTCTCCAGATCCCTCAAAATCTCGACACGCCGATCAACTTAATGGATTGTGTACCTAAAAAGACTAGCACAATTTCTCGGAGAGGGCCAATTCAACTCTGTTAAGGTCGGCTAATATCAGCCCAAGTGGGAAACAAAAATGAATATGAACGTCTGGCTAACATCACAATTTAGATTTGATAAATATTTCCTGAAATCCAACCAACGAAAAGCTTCAACATTAAATGTTGCAGAGTTGATCATTCACTAATTTTGTTTCCCAGGAATCTGAAGCGGCTTTTGACATATCCAATCTGTAAGACAATATCATTCTACTTCAAGTTTGACTTTTGATGACTGGAGCAGGTAAATGATATTGTGGTACTAGGAGATCATATTACAAATCATTAAAGCTCAATCTAATTAGACTATGTGATCATATATTGGGACTATAGCAGCATTGACGAGTGGGGGTGAAGTTATTACCACGCTTTATGTAAAATCAAATGGACATCTATGCACCACCGTACTCTTATTATAATTACAGTGTACAAGAGCCCGGAAACAGAAACCGAGAATAGAATCAAGTAGGTAGTGCTCAGCTACAGCTTTGATTTTTAATTACCACCATACAATTACCTGTCCTTTTTCTTCGCAGACCTATTCTTTCTAGGAGTCGAAAAGTGTGATGATAGGATGGCCTTTATGAAGGCAGCACAGCAATGGACATCAGAGTTTGAGCCCAGCAACCGTACTTACTACAAATCTGGCATACAGCTGCAGAGCTTAGGGGTTAGATGAGCATAGGAATGTTCAGGAAGGAGGTGCTTTGTAGCAATCTGAGCAAAACCAGGCAAAATTTTCTTTGTATAACTCATGAATTGGTAGAAATAAAATATAAGTTACCAATCTGCATAATTTGCCATATTCGCTGACAAATGCATCGGCCGCATGGCTGCAGAGCCTAGGTGTTCAGCAAGCACCAGCAAGTTTTCTGGTAGGCGGTGCCTCCTAAAATTCTTAGCAAAACCACCCGGAGATCCAGCTCTCTAAGAGGTGCAAGCCGCTGCACCTCTTATCATCAGGGACAACTGAATGTCTTACAAGATGCATTGGTGATAACTGTTCAGTGTCTAATAATAATTCGGCGTGTCTTTACTAGCATTAGTTTAGTTTCAATTTCCCCCACAACGTTTCTCTCCAAAAAAAAAAAAAAAAAAAAACTTGAAATTAGTAATAAAATGTGTTGTATAAGTTCTATACTTAATACAATGTAACTAGTGTCAAGATTAAATTGAGCTCAGTATGGATAATTTTCAGCCTGGATCCGCGGGGCCGTCGACTAACATATGAAAGATGATTTTTTTTTTTTTTTTATCTCTTATTGAAAAAAATACATTGGTGATAAAATACGCCGAAATCCATCCCGAATTGACACACGTGCCTAGGTCAAACGAGATGCACGTGCCCGGAACCAGCATACGAAAAAATAAAAAGAATTTAATCCTTGGTTTTGCATCCGGATTTTTTCAGCTTTCAGCAGATTTTGGCAGCATCACGAGCAGCATAAGAGTTCGCTCCCTGCCCCAATTAAAAAAAAATAATAATAATAATAAAACACCTCACAAAATATTAGATATTAATTTTATTTATTTATTTTTTAAAATATAATAATTTTATTATTTTAGATTACATATATTTTTATTTTAATCAAATTTATTCGAAATTTTTATTTTTAATACATAATATCGAATTAATTAATTTATTTATTTTATTGAATATAGTTCAGGAAGGTTGTGGAGTTAAATCTCAACCCGAGAGCTAGAGGCAACGCGGTGGGTCCCAGCCTAATACATATTTGGTTTGTCAGCCACATATAGAAACAGTGGCACCCATCAGTTTCCAGACGCGCCATCCAATCCATTACCAGTCTGTAACAGAAATTCTATCTTCTTCAGGCTCGAGCAGTCATCCCGAACTCAATCGAAAAGAATACAAACCACAACCGACACAGACCATGAGGCTTCTAACACATGCCTTTGTTTCTCACTTGCTGCTGCTGCTGGCTTTATTCCGTGTACTGGCGGAGCAGGAACCTACCAGCGGCACCAGCATCGTCTTTACGACACTTGGCAGGTTAGACTACGCTTTTGACATCTTTTCGCTTCCGTCTCAGAACCCACCAACTCCCGCCGGCGAGCTCCAGATCACCGACGGCAAGTCCGTGAATTTCAACGGTCACTTCCCTTCTCCATCTTCTGCTCTCCTCTCACTCTTACCCGATCGGCCTCTGATCGAGCGCTGGGGCCCAAAAAACCCAACTCCGATTGACCTCGTCTACGTCACGGAGAGGAATGGATCGTCGAACATCTTCTACGACGTCGTTTATTATGATTCTCCCCAAAGTACCAGGCGGAGATCGGCCCTCGAAATCACTGCGCGTGTTCAAGTTCCGCTCTTGAAGGGCAAAGTGGGGATTTCGATGAAGGATAAGTCAAGTGTGAGTGGAGACTATTTAATATACGTGTCGACCCACGAGAATACCGGCGAGCCGAGAACGAGTTGGGCCGCCGTGTACTCGACCCATTTAACCACCGGTTTGACTCGGCGGCTAACGCCGCAAGGCATCGCCGATTTCAGCCCCGCCGTATCTCCGTCTGGGGTTTATACAGCTGTGGCATCTTATGGAGAGAAAGGGTGGGACGGTGAAGTAGAGGAACTGAGTACGGATATCTATATATTCTTGACACGGGATGGGACTCATCGAGTCAAGGTGGTGAAGCACGGCGGATGGCCCAGTTGGGTTGACGATTCAACTCTGTACTTTCATAGAAGAAGTGAAGAAGACAAGTGGATTAGCGTCTACAGAGCGATTTTACCAAGGGAAGGGCCAATTTCGATCGAGTCGGTGAAAGTTGAGCGAGTCACCCCACCGGGTCTCCACGCCTTCACTCCAGCTACTTCTCCAGGTAACTCAAAATTCATTGCCGTCGCAACTAGGAGACCCAACTCGGCCTATCGGCACGTAGAGCTGTTTGACCTTGTTAAGAACGAGTTCATCGAGCTTACTCGACTGGTATCGCCGCAAAGTCACCACTTTAACCCGTTTATATCGCCGGACTCGACCCGAGTCGGGTACCACAGGTGTAGAGGTGCCAGTAACGGTGAAAAGAGCACCCGTTTGTTACTGGAAAATGTCCGGAGCCCCATATCCGAGCTATCGCTCTTTCGAGTGGATGGCTCGTTTCCTTCTTTCTCACCCGTTGGTGACCGCATCGCTTACGTCGATTTTCCGGGCGTGTATGTGGCGAACCGAGATGGTTCGAACCGGCGACAGGTATATCCCGCGATGTCATTCTCGACCGCATGGAATCCGGTTCGTCGAGGGATCGTCTACACCAGTAGTGGGCCCACTTTTGCCAGCGAGAGCACGGAGGTTGATATAATCGCCATTAACGTGGATGATGCTGACCAAGAGAATAACTTCAAAAAGTTGACCACCAATGGCGAAAACAATGCTTTTCCTTCGGTTTCACCAGATGGGAAGTGGGTCGTATTTCGGTCCGGTCGTTCGGGTCATAAGAACCTATATATAATGGATGCCGAGGACGGTGAGAGAGGTGGGCTTCTTAGATTGACACAGGGGCCCTGGAGCGATACAATGTGCAGTTGGTCACCGGATGGTGAGTGGATTGCTTTTGCATCGGATCGGGTGTATCCGGGTTCAGGGAGTTTCGAATTGTATTTGATCCACCCGAATGGGACAGGATTGAGGAAGTTGGTTCAAAGTGGATCGGCAGGGCGGACCAACCACCCGTCTTTTAGCCCGGATGGGAAGAGCATTGTCTTCACTTCGGATTATGCGGGTATATCAGCAGAGCCAATCTCAAACTCACATCATTATCAGCCTTATGGGGAGATCTTCACGATCAAATTGGACGGCTCCAATTTGAAGAGATTGACTCATAATTCTTACGAGGATGGGACCCCAGCGTGGGCTCCAATTCACATAAAGCCAATAGATGTGGAGTGGCCCAATTCTGAACCTCTGTGCTTGTTTGAGGATTGCCACTGGCTCAATAAAATGCCAAACCGTGGTGGTGCTGGTAAGATGGAACCATTGGGATCAGCCAAGCCGCAATGTGGATGCCCATGAGTGATTTATAGTCTCTTCCTTCCTTTGACTATTATGGTATGGTTTGATGCTCATTGTAAATTTGCGTTATTAATGAATGCCCGCCGTGTAATATAGTTTTAATTTCAGAGAGGCCAATAAAAGAGAGGGGAGGATGCAATAGTGAACGAAGTGAGATAGTGGCTCGGCTCATATTTAATGAAAGAAGCGCAATGCCTTTCATTATTGCCACAGGTCTCGGCCACAACAGGACAATGTTCGAAAACAATCACGAAGTACACAAGGACCCTGTCTTCTCATTTCCATGTATAAACCATGGTGGTGCTGGTAAGATGGAGCCATTGGAATCAGCCATGCCGCAATGTGGATGTACATGAGCGATTTCAGTCTCTTCCTTCCTCTGCCTATTATAGTACGTTTTGACGCTCTAAGCATGGTTTGATGTGCATTGTAAATTTGCGGTATTGGTGAATTGCCTGCTGTGTAATATAGTTTTAGTTTCGGAGAGGCCAATAGAAGAGAGGGGAGGATGCAATAGTGAATGAAGTGAGACAGCAGATTGGCTCATGCTTATGAAAGAATCGCGATGCCTCTCGTTATTGCCGCAGGTCTTAGCCACACAACAGAACCATGTCTGAAAACAATCATGGAGTTCAGGAGAACCCTGTCTTCTCATTTCCATATGTCATCCTTTCTTCACCTATGCTAAACAGTGTAGATAAACTGTAATTTGAATTAATAAGCTGTGGTTGTACTTTATTTCGAGGAAGAGACTAAGAGAAATGAATGGAGAACCATGAAAAATGGAATATTTCTCTTTTATTTATCTATTTTCTATTTGTTTAAGACTTGATAACGTCTTGAAAGTTTTTAATTAATGCATCAACGGAGATGGAAGCCAGGATATGATACACAATCATCTTCGTTCAAAGTTGATCTTTGTGGACAGGTCGGAGTTCAACCCCTAAAAGAGAAGGTACATAGCTATCCGACGTACTGCACTGACAGACTCAAAAGATACAATTAGAAATGACCCATCATCATAGAGAATCAGAGAGACGTTAAGGATCAGAAAAAGGGCCACTGAAAGAGGAACTGATTCACCTCAAGTGTGTCCAACGGAGCATTGGAAGAGTTATGCGACTATTTATCAGCTTTGATTGTGGAAGTACTCTTGAGGTATTGAAGTAGGGCAGTGCTTCTTTGCAACATACTTGTACTGAGCCAAAATCAAACAACTGTTGATTAGCTTATGACCCTTCGACTGCTAAGCAGAAGAGTACGAATGGGCACAGAGCGAATGCTTCTCTACCTTGTGCTGACTGTATTTCTCCCTGATTGCACGTAATGTTGGATTATGGCTACCACAGCATAAGCGATGAAGATCCTTAACACAGCCCGACAAATCAGAAGGCTGGTAAAGTGTGTAATGCTGCAAGGTAGGAGTCTGTTCCAAAACAAACGAAGGTTTATATACTGGCGACCAAGAAAAACATTGGAGCAAATGTCATCAGAAACCATATAAACCTAGCGGTTTGACCTAGGCTCCGTTTGGCCTCGCGTTTGCCTTTTACCAAACCTGGGCCTAGACACAAACGTACCTATGAAAAACGTTTGGTAAAAAGCAAAACTGAATGACCGCACCTCAAGTAAAACAATTTGCTGTCAAGTTAAAAGTTTCAGCCATTTGTATTGTGGAATTACTACCTTGTTTTCCTATTTTCTTACAAAAATATATATATACATATCTACGACTCAAAATAAGCTTACCTTTTAAGATTAAATAACTGTTTGATTCGCAAAATCAACAACAGTGTGCCTTTTGTTCTTATCCATTTAGAAGCGCATTGTTAGGAGACATAGTTCTTTCCTATATCTTAATAAAACTTCGACCATAAGATTTAAATTTTCTTATTAATTTAATTCAGTGTAATTTATCATCTCATTAATTTTTTATATAATAATAATTAAATATTTATTAAAATATTATTTATTTATTATATAAATTATTATTTAAATAACTTGTATAATAGTTTGTTTACAAATAATAAAATTATTAAAAATTATTATTTAACATTATAATTATTTGGTTTAAAATTTACAAAATACTTTCAAAAAATCTTTTTATATACCATTACCAGACAATTAGTTAGTTCGTTAACAGCGAGTTTGTGAACCCGTCCACTTGTCAACGGGCAAAACTCAACAGCATTTCCAAATAGACGCTAAGCATTTTGTTACACGTACCCAAGGTCTCTTTGAAGGAAGAAGTATATATTTAGCCAAGAAAATTGCAGAAGCTGCTACAAGGGATGGAACATAGCAAAGCATACTGTACTCCAGCAGAGATAATTCTGTGATGTAGTTGGCTAAGCACTCAAGTTGCATTGGTGGAACCTACAAAAGGTACACATGGGAACAAGCAAATGCTTTAGGGGGGAAAAGATGAACGAAGTTTTGCAACTTATTGGCGCTCATTCAATCACATTTCAACCCTGAGATTGCTATAGATTGATTATGCTACAATTTGTTTCCTGGCCTATGCTAACGACACAAATAAACTTCAAATCAGGTAATAAGTGAATAAAACACCCAGCACTCTCATAGGCACCGAAGTTAACAGATATCTACCTCATTGATTCCATAAGCAGCACGAACAAATCGCCTACCAGTCATGCAATGAATCAAAGTCACAAAAAGACTAATGCTTATTAGACACATGTGTAGCTGATCATCATGAGTTGGACATTACCTTAAAAAACATTTAGCTGTTGGAGCAGTCATTTCAAACTTCAAGTAGTTCAGAATAGCAGATTCCATTTCCAGAACCTGCAGCCAATAAATGCCTTAATGCTTCTGCATGTTTCATAATAAAATGACAATGCATCAGTATTTACCAGATGCACTTCAGTAAGGTAATGATAAACAGATATGCAGTTCAGCATATAAAACCATACCTCATCCCTGAGATACGTGTTGTCAGTGATGTAGCAGAACTCTTCTACCTGGGGTGCACAAATTTCTTCATATTTCCTGATAACGAAATACTTTTCCTTGTTAATAGATAATTCTAATAAAATGATTACAGGAAAACAGTTTGCTTGGTATAAGAAAGATGAAGGCATAGAAGGGAAAGTGTTCCTACGCAGCTATCATCATGCAGGCCACACCAAGTAGCTGCAGTTTTTGCCTGTTCATCTCATTACCAGAAAGATACCGGTCTATGTAGCTCACAGTCAAGTATAGTGTATCGGGTACAAGCCTATACTCTTCTGCCACCTGCATTTTATATCAGATTTTCAGCCAAAGAAGGTAGCAATAACCGATAAAGCTACTGCTGAATAGATATTTTGGTATAAATATCTTGGTACCTCATCCGTCAAAACTCGAGAGCAATGATAAAAATGCAACAATCTTTAAGTCATGTATACCATATGTAACACAACACAAACAAGTTACCTCCACAAGCCAATCTATTAGTATTGCACGCATGCTGACATTTATATCTTTCTGAACTCTCTCCATAAAATCTGTGGAGGGCCTTTTCTTTGACTGCCAAGGAAAGAAATAGGCCAGAGACACAAAATAGCAGAATGAGTATCAGAACCCTGAACAGGATTAAGGAAACAAATTGCATATTACTAATTGAAGACATATTATAGCTGGAGTGTGTGTATTTTGTTTGCCAGGAGTTTATATCTACTATCAAAGCTGCCATACTAGGTCAACAACATCTACTCAGTGGCCAGCTAAATTACCTAAAATTCAGAAAGAAGGCTGAGAACATATTGCATATAAGCGAAAAAACAACAAAAACAAAGCCTTACTCCTAAATTCATTTGAGGTCAGCTGCATGAAATTTTTCTCATCATTCCATTATATTATGAACCAAGTTCAGTATAAAATCTAATTGTTCTATATTCTTCTTGACTTAACCAGAGATTGCCAAATCCACCTAGATTTGGTCCACCTTCTTAATAGGAGCATTTGTAGGTCTACTTTAGGCATGTCTAAACCAATACAAGCAACGCTCAATTTACATATAATAAACAACTAAAAACAATCTATATGATACAAAAGTAGGAAGACCCATATATGAAGTTTAGCAAGGAAGCAAGATCAAACCTCAGATGCACGCAAATGCTTGTAAATATCACGAGCAATGGTTGCACAAAGCTGTGGGTTCTGGTAATTGTTATCTACATTGACAATTTTGCAATCTGTTTCAATATCTCCTGGTATGTCTCTATTGCAAACATTTTCTGCAAGCACATAATTAACAAAAAGTGAATGAGGACCTGAGCAAAGGGAATTTTTGAGCCGTGTACATGAAACTGTCCAGGAAGATATTGAGGGTAGGTACGGTCAAAGAGGCATTGAAGAATGGTTTGACTTTGATTCTGTTGGTCAACCGACCTGCTGCTGGTTCTGCCTGGTCTGAGATGTACAATTTGTTCAATGTCTTCTTGCCGATAGAATCAATTTCCGGAACATCATCTGTGGTATCGATATATTCAACTTCAGGACTCTTGAAGGAGTCACAGGTAGACATGGCTTCATCCAAAGAGATCGAAATTCCATCTGATTTGCTGGGAGAAACGTCAATGTCACATAGAGCAGGATCAGCCACAATACTAGGGCCGTCTTCGTCACATCCTGAGACGGATGTAACCTTAGAAGGACCAATTGTACTCCGTTTCACGTTTAAGGATGCAGGCAAAATTTCCCCTGAAAAGCCACTCCTATGGTTACAAACAGGAGTTCCCTTTTTCACCTTGGCAATCTTACTTGAACATGGAACCTGTATAAACAAAATGCAGTCAGGAACGGCTAATATCTAAAATTGGGAAGCAGCATCTTTTGAGCAGGTAGCAAAATAAAAAGAGATATCAAAGTGCTAGTCAGTGACTAACGCCGAGAGAGTTTTTTTTTTTTTCTGAAAACAAATAATAACAAAAGAAAAATCATTTATAACATCCTTTTTGTCATTTCATAATAATAGAATAAAAATCATTTACAACATCCTTTTTATCGATACACAAAGAGTATACTGAACTAAGGATCTTTGAAATACCCAGAATCCAATGGGAGAAAATTTCCAAGAATTAGCTAAAACTCTGCATGAACAGATCAATTGTAAACAGAGATTCAGACCCATTAAAATCCTTTCACTTTCCTTCAATTCCTCCTCAATCTAACTTGAAAAGAAAATTGTATCAAAAGATCAAAAAAGAAAAGAAAAATTAGAACAAAAACCCACCAAAATAGACATCGGGACGGAGGGTCTAGACCCCTTCCGGGGCACATTCTTTTGATTAGTGATGTCGCCAAGAGGCGCTCTCTTCTTACGCAATGAGGGAGGGACGGCGGTGGCCTTTCCCGCGTTCTCCGAACCGCGTCGTTTTGCCATAGAAGACGCTGTTGAGGACGAGAACGACGGCCGGCGAGGGTGCGTCGACATTGTCGATCAAACCCTCAACACAAACATACACGGGCGCACGTTCTTTCTGTCTCTCTCTCTCTCTCTCTCTCTCTCTCTCTACTTTTTCGGTCAAAAGGGTTTATAGAGAGAGAAAAAGAAACAGAAGATTCCTGTGATTTTCGAAAGCAAAAACACGGAATCTTTTTTCTTGAGGGCTCTTTCGCAGGGTTTCTGAGAGGGGGAGACCCTGAAAGTGTGCTTTGCTATTTAATATTTGTTTAATGCTTTTTAAGGCGGGGATTCGGCTGATTTGAATTCTTGATATATCCTGACCGTTGATTGAGGCTCGGAATTCGTTTTTGGGAGCGTCGGGGAGTGGGTCCCTGTTTCCTTACGCGTGTATTGGGTTCTGCTTTGTCGTGAATACAGACAAATCAAGTGCTGCCATCTCAACAGGATGCTTTACGGTTTTTACTGGCTTTCGCGATTTGAGTGGGTTGTTATTGATTTCGAAAGTCACAGGCCTGTGAAGTGAACTGCGTATGTTTTGAATTCGAATTTTAAACGGTCACTGAATCTATCTGTCTCTAGTGACCTAAATAACTTACAAAGAAGTGAAGCAACCCCCCCCCTGCACCTTACTATTCTTTCAATATTGAAAAAAACAAATCTTTGGCAACAAAAGATTGCACTGTTCTTAAAAAGGAATAGAAAAATCTTTGTCAACAATTCCTTCAACTTCTAAAATGCAAGCTTTAAATCCTTTAAAAAATAAAATTTTTGAATATTTAAAATTAACGAGATATTAATTCACTCTTATTTCTTAACGAAGAGATTTTCAATTGAGTGTAATTAAAAGCACGTTATGGTATAATAATAAATTAATTATTTATTATTATAATAAAAATTATGAATTTGATTTTTTGATAAAATATTTTATAAGATAAAAGATATATTTATTGAATTTATTCTTTTTATAACATACTTCTCTCCACCGAATTATAGAATATTATTCTTATTTTTTATCTTATAAACCAAAAAAAAATTATTATAATAAATCTTAATTTTATTTTTATTTTAAATTAGAATTAATTAATTTTTTAAAAAATATGTGAAATATTTTATTATTTTTATTAAAAATTTAATTTGAATCAATTAGCAGTATCAATGATAAAATTATTCAAAATTTATAATAAACAAAAAAATGTAAAAGAATTTTAAATAAATAAGAAAATTGAATTTAATTTTTACTTAAATAAATTGTATGCGTATGGGTATTGCAGCTCTTCACTTTTCAACCATTTGTTGTTATGCAAGACTGTAACCTACAAGCATGAGTATGTATAATGGTTTCTGTTATTTGAATATTGTCAAAGTCACGATCTCAGCCTCTGCTGAAGATTTGGTGTTTTCTTGATCGTGGATTATGAGATAAATCCTTGAGATTCAATTTGGCATGCGGGGGAAGCCAGCACATATTCCTATCTATGTTACGTGCTCGACTGCTACATACCAATATCATCACAAATATTTTCTTTTGGCTAGTTTTCTGCTGTGCACTCTCACTTTGACCTGGCATGTTGCTTTTTGTTTTAATCTCAGGTTATTCCGCTGAAAGGCGTTGGAGCACTTGACGCAGCGTGCAAAAGAGGTGGCTTTGCTTTGGCGCACAGAAAGCTCGGATCGTGGGATATGTAAGAGTTTGGCTGAAGCTGACGAGGTAATCTGATGCAAAACGTATTTCTGTTGCAAGAACTTGTTGTATTGCGTTGGCTTTTGTGATAAAGCGTTAATTAGCAAATGATAATCTGATGTTTTAAAGCCATTGAGATTTTTCATTGGGCACCTTTTCTTTTTGTTTGGCCTGATGATTCGGCTGGATGTTTTTACTTTGAATATTTTGTTAGGCAGTCGTTACTGATATATAGGCTGAAATTACCTTTCAATTTGTTTTTAACGCTGCAGGCAGCTATTCGTGGCATAGAACTGAGAATCAGTTGTGTAAGCTCCGTGTCCCATTCTGTGGCACATTCCTGATTCAAAGACTCGATTCAAAAACCTAATTAGTAACTCCAATTTCCAGAGTATTGCAGTTATTTGCATTTTCTTGTATTGATTTTCTCAAATTTGCATTCACAACACGCCGACGCTTATTTCAATTATGAGTCGATAAAGGCTGAGACAAAATGACTTCGTCCCCATATTTATCAAGTCAAT
Source organism: Bruguiera parviflora (assembly GCA_019804595.1). NCBI lineage: Eukaryota > Viridiplantae > Streptophyta > Magnoliopsida > Malpighiales > Rhizophoraceae > Bruguiera > Bruguiera parviflora. The sequence continues at coordinate 3,094,226 of CM034050.1, forward strand.
TATGGTTAATAGTTGTTTAATCGGGCCCAAAAGTTGCACACTTGCGGCTGCAGCAACATTGTCGCTTCTTCGGGCTGTCGGAGACATTGTCGCTTTTTCAAAATTTGAATTGAACGAATCACTCAGAATTGTCCAGCTCCAGTGGTCAAAGAAATTATGGGCTCCTTGGAGTGGTGGGAGTCTTCCCCACCTCCAGCTCTCCCTCAATTGTGGGGTAATTTGGGGTTTGCCCCCCGAGATGCAAAGATTTTTTGTGGTGTCTTCAGGCCCGCGATTTCCCTCCCCACTAACATCTAGCAGGTTAATTACTAACTATATTTTTTAGTGTTAACAAAAGAAAAGAAAAAAAAGAATCGAACGACGATCATTATTGCAGTCACTAACGAAAGGCCATGGCTATTCCGTTCCATGGTTAGCCCAATTAAAAAGTTGCACCTCGGCGATGGTTTGCCACATTTGTCTTGCATGACTCGCTTGAAATCAGCCACCCTACATTCTTGCAAGGAGTTGAGCGTGCCCCAAGATGTCTCAGCACAACGAAATCCGAAGATGTTGGACAATTTGTTGCGTTGACAAGCCTGCCTGTCCATTTTTATGTTAAATTGCACATGGACATCCTTTCTTACCAGGACAAGGTTCCACTCTCACTTAACACCTTTGTCGATTAAATACTACAGGATTGAATTATATGCAAGTCCCTGTTCCTTTTTTTTTTTTTTTCACATTTTTTGTCAACTACGTGCATGGACCCGTTAGCGTCTAACTTGGCCCACCAACCCCCGTTAATGCCCTCAATCCCGCCGAAATCAAATCTGTTTTCTTCTCTCTGTATCTAGTCAACTACGGCCTATATAATAGGAAGCAACTCCCGAGAGTAACAAAAGCTACAGACAAATCTTTGTATGGTTGTCTTCTCTTGTTTTTCTCTCCGAGAAGTGTTGTTAGGAGTTTGTTGCTTATGGCTACTTGCAGTTCATCATCCATGGCAATAGATGATTCTTTTAAGAGACCAGGAGCTGTCCCATTCAAGTGGGAGATCCGACCCGGCGTACCGAAAATCCACTACCAACAGAATCAACAGGAAAAACAGCTTCGTCTGTCACCGCCAACGTTGCCATCACCATCTCCGCCGTTTAATCCCCCCCGCCGCCGCCTGTCGCCATCACCGAGCCCGCAACATAAGCTGAAACCATCGTCAGGAGCAGGCGGATTTATTTTTGTCCCTCCGCTGGAGCCCCGCAGCCGCTCCTTTCGATCCGTCCCGCGCAACCGGTCTGAACGCTGGAGGTTCGATCAACCCGCCCGGGTCCGAACCGAGTGTGTCTCACCCGGGTGCTTCCCATCACCTCTCCTGTTGAGGAAAGGGAGCAAAAGGGGCTCTGTACCCACCCCCGAACGCGACTACAGGTCTGACGCAGACACGCTGGCTAGATGTTCGGTGTCCAGCCGGCGATCGCTTTCGCCTTTTCGCGACTCGCCCGCGTCGTCGTCTTTCTCGTACTCTTCGTATCAGTCATCGCCCCGCCTGGCGGGCGATGCTGAGTGGGCCGGGTTTGGGCTTTTCTAAGGATCCTTTTTCTGTATAGTTTTTTGTTCTTTTTTTTTTTTCTTTTTTTGCTTGTTTGTTTGTTTGGCCGGAGATTCGGTTTGACTTTCGAAAAACGGAAAAACGACTGTCGTTTGGAAAGCTTGCCAAACATTTTGATTGCCCGGGGACAACTGGCACTCCACATCTTGTCTTTCTTTTAGCTGAACCAATTTATCTCCCTTCTATCTCTATACAATTCTATTATATAATAATAAATATTATAAAATTAAATGTTATTCATATAATATAATTATATTTTGTGTAATTGTATTCATTTTTCAAATTAAAATATATATATATATATATATATATATAGATTGGCAATGGCAGGGACATCTGATGAATATAGAATCTGGCTGGGAATTGAAGTTGCAACGACTTTTTTACTCTTCAAGTGAATTTTGGACTTGAAATTGTGAAGCATGGACCTGGATTGTACAGACATAAAATGGATCTCTGGTCCTTCAGCAGTTGGGCCTAAAGGTGGAACATAAATATGGCCCATTTCTATTTGCAATTTTTTTTCCTAGTGTCGTAGTCATTTTGATGAATCAAAGTCGCTGGTTGCAACCTTCTGCGCCATTAGAAATCAAAAGTCAAATTCTAACTGTTAGTAGTCCATACCAACCATCCCATCTTCGACTTTGCTGGTTGGGTTAGTTTCTGACAACCAAATTGTGGGGAGTTCTAGGGATGGTAGCTGGTTCCAAAGAAAGAGAGACGTCAAAAATCAAAAGTCCATACCGAACATGTCAAATCGAATTGGAATATGTGCAGAAGCCTCGAGTTGCATAATTGATTGTGAAGATCTAGATTCCAATTTTGAGTTTATAAGTAAAGTTACCGAAAATACTGCTCATTGCTAGATCTATTCGTGCTGAAATAGAGGTCCTCGACGTCATGAAATCTGTAGAGACTCTCTACCACTTGTTTGTATTAAATTTTTTTTTTTTTTAAAAAAAAAAAGAATCGTGGAGATTTAACCACTTGGGAGCCTTTTTTTAACGAACATTCTTCTAATTTGTCCTTTTAGAGATAAACTAATGTCGACGCTAAGAACTATAAATACTTCTTAGGGGAGTTGGTGCGCAGAATTTAACACGATTTTAATTTCAAATCTATGAAAAGGAACAAACAGTAAGGGGACTTGTTCGGGCTCTTTTTTCGCATTTTATCACTCGTGACGGCATACACTTAGCATTGTCACCAGACGTTGAGCTTGGATCATGTCGTTGTCGTTTTCCTTACAAGCCAACAAGCAACATGATATAAGCTTTTTTTTTTTTTTTTTTTTTGTTTAATTAAAAAAAATTATAGAAACTAAGTGTCCAACCATCGACTTAATACTAAGAATTCAGGTGACCTTAATACTAAGCATTGTCACGAGACACTAACTGTATTTGCCAAACACAAAAGGACACCATGGAAGACAACATTAAAGAGAGCTGCACCGATTACCTTAAAATTACCTGAAGCCGAAACTGGTTAATTTTTGACACGCTTAAAGATCATATGTTTTATATTAATTTTAGTCCGTTAAACTCGACTAATGCTCTTTAATTTGAATTCATTCGCAACCAGAGATCATTAATGATGCAAGTTTACAAAGATACATTCGTTTCCTTGGTGAGCGTTTTCTTCAGTGGATTTCTTTCAGGTACAGTATTTGTATTTGTCCAAAATAGCAGCAAGTGAAGGATAGAACATCGAGTGAAAGTGAATGACAGAGGCTGAGGGAGTTGACAATAGGGGAGCAAATCGAATGAAGAGATAAGGGTGAATATGCAACGCATGTCTAAAGTAATTATCTATAGCCCACCCCCCCCTCTTTTTTTTTTTTGTTTTGTTTTGTTTTTTAATGGTTAGAACCCGTGCCACCAATTGATCGTGGAGACGTTGGACCCGAACTAATGAGAAAGTAAGGGACCACGGAACCAAAAAGTCGAGCCCCAAAATTCCTACACGCGACAATTGAGAAAGTATAAAACTCGATAATAGGACACCTACAATAATAAAAAATAATCAGTTTCTTAATTAGAAAAGTTATAAATTAACAATTCACTGCAAATGAATTGTTTCCATACCAAGCGGCTCTTGGAGTAAAAATAGAAAAACCAGTACAAATTCATTCCAATGTCATAAAATTAAAGATCACAAATACAAATTCAAGCGTTTATTTTGTAAATTATGCAAAATATGACACCGGTAATGTCACGGATAAAAATATAGTTTGAGAGAACTGAAATTTAGTTTTTTAATCTCCCTCTGAAATTTTTGTTCTTGTAATCAACCAAAGTATGTCTGGTTAATTTAATAAAGCAACCAAAAGGATTAATCAATCGATCCATCTTCATCTATTTTATTTTTGTTAAAAAAAAAAACGTAACGCATGGATAGGCGAGCATCCGTAAGATAACATGGAGGCTGCAAGTTGGAACAATTAAAAGCACCCAATACGATGTCAGCATGTATGCATCCATAGTTTATGATTTCCATAGGACTACTTTTCATTTTCTTTCTCGGTCATTACATCAGTTATGCGCATCATCAAACCTTTATTGAAAATTAGTAATAATCAGGTGGCTGGATATCAGCTGTCGAAGTCATGGTTAAAAACCGCGCAGGCCCAGCCTAGCCATTTCAATTGATAACACGGTCAATTGGACTCTCGATCAGTCGAACTACCGAACAGTGATCTATAGCACTGATATTGTATTTGACCATGTCGACATTTTGATCCGTCTTGTAACTGCAGTTGGAGATCATTTTACAGTATCATCAGTACGATGAGTATTTCAGACCCCCCTTTTTTTTTTTTTCTTTCCTATTAATCCACCGAGTTATAATTTCATTTAACTCTTAAATGTAGCCCTCTTATAGCCTAATTCTTGTATTTCACTTAAATACAAAAAAAATAAATATATGTACATGTCTCTTCACATTAATCGTCCAAATCTTTCAAAATTGTACATACCTGTCGGGTCTCCAAAGTCGAAGTACATTGTTAAAATAATTAATATAGTTCTTCATGTTGACACGTACACTTGGCGCATCTTTTAACCTAGCTGCAATTTGATTTAGAATGTCGTAACAACTTATTTGTTAAATCTTCTTTAGTTAAGTTGAGGGGGACATAAAAAAAAAAAAAAAGAAGGGAAACGTAGTATCTATGGGTGAGGTCAGAAGTTTCACAATACGTTAACATCACCTCGCTAGTAATTGCATTATCCGTGAAGAAATCGATTGCATAAAATGTTAGAATATTGGATGAACCTTTAATATTGAATTGCTAATTAAATCCTATTTTGCAGCAGCATGATTCATCGCTGCCGCCTACATCACACAGCACAGAAACAGATGAAAACTAAGATGGGAAAGCAAGGAGTCAAAAACCACGAATATCTGAAAATTTTAATCGCTTCACGTGCCATGATCATTGGTTAGTTTTCATTTGTTTGAGAAAGTCAGCGAACGATGGTTACGTAAATACCAGAACTGAGCATCGTGAACGTTACTTGCGATGGATTTGTCAATTCAGCCAGGTAAAGGTATCAATTGCTTTTAAATTGTATATCACATTGCAATTCCTCTTACTCAAATTAAAAAAAACCTAATTTGTTTTACCTTTAACACATTTTGCTATATATATATATTATTTATTTATTTTTATTTTTATTTTTTACTTTTTTGAAAACTTTAAATGGCATTTCTTTAGTTGCTTGTTCGGTGGGAATGGTTCCAACTTCCAGATAACTTTATGAATACGGCAAATTGGAGGGGGCCAGGTCCTCCCAAATGGTCCAACGATTATCACCTACATGCTTACTTTAAATACCAGTGAGATTAAATAAGTACGGATTAATGGACGCACCTGCGGACGAAAGTGAAACATGACGTGATAAACAGGAAATAATTTTGGAACGATTATTTTCTTTTTCTTTTTCTTTTTTCTTTTTCACTTATAGATTTTTACCCCCGATTATTTTTATTGAGTTTTGTTCTCGCTTATGGATTTTGGCCCTCTAAAAAGTTGTTCTGATCCATCTCTAGCCCTACGTCACTTCGATCCGAATGCATAACTCTCTTTATAGTTAGTATGACTTTTGCATTATGGTCACTCTCTTTTTTTGGTACCATATGAAAGGGGAGGGGAATTTTCTTTTTTATTTTTACTCTCTTTAACTAGTCTTTATACATATTCTTTGGCGTTGCAAATTCACTTTAGCATGATATGCATAATCTCCTTAGGCAAGCCTATGAAATCTCTTTTTTGCTTGTTTTGCCCCGTTTAAAAAGCGATAGAATACAAGAAATAAAGGGTTGAAGTTTAAATGTTAAAAATTAACCATGTGTTAGAGCATATGGAGAATGCAATATATGCTAGGCTAGGCCAGGTTAGGCTAGGGTTCAAAAATTAAATTTTTATGGCCAACCCCAACTTTTGGAAACATTAGTTTATAATAACGTGGATTTATCGTGAGGTGTAATAACGATATCTTGTACCCAAACTTAAACTTGGAATGCTCTAATATATATGTTAAGTGGCAGTCCTCAATTGGTGGCAAAGTCAAGTTGAGTGAAATATTGCTCTGAAAAATCAAGAAAAAGTTAGTGAAAGATTGACAGCTAAAATAAAGCCGCCTCTCTCCTTACCTTACTTCCAAGCTGCGCGGTCTTTGTCCACTATAAATAGTCGAGCGCCACAGCACACACAAAGCCACCCCCCCCCCCACGGGTAGCCACATTCACACATATACGCACAAGGGACAGAGAGATAGAAAGAGGCAAAGAGGGATGGAGAACCAGCAGCAGCAACAGCAAGGGAAGGACGCAATAATGCCGGCAATATCAAAGGATGCTGGACACAGCAAACGCACAGCAGCTGTGGAAGAGGAGAAACCACAAGCTTGTATTCTTCATGGCCGCGATGGCAAGCCAAGAAATCTGCAGGTGGAAAACACGTATCATGTCCTTGGATTTAATTCTCCTTTTAATTCTTTTGTTTTTTGGGGGTGAGCTTATAGCTATACTTTCGGGTAAGGTATTGAGATGTTTTATATGTGCTACCTTCCTTTCATATTTTCTATGAACAGAGACCTGGATGGACAGCGTTTCTGGCGTATGTTGGACCTGGTTTCCTTGTGTCATTGGCTTATATTGATCCTGGCAACTGTATCCCTCCCTCTCTCTCTCTCTCTCTCTCTCTCTCTCTCTCTCTCTCTCTCTCTCTGTGTACAATTCCATGTTGACTTACGTATAGTTTTATGTTTGCATCAAATGCAGTGGAAACTGATTTGCAAGCTGGAGCTAACCACCAATATGAGGTAAAAGAAAAAAAAAAAAAAAAAAGGAAATGACCTATTAACCCTCGCCTCCACAATGAAAGTGAAATGCTAAAAAAAAAAAAAAAGAAAAGGGCTCGTTTGTTTGACTATTGTTAATTACGAAAGAATTGATTACGAACCGATCAACTCGTCATTGCATTTGCCATTTTCAGCTTCTTTGGGTGGTACTTATCGGGCTAATATTTGCACTGATAATCCAGTCGCTCGCTGCAAATCTTGGTGTAACCACCGGTAAGTACGTAAGACCTCATAAGAAGGAGAGAGAGCTCTTTTGATTATCTCAAACTCTCGCAAAGAGAAAACGCACAGAGCTGCATTGTTGCCAGACAGCGTTGTAAATGTGTATATATAGTAAGTATAAAATGAATCACTTTAGTGTAATCAGATCGATTATACACGACCATGTATGTACACATATTACCTAAAAGAATCTAAACATCCGTATTTCAGGTCCAGAAGAATTTCTGGACAATTTTGATGCGCGTCTACTAATTGAACGTCGTCTTCATCATTTTGGTCTCTTTCCGATTGTTGGCTCATGTGTTTGTTTGGTTTCTCAGGAAAACATCTGTCCGAGCTTTGCAAGGTCGAATACCCAAAATATGCGAAATATTGTCTATGGCTGCTGGCAGAGATATCGGTCATAGCTGCCGACATTCCAGAAGGCACAATCTCTTCGCCAATTTTAATATAAAATTTACCAATACAATTTCAGATTGAGAATTAATACCTGAAAATAAACCGATTAACGATGTAATAATAAAAAGAAATTGATTTATTCCCTGGAAAATTTTACAAACACTCGTTAAATCAATGGGATTTGTAATTGTGCGGTGAGTCTCATTAAGATGACGTTTTGTGAAAAATGTGCTTGTATGTTTGATTTGTAAGATTTGGGTGTACGAATAAAATTAAGCTAATAAAAAAAATTACTAAACACAATTCAAATTCAGACTTGATTTAATGAGAAGAGCTGCTGCCTAATTTTGCTTTAATAATATTTTATTATTGGATCGTCTTGAATTACGTTCATTCTCTTCCGTATGTCTCCAATTCATTTTGCCCTCTGACGTCTCCCGTTGACTTTTATGCTGTGTTTATGCATAGCAATGCAAGTGATGCGAGATAACGACAGAAACACCTAATAAAAAAAGTTGTCACGTTACTGCCTCCACATAATCTTTACAATTTTATTATTATTATTATTATTATATTTTTTTTTTTGTTTTGAGCTCTTCTCTAATCTCTCTGTCGCAGTGATAGGGACAGCCTTCGCATTAAACATATTATTGCACATCCCGGTGTGGGCTGGAGTTATTTTGACCGGTTGCAGTACACTCGTGTTTCTTGCCTTGCAGAGATATGGGGTAAATTCTATCTAGCACTTTCGCGTTCTTGTTCGGTCCATTGACAACAACTTGATGGTTTAAGTGTTCTAGTTGTTGATGCTAGAAATGTTTTTGGCAGTTTGCCACCCGGCTATCATAACATCAGCAATTCTCAGTTAGCCGTCAGTCAACTACTTAACTTGGACTAATATTTGGTTCTAGTTCCTGATGAAATAAAATAGAGCAACATAAATATTGGAGTTACGGTCTTCGATTGTCCATCCCAAAATAGTAAAGCGAACTGTGATCCCTATGTTAAGGAGCTGTAACCTTCTACCAAAACTTACAGGAGAATCAAACTCAAAATTGGAGTTGGGTCCCTATTACTTTATCCAGATTCAACAGCTTGTTTAATCAACCGGAACAAAACAAAAGGTTAAGAAAATAAGACATACGTATCAGAACCGAGGGCCGGTCCAACCAAAGAATCAGTAAATATGATACCAGGATATTTCGTTCCTGTGATAAAATTGATTTCTTGCACCCTTTTACCAGTGCGAAAGTGTCAAAATGGGTTCGATGTTTGGGAATCAAAACTAAGATGATATTGGAAAGTTGGTCCGTGAATTGAACGTTGAAAGTTTGCCAACATTTAATTAATTTTAATTTTAGTCTACGCCCTGTTACGAGTTTTGATCAGGTGAGGAAGCTTGAATTGTTGATAGCAATATTAGTGTTCATAATGGCTGGGTGTTTCTTTGCTGAACTGAGTTACGTAAAGCCGCCCGCAGCTGATGTGACTAAGGGCTTGTTTGTCCCCAAGCTCAAGGGCCAAGGAGCTACAGGGGATGCCATTGCGCTGCTCGGTGCCCTTGTCATGCCGTAAGCAATCTCTGTGCCTTTCCAGACATGCTCAGTTTTCTTTCTTTCTTTCTTTCTTTCTTTTTTTTTGTTGTCTCTCAATTTTCTCTTATGTCTATTTCCGTTTTTCTTTGTGGTCACAGGCACAACCTCTTTCTCCACTCTGCTCTTGTGCTTTCTAGGAAAGTACCCCGCTCTGTTCGTGGCATCAACGTGAGCAAACAAAAGCCTTTGGAAGAAAATATTAAGCCAATTTTTATATTAAGAATTTACAAATGCCTCTCAATTAATAATAGGTTATTACCATAAACGCCTACTTAACTGTCGATTATCATGTGGTCATAATACTAAAACAACATCACAGGACGCTTGCCGTTATTTCCTTATGGAGAGTGGATTTGCCTTGTTCGTAGCATTCCTGATTAATGTTACTGTCGTAGCCGTATCGGGGGCGGTTTGCTCAGCCAAAAATCTCTCATCCCAGGAGTCTGATGCGTGCGACGATCTCACTCTTGACTCTGCCTCGTTCCTTCTCAGGGTGCACACCATATGCAAAGTTCTAACTTCACGAAGATTCATGAACCGTATTAGATACTTCGAACAACAAAAATAAAAATAAAAATAACCATATAGATATATATGATTTGATTTTTAGCGTGGTTTTGCAGAATGTGTTGGGAAAATCAAGCTCGAAGGTTTATGCAATTGCGCTATTGGCCTCGGGGCAGAGCTCAACAATAACAGGCACTTATGCCGGACAGTACATTATGCAGGTCTTTAGAAGCCGGGGGAAAAAAAAGAGCAAATTATATAACTTTGCTTCATTATGCAAGGTCAAATATTTGGAATTAATTTAATTTGTTGGGTTATGATTGAAATTTTCAGGGCTTCTTGGACCTTAAAATGAGACCATGGTTAAGAAACATGATGACTAGGATGGTCGCTATTACTCCTAGTCTCATTGTCTCCATCATCGGTGGATCCTCGGGAGCCGGCCGGCTAATAATCATTTCATCGGTTGGCAAAATTATGATTTTATATTGCATGTATCCATCAATCCCAAATGGTTGACGAAACTAATTGATCCATGTTTTGTCTGATGGATTTTTGTAGATGATACTTTCATTTGAACTTCCATTTGCTCTTGTTCCCCTCCTTAAGTTCAGCAGCAGTACCACCAAGATGGGGCCGCATAAGAACTCAATTTTTGTAAGTTGCATTTCCTTTTTATACTTTTATTTTTATTTCACTGCACTATATATATATATATTCTCGAAATACCTGCACTGATCATTTATTTTATACGCGTTTTGTGTGTGTATAGATTATTGTGCTCTCTTGGATTTTGGGTCTGCTATTAATTGGCATCAACGTCTATTACCTGGCCACGGGATTCGTGGGTTGGCTAATTGACAACAAGCTCCCAAAAATTGGGAATGTATTCATCGGAATCGCAGTATTTCCTCTGATGGCAATCTATATCCTGGCGGTTATGTATCTAACCTTTAGAAAAGACGCTGTCACGACATATATCGAGCCAAGTGACGATATGGGCCAAGCTAACCTGGAAAACGGACAACGCGATGCTAAAAATAATGAAGCATCGGAGAAGGATCATTTGCCCCGTAGGGAGGATTTGGCTGACATTCCATTGCCAGAATAGAGACTGTTCAATTGTTTTGTTTTTATTTTATTTTTCCTTGTGTTTTATTGTATATTGAAATAAAACTCCGAGTGAATTGCCCCCCTCTTGTAGTTAGGTGCTCGTGAATAAGTGCGATTTTAGTTTGGGTGGGAACTGGGAGGTGGGGTCGGCGGTTCTCCTTGTCTCCTCGCTGCTGTTCTTTTTTGTAAACCTCCTTGGGCTCACCGCTTCCGACTTCGAAGAGCGGTTTGGTTCTTGTCGCAAACATTTGCATAACAATCCCAATATTTTGTAAATTAAGGCCCTGCCTTTTGTCCTGACATTGGAACCATCCCGTTAAAATTTTGAGAATATATATATATATATATATATATATATATATAAACATGTTAAATATATTGGACGATGGCCTGCCAATCTAGACCGTAGTCCGGATGAATTAAGTCTATTTTCGAAGATAAATGCTAAACGATATGCCGTTTAGTAGAATGCAACCCAGTACTGGGCTGTTATGCTGTGCAACATAGGCCTTAAGGACGTTGAAACGCTTGAAGTTAACTCAATTCGATCTACCCAGAATGGCCAATTTATTAAACAAATGGCTGGCTCAAAACAATTCCATTTCTTATCTATGCAATTGATCATCCAGATACAGGCTAGATTTTCGGGATTTCATAAGTCAACTGTTTATCGTTCTGACCAAAAATATACACTGCACCGATTGCTTGCGTCATTGCCGGGCAGTCAGTCCAACCCAAAAAAAAAAAAAAAGAGTTTTATTCGTTCCTAACAACCGAGGAAACGATCGGCTCCTTTTTTTTTTTTTTGGTGGTCAAACTAGCCTCTTTGCTTACAGATTATTTACCCTTCGTTTGAACGAAGAAGAGGAAAATAAGCAAAATAGTGAAGATAATTAAAAGTAAAAATAAGAAAAAAAATCATTATCTCTACATTTGTAAAAGGGAAATATATGTAAGGAAAACAATTTTTTTTTTTTTGGGTATGAGGAGGAGTGGTAAGTAAAAGAAATAAAAATTGCATGTGTCATAAATTATAATCTCAATTTTATCTTTACACTAAAATTAATGAATATGAATAATAATAATAATAATTAATATATATAAATAGGTAAGTTTATAAATCAAATGGGAATCAATAATTTTTTTTCTTAGTATTGGAAGGAATAAATTTGTTGATTGAAAAAAAAAATTAATTTTTCTTTACCTCATCTCATTATTTAAATATTTCTAAAATACGAGTATAACTTTTTAATCCTTTATTTAAAATAAAAAAAAAAATTGTTCCCCTCCTCTCGTTAGATTAGCCCAACCAGTGCTGGTGTTAAGAGATCTTGTACGCATGCGCAGCTGTAGATTATGGGCTTTTCAGCTGGTGTGGGCTTACATTGGCCCAAATGGACAGATATTCAGTCTTGTTCTTGGATATTCTGCCTTTTTCTAGTGCACGGGTTGTAAATAAACATAATTATGCCAGCCAAATAAATAATTAAATAAAAACTATAGGAGCAGGACTTTCAAAAAAAAAAGAAAAAAAGAAAAGGCGTGTCAATTTTAAATGTATCGTTAACCTAGTCCACCAATTTTGGACGGCCCTTCGCGGCCGCTTAATATATTTATGAGCAAGAATGCAGGAGATGCCGATCATGCATTCCCTTTTCTTGTTATCGGACTTTGGATTAGCGGTAAAGCGATGAGATCTTGTTTCGTTTAAGATAAATGATAAGGATGCCCAGAATAACTTATACACTACCTCACATTAGGTCCACGTATTAGAATAAATTCACTATTATTTTTTATCTAAATAAAAAATTCCCTGGAATAATTACCGCATGCTATGTATTTACAAAGTTTTCCGATATCTTTTTTTTTTTTTTTTTCCTTTCTTCATTGGTTCGTTATTTATTTGCATGGAAAAAGCCAATTTGACCTTCTCATATTTCTTTTTTTTTTTTTGTATTATCACAGAGTAACGTGTTGCTAAGCAAACTGTTGGATCCTTCTAAACCAAAGTTGCATCTCATCCGTGGAGAATAAAACTTGCACGAGCGTGCGAAATGCACCCATAACCCTATCAAATAAAAGAAACCCACAAGGTCACTATTGCCACTGATGCTTTTAGTGAAACAATAGTTTCGTACACAAGATTATGACTTTTTGAAAGTAGCCATTTTTGTAGCTTACTTTTAATTGAACAGCGCCACACGGTATATCTGGATTTATCAAGTGTTTTCAATGCAGAATGATCCGTGACTTAGAATTCAGACAAGAGAAATCCAGAGTCAGAACAATTGAACCCGTTGGAACATCAACAAAAGATCAATGAAGTCAAACTAATCTATCCCATACCATGTTATCGTGTCCCATGTACAAATGCAGCCTGCGAAATGTGCGTCGTCGGTGACCTGTCATTGTTATAGTGAGTTGCGGTGTACTTAATTATATATATATATATATATATATATATATATATAACTAACATGAAGAATTCTTTTATTTATTTATTTTGGGGGGGGGTTTGGAGCAGAACTAACACGAAGAGTCTCCAAGAGAACAAAGCAAACAGTGAAGAAAGCCCAGTCCAGGTAAACAGGCCCAGCCCAAAATTCCTTCGCTCAGCCCTGCTCCATCCTCTTCAAACTCAATAAATAATTTAAATAAAGAAAAGCGGTTGGGCTTGGATTGTCCTCCAAGCCAGGGCAGGATCGCAATTCTTCGTTACTTTTATCATTTGTTTTTCGTCTTTTTTGGGGATTTTGTAACCCGGCGAAGTGTCGTGCATTGTTACTTGCAGAAACAAAAGATCTTCGAGAAAATTTCTACTGCTGATTCTCTCTGCTGTCTTGGATTCGGTTAAACCCGCCGATGTCGGTACGTTCTGTCCTCTCTCTCTCTCTCTCTCTCTCGAACCCTAATCTTCGCTTCTCTCATCTTGTTCGTGGACGGAGTCACATGGGAGAAGCGTTTTGTGTTTGTTTATTTATGGATTTGGCTGGAAATTGCAGATATTCGAATACAATGGGAGCGCTCTGGTGGCGATGGTGGGGAAGAACTGCTTCGCTATAGCCAGCGATCGGCGATTGGGAGTTCAGCTCCAAACCATTGCCACTGATTTCCAGAAAATCTACAAAATCCACGACCGTCTCCTCCTTGGTCTCTCTGGCCTTGCCACCGACGCTCAAACTCTGTATTTCCCTCTATCCTCTTCCCTTTCTCTCTTTTTAATTTATCGAGTATTTCTGATTGATTGCTTTCTTTTGCTTTTCTCTTTATTTTATTTTATTTACTTATTTAACTTATGGGTGCTGGTGGGGACGTTGTGTGCTTGTTTATGGGGAGTTTGGTCCTGTTTTTGAAGCTTTCAGAGGGCGTGTTGAATTGTAATATAACCATTGTCAAAGCCTATACTTTGTAGATATTTGGAGAATGTATCTGTTAAAGTCTTGTTACTTTCAGAACTCTGGATGTTCTTTCCAAAACTAACTTTCCCAATTTCCCTGCTACCAAGTTTTGGTATCTAAGAGTAAAAGGATTGCTCATTTCTACAAAAAGCTGTTGGCTTTGTCGTCTCGGTGTCCATTTTATTTACTGTCTTGTTTGAAGGAGGAAGGTAAAGATCAAAAATAGCATATTCCCAATTACTTATAATCTTCTTCTGGCTGAATTATGCAAGGATATAAAGCGTGCATGCATGAGGAATGAGTTAGGATCTGCTGTGACCCATGGGCTTTACATTTTGATTTGTCTTGGTACCTTAACTTAGTAAGGATTGTAATAGGCTTGGCAGGAACAATGTGGTGCATCTCATGATTGTTTGTTTCACAGTGCTTATTCTGACTATGGTGCCTTTTCAGTGTTTTTGTAGTTATGTATGGCTTGGAATGATTTCAAATTTTTTTATGCATGATTTGTAGGTATCAGAGACTTGTTTTTCGTCATAAATTGTATCAGCTGCGAGAGGAGAGAGACATGAAACCTGAAACATTTGCTAGCCTTGTTTCTGCTCTCCTCTATGAGAAAAGGTTTGGGAAACTTCTTAAGTTAATTGTCTTTATATCAGAGTGGTAACAAATTTTTCAATTTACCAAAAGTTATGCTGGTATTGCTAGTTATCACTATGTACCTTCTATTTTAAACATGGCACAGTTGTAGTATGTTAGGGAATCATGGGCTGTTGTTGAATTATTATGAGAGTTCTTTTGCTGCTCTTTCTCTCTGCTATCTTTTAGTTTAAAACAACTGAGAATATTTAACGTGGCTTTTTATTGTTTTCTAGATGCATATCAAATGATAATATCTATCATCCACTACAAGCATCTAGTATGAACCCTGTTGTCTTTGCAACTAATATGACTTCCTTTTTCTAGTTTATACGCTCTCATATTTGTTACTCTGTCAGGTTTGGTCCATATTTCTGCCAGCCCGTAATTGCTGGATTGAGTGATGAAAACAGGCCATTCATTTGCACAATGGATTCAATTGGAGCCAAGTGTGTACCCCCCCTCTTTTTATTTCTTGATTCTTCAGAAGCACCAGCGCTCATGTTTTCTTTATTTACTCAAATGTGCTAATGTTCATATGGGGATGAATAACATTCATCTTTAACTTGTCCAGTTTTAAAAATATGAGAGTCCTGTAGGCTTATTCAAGCTTCTACTATCTTTCATGAAGGAGTTTTATGAACTTTGAACTAATTATTTCACAGGAATGGTTTATAAGTGATTTTGCATATGCTGGGCATTAGAGTGAAATTTTGCCACATGATACTCTCATTCCCATGTGAATGCAGGGAACTTGCAAAAGACTTCGTTGTTGCTGGTACAGCCTCAGAATCACTGTATGGTGCATGTGAAGCAATGTTCAAGCCTGACATGGTTAGTAACTTGAATCTTTTTACACGATATGAGTAAGTTGGCTGGGTATGGTACTTACATTCGAGGTAAAGCATCAATTGGCAACAAATTGGCATAAATACCAACTAGGATATATTTTGGTTTAGATGAACCAAAAATCAACAATGTCGACAGGTCTTAAGTTAGTTTTCAAAAATCCATGTTTGTGGACTTAAGATGCATACATAAGTAGCACAACATAGATGTAGCCTTGACTGAACTGTTGAAAATTCCATTTATCAAGTTGTACTAGAAATTACAGAGGATGAGCAACAATGACACTGGAGTGGAGGGAATGCCAGAAAATGGGAAAAGATTTCAACTGATCTGCTGCAGTTGTTTTCTTATCCTTGCCACTGATAACCTTCTTTCCATGTTGTAAATTTTCTTTTCACGTAGACTCGAAAAAGCTCTGGAAAATGTTATTAGATGATTTACGCATATTTCCGTTTTGGCTGGAATCTGAACTTGTCTTATGGTTGGTTATGGTTATTTTGCTGCTGAACTAAATGACAGTCTTTTGTTTAGTGTCATGACAGCACCATTTCTACTTGGTTTATCTCTGCAGGAACCCGAGGAATTATTTGAAACTGTGTCCCAAGCACTCCTATCATCAGTAGATCGGGACTGCTTAAGTGGCTGGGGAGGACACGTCTATGTTGTGTAAGTCCTCCCATCATCAAATTTGTGATTAACAGTTACAATGAATTCTAGCCCCTGGAAGCATCTCTTTTCCATAACATCGTAGGAAATTTTACTGATAAGTGTTCCGCCATGAGTATGGGAGATGCGGGGAATGTGCTGCAATATTTTATTTAAACAAGAAGGTTTTGCTGTCCAAATGGTTTTCTTACCTGGCGTTATTCTTTCCTTTTACTTAATTTCCATGGTTTCCGCCCATCAGATGTGTCATTTTAATTCTTGTGCCTGGGCTATTCTTTCTTTTCTTTTTTCCCTCAACACCCACTCTTAAAGGCTCGTGTATTTACTGATGTTTTTAAGGCATTGAGCCATTGTGTAGTTGATCAAATTGTTTTAATGTTTTTATCTTGCAGTACCCCCACGGAAGTTAGAGAAAAGATTTTGAAGGGAAGAATGGATTGAGCTTTCTCCCAAATCTGGATTATCAGGCCACTGCTTTTCCTATGTATTACCAGGCCATAAAACTGAGTTTTGATTGGAGACTTTTGTGGTTTTACAATGTTCCAAGGCCGCTGCATGCTCCTAAGTCAGTGTACCCCGATAGGATTTAAATTGTGCCGAAGAAGATTAACATATTTCCAAGTAATGGGGCTCTCTACTTAGTTTTTCTCTTTTTGCTCTTTTTTTTTTTTTCTCTGTTCTGAAAAGGGGCTCTCTATATATAATATCGGCAAAGGCGATTGAAAATGGCTGTGAGCTGTTCAAGATGATAATCCAAAAGAACTGGATCAAGATAGGAAAAGCACTCCTCCAGTGCACTCTCTGGCATATCTTATGATATGAACATCTTGTCGTTCAAGATAATAATCCAAAAGATGTGAGCTGTTAGTAATAGATTGCGATCGTTCACTGGACAAATTTGTCTGCTTGAATCCAGAAATCAAGAATTGATTAGCAAAAGCTCATACGAGGAAGACGGGCATGTGCATGGCCGTTCTGTTTTTTTCTTCTTCACAAAGTAACTCAAGTTAGATTGTTTGATGTCCAGATTGTCAATTCAATTGGCCTAGGGAACTGTGCATGCCTCAGGTAAAAGAGCAAACATAGCTTTCGTAAACATCACGTAAAATAACCTCCTCCTGCTTCACGCCTCCCAGTGAGTTCACACAAGAAATGGCCAAACAGGGAAGCTAGCTGCGGTATTGTTTTGTGGTTCCCGACCCCCTTTCTTCGACCTCCTTTACAAAAGTTGACAAATGGGTATGCCAAATTATAATAAAACTCGTTAAAGAGTTACAATTGTTAGAAGGGAAATGCCGGTGACCTCGGTTCCAGCCGCGGAGAATTTAAAAGTATTTTTAAGAAGGTGAGAGAGATTCCATACATCCTGCATAGCCCTTCCAGAGGCAACTTAAGTTTTGACGTGGACACAATGGACCGTCGACATAGGCGGGGCCCGCACTTGACTGAGACACGAGATATATATATATATATATTTATATTTATATATGTATGTGGGCTCTTAAGTTAAAGAAAAAAAAAAGAACGTTTAGAATAAATTATAGGAAGAGAAAGAAAGAAAATAAATGTGGTGGGTATGGCGAAAATTTGTTTTTTACCCGATCCGAGAAGAAAGCATTCTGCAAGGAATCTAACAATGGAGGTGGCGGCGGAAAGGAGGAGGAGGAGGAGGAGGAGGAGGAGGGGGAGGCCGTGATTGGGACTTTCTCTCACTTTAACCGAGCCATCCTTTGGCTGGAAATAATTTTCTTTCGAGCGATGGTTAAAATTTCATTTTCCAAATCCAACGGCTCACAATGAAACAAGTTACCTGAGAGACGGTGGACTCTGAGGCACTGAAGTAGAGCTAAGAGCGAATTCGGGGTGCCGTTGGCCCTCGTGGCTAGGGAGGGAATACGCAGGCGGCCGCCGTTTCCCCGTTGCTAACGGCCCAGCCATTTCCAATAATCAATTCGTAATGAAGCGACCAAGACCTATCCCGGCAACCAGAACATCACCACCACCGCCACCAACTCCACCGAAAACCCTCCGCCGTTCCTCCGCCACGCCCACCCTCGCCCAACCCCCCTCCACAAAGCTCGGCACAGCTATCTTCAACGCCAAATCCACCACAACATGGGCTCCACTGAACCTCATCCAATCAGAACTCTCTCTCCCGCTCACATTCCCCACCGGCCAAACCTTCCGCTGGAGACAAACCGGTCCTCTCCAGTACACCGGAACCCTCGGGCCCCACTTGATTTCCCTGAAGCACCACGGCGACCCAACCGGCGACGTTTACTACTGCATCCACAGAACACCCTCGGAATCCGCCGCCAAATCGGTCCTCCTCGATTTCCTCAACGCAGACGTCTCGCTGGTCAATCTTTGGGACGAATTCTCGGCCTCTGATCCGCGGTTCATCGAGCTGGCGCGACATTTGCCCGGGGCTAGGGTTTTGAGGCAGGACCCACTGGAGTGCCTGATCCAGTTCTTGTGTTCTTCTAATAATAACATCGCCAGGATCACTAAAATGGTGGATTCCGTGTCCTCCCTCGGAAATTATCTGGGGAACGTTGAAGGTTTGGAGTTTCACGAGTTTCCTTCCTTGGACATACTTGCTACGGTCACCGAGCGGCAGCTTCGGGAGGCTGGTTTTGGTTACAGGTTTCTGCTCTGTGCTCCTACTCTTCTAAAGTTGTAATGTACTGCTTAAGCTTGTTTATTGGCTTTTTCCTTAAGTTCTTGGCGGTGTGTGCTTGTTCTATTTACTCAATTGTAATGCCACTAATATTTGCTCGTGCATTCCTATTAAGATTATTAGCAGAATCCAGGGAATGAAATTTGATGTTAATGAAATCTCTGTGTTCTCGTTTTGTAAAATTTGCAATTGACAATTTACTGTCCATGTCATCTTCATTTTGAGATGATGATCTCAGGATACTATTTTAGCTTCACGTCATTTTCTGAGCAGGGCAAAGTATATTACTGGTACGGTAGATGCTCTGCAATTGAAACCTGGTGGAGGTGCAGAATGGCTCGCATCTCTTCGAAAGTTGGATCTAAATGCAGTCATAGGTGCTCTTTGCACTTTACCTGGAGTTGGTCCAAAGGTGGCAGCGTGCATTGCTCTATTCTCTCTTGATCAACACCATGCCATTCCAGTTGACAGGCATGTGTGGCAGGTAAGTTATCCAAGTTTAACTTTATGAGCTCTTTTTACTTGGATTTGTTTATGATATTGCCAATTGGGGGCTATTGACGAGACTAACCTTGGCCAGTGCACCTGTTGACATGACCATTGAGATTTATAGATTAACATTTATGGTGATGTTGGAGAGAATATTTGCATCTGAATAAAATGAAGTTGAAAACATGTGCTTATGTTTCCTGGGTGCTTGAAGAAGTGGAAGAATCCAACCATAAAACGCCCTGCACCTGAGGGAAGTAGACTTGTAAGTGTTAGTTTATCATGAATATAGTTGGCCTTTGTTTAATTAAATGAGTTCAAAACAAAATGAAGCGTCAGATTAGAGCTAGTACATCCACACCTAATGTACAGTGCTCTTGCAATTAGGACACTTGACACTAAATTGTGGATTTTCTATCCTTTTTCTTTTGCTTTCTTGAATTTGTGGAATTTCTAATCCTAGACGGCTAAACCAACTACTTCCCCAAACAATCTCCATATGATGGATTATGCGACTTGGGTTTTTGACTCGTAATTGATACAAACAAAAGAAGTTAATAACTTTATGAGCAGATAATGAACAGAAAGCTGGTGACAACTCGATATTTCTTCTTATTATAATTTTGGTTTCTTGTAAGTTGATGATACTGCATCCTGCAAACTTATATTTTACATTACCAATTCTTGAGTTATAACATGAAAATTCTCGATTTTGGTTTTTCTCAGATTGCTACAAGGCACCTTCTGCCTGAACTTGCAGGTGCTCGCCTCACACCTAAGCTCTGCAGCTGTGTGGCAGATGCATTTGTGAGCAAATATGGAAAGTATGCTGGCTGGGCACAAACTTTATTGTTCATTGCTGAGCTGCCTTCACAAAAGGCAATCCTACCGATGGAACTTCGGACCATTAAAGAAAATAAATCTGCCAAGAAAAAAGACAGGGGAACACATGGTGGTAATCAAAGCTATAATTGAACATCCCTCAATACTATCTTTTAGAATCCATATTTTGTTTTCTAGGCTTTTGGTTCTCTATGTTTGAGCTTTCGACCGGTAGTTCCATTGATTATAATTAGCTGGGTGGCAAAAAGAAGTGCTCATGATCTAATGGCAAGTAAGGAGTCTCAGAATGTTTTCCTGTTGATACTGCACTTCTAGTTGGAAGGAGGCATCTAATTTACGGGCTTCAGCAGGTTGGTTCTGAAAACCATTGTGTACACACACACAGACACACACACATGCACACCACTTCATACACGTTCATTTATACTTATGCGATAGGTCATGGTTAACACAATTGGTCTAAATTGTAGCCATCGGGAGTGTCTTCTTTTAAATCAAGGTACGGTTTAGAAAGAAAAAGGGTTGGTTGTGAGAATTAAAGCATGAATAACACCTTTAGCTACAGAGATGTGTGGGATATAAAATAGATTAAGTTAAAATTTGTGATACTGCTCCGGAAGGGGCAAGCTGTCTGAATTGTGCAATATAAGATGCATTTTTCTGCAGCAGCGCATGTTAAAAATGCTAGCTTGTTCATTCATTCAGCCACATCATTCTCTTTGCCATTGAAATTTTCGCCCTTATTTAATATGCATGGTGGGGGACTGCATTGAATGATGGATGGAGCATTGGATGACATCATTGTTATTTTTATGTGCATGTACAATCAACCCACAGAAATTTAGGGATGCAAGGATAAGGGAAACAACCTGTGGGCCTGAGGAGGCATCACCCAAGGCAAACATGTTTGAAGCCCAGAGTCCCTACATCACTCGGCCCTTTTATGAAAAGCTGGTTCGATCCTTTTTTTTTTTTTTTTTTTGGTTTTTTCTCTGATTTTAATCTTTCGACCTCAAGGGTCTATTGTTATGTATTTGTTCATTCTCAAGATGTATTTGTTTTACATTCACATTATCATAACGACATTTGAGACTTTCATAATTCATTGCAAGGTTTGGTCCCACGCGAGCAGCTGAATAAAATGAACTTATTATCTGTAATATTGACCTCTTAATTCGGAAATTTTTACCCCCCCCCTTTTTCTTTGATTTGTTCTGTAGTCTCTTCTCTATCAAAAAGCCCTACACCAAATTTGCTAAATTACTGTCATTATGTTAAAGAAAAAAAAAAGAAAAAGGGAACAGCAAAACCCTATAACCGTTGTGTGGATCAACCTCCTCACGTTGAGGAAAACACGCCAGCATAATTTTCAACTGAACGGAATGGCGTGAAAACGATTTATACGGTCAATCGTAATTAAATTTGAAATTAAAGATAAAATGAATTGAGTAATCGAGTGAAGTTACATACACCAACAACTGGAGCGGGAAGCGAAATCTCTGTGTACATATTATTTTTTTATTAAATTATAAATTATTCAATATATATACGTAAAATATATATTGGATTGTTCACTAAGCCAGCCAGCAACCAATTCTTCGTTACTTTTATTATTCGATTGAGTTTTTTTTTTTTAATAATTTTCGGTTTTCTGTGCGACTTCTCCTACTCTCGCTTACTTGCCGAGACAAAAAGGTCTCTCTTGTAGAGAGAAAAATCACTGCCGCCGTCTCTCCGCGTTCTCTCGAGGTCAAATTCAATTAAATCGGCCGATGTCGGTACGTTCTGTCGTCTCTCTCTCTCTCTCTCTCGAACCCTAACAATCTTCGTTTCTCTCATTTTGTACGTGGACGGAGGCACATGAGAGGAGCGTTTTGTGTTTATTTATTTATGGATTTGGTTGGAAATTGCAGATATTCGAGTACAATGGGAGCGCTCTGGTGGCGATGGTGGGAAAGAACTGCTTCGCTATAGCCAGCGATCGGCGACTGGGAGTTCAGCTCCAAACCATTGCCACTGATTTCCAGAAAATCTACAGAATCCACGATCGTCTCCTCCTTGGTCTCTCCGGCCTTGCCACCGACGCTCAAACTCTGTATTTCTCCTAATCCCCCCCTCTCTCTCTCTCTCTCTTTCTCCTTCCTTCCAATTTTTTCGTGTACGCCCGATTGATTGCTTTGGCGTAGTTTCGAGTTTTCAGAGGGCGCCGTTGACCTGTAATATAGCCGTTGTCAATGCCTATACTTCGTAGATATTTGGAGAATGTATCTGTTAAAGTCTTGTTTCTTTCAGAACTCTGGTTGTTCTTTCCAAAACTAACTTTCCCAATTTCCCTGCTACCAATTTCTGCTGCTTAAGAGTAAAAGGATGACTTATTTTTTGCGAGGCTTCACGGCGTTTAGAACCTGCTGCGACCCGTACACCTTACCTTTTGAGTTGTCTCGAGTCCTTTATTCAGTAAAGATTGTATTAGGCCTTGCAAGAACAATGTGCTGCATCTCATGGTTTTCTGCTTCACTGTTGATGCAAGCGCTTGCTATGAATATGCTGTCCTTTTAGTGGTTTCATAGTTATGTATGGCTTGGAGTGATTGCAGATCTTTTATGTCTGATTTTCCCTTTAGTGGTTTCATAGTTATGTATGGCTTGGAGTGATTGCAGATCTTTTATGTCTGATTTGTAGGTATCAGAGACTCATTTTTCGTCATAAATTGTATCAGCTGCGTGAAGAGAGAGACATGAAGCCCGAAACTTTTGCTAGCCTTGTTTCTGCTCTCCTCTATGAGAAAAGGTTTGTGAAATCTATGTAATTGTCTTCATTTAAGAACCATAATATATCTTTTTAATGTGCCAAAAGATACATTTGCAATGCTATTTATCATTTTGCACCTTCTATTCTAAACATGTTTTTTCTGGTAGTATGTTACAGCATATTGTGAACTGCTGTTGAATCATTCTGAGACTTGTTTTTCTTCTCTTTGTGAACTCTTAGTTAAGAGCAACTGAGAATGATTCGCATGATTTATTATTTTTTTTGTAGATGCATACAATATCTACTGTCCACCACAGGCATCTACTGTAAAACCTGTTATCTTTTGTGACAAATATGACTTCTTTTCCCTAGTTTATGCACTCTCATAATGTACCTTTATCCCCTAAATACCTTTACTTTAAATGCTTTTAAGACACTTGATAACGTTATGTGTGTTGAATTTTTTTTTTTTTTTTTCCCTGGAAAAAAAGATATGGACATGAGATATTTGTTACTCTTTGTCAGGTTTGGTCCATACTTCTGCCAACCTGTAATTGCTGGATTGAGTGACGAAAATGGGCCATTCATTTGCACAATGGATTCAATTGGAGCCAAGTGCGTTCTCACAATTTCTTATTTGTTAATTCTTTGGACAGACCAGCACTCACAATTTCTTTATCAACATAAATGTGCTAACTTGCATAAGGGGATGAACAGCATTGATCTTGACTCCGCCCATTTTTTAAAATATGAAGAGTCCTGTAGGCTTGTTCAAGCTTTCTTCCAGTTTTCTTGAAGGAATTTTATAAACATTGTACTGATTGTTAGAGAAATGGTTTATAAGCAATGATTTTTTATATGCTGTATATCAGAGTTAAATTATGCTGTATAATACTCATTCCCATGTAAATGCAGGGAACTCGCAAAAGACTTTGTTGTTGCTGGGACAGCCTCAGAATCACTGTATGGTGCATGTGAAGCAATGTTCAAGCCTGATATGGTTAGTTGCCTGAATCATTTTACATGATTATGAGTAAGTCTCCCAAGTATAGTACTTACATTGGAGGTAATGCATTGTTTGGAAAAAGTTAGTTATGTCGACAGTTCCTGAGTTAGTATTTCAAAAATCCATGTTTGTGGAGTTAACATGCACACACAAGCTGTACAACATTGGTGTAGCCTTGACTAAATTGTTGAAAATTTCTTTCATCAAGTAGTATTAGAAATTTAAGAGGATGAGCAAATATTGCACATGAGTAGGGGGAATGCCAGAAACTGGGAGAAGATTTTGACTGAACCATTGCAGTGGCTTTCTTTTTCTTCTCATTCATAACCTGCTCTCTAGGTGATAAATTTTCTTTTAATGTTAACTGAAACAAGCTTGGAAATTGTGCCATGCTAGAAGATGGAGTTACACATTTTTCCATTTTGGCTAAAACCTGAAATTGTGTTTCAGTTGATGATTGTTATTTTGCTACTGAGCTAAATGACAGTTAAAGGATGGTCTTCTGTCCCATGTAATGGCATTGACAGCACCATTTCTATTTGATTTATCTCTGCAGGAACCTGAGGAATTATTTGAATCTGTGTCCCAAGCACTGCTATCATCTGTAGATCGGGACTGCTTGAGTGGCTGGGGAGGACACGTCTATGTTGTGTAAGTCCTCCATCATCAATTTATGATTTACAGTTACAGTGAATTCTAGCTTCTGGAAGCATTTCTTTTTCAGTCATAACACTGTAGGAAATTTTTCTGATCTCCACTGTTGTTTTCTCCGCACTTGATAAAGTTGGAATTGTTCCAAATCATGAGTAGGGTAGATGCGGGGAATGCGTGCTCCACCTTATGTCGATTAAACTATAAAATTTTGCTGTCCAAATAGTTTTCTTACTTGTAGTTATTCATTTGCTTTCCTGTACTTTCATGTTTCCCTCCTGTTAGATGTGTCATCATAATTCTTCCCGCTCCCCACCATTCTCTTAAGGACTTTTGTTTGCTATTGTTTTCAGGCATCGAGCCATTGTGGAATTGCTTTGACAGTTCTAATTTGTCATCTTGCAGTACCCCCACGGAAGTTCGTGAAAGGCTCTTGAAGGGAAGGATGGATTAACCTTTCTCCCGAATCATAAGCCACCCCCTTCTGGATACCAGGCCACTGCCTTTCACATGTATTAGCAGGCCAAGAACTGAGTCTTCATCGGAGACTTTTCTGGCTTGAGTTCCAAGGCCACTGAATGCTCCGAAGTCAATGTATACCGACAGGATTTTAAATTGCACTGAAGTTCTAACATATTTCTGAGTAATCATACCCGTCACATAATTTTTGGGGCGAATTTTGATTTGCCAATTGTTGCACTTGCACGCATCTATTGTGATCGATTCATATTTTGTTTAACCTTTTTAATTCCAAAATGGCCATTTGCCTTAAAATGAGAATAAGATCACCTCGGTCTGACGCCAAGGATCGAACTCTGAACATCAATTCACCGATTTTACCATTTTTGACGTATGACTTTCGAGGTGCATATTGTGTAGGCACACAATTACAGTTAAGAAAATCCCAACCTTCTATTTAAAAATTAATGGTGTGGATGCGCCTATCATGAGTGGTCAATGACCTGAGACTACGAGAAAATTCGGAACGAGATATTAGGGTTCCCCATTGAAAAAACCAAACGACTTAGCTGACATTTGGCATACGTTTTTGCCAGACTGCCAATAAAATGAACTTTTGCCAGACTAAAAGCGAAAAAAGACAACGAATTTTCTTGTAGGATTCTTATCACTGGTCTGAAAAAGGGGAAAAACATTGCCCATAAAAGGAATTTTGGTTGCAGGACCATTGTCACTGTTAGAACAAGTTTCGAATCTGGGGCGAGCACGTAACAGACGTTTAACAGTCGTATGGTTTGGCAACGCTCTCTGGATGCATTGTTGATGCTCTGTGAACCATAGCAAACTGTTACATCAGAAACTTGGCCTGTAAGGCAGTAAGAGGAAGGGATACAAAAAGCTGAAACGACCAAAGAGCCCCTAACGAAAACAACTCCGACTCACAGCTGCCGATAAGGGCATTTTTCGTCAAGGAAAAAGGACCCGCCCAAGAACCAACTTTGGCAAATGCCAAGGGGCAAAATGGAAAATACGACTCCATCGCTCACGAGCTCAAAAGCGAACTCGCGCATTTTGAGAAGCCTCAAAGTCCTAAAAGGGACATAAAGGACATTACATTCACTAATAGCCATCATTTGAGGATTGCATAATCTAGATTTGAACAATCTAATGATAAATAAAGCAAGAGCAAACCATTTTTTCAACTATTTTGCTGCAGCAACAAGTGCAGATCGAGCTTGTGTGAAAGTAGAAATGAGTGATCCCAGCTGCAGCTTATCATTGCACCCAAAACTCAACCTGTATCTGCAGATTATAGAAAAAGTATATAGAGTAAATCAAAAGCCAAGGTAGTTTACACTTCCAAAGTTTTGACCAGTAAGATGATTGCTTTAATGTCATAAAAGTGCTTCTGATTGGAAACATTAGCTTTCTAGGCTCCTGATAATTTTTGCCTTTTCGAAAGCTGTCTACAATCTGTAATAATAATTGTCAGCCTATTTTTCAATGATATATGGTGGCATATAACTGCATAGATGAATGCTCTCATCAAAATTAACGGCAAATGATTATCTCCAATGTGATTTTCCACAAATTTCTGTTTGTCCTTAATTTCAACTTTTCATGCCTTACACTAGTATGACACTCTGGGGTCCTCTCAAATCAAATAGATATTTGTAGAAAACGTCACATCAGTAAATTCATAGGATGTACAGGAAATTTCAGACTGATGCCTACTGGCTAAACAATTGTGTTCATTTCCAATAGTGTGCAGCAGCCTAATGACTTGGATGTAAAGGGATCATAACCACACTTTTTTCCCATTGCATTGACCCTTTACATTTGACTTTAAAGAAAAATTATTTGCTTGAATTTCTATCTACTCTACTACAATAACAACAGAAATCAAATAAAACATGGAGATAGCTAAATGTGGATACATACTCTACATCAGCTAAATCATTAATCAACTGCACTCGGACATCTGGTGGCATCTTTATCTTAAACACAAACCTGATAGAAGAACAGAGTGACAAGTAATAAGCTAATAAGAGTTCAGAGAAGTTAACAGCTCAAAAAAATTATTCTTAGCACTTACATGGTCACTTCTCTTATGATATCCACCAGGGCCAATCCTTTCCTTGTCTTGATTTCAGACATCCCTATGGAACATCCAGTACAAAAATTCAACAACAGAAACATCATCTATAAACACTATAACTTAAAACTGTGTTCTACATGAAAATGGGTTGCTGAATACTTTTGAAGCTATCTACAAATGATTCATTCAGAAGCCAGTAACATATTTGCTCGATGTCATTAGGCAATGGATTTCCAGTGCACAGGTATACAGCTTCTTCTGTAATTTGCTGAGAAGCCATATGAGTTGACTGCATATATCAGAAAAAGAAATTAATTGCGTAATCGAATAAATCAACCAAAAATGACCAACAGCAAGTGCAAAGTGATAAAAATCATCTCAATGTTTCTTTTGATGGGAAAAATTCAACTTCAAGCACCTGGGTTAACTTGAAGAACACGAAAAACAAAAATCATGTAACTTAGATATGCAGGATGAATTGAGGCAGCCAGGATGAATTTCATATCTGCTGACTTTCAACTACCTGTACTGAACCTAAAGCGGGCCAGAGGAACCAGGTCATAGCCCATAGACACTGGACTGGATTACAGAAGGCTGCCAGTTAACTAAATGCATTTTGGTATCAGATATAGGTCAAATTTCACATAATGAAAATGTCCAAATGTCTGAAAATTTTATCACACAAGAACAAGATAAGGAACTAAACCTTTGGATCACATATTAGGACCCTAGTCGTGCTTAGATGGAGAAGAAATCAGGACAGAAGGAATAGTGGGCAGGGATTACAACAGCTCGCCTAGGAAGCAAGGTAAATTAGAGTCCAAAAAATTCCAAGGAGATCAGCAATCAATGAAAATATACTTTCCATATAGGGCAATTTATCTGTTCCCAACAATTTATCATTGCATCCTCCTGTCAAAGATGTTGTAAATGAACTATTCAGTTTCGTTTTCCTTTTCCCCTCCTTTTTGGTTTCCATTTCTTGAGGAAACATCAAAGTACATATTCCTTTTTCCCAAACATTTCTAAATTATTCCTTTGACAGAAACATCAAATTAAGCATATCTTTGGACCTGCAATATGTTCAATGCCTTCCTCATGTCACCACTGCTAAGCCGTACGACAGCTTTTAAGCCAGTCTCAGTCACATCAAGCCTGATTCCGAAAAAATTTGTCAAGGAACTGCATAAGTTCTTATAGGTGGCCAAAGTAGCAGATGCTATAATGCATCCCAGTTAAAATAACATCATGTTTTCTAAAATTTTCATGGTTTCAGCAGCACAATGTCACCAAGTAAACTTTACAAGTTCAATAAGGACGCATATCCAATTATGATCAAAAGAAGGCACACATTCTAGTATTTCAACAATATAAAACCAAAAATGAAGCTGTGCAATTGGTTCTCCAGAGAAATTTTAAAGGAGTCAGAATTTATTATCCAGTTCTATTCTTACTTTTGATTGTATAAGACCAAGCTCAAATGTAAAGCCTCCGTCAAAAGGAAAACAACAATCTGCAGTGAATTGAAATCTTGGAAACAAAACATTACTCATGATGTGTAAAAATGCTATAGATATAAGTTGTTCCAAATGCAAAAAATATCAGTAGTGGTGATAATAGCAAATAATTTTGTCTCTAAAACAAACAAAAGTCACCATCTGATCAGCATAATGAAAACAATGACATAAACTCCCTTCTGTGGGTGAGAAGAATGGTACTTGCCCTTCAGACTTTATAATATGTTTGAGTCGTTCACTGACATGTACAGGATCGAGAGGAGCAAATCGAAATCGAGTGCATCTAGACTGTAGTGCAGGGATGATCTTGTTGACCTGGTTACATATAAGTGCAAACCGAGTGTTCTTCGTGTATTTCTCAATCACTAGAGCACAAATAAGGATTAAAAAAAAAAAAGCCATTAATTTGTACAAACATGAACTTGGAGATGAAGGAAGGAGGAGGATTTGGCTGATGAGAATTTATACCTCTACGTAATGCAAACTGTGCATCCTTTGTCATTGCATCTGCCTCATCAAGTAAGACCAACTTTACGGATGACTTGGAGCTGAAAACATTGAATAATTTAGCAGTCAGCTACCATAACATGTCACAGAGCAGTCATATACAAGCAGCAACAACAACAACAACATTATTCTTGAAAAAAAAAAAAATGAGGATGCAATTCTACATGATCGAGCATCAATCATATTGAGAGAGGAAACTACCCAAACGAGAAGCTCTGAGTGCTGGCAAAGTCTTGTATCTGCTGCCGCACAACATCAATTCCCCTGTCATCCGATGCGTTCAGCTCCAAAATCATGTTATGATACTGTGCTCCATAAAGTTTGCGTGCCACAGCAAGAATGGTCGATGTTTTGCCCGTGCCAGGCGGACCGTACAGTAGAAGATGGGGCAATCTGTTCTCGCTGGTCAGCCTATCAACTATTCACATCAAACAAAAAGAAAGGACCAGAATGTAAAATCAGAGGCGACTGGCAGAACAGAAATCAATACTTGCTAAACGCATGAGCAATCTACCACCATTTTTTTGCTTTCTCTACCTTACTTATCAGCCAAATAAAAGTAATATTATTCAAATAGAACCAAAATGCGCCCTATTTGTGCCCTATCTAGAGATTCTTTCACTTGATTTGTACCAGCAAGCCAGAGAAAAGAAAAAGAAAAAAACGGCCAGGCACAGAGCCACAGAAAAAAATCCGGGAAAATTCTTCTTTTTTTATTTTTATTTTTTTAAATAAAAAAAAAACAAGAAAAACAAACAACGCATAAAATTCTATGGACATTGTCTCCTCTTGCGGCTCCTATGAAATCGGAACTGAACATTTTCTTGCCCTGGCTTTACATGGACGCACGAACATGGTGCAACCGAAACCTTAAGCGAGAGACGGAGAGAGAAAGATAAATATACTGGTATCGATAATGTCGCGGTGGGCGGCGACATCGGAGAGAGACTGGGGGCGGTACTTCTCCACCCAAGGTGTGGCTCTAGAATCCGCGGCCACAACGTTCTTGTTCTTGCCCTTGCTTGCTTTGGACAGGCGGCTCTTGTTCTGGTTCTCCTCTTCGTCGACGTCCATTAGCGCTGTTACCTCTTCCTCCGCCATCTCCCTCTCACGGAGTCTTCGGCAAGTCGTCCGTACTGTGCGTGACACTCGCTTTTGAGAATTGTTTGTCGATGCGCGCAAGCAGATGAGTTTTATTTATTTGGTTATGGGCCCATCGGGGTCCGGTTAGTCACTTAGCCCAGCCCATTCATTTCCGGAAGGCCTCATTTGAAGTTGGGCCAGGCCGCTCTCTCTTCCTCACTTTATTTTCAAAGACGTGTGTTCATTTTTCTGCTTTTTGACCTGAAAGGAAGTCTGGTATGAATTGCATCGAGAGACGTGAGCTAATTAACAAAGAGTCGATGTTTGCATGAGCTAATGACAATTGCCAGGCAAAAAAATACCATAATTTCGATTAAAATCTCGTTGTGCCTATCAATATTAAGACAAGTCAATAACTGGCCCAACGACGAGCCCTAAGTGGACAATTCAACCCAAAACAAAAACGTTGGACAAAGCATTCAACCGTGTTCAAGTCCTAACCATTCTTGCCGAGGAGCGAATTTGATTAGACCGTTTACTTATAATAATTAATTTATAAATTTTTGTAATTTTGTATTAAGAAAAGTGATAAGCGTTTCAATTTTATATATATATATATTATATGAATTTTCTCTTAGATAATTTTTTTATATATATATAAAAAAAAGAAAAGAAAAAAGGAGTGGACTGGACTAATTGAACACACCAAAAAAAAAAAAAAAAATGAGAACCGTTTGGACCTCGACTCGGTTAAGCTATAAAAAATTGGAAAAAAACAATCTAAAATTGGTAAACAACAATCGAAAAAATTAGAAAAAAAAAAAAAGAAAAAAAGAAAAGAAACGAGAAGATCAGCCTTGCTTGTGGATCAGCTAATTTTGACTTAAAGATACAAGAAATCATGATTTGGTCTTAACTTTTGTGTAGTTTATAATTGAGATAAAATTTATTCCAATATGCAATTAACTTATGAAATTCATTTAAATTTGTAATTGAATCATCAAAATTCAAAAACAAAATATATAATCACATCTCTTTATTGCATTTTTTTTTGTTAATAACTTTTAAAATTTACCATTAAAAACAACTTTTAGTGAAAGTCATACGATAGTTATTTATATGTTTTTCAATTGCTAATAAATATATATTTATTAATAAAAAAAATTAAATAGTTAAACTCCTAATCTCTGGCTTTCCCAATTGGAAGCTTGATTCGGTTGTAACTTCCAGCGCCTTTCGTCCTACCGCGACTAATCTTCTGCACGCGGCTCTCCGGCAATATGTTCATTCGTTACCTTTTCTTTCTTTCTCTCTTTCTTTCTTTTTTTAATGATAAATTAAGAAGGTCGAGGAGGAAACTGTAAAGAGATATATGCTTAAATTTACTAAATATTTTTTCGTAAATTTAAATTTTAAAATTTTAATTTTGACAATATTCGGCGGTTCATTTTTGTTATTTCGGTCCTCCCGCACTTCTCGACTGGATCGATCCGCACCGTACAGTGTCACGAGAGCCAAAAATACTGTGGTAGATAACAAATCCGAAAAGGGAAAAAAAAGTTCAAAATATAGAAAAGTTTTAAAATGCAAAAGATATTTCCCGTTCTGAGGAGGGCGCCAAACATTGTCCGAAAGGCGGACAGACAACAAAGAAAGAAAGAAAAAAAAAAAGTCACTGGCCGGCGCATGTGACGCCTTCTTCCCCAAACCCAAAACATCTCTCTTTTTTAGGTCCTTTTCTCTCTTTCTATCTCTACTCTCTCTCTATCTCTCTCATGTCGTCGACTTCTAGGAGGTCCTACCGCTCCTCCATCTCGCCGTTCCGCTCTCGCAAGTCCCCGGCGGCGCCGGCGAAGTCTGCTGGACGGCCGTTGACTCCGTCTTCGTCCAGGACGCCGCCGGCTCCGCCATTGAGGCGTTCAACATCTTCGGTTAGCTCAGGTCAAAGCCCACCGGGTCAGGCGCTTGACCAGCCCGACGCGACCAAGTCAAAGGAAAATGTGACGGTCACGGTCAGGTTCCGCCCTCTCAGGTAGTTTACGGTGGCATCAAACAAAAGAAAAAAAAAAAGAAAAACTCCGTTGTTTGACTTATTTGGAGCTGTTGACTTGCAATGATGGTTCTGTTATTTGGCTGATGATGACGCGTTGCGTTTGGGAGCAGTGCCAGGGAGATTAACAAAGGGGACGAGATAGCATGGTATGCAGATGGAGCTTATACAGTCAGGAACGAACACAATCCTGTAGTTGCTTACGGTTTCGGTTAGCATTAGTTCCTTTCTTTTTCTTTTTATTTTTCTTTGTTGTTTCTTAGGTACTTACTTATAAGCTTGTTGAATCAGTTTTTAAGTTTCTTTAATTTTCGTTGGATTTTTTTTTTTTTTAGAAAAGAAAAATCACGGATTATAAGCTTATGAAATTTCTTCAGCCTGTGAAGGTAGAGTTATAAGCTCGTACATGGTGGAAAGTTGTAGCAATTCACAATTCTAAAGTAGGCGTCCGTATTCATGTTTTACAGAGGGTTTAATCTCTTAGATTCAAGCAGGAGTACTTTCTAGCTAGCTGTCGTAAATTTGAATTGTTTTGCGTATATTTCATAGACTTCACAATGATGCAACAGCAGCACAGTTCTTGTATTTATTGTCATTGAGTCCATAAACTGGAGCATTTGGATACAATTTGGTTTCCCTATAGTGTTGTGAAGCAGCTTGCATCATTTGTGGGTGGTCGTTTCTGGTTATTGGACATAATTTCTTTTTCCCGTCAAATTTTCATTTGCAGATAGGGTGTTTGGTCCAGCAACAACAACTCGACATGTTTATGATGTTGCTGCACAGCATGTTGTTAGTGGTGCCATGCGAGGGGTCAATGGTAGTTATCTTTCTTATACAAATTTATTCTTTTAATGTGATGTAATTTTGAATGGGAGCTGGTTGCAAATGCTTGAAATGGTTTTTTGAATTAGGCAAAAAGAAATGTCATTTGTTTATTTTCTTTGTTGAAATGTGTTTATATGCCAACGGCATTTTCACATTATTCTTCACTCTTCTATTCTATGACAGATGATTGAATGATGATCATTTCTGTGGCATTAATTTTGTTCTCTAGTTGTCTTTTGTTTATTCATAGTGGATAGTTGGCAAACTGCAGAGGAGCCATGTTTTCTTTGAGGGTTTCAGTTTATGCATGTAGACAACAATTACCACATGATGGAATCCCATGCTTGATGTACAAGCTCGTGTTATGTACATACCATTCAAGATGCCCTTGGTAATGCAAAGACAAGTTCTGTGGCTGATGACTGCTCAGTTTTTGTGCAGGGACTGTTTTTGCATATGGTGTTACTAGTAGTGGGAAGACTCACACAATGCATGTAAGTAGGCAAATGAATAATGTCTATATGGATTTGCAAATATCTTATTTTTTCCAGCACTTTGCTATTTGGCCTCATGACCAAAAACAATTTGTGCCTGTAGACCCAGCTAACGCTGATAGATTCCTACCCTCCGTTTGTTTCCAATTCAAACTGGGAGTGGAATGTCTGCATGCTATTTCATTCTCATGTTTCATACTGTTAATGGCATGAAAACATACTGCAAAAGGAGATGCCTGGCCATATGTCTTCTTTAAGGATGGTTGATGGAGACTCATGTTTAGCATGACATGGAAGAAAAATCATCTGATTACACTGTTGGCCCATTGTTGGCTAGCCTATTATATTTTTCTTTATTTGACTACTGTTTCTGACTTTTTGCAAAAATGGTGTAAGCCTTCATACTTATTACTACTATTCCTATTTTGAAATTTCAGGGAGAGCAAAAGTCACCTGGAATTATTCCACTAGCTGTGAAGGATGTTTTTGGAATTATACAAGAGGTAGGATTGACTTGTCTGCCATTGCTATGATTAAAACAAGCATTATGGTACTGACCTAACTTGGCAGCAATATTTCAGACACCTGGGCAGGAATTTCTCCTTCGTGTGTCATATTTGGAGATATACAATGAGGTTAGACAGTCTCATTCTGCTTTGTGTGAATTTGAAACTGTTCTGGACTGAGAGGATGTGCAGCATATGTTGCCCATGTAGGATGGATGGAACATGAAATTGAGTCCGATTGTCATGAAATATCTTATGCTTGATACAACCACCTGTTATGTATTATTTCTGTTATTTTTCAAAATAATAGATGTTATTTTCTAATCCAGATTAAATACATGCTTTCAGAATTTTATTATACAATGGATATAGTTCACTGGAAATGCTTCTTTGGTTTTCTTTTGTTTTTCTCCTCTATTTACAAGCTGTGGCACTTGAAACTGGACATACCTGTTTTCACATATCTGTTCATCCTTTAACTTCTAACAAAAAGTTACTCAATCTGTGTCTATGACTGGATGAATGCATGAGTGTTCCTGGCTTTCCATTACATTTCCTTTTTCTTTGCAAGGGTTAAATTAGAGGGAGAGTAATACAGAATCTTTGGGAGAAGAGAAAGATCATAAATCTGAGTGTAAATTGCCAGAAATATATGATACAGTTTTTGATATTTGGCAATTTTTATGTAGATCTGCTTGAATTTGCTTATGGTTTGTTTTGTGGGACCAATTAATTTGTTTTTCTTGAACCACTAATTTTACTATGGCAGTCCATTTCTTTTCTGTTTATCTTTGTCCATGACTCCTTGGAGGCAAGGTGTAGTTCTGAAAGTGTTATTATTCTAAATTGGATATGGTTTATAGACTTTAGCCTTTGTAAACAATGTGACAAATTTTAAACTTGGCCAAATAGCTTCATTTTTCGGATCAATAATCTCAGTGAGCTACAAATCTGAAGTCTCAGAGAAAATATGGTTTGTCTTTTCATGATTGCTATCAGATGCTAAACTGTGGTTTCATTTTTCTACGTCCAGGTCATCAATGATTTGCTTGATCCAACTGGGCAGAACCTAAAAATAAGAGAGGATGCACAGGTGCTTATACATCTTCTATAGCGAAGTTGATATCTGCTTCTTTCTCTTTTGATATGCCACTTCTTTTGCTCTTGTAAAAAGGTTCATATGACGTCACTGAATCTTTGGTGAATTGAAGTAACCATTGATGAAATCTGTAACCCGTTAAGTATTGCCATTCAGAGCAAAGGGCTTTACATGCTTACATAGTAGGGCAAGTGGTGTTTTTTTACCTCTGTTGAACTTAAAGAAATTAGATTAATCAGTTAGCAAAATTACAGAATAAAGTGCCGGATGGATGGAGTTGTGTTATTACCGTTATATTCAGAGGGCTCAAACATTCCATTCTGAGGAATTTAATAGGTGTAACTATTTGACCTTGATGATATTTGAACTGGGATACTTCTGCCCAAATGTCGGATGAGCTTACGTTGACATGTTATAGGGGTATTGTTTTTCTGATCCATGATTTATAATGTTGGCAGGGAACTTATGTTGAGGGAATCAAAGAGGAAGTGGTTTTATCACCAGCTCATGCTCTTTCCTTGATAGCTTCTGGCGAAGGTAGAAGTTCTCTAGTTTAGATGTACAGGAAACTCATATTTCACACATTTGTTTTTGCTTAAGTACGTAGAAATTTTGTCTGTGTCTTTAAATTTTCATTTGTCTTTAGGGATAGTGATGGGTGCCATGTACGCATCACATCTTTTTTAGTTTTCTTTCTTGGTTGGAACCTGATAAATGCTGAGTTATCTTTTTGTTTGTGCAATTGAGCACCATTCAACATGCCATTTATGATATGGTTGCAGAGCATAGGCATGTGGGTTCTAATAACGTCAATCTTCTGAGCAGTCGGAGCCACACCATATTCACATTGGTACACGTTATTCTCTCTTTTACTTGATTTTGGGTTTCTGAATAATTGGATAATTATCCACTTTTTTAATTACCTTTATTATGCCATTATAACTTTATCCAAGGATTGTAAAACTGCACAAGCAATCCGCATGCATTATCATGGCAAAGTTTCTTTGTTGAGTACGGCATTCTTGTCATTGCTTTTTGTTTAATCATATATATATAAATTATTTTTTATTTATTTATTTTTTTTTATATTGCTCACTCAAATGTGTTGTCATTTACCAGACAATTGAAAGCAGTCCACTTGGAGAAAATGAAGGGGATGAAGATGTGACTTTGTCTCAATTGGTGATTACTTTTTTCTGGCCCTTTAGTCTAAC
Organism: Bruguiera parviflora; assembly: GCA_019804595.1. Taxonomy (NCBI): domain Eukaryota; kingdom Viridiplantae; phylum Streptophyta; class Magnoliopsida; order Malpighiales; family Rhizophoraceae; genus Bruguiera; species Bruguiera parviflora. The sequence continues at coordinate 3,130,840 of CM034050.1, forward strand.
ATCAAGTCAAATAAGCTTTCTATTTGTTAGGCTATCATGTTGAGTCTCCTTTATAACTTGAAATCCCTTGCAGCACTTGATTGATCTTGCCGGATCTGAAAGTTCCAAAACTGAAACAACTGGATTGCGAAGAAAAGAGGGTTCATACATCAACAAAAGCTTACTAACACTCGGCACAGTGAGACTCTTGATCTATTTTAGTTTATTCTGAATTTGAATGCATGAAATTCAGATTGAAACCATTTAGAAACTACCCAACATGATTGCAGCATCTGCCTGTTTGATGGGACAGTCAAAAAAGTACTTTCTCAAATAAATTATATGGAATAAATTTAAATTAATCAGTAATTTGTTGCAAATGGAATTTGTCCTATGCTTATGCTACCTCCATAAGGGTGAATTCCAAACTAACTTGGATATACAAAAGATAACCTCTGGCTAGGTTTGAAAACATTTGACAAACCTGGTTGACAATTTCTTGACAATTAGAGTATGATGTAACTATTGCAGGTCATTTCCAAGTTAACAGATGAAAAAGCAACTCACATTCCATATCGAGATTCAAAACTCACACGCCTATTGCAGTCATCCCTCAGTGGTCATGGCCGGATCTCTGTAAGTGGTATTGAATATTGCTTTCTGGTGTTTGTGTGAATGGCACCTTTCTTTCCTGAAAAATGGCATGAGTAAAGCACTGGGGTGAGGAGGTGCTGGTGGGGTGGGGCATAGTGAGGGAGTTAGTTGTCCCAGCTCTTCTTCACAAATTCACGGTAATAAATTGCCACCTGGGCTCAGGTCAAGTGGTTGGGAAAGAGAATTGATTTTAAAGTTGTAGTGCTCTCCTCATCTACAATACTATTCATCTTGATAATACAATCAAAATTTTATGTAGCTTATTTGCACTGTCACCCCTGCCTCTAGCAACAGTGAAGAGACGCACAACACATTGAAATTTGCACACAGAAGCAAGCATGTGGAAATCAAGGCTGCCCAGAATAAGGTGAATCTTGGGGTTATATCTATTTATGATGTTTTTATTATTTGAAAGTTGCATTATGTAACTGTTCCTTTCTCAATTGATTTCCTTATTTAGATTATGGACGAGAAGTCCCTCATAAAAAAGTACCAAAAAGAAATTTGCTCTTTAAAACAAGAACTTCAGCAACTAAAGCGTGGAATGACAGAGAATCCCTATATGTTTGCCTCTACCCAAGAAGATCTGGTCAATTTGAAGCTGCAGGTTTGCACTTTTTCTTTAGCACATCTAATTATTAACATTGGAGTGTGTGCTTACAAGGTTTTGCTAAAGGTTTGGGGAAATTCATACGCCACCTGCCCTTTCTTTGTACAAATAAAGATTTCTTTTTCAAATCATCCCCGTAGTTTCAAGAGTTGCACATCTTTTTTTGGGCTTGCTTTACAAAAGTGGAATAACAAAGATTGTTTTGGGGCTTTGGGTTTTGTATTCCATTGAAGACATGTTCCATGGTGTCCTTCAGGAGTTGGATTTTCAAAGACAGTCTCCAATTGTGGTATAAAGAGAGTATACTTGATATACATGATTAGCAGGGCACTAACAGTATAATTTCCAGTGGTCCAGCATGATGTAAGATATCTTATTTTTCTGATCTATAAATAGTGGTTTGTCTACTTCCAAGGCTGTTGGCTCCTGATTTTTACCAGTTTTAAACTTTGTTAAAAAGATAAGCTAAAATTTCATGGGGCATCTGTTTCTTTATCTTGCTTCTAAGTTTTGGCTTCGAATATTTTCATGTTCGGTATCAAAGTTGGAAGCTGGTCAAGTCAAATTGCAGTCAAGATTGGAAGAGGAGGAACAAGCCAAGGCAGCTCTACTGGGTAGAATACAGCGATTGACTAAACTCATCTTGGTTTCCACCAAGAATTCCATGCAATCAAGCCTTCCCGAAAGACCTGGTCATAGACGAAGGCATTCATTTGGGGAAGATGAGGTTTGATTTGTTTGTCTAACCTTAGCTTGCATGACAAGAACTTTCCCTTTGTCCATTGATTAAGATGATTTGCTTGTTGGATTCATGCTTAGCTCTTCTGTTGATGCAGCTAGCATATTTGCCAGATAGAAAACGTGATTACATGACTGAGGAAGATGCTGGTAGCTACATTTCTGAGCTTTCAGCAGGAGGAAGGGATGATGCTACTAATCTACAAAATTTGGTAAAGGATTACAAATGTAACAGGAGGGGAGGGATGCTTGGTTGGTTTAAATTAAAGGTAGGTTTGGATTCTCTTTAAAGGTTTCTGATTATTAGTGTGTTATTGGTCAAAAAAGAGTTGTTTTGCTGTTGTTTCAGAGATGAATAATCATGCCAATTTCCATGAGCAGTACTTTTCTTTCTCTTTGACCTCTTTGCGCCAATTATTAACCCTTGGGCACTGCACAGCCACTAAAATGTAAAACAGGCTTTTGCTTTTTTAAAATTTTCCATGCAGAAACCCGAGGGTATGGTTGGGCCATCACGGAGCGCTGATAGTGAGAGCTCTGTGAACAGTTCACCTGCATCAAGTTCAAAATCTTCAAAAAGTAGACTCACATTTACTGATATGAAGGATGGGCAGAGAAAATCAATTAGTAGAGTGGGAGATGATTCTACAATTATGAACTCTTTTCCTGAAAGAACCCAGGCAGGGGACTTGTTTAGTGCTACTGGTACAGGAGACCGATTGCCTTTGGTAAGAATGTGTTTTGTATCTTGTGGTTCATGTCTACAACTCGTGACTAATATTATCTTCATGCATATTTGCATTATTCTACCTTTTCTGGTTTGTATTTCTGTGTTTGCATGGTGCATTTCATAGAAAACTACCTTTCACACAAACTGTATGCTGCTGCCTCAAGCTTTTCTCTGCATACATGGTAATACTACCATTCACATGAACTTTATGCTCCTGCTGGCCTCAAGTTTTTCTCTGCATACATGGTGATACCACCATTCTCGTGAACTTTATGCTCCTGCCTCAAGTTTTTCCTCTTCATACGTGGCAATCAAGAAAAAAACTCCCATCCACTTATAAGTAGAGCTCACTAATTCTAGATGCTTTTTTTTTCCCCAGTGGTTGCTAACCCTTTTTCTTCTTCCTTTTTTTATTTTTTTATTGAGCAACTGAAATACCACATTTAATTTGTTCACTGATTTATTTTTCCCACTTCTCTAAAATTTGAAAGTCATTTGTTTATTCCTTGAATTATTACTTATGGCTTCCTCCAAACATGGGTCATTGAATGGCTAACTGGAATGGCCGAATGTCTCTCTCAGAGTGGGTCAACAATTACAGATCAAATGGACCTTCTTCATGAGCAGATGAAAATGATAGCTGGGGAGTTGGCACTGTGTACAAGTTCTTTGAAGAGACTGTCAGAGCAAGCAGCTAGCAATCCTGGAGATACGCAACTCAAGGTTAATGCCCATCATGTTTTGCAGGACATTGCTTAGTATTAATAATAAAAAACTCAAAATGCTTTTAGTTGACTGTTTTGTGGGCCAATATTGGTTTGCATAGGAGCAAATGCAGAAGCTAAAAGATGAAATTAGTGAAAAGAAGCTTCAGATGCATGTTCTGGAGCAGCACATGATTGGATCTGATGGGATGACTCCACAAACAACAAACAGCATTGACATGTTTCAGGTAACAGTAGGATTTTTATTAGCGGAATTGGAGAAAACCCGGAGTGGTATCATCAACTTCAGAGCAAGTGGAGTTAAAAAAAATAATTTTGCTTAATTTAAAATGTTGGATCCTAATAAAGTATTAAACTCTCTGGCCCAATCCATTAGAGCCTTTTTCTTTTTGTCTTCTTTGGATGGAAGTTGCTTTAGTTTAAAATCTACTCATCAGTTCATGTTCTGGCGGTAAAAATTGCACAATGATCCTTTTTCTACCATTTTTTATGTCATTTATTGTTGGTGGTGAGATTTCAAATCAAATGGTGTGTTACTTTCAGCAAGTTCTACTTTATTGGATATTGAGGGTCCATAGAATTGCCATTTTTATCCATTTGTAATTAGTAAATTAAAATGCTCTGAATTTTGATGATGGACAAACACTAGGAGGAAGACAGGTTGAGAAAATAAGATACTTGTCCTGATGGAAAATCCATCTCTTCAAGAGCAACCCTTGCCTCTAATGTAATTTCTCTTATGTAGGCTCTATCCAAGCTCACTAGTCAGCTGAATGAGAAAACCTTTGAACTTGAGGTTTGTTTTCCTTTTTAATTGCCACCAGCGATGATGATTTTTCAATTTTTAATACCAAAATTTTCTACTAAATTAATTGCCTCATGGGATGAATATTGAAGATTAAATCGGCAGACAATAGGATTCTCCAGGAGCAACTACAGATGAAGGTACAGCTCCAGTGCTATTCGATCTCCTCACCATAGTAAAAACATTCACATCAGATAATATATTTTCTCTATACCAGACTTCTGAGAACACAGGGATGCAAGAGACAATTCTTCTGCTAAGGCAACAGCTCAATTTATTAACAGATAGAAGCTGTGGCAATCAACAGCAGAGTGCAGATATGGTGTCTACCACATGCAAGACCTCAGAAGCAGGGGATGTAATTTCACTGTGGGAAGGGACCTTTGTTGATGGGAATACACCGAAAAGTGTCATGAGTTTGGATGGAATATTTTCCCAAGGGGACTCAAAAGAGTGGAACAATGACACTTTTATGAATTCCCACATTCTTATCCAGGTTCAAAGCTTTTAATTTTCCTTCACATCCCCATAATACATTTCTTGCCTTTTGGTGGCATAATTCGTTTAGTTGATATGCTATGTTTATATTTTATTAGGCTGCTGAGATAGAGAAGCTGAAGCAAGAGAAGTTGAAGCTGGTCAAAGAAAAGGATGAGCTTGAAATTCATGGTAGGAAACTGCAGGAGGAAGCTTCATATGCAAAAGAATTGGCTGCAGCGGCAGCAGTGGAGCTCCAAAACTTAGCTGAAGAAGTAACAGGGCTTTCTTATGATAATGCAAATTTGATTGGGGATCTGGCTGCTGCAAAAGAGGCATCCTGCCAATCTACTTATCAGAATTCTGTTTCAAGTAATTTCAGACAAAATTTCTCTAATGGTTCTCAACCTGATGGACGCTCTAGAAAGCAAGATGATTGTGTTTTGGTTGAGGAGTTGCAGAAAGAACTAGATTCAAGACGTCAAAAAGAAGTTGCTCTGCAAATTTCACTCTCTGAGAAAGATGAAATAGAAAATGAACTGCAAAGAAGACTGGATGAAGCAAAGAGGCATGGAGAGTCACTGGAAAATGAGCTTGCAAACATGTGGGTACTGGTGGCTAAGATGAAGGAGTCAGGCAATACTGAGGTCATGTCATCTGAAGGAGTCAATGCATCTAATTCTTCTCAAGCAGGGATTAGAAATGGATCCTTGCCATCTAATGGTCATTCCTATAGAATATCTAAAGATGAAACATGCGAAAACATTGACAGCACAAGTAGATTTGAAGAGTTAAAAACAACTTACCAGAAAGAAAAATCAAGATGCAGAGAATTGGAAAGCCTTATTTTAAGATTGAAGGTATTAATTTATTTATCCAGAATTCTACCAAAGTTGCAGAAATTCCATGCCCATATACTGACCCTTGAGTATAATTTGGGTTCATAGTTGGCAATAGAAGATTGACTGCTTTACCAGACTAATTTATCAATGCTATTGTACTAAATGTCTGGTAGTTTAATGTTATTTTAGTTTGCTCTGGATTGTTCATCTCCTTAAACAGATGGTACAGTTTAGCCTGAGTTATTTCTGCTATCATTATTTTTAAATATGGAATATGTACAATGTTCTGTTGCAGGAAATGACAACATTTTTTTTTTCTGCACTTTCGTTTAGCATCATTTAAACCTCATTAAGCTGGATAACAAATGCTAATGAGTATTGAATTTTTTGTCAGGGTGAAGATATTGCTGGTCTGGATATCACGGCCCTTGAGGAAATGCAGAATTTTCATGTTGAGGCTATTACAAAAATTTGTCATGCAAAGGTGATAATCCTTTATCTTGGCTCTCTTTTTATTCTGCTTATTTATCTTGGCTTCACAGGAGTAGAGAGATTGTTAAGTGGAAAAGAATTTGAAATATAACGTAATAGGCTAATGTATCTTCTTTTTTGTTCAACGTTGTTATTTCCATATTTGGGTATTTGCTTTCAAAAGCAAAAACAGTAATTTTGGTGTTACAAATTTCATTGAACGATTGGTGCCAGCCATCTCTGTCATACTTCTTAGCTTCCTTTTGGTAGCATTGTCAAACATCTATTATGGCTTGTTTTTCAATTCAGTGCATAAATCACATATTATAGCATGTGAAGCCCAAGTCATCGTGTGGATCTTGCCACAGCTGAAGTTCCTTCCCCGTGAGGTTAGTTTTGATCCGTGGTTTTTCCCTCCAAACAAGCATCAATCTTGGTGGTCCTGTACTTTCCGACTCTTGTGAACCATAGGAGAAATGTAACTGCCATCGATCCTCTTTTTTTGTCTCCTATAGCTAAGATGAAGAGTTGCAATTAGATAATTGGATAAAGAGATTTTTGGTTACTAGGCAATTTAATCAAGGTAGTAACGAGTTACAAGTTCCAAGCTTTGTATTTCTTCTGCATTGTTCAGTCCTCAGGATTCAGATAATATTTTGATTGGAAAAATCACGTTTGTTTATATTGTGCAAGACATAAGCCACTTGAGCTTCTACTGACAATTTTGCACCTTTGTGCACTTGCTGTTGCTATGCAGGTGCAATCCACTGTACAGACAAGGTAACTGTAACAAAATCAACTGATGTCCACTTCCATGGAGGCTGTCGATAGTTTAACTAACTTGCAGAAATGAACTGAGGATAATGTTCTAAGAGAATGGGTAACAAACTTTTGAATTTCCATTTTATGATGTATAAACCTCGTTACATTCCCCGAAGGGTGGAAAGAAGAAATGGCTTATGTAGATCCTTCAATGGAACTCTTGTAGACACCCTAATACTAGGGAGATACGTGCACCTAGCATGTCTAATTAAATGAATTCATTTTCCCCTTTCATTGTAATGTGAAAAGCTCTTGCTGTCGATCATCATCTTCCCATAATTGTAATCTGAAGGTCAATAATCTTTCAGGATGCCAAAATTGTCTGCATGAGGCTGATAAAAACCCTCGTTATAATCGAGATCCACGCTGTTAATACACGAGGGAAAAAAGAGAAAAAAAAAATGTCGGTGAGAAGGCCCTCCAAATAAACGTATCAAGAACCATTACTAGAGAATTTTAGGACTTAGGAAGTCTATTGCATTCTGCCGGCGCCCATCCGAGCAACTGCTTCTCATTGTCATAAATCACTAGTTTGTCTTGCAAGCTAATATCTGTTGTTAGCAAGAAAATTACGAGTGAATGTTAGACAGTAATTTGGAGAGAAATATAGTTGCACCTTGTACGGCAGTTAAGATAAATGTTTAGTTCACATTAAAAAAAAAGAAAAAGCAAGAAAGATAAATGTTCAGCTCTGACATCTCTTACCTCCAATCAGATTGGTGTTTCCCAGTCCTTTTTCAGTGCCATTCAGGATTCCAAAGCACACATTTCCATGTTTCTGGAAGATTGAGGGGTTGCACATACTTAGTAATTGCAAAGAACAAGTAAATGGTTCCTGTGCGCCTCATGAATGTGGAAAACACAAAATGGGTTATACTTTCCCGAGATGCTCACCGAAACAATGAGGTAATGTTCAGGTGGCATCAGCAGCCGAACATTCTTTGATTTTTTGAAGGTTAGTGTTAAGGGCTTGAAGTGAGTTTTAGCATCATCCACAGATTTGAAAGGTTTTGGGCCTTTCCAGCAGATTGACAGGGTATTGTCTTCTGGGGCATCTTTTAATGGCTTTCCCATGAGATCCTTCTTAATCTGGGAGGTAAAAAATCTGTTAGTTCTGACTAAAAAGAAAAAAGACATCACTTCTTAATTCATGTACCAAAGTAAGCGGTAGGTTTCCAATTCTATCTCACCATATTAAGTGTGGCTCGGTATATCTGGGCACTGAAGTAGGTATAGGAGCTCCCGCTATCAAACACCAGTTGTGGCACATTCGTGCCGGTAGACTTTCCCCCAAAGAGAAGGTCTGAGGGTCCTGCTATGTAATAGTTTCTGAAATAAGAGTATCCATAATTCAGATCCCTATTTGATAAAGTGTGTGCAGATAAGGTATAGGTCCTAAAGAAGGGATCTAACAATGCCGCATAACTATTACTCTAGGTTTTGTATCATTGGCGTCCAAGAACTTCCTGAAGATGGCACATAGTGGTCCCCAAGGAACAAAAATCCACCCCCTTGCCTGCTCAAACAGTGACCAATAACATTTTTTGTTATATTTTGGGCTCGAAGTTGTGCGATGAAGCTCGATTTGCCTTTGCCAAGTCCCAGGACCCCAGCTATAGAAGCAGAAAGATGTGCACCGGGAGCAATATCCTGATGATATCCGCACCTACAGGCAGGAACATCAGCACTCTTTTCATCTCCAATCACTTCAATATCATACATACATATGTGTCACGTGACAGGATTTTACACAAGACATTGGAAACAGATGAATGTTCCAGGTAAGATATAAACAAAATCGTCTTTCAAAGTTAAGCTGATAGTCGTCAAGTGGCACAGAAAGTGGAATACTCACCCAAAAGCAATTGCAGGTTTAATAACAGTGCCATTGGCTAGCTGCAGAGGAAAAGAGTCCATCACCAGTACACCTGTTGACGAACCTCCGTCGGCATATTTGAGCTCATAATAACATTGTTCATTTGAGTCACGGCATTTTCTCGTTGGCATGCTGACGGCCTGGCACAGTTGATTGAAACAAGGTATAGCATTCTTACGAGGCCTGTATTGCTTGGTCAGAGGCTGTAATACACGAATGAAAATACTTGGTGAGGCAATCAAGAGGGGGAAACAATCAAGAGTAGTGTTTCCATTGCATCGAGAAGTGTTTACCACACTGCAGCTAGTACAAGGCGCATTGCATTGGACCCAAGAGAGGTCACTGCCAGTGTCAAAATCAAAGTCGAACGTCTTCGGTGGGTTGCCTATCTCAACTAGCGCGGCATAGTACCTGCAAATTTGAAGTCGACATTGATGTTTAATGGGTACATAGCCATATCATCCTAAAGAAGAAAACTGCAGGTAGGGGTCGACGAAACCCCTTGGAAATGCAACCTAATGCAAGAACTTAGATGATAATGCAGAAAAGAAGTCAAATTTCGGGAATGACTAGGGCCTCGAAGGACCAAAGTTAGTTTAAATGAAATGGAGCCAGAAAGCGCTAAAACGATAAAAAGTCTAAGCAATGTTCATATCAAATGAAAACAACATAAACAACACAAAAAAGGGTCATAATTTTCCCATAAAATTTAAAATTTAGTCTAAATTTGGTCAAACATAGTCATAACAAAAGAAAATCCGATTCATTCATACTAATTACTACAACTAACCACAAACGTTCCAACTCAAACAAAACTGCATATTGAAACAAAACAAACATTCAAAGAAACAAAAGAATCAAGAAAGCACAAAGAAACAATGAAATCCAATAAAAGAAAGAGTAAAAAGGGGAACTACCCAAGAGGATAAATATTTCCAACGACTTTGAATAAAGCAGTGGATGCCAAGAGGTTACTGGGAACCGTTGGTTTGGCTGACTTTTTCCTGCCGTGTGGTTGACTGACTTCCGAGGAACAACTTTGAAATGTTGCCGCCAACACCATCAAGAAGAGCTTCATGGCCAATGATACCCCACCCTTTCTTTTACTTTCCATTCTCGACATGCCTCGATTCTTTTCCCCAAAGGATGGGTTTCAAGGCTTTTGATCAGCCAGAGAGTTGAAAGTACAAAAAAGAGATTCAGAGAGAGAGAGAGAGAGAGCGCGGGGCCGGGGGGTGAGCCACCAGAGTCTACAATGAAATAAAAGTGATGTCTTCGAAGACCATAAAAAATATATGTTTAGTAGAAGCTTCCTCGCGGCGACGCACGGTGCTGGGAAGGCCGAGTGGGGAACTTTGTCGCTGAAATGACTAAAATAGCCTTATGGGTAGTTATTTTCCAAGGGCAGAAATGTCCTTCCACGTTGGGCAGGTGTAGTTTTAATTCATATGTATATTAATTAAATAATTCATGGCCTCACTGGGTACACGTGGCGTGCGTAAGTGATTTAGGAAATTATAAAATAAATGAAAGGGCCCATAGAAGACGATCGCATCTTTTTCCTTCGCATGGAAGTGTCCGAACGTTGAAACCAACCAAAAAAAAGACAAGAGAAGAGTCCGAGTGTTCATATCTACTAACTTGACTTGGACTGTTTGGACCGTTGGTTTTTGGTCTTTTACTTACGGATTAAGGATTTGGGTCCATCCAATTTGTTCTTCGTTTTTATTAGAAGTAGCAACAAGATCGGTTCTTGCTACCGTGACTTCGACCGTAGCAATTACAAACTCTCACCATTGATTAAATTATTAATATAGGAGCGATTCATCTAATAAATTATCTAAGCTTTAGCACCAAACCTATACCCCGTAGGGAAGTTTCTAAGGAGGCACCAAGAAATTATTGTCTTTGGTTTTAAAAGGTGGACTACTTGGCACCCTGTTCAGAATAACAACTACTTTGATTTGAAAGGCTTCTATTTAACCATAACAACTCTTTTGTTTGGAGAGCCCGAACAATTAGCAGAACAAAACTTTGCAGCCTTTTTGTATCTACCATTAAGAACTGTATGGCTATCGTCCGAAGGTTGAATCAAATACTACTTTTTCCAAACTGAATAGCTAGCGACCAATCCAAAGGTTCAACCAATGTCTCCTCGTAACCACCATAGAACATAACAGTCTTAGAAAGGCTAGGGATACTTGTGTTAAATATCGTTATCTTTCACTGGCTCACGAACAATTTATGTCAAATTATTGCTCGTGAAAGATGCAGAAGAAAAATATCCATACAGCTAGAAGGCAAAAATAAGAGATAACGAATGGGGGCAATTAGGCAAATCATTTAAAGCACAGATTTCACATGATACATGGGATTCACTCATTGAAAATGCACTACAAGTCTAACTATTCTGTCATTCAAAACTTCTCAATTACTCGTAGCTTGGCACTCCTACACTGGCGGTTCAAGCTTTCTTCCCCTTCGGATGGTGTTATTGGTCTCTTGGTGAGAATTGTTCCATTAGGGCCATGAACCATCTGTTTAACCCATGCTTCTTTATTGTCACCAATGCCATTTTCAGTCTTTCTTATATCTCTTCCATCCTTCTCTTCCCCACCAACATCTCTTCTGCCAGCGTTAATGATGTTCAGAAATGTTTGCTTGACAACTCTGTCCTCCAGACTGTGGAAGGAGATTACGGCAAGCCTTCCTCTAGGTGCAAGGCACTCATAACAAGTGTGAAGCGACTTCTCTAGCGTGCCAAGTTCATCATTAACAGCTATTCTCAGAGCTTGAAACACCCGTGTTGCTGTCTTTATCCAACCTTGCCTCCCTCCTGCACCAATTTAATGCTCATTCATCAAAATTGTCCCATGCATAACTTTCCTCCTATTTTTTTCCTTGTGCAGGGATATAACTTGTTTCAGCGCACTGGCCCAAGGATCCCCTGTCCTGAAAAGGGGAAAGGAAAAAGTAGCAAACAAACAAGTACTGCATGGAGGTACAGAGAAGAAGCCAACCTCTAGTCGCACCAGTCATGCTCCGAATCAGATCTGCTAGTTCAGCAGTGGTGTGCAATCCCCCATTTAGACGGGCCCGAACAATATTCTTCTGAAGCAAGTGCCAATTGCTTTCTTCCCCATATTCACGCAGAATCCTACCAACTTCAGCATCAGGCCAAGAATTTAGTATATCATCAGCTTTCAGACTTGCCTGTCATATAGCTGCCCCAGTCAGTTAATAGAATTTTGCTAACAATGAAACAAACAAGATGGGAACACCTGAGAAGTTCAGCATTTTCTCCCTCTTCAACAAAGCAAATGTTAGGAGCTTTACACAAATAAATGACAGATAACACAATATAAAACCGCTTTGAGTAGATTAAGCCCTTGCAAATATAAACTATGAGAAGAGTAACTGGTGAAATTGATAACTCAACGAGTCACAGAAGCACAAGTCAAAATGCGCGGTATTTCTGAATGTGAACGAGAAAGGAACTCGAATTAATAGAGATGATACAGCATCAGTTCAAAATTTGGTGAGGTTCTCTATAAAACTCCCCTTCAAATATAGAGTCCATATAGCAAATGCCAATCAATCTTCAAGCCACAGGTCAGTCTCTTCTTTTGTTTCCTCTGTTTATGATCTTTGACATGTTAGATTTGCCTATTTTTGCAACAGATAATGCTGTAGTTAAATTCTCGTGCTTTCAGATAAAATACAATGATTTAGCTTAAAAATAAAAGAACAGAAGTCATGCAAGTGAAAACCCATTCAGCAATGAACTGAAACCTTTTAACTTGAAACAAATGGGATGCTGATGACAAGGAAAAAGCCCAAAGGGAAGAAGCAATTCTTAGAGGGTCCAGTTGGTTGAAACAGCAACCAACAGATACAGATGATCAAATTAGTTGTTATAAAAAATAAAAAAAACCAAATTAGTTGCATCCTTAAAAGGGTATACAAGGGCAAATACCCGAGGATCCATGCGCATGTCAAGAGGTCCATTAGCAAGGATGCTGAACCCTCTCTCAGGATCATTCACCTGTAGAAACAGATTAGAAGGAAATATAAGGCAATCACTTCAAGCAACAGTAAAAATAGAGAATAGGAAAGAAGTAGACTGAATCCAACAGATGAAGAGAGAATAGAAAACGCCACCTGCATGGATGAGATGCCAAGGTCCATCAAAATGGCATCAACGCCAGAGGACAAAAGACTGGTATCAACCCCACCGAGAACACCTTTCAATTCTCTAAAATTCTTAAGAAAGGTGTGGACTTTCAAGCCAGAATGAGTGGGAGAATGCAAGAAATTATTAATTTGAGCTCGGGCCTTGGCATGCGCTACTGGGTCAACATCCATTCCTATGTAGCATTCTAACTCTGGATGCGATTGGATTATCTGTTAAACATCACCAAACAGCCAGAAATTACAAGGAAATGCGAAAAAAAAATCAATTTAATTTGTTTTTAATCAGTATTATGAAGATTTAAAAATAATAATAAAATAAAATAAAAGGGAGAGAGAACGTATATACAGACAGCGGAGGAATGGCCGGCGGCGCCAAGAGTGCAGTCAACGAAGGAGCGGAGACTTAAAGAAGAGAAAACGTCGAGCACTTCCCCTAGCAACACGGGGAAGTGATTTTGGGTAGTAAGAAAATTTAACTGATTAAAGTTGTCTAAAAGGTCGTACTGTTTGTCCGAACGAGTCCTCCTCTTCTCTTTGTTCCTTTTGGCCGCCGCCGCGGCTACCTCCATTTTCTGTCTGTTCTGTTTCTTTTTATGATTATTGCTACCATGGCTGGCGGCAGTGCTTCTATCTGCTCTGGTGGCGAGAGCGGGGAGGCTGTCATTGAAACAACGACGCGGTATAGAGAAGAACGGGAACGGCATCGTTTGCTTTGCCGCCATTTTCAGCACTAATAATTATTCTGGAAGCCACATACTAGGAACGAAGCCGCCATCCAGTTATCCATCGTTCTCCTTTACAGAAGAATGTTTACCCCCCGGCGCGGCGGGTGTAGCAGCCGGACAACCGTGATCTTTTTTCCTTTGCAGACACAGGTTTTGGGCTTACCAGGCCCAAAACCTGTAACGAGGCTGGCGATCTCATTTCACGGGGCCCGAAACCTTGTCTCGGAAACAAAAAGTAGTCACCTCCCGGGGGGGGGGTTGGCTGATTCCTATTTACTTTGTCCGCTGATTTTTGTCATTTCCTCCAAGAAACTAACCTTTAGTCTACGAGTCAAAAATTAAAAACCTATCTTTGAAGAATAGGATGCTTAGTCAAAACTCAAAACAAATTAAAGCTGAGATGGCGACCCTAGGGAGCCAAAAGATATCCTAGGGATTTGGCTTTCTAGGCGCCGTGTGATTTGGCTTTGGGATTTCATCCACGTACTTTATCTAGGTCTGTTCTTCAACTGGGCTCTGCAGGTTCGGAACTTGAGGCCAGGTAAATGCCTTGGCAATAAAATTCCAAGTATGTTGGGCTGATATGAGACGTGCGCTTTGATATTCCTCAGTGAGACTTATAGATTCGATTGGTGCGGCTCTTAGCCAAACACTTTAAACCTCTCTCCTTGGACAATTGCGTGCATTTAAGGTTGATGGCATGCAATGTCGAAATCAACCCCCAACAAAGAATAAGAGCTGGGTATTTGGTGAGGTGGCCATATTGACTGGGCTCCAGGGCGGCAATGCATTGCGCTCAGGGGCCGTAACCCACATGCTGTTGTCACTCCCGGTTTATGACTCACGGATACATTCTACCTTCATCATCATTTACTTCTACTTGGTCCACTCCCCTTTAATCACGCGTGCTCGGTTGTTCCCCCGTCTCTTTCTCCTTCACTTTTTTTCTTCCTTTGACCACTTCGCTATTCCTGCTTTATCACAGAAGCCTTGCCTCGCTGAGAGGCATTCAATAGTAATGGAAGAACAACGGTCACTGCCTTCTCCTCTGGGGAACTCCAAAAGAGAGGATCGGGTACCAGCTCGGTCAGCTTCTTTTCCAAGGACGGGGCCTGATGGTTTCCTTGGGAGGCATCGTATGGCAGCAGCCATCACTCATCTTCAGAGCCAAATCAATCTCCTCCAGGTTATCCATTTTCAGTCAATTATGAATGCAAGCACCCGTCACTGATATCTTACATTTGTTTTTCTAGGAGGAGCTGGACCAACTAGAGAAGTTAGGAGAATCGTCCATTGCCTGCAAACAGTAAGATTCTCACGTCCATCCATATCCCAACCTCATTGGTTTTTCATTTCCCTTTTTGAGCATAATCCGATCCTGCAGGCTCCTTTCAAGCGTTGAATCTGTTCCAGACCCACTACTTCCATTGTAAGCGTATCCATCCATCAACACCTTTGCCACCATTGAATGCACTGCAGTTAATTAATATTGGTATTACCTGTGCATATCAGTCTGTTGTTCTGGTAATGGTTCATGTTATTACAATGTAGGACCAAAGGCCCAGCAAACATTGTGTGGGACAGGTGGTTCAAAGGCACACAGACTAGCCGGAGACGCTGGATATGAAGATGACTAGCATCCAGATGCATCAATTATATGTGATGACTTATGTTGAAGATTGGAAAACAACACTCAAACTCAGACACCTAGTAGTAAAGTTCAAAATTTTTGTGTACCATTGAAAAAAAAAACATAGAAATGCAAGTTTATGAGAATTTTTATCGGAAGTTATTCATCCCTAAGTTGCCATTAGCTGCACCAAATGCATGCTTAGTATCAAAATTATATAAGCAAGGGATAACAGAATATGCAAGCCCTTAACACTCTCCGAAGCTTCCAATTCATCACCATTGCCTTCTGACAGGACATCCTTAATGAATGCCCAAAACCATTTACTGTCGGTGTAGGCAATAGTGGAGCTTTAGATTTGCAATGAGTCCAAGCCTGAATGCCACAGTTCCATCAAGGTAAGGCAACTTAGATGGGGAACGAGGCAATTTCATGCTTATGATAAACTAAATCTAGTGCTGTAGCAAAAATGCTGGCACAAGTCCACAACCACAGAAATTTCATTTCCATTCTAAAGGTAGGCCAAAATGCAAAATGGGGCTTCTCTGCATCCCAAGTACAAATGTTACGACAATTTCAGGCATACCTACAACCAAGTAATCAAAATGCCTTTCAAGAATGCAGGAATCCAACATCATCCATCGTGTATAGCCACCAGTTCACTTCTGCCTCAACCTTTAAAAAAGAAATAAAAATAAAAATAATATATATAGCACAATCACAAGCCACAATGCAGATTGCGACAAATAATATATTAGGCAGGGCTCGTGTAATGTTGTTTGTGTAGACAGTGATGATGGACAGAAGAGAGACTCTGGCAGAACCATAGCAGCAAAGTAGCAAAGAAATAAAATTGAAAAAGGGGTCAAACCTAAAGACCAAAATGCCAGCAGATCAGAAAAGAAAACAGTAATTTTGTATGGACTTGGCATCTTACCACAAATATGCAGATTGAAATACATGATTTTCCTCTGCCAGGATCACTATGTACAAAAGTTTGGATCTGATATGGACACAATACGACTATACTCCTTGAGGAACTTTGGAAGATGCACTTGCAGTCAAAATTGTTCCCCTAAACCCTTCCTCAGCATTCTGTACATCAATTTTCTGACCCTCAAGCTCATCCGTTGAACATTAATACAAGGAAAGTCAGCACATATAGTGACTAGGTTCTCCATGGGATCATGAAGTTAACACTGGGAATATATCAAATAAGGGGTTTGCCAAAATTTAATAAATGAGTCACATGATCAAGTAGAATGTTTTAAATGCCACCCAATGCAATTACAGATACATATGGATGCACACAGGGTTTTTTCTCTTCTCTTTTTTGGGCGGGGGGGCTGAGGCTGGGGGATGAACATAAGTGTTGCACATTGCACAAATGAATGCCAGTTTGCAAATCTATATATCTAGACACATCTGAAATATTGCTGATAGACTAAAATCAACATCATTCTGTCTAAACTACAAGACAATCAAAACACCAATCAAAAATCAATGTCCCCAGAATCTTACTAGGATTCTAAACATTATCTAAGAAAAAAGTTGCTAGTCTTTAATCACTATATTTTGTCTTACTAAAAGTTTAGGTCATCTCTTTAAAAAGTTTCACTAATTTCATCATCATTATGGTACCTTACCAATTGCTGTTACCAAAGATCCATCATCATAAATAATCATAAATAGGTTAGGTAGCCATGCTAGTTACCAGCAATCTCTCTATACTTATGGATTCCAGAATCTTGAACCCAGAGCTTACCCCCGGGAAATATATTGAAGTCTGCAAGAATTGCATGTTCCTGATCATTTATCCTGGAACCTTTCTGCAGTATCTGGTTCTCCTTAACTACCTGCACACACTGACTTGGTTGTCATGAGCAGGCACAAAACCTCTTATCCATAAGCTGTGCATTAACAACGTGAATGATGACAAAACACGCACAATACTAGTCTACTCTTGGAAGTGAAACAAATGGGTGAATCACAGCATCATTTTGGAGAGACAAATAACAAAATTGAGCTTGCTGAATAATAAAACAGAACTCAGGCACAGCTGTATGTTTGAATTATACATAAAAAACCAATGCTCATTCACATTCACCCAGCTCCTACACCTACCACAATCTGGAATCATGTATGACAAAATTAAGGAATTTTTCTCAGGCTACTGAAATTGTAGCTATGAGCGTTGGTTAAATATAGACCATAGAAGAAGTTGAAAAAATGGCAACTGCTTTGCAACCATAACACAGTATACAAGTTTATTCTATTACAGGTACGGTTGCACTCTTTTTTCATACTACAGATTGTAGCATCCTGATGTATATTTTACATTCAAAACTTTTGAACTATTGTACCAACGCACCAGGCATAAAGTATCCTGTACAAACAACCTGGCCATGGGGCCATGAGCAAGTAAACCATCAAAGACACCATGGTAATGAAGAAAATTCAAGCTAGACAGGAGTCCCCACTTCTTTTTTTTTTCAGTGTGGCATGATGCAAAATCAGTTGGTATTTGCGTGATGTAAGGCATCAAATATCACCAAACCAGTAACCTCCCAGTAAAGGTTTACAAACAACATATAATTGAAAGAAAAGTACAGTTTATAAATGCCTCTCAGGATTGCAACTTGATTCAACAGTGTCTGTGGTCTAGTAATTCAAAGTCTCCAAATGTCAACTTCTTTTTCCACCCCCAAGGCTTTCAACAGAAAGAAAAAATCAGCCCCGTTTTACACGCTTACATTACAGCTAACTTGACTGTAAGCACAGTGATTGCATAACATGTGAAGCATATGAAGTATAGAGTATGCTGGTTTAAAACATTCAGCAACATTCACATATTTCAGTCAGAAACGGCAATCATCCCTTCTGCAGCAGCTGGACAAAAAGGCTCATCATTAAGAATTTTGGCCACAGATGAGCCTTCTCCAAGTGGGTGATGACCTAAGTTTGAGAGATGCTCATCGTAAAATTGTCACCACTGCCTGGTAATCTCATCCTCGATATGAGCAACATAGTGGCTGCTGTTTACAGCAGTTTCCTTATGAAGTAACACGGCTGACAAGTCATATATCATATTCATCTGGCATGGTTCAAACAGCCTCAGCCGCATATTCAGTTATCCAGGGAAACAGAAGGCAGATGTGACTTTCTTCTTTGATGTAGCCTACTGAAAAAAATCAATTCCCAACCAAAACCTTAAATATTTAATCACTAATCTAAGAGGCTGCATTCATAGTGTGATTAGTAGAAAGCTTAATGCTGATCAAAACCTTTGATATTTAATCACTAATCTAGGAAGCTGCATTCATGGTGTGATTAGTAGAAAGCTTAATGCTGATATGCTTATAAGAAAAAAGGTGTCTTAGTGCACAAGACTCCAACTTTGTGGGATTGGAGGAAGGGTCAAATGTTAGTAAGTACCACAGCTTTTACAGATAAGTTGTTTCCGGAGTCAAACATGTGACCTAGATCACAATGGAGTAACCTTAGCATTATACCAAGAGTTTCCCTTCAAATAAACATATGAGAAACAAGAATATAAACATATGTTCCAAAAACACATCAAATTGTACCTTTGGAAGGAAAACATAGCACTTTAGATGAATATTAGGGACAACAGGAAATGTCTGCAGTTTAATGCTGTGAATTGCATCAACTCTTGCTTTACATGACTCGCAGAAACATTGGTTATCTCCGTTAAGTTTTTCCACACTAAAGTAATCATCTAAACTCTCTTCTAAGGACTTCAAGCCTTTAACATTCAACTCCAGAACATAAAAGGCCTCTGTCCTAGATGAAGGTTCAGAATCTCTTCCACATTTTGAGCATCTGCATGAAGAACAAGCACAGCCAGGTGGTCAGAAAGTTATAAATGATCATTGTAGCCTTCACAGATAGGTAAGGAAAATAAAAAGAGAAAAACAACTCAAAATTTCCAATAACCTACTAAACAAACAGTTAAAGACAAATCTGCACAGGTACATCAACAAATTACCATACTCTTTCCCACATGCACCACATGTTCCTCCAATACTTTCCACAATGCCAAACTGAACTCATCCCAATCCTAGATAATCACACCCAAAGCTAAATGAAAAGGAATGACAGCCAAAGGAGAGATGGCCCAACACAATCCAGACGAAGAGTGACTGAAAATAGAATGACTTAATCTTGTAAAGGTAGAAATGCAAAAGGTAGTTTCTCTTCAGCTTAAAGCAGACAAAGGCAACCTTGTAAAACAAATTGCATAAAAGTACATGAATATACAGTTGCATAACAATCTTATCTGATGAGACGATGATAATGAAGATAATAACAACAATAACAATGACAGCGACCTCGCAGATTGATTCATAAAACAAGTCTCCCCTCTTCTTTTCTTTATTCTAGTCATTCTATCAAAAGAAAGAAAAGCTTTGATGCCTAACAGTAATCATTAATTCATATATAGTTATATATTGTCTGAGATTTTCCTACTCAACTAGTTCTTCAGAATATTTTAAGTTTGCTCCATATCAACCTTTATGGTTCTAAGTGAATTCAATCCCCTCCCCAATCAGCCAAAAGAAAGATAGATAACTGCTCACATGATTAGTGCATAAATAAAATTCCAAGAAACTGCATTTGCTTAGAAGAATAAGTAGTCAGAAGGCCATAATAAAAATTCAAGAGAAAAGGCAGAAAAACACATAATTGAAAGTATAAAAGTTTTCATACTTGGTTACGTGCAACACATTTCCTCAGAAAAGATCTTGAACAGTAGTTATGACTTTTGGAACTTTAGAATGATTCAAACAGCCTTAGAGCAATGAAAGAAGCAGTGTCAGGAACTCATGGCTGTCCTGCTGGACTCCATTATCTAATTTCAGTGCCTTTATAAATGAAGCTGAATCAATAAAAGCCATTTTGCCGGCATGCAACAGCACAAATAGCCAAGCAAGCTGATCCAATCCAACACAGGTTGTTACCATAACACATCTGGTTTGACAGAGAAGACTCCTTGGAATGATCTGTTCATGTACAGTAACTGAAGTATGCGGTAGGCATAGCAGGTTGCTCCCAGATTTGTAAGGCCAGCAGGTGAGTCAGCAGCACAAAGATCTTTGCATGGATCCGGGTCAAGTGCAGGAACAATATCTGACATTTTTTTGCCGTAGGCCACATTCTCTACTTCCATTGGATGGTGGGATCAGCCCACAAAAGCAGTTGGGGGCTGTCTTTGGTATTTACGTGGCAGCCTTTACAAACTGGTTTTGAGATCATGTACAGCTGATTTACATCCTTGTTGGTTATTTCTCCAGTTGCATGAATTTTCCTACAAAACGAAAAACAGCTCATGAACCCAAATCAGTAAAATCACTATACATAGGAAACTAGGTTCCTTATACCTCAATATTTCGGAAGTAACACTGGCATTATCCCGTGTCTATTTCTCTTATTCTTCCCAGTTATGGCCGGTCCAGTCATTGTGTCAATGGCCTAGCCTGAAATATTCCAGAAAAACATATCTACATGAACAATTAACTCTATATCAACAACTCCTTAGATGCCAACCAACATCGAAAGATGAACCAGTTTCAGAAAATCCCCCCCGACACCAAAGAACGAAAAAAAAAAACAAAAAGAAATTAACGAAGCAAATAAAGAAAAGGAAAAAGGACATAACAAGGAAAAATAGTCAAGAAACACAACTTTCCACCTCTGCCTAGATATTTTGGGTCAAGAAACACACACGTCCCTGCTTTAAAGAATATCGCTACATACAATTTGTAATACCTGGCAAGATGCAATAGTGCTTGACATTTTAGTGCTTCGAGCTATGAGTAATGTGGATTTCATAAAGATATTAACAAAAGAAAACCCACTGTTTGCCACAAACCTAACCTCTGCTTCTGCTCAATTACATCGCATGGTTTTAGCTTTAGAGCACAGTATATGGAAACAATTTCCGTATCTAAACCACAAAAATGCGTCAAGAATGATCTTCAAGAAAAGACAAAGAACATCGCAAGAAAAGAAGGAAAAAAAAAAAGAAACCTTTCGAGAACGGCAAGTTGAAGCATTAGAAACCCTAGAAAGTGAAGCATTAGAAAGAAAAAGGGAACGGCAGGTTCGCAGCAACATCAACAAAATCAAGAAACTGACTCGAAATAAGTACAAGTAAAAGAAGAAGAGCGATATGAAAAGCAAACGAGTGAGAGAGAGAGACGTAACCTGAGCGCACAGGAAAAAAGAGGAAGGACACAGAGGGCGGGAAAAAAAGAGAGAGCGAGCACGCGCGCGAGAGAAGACGAAAGTGGAAAAAAAGGAGAGAAAAGACGCTGATACGCTATGGTTCTTTCTTAATTCTTTTTTAAGAATAAAAAAGGGGCATCAGTCAACGTCTTGACTCGTCTTTTTTTTTTTTTTTTTTTTACAGAAATATCTCACCGCGTTTAAATCACCCCGAAAAAACACTGGAATTACTGGAGTTTATTCAGACCCGATACCATCATATTATTTTTATAACTGGAAAAAGATTAATGTAGATGCAGAGATTGAAACCGTGGGTCCGTCATGAGAACCATTCAAGCTCCCTTGGTGCTATGGTTCAATCAAGTCTCGGGTTTGTTGATCTGATTGTTACTTTCTCTTTTGCTGTATTAAGATAGCAATAAACCTATAGTTATTTAAAGCAAATAAAATATCAAAAAATGGTTCCGTCGAAAGGAAAAGTCACAGCCTGAGTCAAGGGGACGTTGACATGTGGCCACTTTTCTTTTGTTTTTTTTCACCTCTTATTCAATTTAGGA
Organism: Bruguiera parviflora; assembly: GCA_019804595.1. NCBI lineage: Eukaryota > Viridiplantae > Streptophyta > Magnoliopsida > Malpighiales > Rhizophoraceae > Bruguiera > Bruguiera parviflora. The sequence continues at coordinate 3,152,924 of CM034050.1, forward strand.
GGATCCTCCTATTTAATTTTTTGTTTATTGATGAAAATTCATAGAGATCACCAAAAATGATTATTGGGAAGTTCCGAACTCAATACTATGGTCCATTAATCAATTACGAGTCAAATATCCAAGGACCAAAAAAAAAAAAAAAAGAATCCAAATTTTACATATAACTATTCATCTATTCTTAATAGCATCACCTTTAATTTGCATTGATTAAATCCAAAAACTTTTAATTTTTTACGAGTAATTGCCATTGACTTTAGTTTTAAGAAATAATTTGAAGGCTCAAACCTCTCTTCCTTGATTTTTTTTTTTTTTCTCTTTTTCGTAAGTTTATGACCTTAAAGACTAAAGAAAGAAAAAATCTAAATTTCAAACAAGCATTACTCTTCTAGATTGTTGTCATCCCTGGTCACCACCTAATTGTCAATTTCTGCTCGCTCCTCACACCCAGAGTGCACCATATATATAGACACGAACATACACTTCATTCACATGTATCTTTTTAGAATGTGGGGAGCAATTTGGCGTGGCATATCCAATACTTGACCTTCAAAGAGGGTCGTAGCCGCATAGGAAAGGTAAACCTTCCACCTCCTTTGTAACGGGTACCGCTAATAAAAGGCCACAACAAACGCTTCATATTTGGTAAGCCATGCATTCTCGTGGTTATGGTTGACTCCTTTTTTGCGTCTCTTTCTCTCCCTTGCCCTTCTCTCTTTCCTCTGCCTCTTTCTCATGGTAGATCATCCTCAGACTGTTGGCTCCATTTCTGAGACCAAAAAGAAAAGTTTTAGCATCAGGGATTTTTGTAGAGTTTTTTCCTCAATAATAGCGAGATGGTGTAGCACTTCGAAATCATCTTCCAGACCACCAAAATCCTCATCATCTCCCCAAAAAGCAGACCCAGCAGCAAAATTTGAGGCCTTGCTTGAACTTCCCCAGGTAGATATATAAATGCGTGCCACATATTCCTCTGCAGTTGCATTCTGTCTTTTGTTGATGATCAATGTCAAGAATTTTATGAATAAATTGATGTAATTAGAAGGTCCCAAGAAAGCTTTGTTGTGAAAAATAACGGAGAAGTTGAACAAAGTAGACACGTAAAAAGGACAAAAGAAATTATGTGAAAATTCACGTTGATTCCCAAAAACAAGCAACTTCTCACCTACTACCAATCAGAACAGTACATTCAAGCAAGGATATGTGCCCTTAATAATCTAGATTATTGTTTTCAGGAGCTTGGCGATGAAACAGAAGAGGAAAAAACAATGAATGGAATCCAGGACCTTAGATACAATGCTCAAAACATGCAACACGACAATCCATCAAGTCCTAGAGGTTTCTACAAGAATAAAAGCGTGGATAACATCTTCTCACATTTGCCTTCCTTGTCAAGAAGTGGAAGCAGGAGCCCCTCCCCAACGCCATCTTTTCTACCCAGAAACATGAGCAGGAGAAGCATCGATAACATCAATGGCTATCCTGCGTCTCTCTCTAGAAGTGCCACCCGGAGGAGCACCACCCCCATCATGTTTTCAAACTCAACAGGGATGGTGAAACCGCCCGCAATCCAAAAGAATCTAGAGTGCACGCTAGAGGAGTTGTGTTATGGATGCTCAAAGAAGGTCAAAGTTACAAGAGATGTTCTCACAAACACAGGGTACCTATTTTATTGTGTTTCTTTCTCAAATTTTGCCTCCTTGGCGTAGCTGATGGTTATAAACTAGATTAATGTTATGTTGTATTTCATATTGTCTGGTAGGCAAATAGTTCAGGAAGAGGAAATCCTGAAAATAAAAGTGAAGCCGGGATGGAAAAATGGGACAAAGATAACCTTCGAAGGAATGGGAAACGAGAGGCCTGGCTGCTGCCCGGCTGATATTACCTTTGTGATTGCTGAGAAACGGCACCCATTGTTCCGAAGGGAAGGAGATGACTTGGAGATAGGAGTAGAAATCCCTTTGGTAAAGGCTCTCACGGGTTGTGAAATTTCGGTCCCTTTGCTCGGTGGCGAGCATATTATGTTGGTGATCGACAACATCATTTATCCTGGATACGAGAAAATCATCCAGGGTCAAGGCATGCCAAACACCAAAGAGCAAGGAAAGAGAGGGAATTTGAAAGTTGTCTTCCTTGTTGAATTCCCAACAGATCTAACGGATGATCAACGATCTGACATTGTTAGCATTTTAGGAGAGGATTCTTGATGGACCATCAGTTTCCAACGGAAGTCGCGGATCCATTTTCTCTATTTCTCCTTCAAAGCTCCTCGTCATGGCTTCAAGACATTGAAAATCCAGCACTTTATTGTAGATTACCGTGCATGGAATCTTTACAAGTCAGTCGTTCAGCCATATGACAGACCTCTAGAATTGGTTGAAGAACAATAGCACATCACTAGAATGTTAGTATTCTACCGTTTGAATTAGAATTGTATTTTATATTGCATGTTCACCGGGCCACTGTTGTAGCCCTGGTTCTGCATTATATATCAGCACAGGGGACCTAGGTTTTCGGGGTAACTTAAATAGCTAGCGTCAGCTAATGCTCTTGTACCCCTAGTTATAGAGCCGTTAACTGCAACTCAAACTAGCAAATTCAATTGAAAAGAACAAAAAATATGGGACCTGAACCCTCCCTTCAAGCAACCTATGCTTGTTTTCATGGGTTTAGCATTGACTCTTTCCTCCCATGTTTCAAGTATGTTAAAGTGGCCATTCACGGGTCGTTTTTTATTATACAGGCTTATAAGTTATTCAAGGATGATTTGCAATACTTGCACTGGAAATATTCCGACATTGATTTTTGCAATTGCCAAATATGATTATAACTTGCAGAGTTATTTACTTGCCGGCACATAAGTTTCCAGCCGCATGCATGCGCTGCGTATGAGCTGATAAAGCCACTACTCGGGAGTTAAATCTGATTTAAAGGATCCTCCCGTTCATGTGTGTGTCGTGTTAAATTCTTGATTCCTGCGAGGCCATTCTGATGCATTTTAATTTTCTTTTTGTGGTTCATCAATGTAAGGACTTGGAACTGAGGTTGTCGGCACGAAGAGTCCTGCAAGGACTACCACCAGACTTGCAGCTGTTAGGATCATGTAGCAACCCAACAAATAACTGAGAAATTTAAAGAACGGGCTCCTAATCCACAAATATAATCACAAATTCTTAGTATTATGCAACTACAGCCCGCTAAAATGGACAGTTAAACCAAGACAGATAGGTAATAGTTAAACCTACAATGAGCCTAAATCAATCCTGCCACCGAGAAAACATTTCTCATTTACCAAAAGAATCAGATGACATTCCTTTTTTTTCTCTTTTGACCAGCAAAATGAACTTTTATTCGTTAAAGGCCGTACAAAGTTCAATGGGGTAAATCAATAAACACCCAAGGACCAGATAAAATTATAGTATTCAACTTCATACCTAAAACAAACATCAATGTTTTTCGGTTTGCGCATAGGAGATAATTGTTTTTCCAAAGAATCAAGTAAAGTTACGTCAAGGACAGCAACCATACTTCTCAAACTTTAGACCACCCAAACAGCGCACGGATTATCCCCCATATACTACCCCCAAGTAATGCTTTCATCAATGTTAGCTTCCACTTTGTATATGGTGGATACCTCATAGCTGCATCACCAGCAAAACTTCGATAAAGTACTGCCTTCTTGTGACTAAAAGCATCGAATGAAAACTTGCCATGGTATGAACCCATCCCACTCTCCTCAACACCTCCAAATGGGAGAGTATGAACTGCAAGCTGTGCCATCAAGTTCTTGTTACATCCAATTCTAAATAGTTTGTCAGATTGTGGAATAAAATCTGAAAGTACATGGGTATATGCATGAAATGTACCAAATAAATAAGAGGCTTTTTTTTTTTTTTTTTTGCTTTCAACTGGTTTTTAACTCTTAAATCAATTTGCAGTAAGATTGGCAACCATGCCCAGCTTCGGTAATCAAAGCCATATTTTAGTGTAATGCTGAGTCAATTTTTTCAAGCAACAAATCAACTGCAATAAGGATTCAAATCAACCATAATGACAATTCAAATCAACAGGAGTTCCAGATAAAATACATATAAAGATCACATGCAACCAAGGGAGAATATCTTTAGCCTAACTCTACAGCATCAGTATGGAAAATCTTGCTTGCTTGCTTATAAATACAGCATCTGGGTGTCATTGCCACTGCTCCTATTGCAAATGACTGCCATCTAGTTAATACTAGTTGCTTTTTGTGGGACATCATATCCTTTCCCGTTCTAAAATACGTCTTTATCCCTAACTTATCTTTTTTGCATTCTTTTGACCAAATAGCTAATGAGCCTGGTAAGAAATTGCATCCCCTTGACAACCTTTTTATTCCAAGCAAGTAAAATCTCACAGGCAGTGCATGCTTCTTGGTACTGTAATTATCTTTTCCCAAGATTCCTAGATTAAGAGAAGGTCTTAGAAGTCTACACAACATATTCACCTTTCCCCGAGGATAACAGTGCAATCATTTGATGCAATTGACAAATAATTGCAGTAGAAAATTTTGGTTCATCTCCGTTTATTGGTTCCACCAATTTCTCATTATAGTAGTACTATAATGATTAGAACCAGTATTCTAGGCATATATGCATGGATGTGCTTACACATGTGTGTCCATGGACCCACATTCAAACAAGTTCAAGGAAGAGGAATTACATGTAAAGTAGTGTCATTGACGGCCAAACCCCCTGCAGATACAGACATCACAAACTGTTCCTTCAGCCTTTTGTCATTGGTGAATAAATATGCAGCAAGTGGCTTTGTTCCTGATGTTATCACATCAAAGCTGTCTTCAATTCTGTTGACCTATTTCAGCAATTGAATAAATAAATGGTTACAACTGGTTATCCTATAGCTCATAAATAAATACAAACCAAGAGACTCTCAAGCAAAAATATCTAGTGTTTGATTTTGATAACATTTCAGATAACCATAGGCTATCAAACTAAATGTCAGTGTTGGATTGGTATAATATTTCAGATAACAACCATAAGCAATCTGTTTTTGCTATTACAAGGACAATTTCTGAAAAGTCTACCTCCTGAAAGTTGATTTCTCGTAAGCTGACCGTGAGTGGATCAAATCTCTAGAACAGATGTCTGATGCAATTTTATTATGCCACAAAAATATCATGTCGGTAATAACCATATAATGACATTAGGCAATATAATTTTAGTTTAGCCAAAACCAAATATAATAAAAAATAAAAAAAACAAAAAAGCCACCTGCAGTAATGCTCCAAACACATTATAATATATAAGAGGTTAATACATGAGCCAATCCTATGGCCTCACCAACTACCTCTTATAATCTCTAACAGATATATGGCCTGATTTCTCAGCTCGTTCAGCAATTAGCTTTTAATATCTAACAGTCATATAGCCTCACTTTATTGGCTGCTTTATTAATTTCTAACAACATCATATTCTCAAATCTACTTCTGATAATTGCAATCAACCAACAACTAGAATCAATAGAACAGCTTGCACAGGAACTCTTAGTTCTTACTGTAATAATAGGAAGCAAGGGACCAAATATCTCCTCATTCATAATTGCAGAGTCTCGCGGTACATCCAGCAAGATGGTAGGAGCAATCCTTCTGCCATTGAAGAAAGGATTGTGTTTAAAGAAGTCCATTGTGCCAAGCTGGACTGAATTAACCAAGTAAACAAGAAGCAGATACTAAATAAAACTCACAGATTCTCGCCATCTTTTTCACCTCCATAGACAACTTTGCCAGAAACCTTGTCATCATCCAGTAGCTTTGTCACCCGGGTAAAATGGTTGGAATTTACAATGCGAGACAAGTCTTTTGATTCCAGCGGCCTCTTCCCATAAAAACTCTCAAGTTCTCTCTTCAGAGTATCCACCTGTGAGAGAGAAGAAATTAGAGGAATGCCAAATCAACAGACAAACAGAGAGGGAGGAAGCTGAGAATTCCAATGGCAATTGAATGCTACCAGCTTCAGAGCATAATCCTTTGTCGTTAAAATGTAGTCAGGAGAAACACATGCTTGCCCATTATTACACCCCCACTTGCCTGCAATTATCCTCCTAGATGCCACCTTGGATATACACAGAGATTTGTTTAAGCAAGTGAGATCGAAAGAAGAAACTCAGGCTACTCTGGCTATGTAACAGAGCAAAATGACAATAGCCAAAAACACAGACATCTGCAGAGCAGGATGGGAGGAGAGAAGGAGGGAGAATACTTGCAAATCAATGCCTGAATCAACAACAACTGGACATTTTCCTCCAAGCTCCAAAACAACTGGTGTGAGGTACTTTGCAGCAGCAGCCATCACAATGCGTCCAATTTTTCCATTACCTGCAAATTAAAGCATAACTGTATTGGAGAAAAGGCATATTAATGAATGTGCTTAAAAGAATTGATCTTTAACCAGAAGCAACATTTTCCCAAGTATAATAACTAGTCTAATAGGACAACATTTGGATTGCCCAGCTTCTTAACCAAAGTTTTGTCTTTGGTGTTCTTTTTAAAAGGATGCCTTATCCTGCTTCTTGTACCAGTTCTCTTGTTCTTGCTCTATAAATATTTCCACCTTGATACAGCTTCTCCAACAACACCGGCACAAATTCATTCTCAAGCATTGAAATTTTTTGCTGTCTGAACAGACAATCTTGCATTATCCCAACTCAACTGATGCACTATTTCACAGGCTAAAGATTGGATGTATCAACCAGCACAATCTGAAAACCATGCATACATTACTCCAGAGCACTAGCACTATAACAAGGAAAAAATGCATCAACGCATAATTAACAAAAGCATCACGGACCAATGCCTTGAAACAATGAGGTTCATTGCTCCATCAACAATTTTTAAGAGGACTCTGGGTGCAGGCTTGCGAAAAATTGGAGAATTTCCAACAACCCAATTCAACCCTTGTATGTGAACATACAGGACAAAAAGATCTCAAAGATAGCACTCTAGGAGGAAGAAAATCCACAACTAGAACCCAAAAACAACAAACTTATTTTTGAATGAATCTTAGAATTTTATCCAAATTATTTATTTTTGAATTTCTTCTCTGTGCTTATAGTTGTTTAAGTGTTCGGTGTCTGATTTGTAATGAGAATAAAAGTGCCAAATATTGCTTCCATCATTTTAGTAGATTAGAAAAAATTGCGCTGCAATTGGCATCTGTGTTGACCTAATGCCATGTTCTCATCCGCAGAGTCAGAACTCACTTAGCTTTTGCACTCTTAAATGTAACAGGAAAAGGAAAAATAGATTACTGAGGAAGAAGTGAGAACCTGTATAAAATATTTTGTCCCACTTTTGCTGCAGGAGTGCAGATGTTTCAGTAACAGCCCCCTCAACAACTCTTATGGAAGAGGTATCCAAATATTCTTCAATTAGCTTCCCAAGTAATGATGATGAGGCAGGAGCAATTTCTGATGGTTTTAAAACCATAACATTACCAGCCGCAATAGCTCCAATGAGTGGATCAAGAGACAATACTGAAAAAGCAATCAAAATATTGTCATTGCTTTGACATTTATGAGTTGCACTGGAGGACTACTAACAGATATGTACAACTTATTCAAGAGGACATGAACATACAGAAAGGATAATTCCATGCTGAAATCACCAATACTAAACCCAAAGGTTCAGAAACAATTTCGCCTGATGAAGGAAAAACTGTTATCGGGGTTTTGGCCTGCAATCAAACCCACAAAAAAAGGAAAAAAAAAATTGTAGTTGACACAATGGCTAAATGAACATAATTAAGATTAAATTCAAAACAGAGAACATATTGTATATAAAAAAACCTTTTCTGGCTTCATCCAATGTTTCAGTTCCCTTAGCACCACTTTGCACGAGTTCTTCAGCATACCTATCTGCACAAGAAGCCATTTCAATCACATTAATAGGAAAATAGCATGTAACATTGAACAGAACTTCTGTACAAGCAGAGTTGATTTTGTAGGACAATACAGAAGTTACTAATTCCAGATTTACAATTTCCAGCTGCTTCCACTATCTTCCTTCTATATGCAAACATATACACAAGTATGCAACACCCACACAAACTTACAAGCACAAACCGTGCATACCACACTTAGTTAACTACACAAATATATACAGAAATGTCTATGATTACCATCAGATCAGAAAAGAAACAATAAGAACTTTTATCCCACAAAAGAATACTTATTATGACAACTAGTTCACTCATCATTAAAGACTTAATTATCAACTAATTCCCCTTGTCTTTTTGGTGGAGGCCCGGGGTGGGGGGAATAGTGGAAACACTCACAACTTAACCTATACTCTGATCTCATCTAAATTTTGGTGCCCATTTGATTGTTACAGGATGTAACAAGAGGTTATTAATGTCAATCAAGCACCAATCTTCCCAACCAGGACAAAGACTAAGAAGCCATACACACCTGAGCAAAACATTCACTCAGGTCTCAGTATGTATTTAACAATCCTGCTTTGGTAAACCAACAAAATCTCATAGTTATTTCCTAATCCAGAGGAATAATTTTCAAATATTGATCCCACAGTCTCTCTCTCTCTGCCCCCCTTTCTGTGTGCACATTAATCAATTTTGTAAATATTTGTCCCCCCAGGTGTAACAACAACTTCCAAGTCTCCGTATACTCATTCCTACTAGCCTAACAGTCAATCCTTCTTTCTCTTGCTGTTTTCACTTCCAAAATCAACCATTAGTGACTTCCAACATCTTCAAATTAGCGGACTAGTTGAAGTCATTACAATCTTAAGAACAGCATTTCAAACAACTATTCATTTATTTGAGAAAAAAAAGGAAAAGAAAAGGCTCAGCCTTCTTATAAAAAAAAAAAAAAAAACCCATGAGAAACAGTCTATGTTTTTTTTGTTACACATAAAAGGAATTTATTTTGTTCGTATATGTTTAATGCACGGTACCCAGTGTGGGCGATTGATATAAATAGCATGTCTCTCTGCGGGTGCTTAATGCTTCTTCTCCCATCTAGAAAACCCAAGATTGGGAAACCAAACAAACCAATTAGTTGAGACGCCATTATGGATCTCTCTAACATATCGGATGAAATTTGCAGTTTCTAGTGCTTCAGTGTCAGCGGTAGTCAATCCAAAAGAACGGTCCAAAGAATTAAGTACAATGTACGAGCAGTCATAATCGTCCGGTTTATAGTACTTCGGTTGCAATAACTGCCGATGGAAACATTCAACTACCCCACCAAGAAGTGGGGGAACAAGAAAGATGCAATTAGGACCGACAGATTCTTATTGCACTCCAAGATTCACTTCCTCGAACGCCAGCCGTACGTAACAAAAGGTACTGAAGTGGCGCGGATAGGCTAGGACAGACTCAAAAGATCCAACAATCTATAACAAGATAGAGAAAGATAAAGCGAGTATAGACAAATCTCGCGAAACAGATAAACCCTAAAAAAAAGAAAAAAACGCCGAATCCTCTCGCCCATTCACATTCTCGCTTCGCAATTTCGAAGAAATAGCAGGGGAAAAAAAAAAGAGAGAGAAAGAGAGAGAGAAGATGTGACCTCATAAAGGATGGATTCGAGTTCAGGCTTGGAGAGATCGGCGTGGAGAGCATCGACGATATCTTTCTCGTGATCGTCGAGCATCCTGAGAAGATTCTTCAATTGAGAAACTCTCCACTCGTAGCTTCGAGTCTTGCCGGAAGCGAAAGCGCCTCTCAGCCCCTTAACCAAAGCGCCCGCTGCCTCCGAATCGAACACCACCTTCTTCTCCTCCTCCTCCTCGCTTCTCGTCATCTCTCTCTCTCTCTCTCTCTCTCTCTCTCTCTCTCTCCCCCTCGAAGTCAATCAGTCGATGCACGCTGAAGACGAAGGATATTTAGATAGGATAATGTTTTGCCTCTATATAGGTCGCGTGTGCATGTGAGAGACTGTCTGAGTTTTTGTCGTGCTTTTTTTTAGAACGTTTTTATATGGCAAAACAAGAAAGGTTAAGGAAACTCTTTTATTTTACTTTTTATGCGTTATACTGTGCGAGGGGGAGAGAGAGAGAGAGAGAGGGACGACCGTTGGGCGGAGGTTGGGTGATCGGTACAGCTACAGGCCGGCTAGTCGGAAGCCAGAACGGTTTACACACGCACCTGCACGCACTGGTGGTTGCGCGTGGCTTTTCTGATTTCGTTGTTCGATCCGCACGCAATATAAAAAAACAAAAATTCCGCTCGCAATAAAAAATGAGACGGATTGACTCAGTATAATTTTATATTATATTATTATTTTGTGTGTGTCAATATAAAATTTTTTAGTCTGATTGATTTATTGGAAAATAAAAACGGGGGTAAGACTTAGGAGATATATATATATATATATATTTTTTTTATTATTTTTTTTATTTTTTGCTATTTAACGTGACCCTAGGTGCCATCATAATTTTTTTTTTGTTTTTTTACCTAATTTGTTAGCTTAAGAGGCGAGGCCATTGTTTGACGGCCTGACCTCATAGAAAATCTAGGAGAAATTTATTGAATAGGAGGGTAGAGGATCAAGAAATTTATTCTCCTGATGCCATTATGCAGTTGAATTTTAAACTGAGGCTTATGGGATTATTCTTCCTAAAATCCCAGTAGACGATGTCTTTTAAGAGATTGGAAAAATAGATTGATTGAGATACATGTAAACTATTGAGCATTAAAAAAAAAAATCTATTGTGCATGTGAAGTAATATAAAATTGTAGAGATCAACTATTTATGAACATAAATATACAATTTAATGAAATTAAAATTCATATTTTGTGAGAATTTAAGTAAATTGATGTTTGAATACTTGTTTCTTTTCCAAGAATTTGTTTTATTGGTTAACTAAATTACACACATATATATTAATAGATTTATCAATACAAACAGAAAATATTTATGTTGACATGGCAATAATATAATATTTTAAAAGTGATCTAAGTCTTTGAATGACATTGTGGAGAGAGAGAGAGAGAGAGAGAGAGAGCAAAGATTTATTTTGAAATATATTGATTATTATATTTATAATTTAAAATTAAAAGTCACATTTCTTTGATTTTTTATAAAAAATTATTTAAATATTATTGAAATAAAATATGTATTATTTATATTTAATTATAATATTAATAAATATAAAAATTAACATCAAAATTTAGCGATAAATTTTACATTTATAAGAAAAATTATCAATAAAAAATTTAAATTTAAATTAATATACAAAGATTACATTAAATTTGTAATCAAATAATTATTGTGATAATATTTTATCTATATTCGTATTTTTATTTATCTTATCACGCATATTTGTACTTCCATCTCAGCGTCCATCCATCGTAGAGCATTGTGTAAAATGTTGATCTGATTGGAAACCAACAGCCCAACAATCGTCCGAGTCTGATTGCTTCGTGGATGACGACCTCGCTGAATTGAAGTGTGAATGGGTCTGGGCACGTGCAAAGCAATAATGGTACGAAACTTATAGTCGCGCAAGATGCTAGAACTGGCCGACAAATGTTCCAAACGTGGATCTCGTCGGCCTCCTATCTCAGAGCCACAACTGGAGCGTGTTTCCCACCCCAACCACCCAAAAAAAAAAGAGAGAGAGAGAGTGCAATCAATCTGAAACGAATGAATCAAAATCTCCCACAAAATTGCAAACACAATCCGCTCTCTGGCAAGCGCCAAACTTGCCGTCTGACCAATATCTGTGTGTATCTTTTGCTTGTTTCTCTCTTCCGTCATCAAAATAATTAATTTAAAAAGATACCATCCGGACTGGCTAATAATCGATCTCCTCGGTTTTTCTGTTTTTGGCAGCTTCATTTGTGATTACGGTGATGCCATCTGGGACTTTTCATTAGCTAGTCACGACACTGGTGACCCAACCAAAGAAAATTTACAAATTGTCTGAATTATAATCGGAGTGACGTGGAAACCGGTGCTACCAACCGCGGTTGTCTTTCTGAGTCCAATTAGGTGAGTCTGTTGTACGACTGGCCATGCCGGCACAACAAACTCCGATGTCGTTTCGCGCGACGGCAAGGAAAATGGTTGACGACTTTCTGGACCGGTTAGGACTACGGATACGGTTATGCATAATTGCAGGGGATAGGTGAGCTGCTTCTAACAAACGTGGTCCCACGCCCCCTAATGATCTCCGCCCCTTCAAATTATGTTACCTAATAGAAAAAAAATTTCATGTTTTTCTTTTTTGTCTAATTATTTATCTTAGTTCAAACTCGAGAACGAGTTGCCCTGAAAAAACAAAAAGAAAAGAAAAAACTTGAGAACGAGTTATATTCTAGAAGGCTTTGTATATTTCTTTATTTTTTTATTTCATTAATAAATATTACTAGATGTTTTTTTTATTATTATCTTACAGTTTTCGTTCATTAAGATTTGCAGATGAATTTTAGACATTTTTATCCCGTTTTACAATTATACAATTTAATTAGTAAATAAAATATTATACATTTCATTAATTTTAGGAATAATCGTATAATCTAAAAATTTATTTGTTTGCAGAGAAATATTTTTTTCAAAATGTATTTTTCGTTTTTCAATGTTTGGGATATCAAGAAAATGGGTCTACAGAAACTTTCATTAGCTCAACATAATTAAAAAAAAATCTTAACAATTTTCAAAATATAACTTTTATTTCTAAAAAAAAAAAAAAGTTATTTTCTAGTACCACATGGTACTACTAATTTGTTTAACTTAACTTAATTACTAATAAAATACTACTAGTAGAAAATAAAAAAAATATAAAATGAATAAGAGATATAAAAATTTTAAAAAATATTATATTATTTAAAAAAATATATATTATTTTTAAATTATTTATAAATGAGATTTTAAAATTATATATAGTCATATATTTTTAATAGATAGTTAGAATTTATTTAATTTAATAATTATTATTCTCTTTTTAGAATATTAAACTTAATTTTACATATTTCAAAAAGATAAGAATATGATTTAACTTTACATTTTTAAAAAAATAAAAAAATTATCTATAAAAGATTTCGACTTAATTCACAAAATTACGTGACGCGTGATGACATCATACAGAGAGCAAGATAGGATAAATAGGGAAGGAGAGAGAGGGAGGGAAAGATAAAAAAAAAAAAAACATAGAGAGATTGTAAAAATTAATTTTAGAGTCAAACATCATAAAATAATTAATTTTTTCACAAAAGTTATTATGGAAAACAATAAACCCTAGTCAGCAAAAGCAATACGCAACTTCTATACACGGGGGCCTTTCTTGCGGCCTAGGCAGTATGCCGTAAAAGGTAGAGTTCAGAGTCTGAACAGTTAATCGTCACGTCGTTAAGCAGAGCAGTATTGATTAAAATTTCTGCTCCCGACTCAAGAAGTCATAAGAAAATGACTCTTCAAGACTCCAACCATAGGAATATCGAGAAAACAAACCTGGGTTTTGAGAAATTTTCTTTGTAGCCCTCCAATAAATTGCAAAATAAATTTGAACCAGAGTCTTTTTGATTCACAGTTTTTTTCCACTTAGAAACATGCCGGTTTCTTGGTTTTAAACTTTCTTCTTTTCTGTTATCGATTACAGCCTCTCAAACCTTGAAATCCTGTTTCATGGTACCGTTGCCTTACCGCAATTAAAAGGGTCTTGATGCCTCTTTGTCAATTCGGTTTGGATGACAAAAGGTCTACAAATTCGCATTAGGTTTGGATCATTGCACGATTGGACCAATTGCTTAATCGTCGTTGGACTTGGACCAAGCGTGTACTTTACAAAAACGGGCCGTTGTTTGGGCGCGTATGTCTCGTCTTTTTTCGCGTCTCTCGTACAAAGACCAACTGATTATGACAAACATTCTTCTAGGCCCGACCCAAATATTGAGGTGTCATATGCCCACTCCGATGCGTGAAGCGATGGTTTGAGGAGGTTGAGCGAGAATGAATAAAGGCCGTCTAGGAGTTGGGCCCGGCGGTTCTGGAGGAGCGGGAAGTGGACCTACGGCGGCGGCCACGGCGGCTGCGGCTCAGAAGCAGAAGACCTTGATGCAGAGAGTCGAGACGGATATTGCCAACATCGTCGACAACTTTACCCACCTCGTTAACGTTGCTAGGGTATCTTGTTTCTCTTTCTATTTTGTGCTTTTTTCGCTCTTTTTTCCTCTGAAATTTATCTTTGTCGAACTTGTGCGCTTTCAACATTGGTGCCAAATATAGGGTCTGTTTCAAACAAATGCATTTCGTTCCACTTGCTACTAATTTCTGCACTAATTTTAGGTTAATTCCACACTTTTCTTTGAGAATAAATTCTCAGAGATGAAAGTTTCTTTGTCCTCGAAAGTTTGTTTAGGTTTCCCTTTTTCCCTGTCGTGTTCAGCGTTCACAGATGAATGAATTGGGCTTTTTCCTTCTTAACCAAGTGAAATGCTTGCCAGATCTTCCTTGTGCGGGGGTGGTACTTCTGTCACTTTGTAGAAGCCCTTGGGAGGCTGTGGTTTCACGATTGCTTCACTGGCCCTTGCGTTATGCAAGATCACCTGCTTAACGGCACTATAGAAGAAACTTTGAATCTTGCTTTTCTTCTACGAGGATTTTCTATCAATATTTTTGCATATATATATATATATATATATATATATAACTTTGAGGTTTTGTTTTTCTTTTCTTTGCCCTGATTCAAATGTGGTTGCGAGATTTGTTTCCAACCTCGTGGAGTTTCTTTAGAACTGCAATTTTCTTGTTCTGTTTCTGTTTTCTTGTTGTTACTGCCACTATCTTCGTGTTAGAGCTGGCAACTATCACTGGATTTCTATCAATTTTGAGGAAATGAAGACTGTTAATGGATTTGCTTAACTTAAACAGATAATGGATGAAAGGTCTAAGGCTTTATATTGAAGCCAAATTGGCTTTGCCTAGAGCCTGAAGTGAAGTGGCAAGTGTTGCAAGCATTATTAACAGATCAGTTACCTGCTTTCTTATTTTTGCTGAATGGAACATTTTTATTCAGCTTCAAAAAGACATCTTCGTAGGTGCACATGAAATCCATGTAATGGTAGATTACTTGTTGTAGGTCAATGAACCACCAGTGAGAAATTCTCAAGAGGCTTTTATGATGGAAATGCGTGCTGCCAGAATGGTAAGAGTAGCCAGTCTCTGTTGTTCTCTCCCTCCCTCCCCTCCAAATACACACACCTAGAGTCATAGAGCCGTAGACAAACAGAGAATGAAATTTATTAATACAATTGAGCCTTTACCACATATAGTTTGAGATGATTTATTTTCCATCTAATATAGAACTTAACAAGATTTGTAAGACTATAATTTATCTTGGACTGGGCCTAATCAACTATATAGAAATATCGATTCATATAAAGTTGGCTTCTCCTCAATAAAAAATTTCTTTGCAAGTAACTGTAAATAAGTCAAATTTCTTAGAAAAATACTGCCGTAGATTGGAAACGTGGAAACATAAGGCTTTCAAAGTCTGCTTGTTTTCTTCACACTTCTATACTGACTGCTGTTATTTCTTTTATCTGACTTGTGGAAATCAGGTTCAAGCAGCTGACTCGTTACTTAAGTTGGTGTCAGAGCTGAAGCAGACAGCAATATTTTCAGGATTTGCATCTCTTAATGATCATGTAGACCAAAGGATAAGTGAGTTCAATCAACTAGCCGAGAAATCAGATGGCATGTTAGCTAGAGTTGGAGAGGAGGCAGCTGGTAGCCTCAAGGAGCTTGAATCTCATTACTATTCCTCTGCACAGATGTTAAGTCAAAGCTCGCTACCATGAAATGAACTTTATAATCATAATCATTTCAGTGTGCCGCCCCTTTCCTTGATGACAATGTAATTTTCTAACTTCCTTTTTAATCTTTTAATCAGAGTCATGAAAAATATTGTTTTTCCCATTTTCAACTGACTAACACCTCCTTAAGCATTTAGCACTGCAACATATGATAAAGCAGTAGGAGGCTTGAATAAACTTCAAAGCCGGTGAGGGGGGAGTTTTTAAGGGGCTAGGTAATTAGCAGCGAGTATACTGTTAATATTATCGTCCTTTTTTCATTTTTGGTGCATGTTTGTGAGGTTTGTGTGTTTTCCTACCATCATTGTCAGATACTATTGAGAATCAAAATTCCTGCTCGTGCATAATGTGTCTAGCATTATTATTTTTATCTTTTATTTTGTATTCTTTGTTTTCTGTTCTTTCTGGTTGTCTCTTATCCAAGAAAGTTCCTGACTAATCTCTGCTTGCTAGCAAAGTCTTGCCCATTGGTGAAAGACTTCAATGAACCTATTACACCCCTTATAAAGTCCACCTCCACATGGATCGGGTCCATTCAATTCTTTGATATCGCATTTTAAGCTTTTCAAGGGTCGTTCTTTGGGGTCCTCCTAGGCTATGTTGTTGCACTGAAGTAAAAAGAACAAAGTTCAATGCGTGTTTGCCTACGTGCAATGTATAGATCAAAATTTTCACAATATTTAATGGTTTGTCCATGAATCTTAAGTAGGCAAAACCCCTATAGAACACATTGTTGGTCATTGTCATGTTTCATGTAGCTCAAACTTATTTCGAATGCACTGAATAAGATGATGGTACACAACTTACCACATATAAAATAGTTGTTTTTATCGTATAATTCGCATATCAATGTAGTCTTGATTTAAAAAAATAAATAAGTAAAGATGAAGAGCGGTAGATTCGTTTTTACGGGGAAATTAGAAAAAGGAAAAAAAAAAAAATCTGGATGGGGCTTCAACGACTCATGGTATGCAAACTGATAAATTAGAATGTACAAAAGACAAAAATAAAAAAAATAAAATATATACACATATATATGGTCATCTAAAAGTGTATGGTGTATATTACATGATATTTACTTGTATATTTATTTTATTTATTTACACATAATATATATATATATATTTTAAGAGTATAAATTTGAGCGAGACTCACGCCGTCGTATTAATGCATCAGAGCCTCGTATGTGTAACGTGTAACGTGTTCTTCTAAAAATGCTAGTTTTGATTGCTGATTGCATGCCCGGAACGTTTAACTGGTCAAAGTAAGCGAGCTTGGAAAAATATTTAATTAATAAAGTAATATAATATTTTTATTTGTTAATTTATTTTAATATTATTTCATTAATTATATTTAATTATATCTATTACTTTTATGTCAATCAAGTATTTTTCATCCTACATTGGTCTTGTGGTGGCCACTATCAAATACACCGCCAAATCCTGACCATACGATTATGGAGGCGAACCTTGGCAATGTGCAATTAATCTTAGGGAAATAATACTACACACACACACACATACACACACACACATATATATATTCATTGGACACAATATCATATTTAATAAAAAACAAAAATTAAGATTTATTTATAAGAAATAATAATATTATTTATTGTATACAGCGACTTTTTAAAAATTTATATATTTACCTTTGCCGATCAAGTTGTTAACAGACTTAAAAAGGTATTTGTTTTTGTTGTTTAGAAGGTACTTTTGCTGTTAAATTTAGAAAAGTATAATATTAAGAATTTGATAACCTTTTTTTTAATATTTTTGTTTATTAATAGACTATTTGAAAATTAATTGATAAAAAATGTATTTTTGAATTATTTGTTGGATGTAACAATAACCACTAAATAGTATTTAATCTAAATATTATCAATAATAATAATAATAATAATTTAATTATTTAAATATTTTTTCACTTTAATAATTAAAAATAATAAATAATATCCATTTGACTCAATAATATCAATTTACTTTAGTTAATAATAATAATAATAGTAATAATTAAAAACAGTAATTAATAATTAATAATACCACAATTAGCCACAGTAGCAATCTCAGGTTGGATTGGGCCCATTATTAGCCTCGCGTAAGATCCACATCTACCCAAATACCAATTTGAGAAGCCTTTGAAGATATTTTCCTGCCTAATAAAAATTATTACCGGCCATTGGTAGCATTCGGATGACGGTACTTACCCAATGAGACACCTCCACGTGTAACTCCATGTTTGTCCCCTCCCGCTCCTCGCCGCCAGCGCCCATAAAAGGGGCCAACATACTGCTCTGCCCGTGAGTGAGCAATAGCATCCCAAAACGCTCTCCCGGGGACGCTCTCTGTGACAGTGTGTGCACGACAGAAATGGCGTCGAAGGTTTCGTTTTGGTTCCATTTATGCGTTTTATTATCTGTAACAGTAGTAGCGATCTCAGCTGAGGAGGTGAGCGAATCAAAGGAGCACGTGTTGACCCTGGATCACTCCAATTTCACCGACACGATCAGCAAGCACGATTTCATCGTAGTCGAATTCTACGCCCCCTGGTAACTATGCACTTCGCATTCTTTTAATCTCCGTTTTAAGTTGCTAATCTCTTTAATTTGAGGCCATTTATTTCTTTTTTTTTCTTTTTTTAGTTGTTACTCGGATACATGATTTTTTGTTTTATCCGCTACCTGAAAACTTTTAGAATTGCACGTGGATGGATCTAGTAGTAATTAGCATGCAAATGACTAACAGGTGCAATAGTGATTGCTGTGTTAAGCGGCGACTCCTGTGTTGACTTTGGTAGAATACGAGGCATATGGCTATAGGAGCAACTAGTAATTACAGGGTGACTTGATTAATGGATGCAATTTTAAACATTCGGAGATTAGGAGCTTAGATTGGAATTTGTGTGGTGCGAGATTAAATGCCAGTGACAATCCTACATTTTGTGGGGAATTCAGCACAAGATTTGAGCTCAGGTTCTAATTTTTTTTTCCCCCTCTTAAAAATGTGAAATAATGCTTTAAACCTTTTCTTACAGGTGTGGCCACTGCAAGAAGCTTGCTCCAGAGGTGCTGGGTTTGGGGTTTTGAGTGCCTAAGTTTCCTTGCCCTACAATGTTCATTTAGATGATTTATACAGGTTTAGCTAACAAAAGCTGTTGTTTCATATGTAGTATGAGAAAGCTGCGTCTATATTGAGCAGTCATGACCCCCCGGCTGTTCTGGCTAAAGTTGATGCTAGTGATGAAACTAACAGAGAGCTTGCCAATGAATATGAGATTAGGGGATTTCCTACTCTCAAAATATTCAGAAAAGGAGGTAAGTCTGCTCAGGAATATAAGGGCCCTCGCGAAGCAGATGGCATTGTTGAGTATTTGAACAAACAAAGAGGTCCGGCTTCTGCTGAAATAAAGTCAGCAGAAGAAGCTAGTTCTCTCCTTGGTGAAAACAAAGTATTCATTGTAAGTGCATCTGGGCTATCTTTTATGTCTCGCTTTTTCAACATGTTTTTTCTGGAATTTATGTAGTTTGGCATTTTGTGTGGGTTTGCAGGTTGGAGTGTTTCCTAGTTTCTCGGGGCAAGAATATGAGAACTATATCTCAGTAGCCGAAAAGCTGCGTTCTGACTATGACTTTGGTCATACTTTGGATGCTAAACACCTACCACGGGGTGAATCATCGCTCACGGGGCCCCTAGTTAGGCTATTCAAGCCTTTTGATGAACTCTTTGTTGATTTTAAGGTATTATATAGGGTTGAGGTCGCATTTACCCGTGATATCTGAGTACAAAGCTATAAACATTTAAACTTAACAGGTTTCATAGCACTATTCAGAATACTGTACTCTAATAAACTAATGTGCTTGCAGGATTTCAATGTGGATGCTCTGGAGAAGTCTATTGAAGAATCTAGCATTCCAATTGTGACTGTCTTCAATAAAGACCCCAGCAATCACCCTCTTCTCATCAAATTTTTTAATAGCCCCAATGCTAAGGTACACAACAATTATCTTTTGTACTGTCATTTGTTAAAAGAATAAGAATATTTGCTTGAAATATCCCCTGTCCTCTTTTGTGATAGTAGCTTGGGATCCTTTTTTCTTTTTTCTTTTTTCTTTTATTTATTTATTTTACTACAATCAGTGTTTTCTAAAGGCATAATGGGCAGTCATTGGGTCATGCACTAGATGAAAGGTTTGACCAATAGTCTCTTGTTACGAGGCCCACACCTTTATGGACAAACAAGCCTACACCCTCACCATCGAGTACCATTTCACAACCATTATGCCTTTTAACATTTTGCAAGATATGGCTAGGTATTGATAGGTTGAACCCAGAATAGATGATCAAGCATTGGCACTCTCATGTGACCAGTGTTGCATGTATGTGTTCTGCATATATGACAGCACCTTAGTTCAAAATTTTGTGTTTATGTTGTCTGCTTGCTTTCAGTAGTATCTAATTTCGTAAATAAAACATTTTGAAGGGGTTTGCAACTCATTTTTCCTCTTTGTTAGGCTACCCTCAATTTTGTATTTGACTGCATGGTGGAGTTATTGTTTTGATTTTCCATGGATTATGCTCCCTGGTTTTTTTTCCCTCGTTTTTTGGGTGTTTTTGTGGCTTCGCACCCAAAAATTGCTTCTTTGTTACATAAAATGGTAGCACATTCATTCAGTGCCTTTTTTTATCATGTAGATGCTGTGGATATTTTGAATGAAATTTTGAATTTGGCAGGTAATGTTATTTGTGAACTTCAGCACTGAAGATGCTGATTCCTTCAGGACTAAATATCATGAGGTTGCTGTGAAATACAAAGGGAAGGGCATAGCCTTTCTGGTGGGAGATCTTGAAGCTAGTCAAAATGTCTTCGAGGTGGGTAGGGCTTTAGTCTGACTAATGTTGATGCCATGCATCTCAGTATGTCTAACATGCTAAACAATTGGTTTGGATTAACAGTATTTTGGATTGAAGGAGGACCAAGTGCCTCTCATTATTATACAAAGCAGTGATGGACAGAAATACCTGAAGCCGAACTTGGAGCCTGATCATATTGCTCCCTGGGTGAAGGACTACAAAGTAATATGAATAGTTGTGAATTTTTTCAAAGAATTTCTCAAGTGCAATAATCAAGGACAAGTGAAGATTTTTGAGATTGAAGAACTTAATAACTTTGGCACATCTATGCAGGATGGTAAGGTGCCACCATACAAAAAGTCCGAACCAATCCCTGAAGTCAATGATGAGCCTGTAAAAGTTGTGGTTGCTGAAAGCCTTCAGGATGTGGTTTTCAACTCTGGAAAAAATGGTTGGTGCTACTCACTGTTCTATACCTTAATGCATCTCTGATCACTATATGTTAAAATTAAGATGTACTTTTTTTATTTTATG
This sequence comes from Bruguiera parviflora, assembly GCA_019804595.1. Classification (NCBI taxonomy): domain Eukaryota; kingdom Viridiplantae; phylum Streptophyta; class Magnoliopsida; order Malpighiales; family Rhizophoraceae; genus Bruguiera; species Bruguiera parviflora. The sequence goes on from CM034050.1 coordinate 3,174,141, forward strand.
GGCAACATCAGTTTCAAGGTTGAGATACTGTATAAAGTTTTTGAATTGGGTGTTTCAGTGCATTTCAATGTTTCTTATGAAATTATAGAGATTTTAATGCAGCCCGCTATAGTCTGTATGCTGTTCAGATTGCTGTTGCCAAATTCTTTTTGGCCCATGCCGGCTGGTGTTGGTTGTCTCAAATTTGTCACACGTAATGGGTGTTCACATGTATGTATAAAATGATGGCTTCTTTTGCTCTACAGTTCTTCTGGAGTTTTATGCACCTTGGTGTGGACACTGCAAAAAGTTGGCTCCAATATTGGATGAAGTTGCTTTATCATATGAAAGTGATCCTGATGTTGTCATCGCAAAGCTTGTAAGTGCTGCTCATTCTCCTGGCTAGAAAGTTATATATATAAATAAATAAATATGTTGTCTTTGTATACGGAGAGAGACAGCAAGAATTATTTTCTGGGAATTTTACGTGACTGTGCTGTGATCCTTTTAGTTTACTTTAGTAAACCTAGGTTAATAACATTCAACTATTATGAGATGTATTCTTTTTTTTTTTAATTTTTTTCCTCTTGGATATAAACTTTTTGTTGTTTTTAAAACTGTGAATTTTCCGTAATTGGTAAGAGATAAAACATTTAACACGAAGATTATATCGGTGGATGTTACTGAAAATTAAAGGAGCTGCATAGTATACAGTAGGGATTTATATACAAATAAAGAACCCCATGGGAAAAGCTCTATGCTATGCTTAACGGATTAGTTAACTAGTTTTTGGTTTGAAGCTCAATTCTTGATGAGATCCATATCTGAAACTCTCAGGATGCAACCGCAAACGACATCCCAGACAATACTTTCGAAGTCCAAGGATATCCAACGGTCTACTTTAGGTCGGCGAGTGGAAACCTGATGCAGTACGAAGGGGATAGGACCAAAGAAGACATCATTAACTTCATTGAAAAGAACCGGGATAAAGGTGCCACTCCCCAGCAAGAGCCTGGAAAAGACGAGCTTTAAAAGAAAATACTTTTGCTGTTTCATACAGCCTTTCGTAACCAATTTTTGGTCATAGGGTTTACTAGTTCCGGTGAGAATAATACCCTCTGTTAGTTTACTTTTAATTTTCCGTGGTTAACTTATTTAAGTTAAATTGAGCTTCCCCGCGGAATCTTACCCATATCGAGCAATTTCTATTTTCTTTGACTACCAATGGAAAATTCTCTGAGATAATTAGAGAACAGAAACGCAAGCAAAAACGGAGAATTTGATTTCTTGGGAAATGACCCACCAGTGTAGTCTGGGTGGTTATCCGAGTTTTGGTTAGGCGGAGGTGGGAGTTCTCGTCTTCCGCCAATCTCTCCCGAAAGTGCGGGATTTGGAGGTTGCAAAGCATTTCGTGCAATGCTTTTTGAACCCGTCATTCTTGCTTTTCTTAACAGATAACAAGTTATCGCGGATTATTGCTATGTTCAAATATAATCCTTGAAAAAAAAAATTGTTTTCAACGTGGTCTCTGGCTCTGGAGGGCTCAAGTCTTCGAGCCTTGTTAAGAATTTTTAGCTCTCAAAACAATTTTCTGAATGTCATCTCAATTCACCTTTTGACCTTAAAAGAACCGTATTGATTATCCGACTTACCTAAGTCCTTGTTTATTAGCACCGGTACCTTTCACAACGATGCCTGATAGATAAACAGGGCTTCTGCAGCAAAAGATACTCGATTAGTAACTCCTACGAATTCAAATCCCATTAAACATAGGGCATAGGAGATAGAAAAAACCGTGACAGAAGGGCAAGTGGTAAAACTTTTTATAATTAACATGCTAAATACATCGTTTCAGTGTAGAGATTCCTATGGGTTAAAGGTTCTGTTGGAGGGTCAAATATAAATAGTCTTATCCCACAACTCGAACATGTAATCTCTAGCTAGATAAGGAAATTTTGTACTATTTTATGTATCCATGTATGTTGATATCCCCTTATCTTCGATCTATACAACAGCTAATAATTTTATTTAGGTGCTACCTCCGCGGACTTAGGACACATTGACAGCCTTGTGCTAACGATTTCCTTCTTGTTCTTGTCGTTGCTGTTGATGTCATTGACGGAGAAGTCGTCGCCACTTCTGCCAGAAGGGTGGCCAATAGGTTTTAAAAGGTGTTGCTGAAGCTTCTCTACATCTGATAACTGAAGAGGCTTCAACAAGAACTCTTCTGCTCCACCTTCTAGGCACCTGTTTTTTTTATTTTTTATTTTATTATCATTTTTTTTATTGCCAACCACGTCTAATGGACGTTAATCCACCACAGAATTCCTTGGCATGAAGATGACAAATTCTCCTTTCTTTCTTTCTTTAAAAAAATAAAAAAGAAATTAAAAAAAAAAAAAACCTTACATGCTAATTCTAGAAGGTATATTCTCTGATGACATCACCACCACTGGAACATCTTTCCAGGAAGATCCCTGCAAATGCCATGAAAATGATCCTTTAACCGAGCGTCTTTCTCCGTTGGCATTACCAAAAATAAAACATAAATATACCTGTAAAAGAAAAAAATTGATATAAATTGTAACTATTCTGTTTTATTACAAACAATCTATGCTAACTAGTCCTAAGAGGTCAATAACCAATGGCATAAGGTCCCAATCGATTAGTGAGGGCAAAGTCAACGGCCTGGTTCCTTAACGGTCAAGACTCTCATTTGCGTCTTTTGTGCTCTCTATGATAGAATTAATAGTAAAGTTTGTGAAGCAAACTGAATTTTTGCTAGCAAAAAGTTAATAATATATAACAACAAATTTAAAAATTATTCTTCCCAAAATTCTCGAACGGACTAATATATGAATAATTCAAAAATTTTGATTATTGAACTAATCAAATTATTTTAGAAACAAAGTTAGTCATCAAAAATTAAATTGATAATTTAAAACAACACTTTACTTTAAAAAAAAAAAAAAAGCAAACTTATTGCACCAAAAAGTTCCGGCAAGGAAAAATTGTATTGATTATTAGAACAGAGAAATTCTCATGCTATAATAATGGTTTAATTATTCACACATATTTTCACGCGTGTTTCTTATTTCCTATCCTTTTTTCCTCTCATGTTCGCTTTAGCTAGGATGGGAAATTTTTTTCAAAAAAAAAAAAAAGTGGAAGTAGAATAATTGAGAAGAGTCGTTCGGTAGGTGATACCTTGATCCGTTTGAGTAAATCATAACCGCTGATCCCGGGCATGCAATAATCGGTAATGATCAAATTAACTTTTATCCCCTGAATTATGGCAAAAAAAAAAAAAAAAAACACACACACACACACACACACAAATAGAAAAAACTGTGATCATGGTTGTACCATTCACGTAAACCATAAATAATAAGAGAGAAGAAGGAGCCAAGCTTATAGCTTCACAATGGAGAAAGAGGAACTGCCAAATTTTTATAGATCCTCAGCTCCTCTAACAAGTTTATCATGTGCCCATCTAACCACATTCCCAAATTCAATTGGAGGAAGCCTGGGGGGGGCAGAATGAGCAAAAGATGTACAAACAGAAAATATTTCAAGAAATATAATGCTCACATATGGGTCAATTTTTTATTTTATATATGTCCAAGGGATGATTTTTTTTTTCTTTTCCTTTTTCTTTTTTTTTTTTTTTTTTTTTTGAACCAATGTCCAAGGGAAGATTGTCCACCAAGAAGGTCTCAAGATGCATATATATACAGTATACTATTTTTGCAAGTTCTTGACATAGACTTTTGGCAAAATTATCTCATAAATTTTCCCTAGACAGTGGATATTTTAAGCTAAAATCATGTTCAATGACAATTTGATTTTTGAGTAGGATTCTCAACAGGCTACAGAATAATAATTTAATTTTTTTATATTAATTTAAGTTTAAATTTAATATGAACATTTATTTTAATAAAAAATAAAAAATTTAAATATTTATGTAATAAGAATATTTTAAATTTATTAACATGGAGATCAAATATAGAGAAAACTCAATTGATTCCAACAATATTTGAATAACTCTTGGTTTCGATAATGTAAGAATGAAATATTAGTAATATATATATATAATTTTTTATTTTTTATTTAAAAAAGGGGAAAGCAGGACTCTCCACAGTGGTAAATCTCTGAATCTCTAATTCATACATGTTCGTGTTTTTTGAGACAAACGGAAAACAAAAGGGTAAAACGATGATCATGGACGTTAAAACGTGCCTTTTCTCTTGGCCCATTATCACCCAAAAAAATCCTAATGTTTTTGAAGATCAGATGTATGCATATGCAGGAATCATAAGGCAACATTCTGTGAATTCTTGATATTGTTAATTACAATCTTAGAGACCTTCACCGTTGATTTTCTTTTTTTCTTTTTTAGAAAAACCCGCAATCACCACAACATCGACCTTATCACCTAGTGCACTTTCGACTGGTACAAATTGACTTGGAGAACCGTTAAATAAACCACTTTTACATTAGTAAAAATCCCAGGTTCTCAATTTTGCTGGTGGGGTTGGTTGCTGAAGTTTCAACTTTCGACAAACACACACGGAAAGCAGTTAATTATGTAAAGCACGAATGAAGGAAGACACGATCACCTCTCGCAGTAGTAGTTGCTCTTGTTGTCGTTGTTGAGGTTGTGATTGAGAGGAAGAGGAGGCAGAAAAAGGACTGGAAGAAGGAGAAGAAGCATTAACATGACTTAGGTCATCCATCAGACCAAGATATTCCAGAGCTTTGTTCCCAGAGTCCACAGACGTCACTGGCAGGCAAAGATAGAAAACAATCAATACAAGACATCTGAGAAGGAGAAACAGAAAAAAAAAAAAAAAAGGGCCCGCGGCAGAGAGAGGGAGAGACAGATATACTCAGCGGATACCATGGCAGGAAGAAACCTTAAGGAGCTGCCTTTCAAGAAGTTTCCTATCCATGAGACTATCATCCACCGCCAAGACATGGAAATGCCGCCGCCGCTGCTGCAGCAGCTCCTCCTCTTTTTGAGTACTCTCGGCACCTGATTTCATCTCCATTTCACTTTCTGGGTCCTGAATTATCGACCGCAGGTACTTCATTTTTCCTTACACCATCCGAATCTACAAACTCTTTCATATATACAGATATTTCCGGCTACATAAAACAGAGATCGAGGGCGTTGGGTGGGCTACTTCCGTAGGATTTTACTAGAGTAGTTGGGAACCGGATGTATACCTGTGTAGAGAAGGAGAGATGGGAGCTCTTGTTTTTCAACCACCACTGCTGACCCCCAAGTAGCCAGTGGCCTAATATATAGCTCACAGTTTTTGGTGCATATCTACTTTCCATCCGAGAGTAATTCCCTTCACTCGTGCGATTGTGGTGTCCAAGGAATAGCCCCCCCCCCCCTCCTTTTTTTTTAACAAAGGAAGCTGTTTTTACCGATCCAATATGCAATCTCTAGATTATTATAAAATAATATTTATGGTGACACTCTTAAAAAAGAGATTTTCTTTTTTTGGGAGGTGAGGAGGGGGGGCTTTGGGACGACCCGGATGCTACTGTCATTTCCACGTGTAAATTTTCCTCGCACAATCTCTCCCTGGATTCACTTCCACCTTGTTGGGCACAACTACTCGTCTGTCTCTCTACCCACCATTTTTCCTCTTCCTTGAGATTTTGTTAGATTGTTAAGAGAAAATCGGGGAGATCTTTTGTTCTCGTTTGGTGACTGTAGTGCAAAGATGAAGATTTTGGTTGGATTGGATTAGAATTGGATACTTTGAAAAGGCAGTCACTGAATTCTTGTCCAAGAGAAGGAAAAAGAAAAAGAAAAAAAAAAAAATCGCTCTCGTTTTAATTGCGTGCTAGTTGCCAGGGTCGTTTCGACCGCCGCAGCAGCCAATTCGTTCCAAAACACACAGCACAGAACAGTAAAGCAGAACCGAGTGACGGTGATATGAGCTGCAAATTAATATATTTTTGGGGCCTTCTTTCTTTTCTTTTATCTGTTATTTTATTTATTTTTTTAATATAATTTTTTATAATATTATATTATATAAATTTATTTTATTATTTTTTATTTTAAATACACTTATTTATTCTAAAATATAAAATTATAAATAAATTATACTAAAAAAAGAATTAAAAGAAATATCTCTTACTTAACATCTGTATTCTTTCCAAGTATAGAAGAAAACAATGAAATACATCCTAAAAAGATCGAATTATGTGCACAATTACTGCGAAATTATTGATCTGCGCGTGTTTGGAGCAACAGCGAATGTGTGTGTTTCAAGGATCGTCGGCTTTGAGCAGCACGTGAGAATGCGCCTGCACACGCAATGGAGGTTGAGTTTTCAGTAAGTCATCAATCCACAGATCAAGCACAAAGCACGTGCGACGCAGAGCAAGCGCAATTATCTACAGATCGAGGCCCTTTTTCTGAAATACCAATCAAATAAAGTAATTTAAATTGAAATGTATAGCCATTAAAGCGCACACACCAAAGGTAGTACTCATTGTATAAATAAGAATTAAAAAGAAAAAAAAAATGGTACGCAGTGACTAGGAAGACAAGTGCGGCGTTGAATAGCCCTGGCCTCTTAATTTTTGAACAAAGTTGTTAAAGAGCGCACCATGAAAGCTATATTGCGAAGCAAATGGCTACATACCACGATCGGCTTTTTCATTTTTTGAACAAGGTAGTTAAGGCACACCACTGATGAACTTAAACGACCGGGTATGAGAAAATGGCTAGATACCGATACTGGGGGCCAATGAACCCGACCCAAAGAGAAAGTATTGGGCCAGGTACTTTATATACCCATTTTCGCTATTTATAAATGTACGACTTCATATATATATATATATATATATATTATTTATTTATTTATTTTTTCTTCTTTCACGGAAATCTAAATTTCACCAGTATCATACTTTCACCTTAAATAGAAGCTCATTAGTCTTTACTCAAGAGGCCAACACGCAAAGCACCAAAAAAAAAAAGAGGGCAACACAATAATTACAAGTATTAGTACCGAAAAAGGGGTCATTTGGAACCACGGCATGGGGCATAAGGATGTCTATCAGACAAGGGGCATGTAATCAACCAAATCTCTTCCGGTACCCGAAGTAAATAAAGAGGCCAAGATCGGGGCCCCACCACAGCAAATTGCGAAATATTGGGTGGGGCCGTTTAGGATGTAATCTTTTGTGGGGTCCGTTCCCCCTTCTGCCGTCGGTCTAAATCCTCTCCCCAAATTTTATTTCTTTCGGGAGATCGGCCTGTTCAAATGCTTGAGCGTGGGTGCCGTCGTTGTGTACCACGTGTCGTTCATTCACGCGTTCCTGCGAGAGATAGCAGTGTGGCCGACTGGCTGACGCGGGTGCACATGGACCGTCGGATCACCGCGCCGTCTTCTATCACAAAAAATAACAAGGAGGAGGAGGACGGGGGTCTATGGGGCAGTTGCGGAGTGAGACCGCCGCAAATGAATTATAATTGATGGCATAAATCTTATTTTTGTTCGTATTGTGCATATGGATATCCTATCTTAGAACCCCATTTATCATGGTGTTTTTTTTTTATTTTTCACCTTCGTTAAAACGAGGGATTTGGGTAACGAGGGATCTCATGACGCCAACATCCAATAAATTCACGTCATCAATCCATTTAGTCCTTCCAAGATTATTTGCATCGGGGGAGAATTTTGTACGTACGAAAAGAAAAGTAAAGGAAAGGGAAGAACAGCGGATGCATGCAAAGAAGGATGAGCCGCACAGCATGCATCCTCGTGCCACCTCGAGTAACGATCGTCTCAAATCTCAGGACCTTTATATAGTATCTTTCTTTTCTTCAAAAGCAAAGCATGCTTGTTGACCATTTTGTTCCTTTTGCCTTTCGTGTTGTTTAGGGTGCAGACCAACCGAGAGGAAGGTGAGTACTATTTTTCGGTTAAATTGTGAATGGGAGATGCAAAATGGGCTCTCTTCGCCTAGGGAAGATCGTGGTCTCCTCGGCTGACTCTACCTCAATCAAGTCACCTCGAATCAAATAATGTGACTCTGCTGGCCCCACCAAATTCATGGGTCTCGTAAGCCGATGTCCCTTTTCCTTTAGCGAGTAGGGAGAAAACCCGCGAGGATTGGCCCATAATTCGCCGCTTCATTCGTGGCCCAATGAGAAGAATTTTATTGGGGCCCTACTTACTCGATTAGAATCGAACGATTTAACCCTTCTCTATATTTGGAACAAACGGGATTTGACATTTGTTGTTGAATTTTTCTCATCAATAAAACATTTATTATTACGCTTTTCGACGAGAATTATTGTCTGACGTGCCGGTCTCACGATGATAAAATGGAGAATTTATACTGTTGATTGTATTCCCATAATATCGCTGATTCTCGGAATCCTCCAATTTTATTCATAGAAAAATTGTGGGTCCGCGCACCGAAGAGGACAGATAGCCCTCATGTGACCAGTTGATATCGTTGACCCTCATCAATTAATATTAGTACGAATAATGCCGTGGTTGCATGTAGTCCAGGCCTTTGGGGATTGGCAAGGAGACGATGTTTTTATTGCCGAGAAGCAAAATCCGACTTTGCTCGGACGAATTGAAAACTCGAGTATGGTCCTTGAAGACTTGGTAACAGCGACCTCTCTGATGATTTTTTGTTTTTTTTTTGGGGGGGGGGGGAAATGGTCACCAGATTTTCAATTCAGTTCACATTTATCGCTCCCATCTTGTATCTGTTAAGGTAAATGTGTCAATTAAGGAAGTAATACTAATAATAATAATGATGATGATGATGGTTAGGTAAACTCTGCCTTCGTTGAAATAATCTTTCCATTGCCGTGTTCATTTGAGAGCTCATAGAGACAGATGCCCTTAGTGCCCAAAGAGGGCACGACGCAAAAGGGAGGATGGAGAGCGTGATTGACAATTAGAGTCGATTTACGCTAGTTAATTGTGTTTTCTTTTAAGTAGTATGCTGATTAGTGTCTAGAGGTCTCTATTTCACGCAATTGGATGAAGGAAACGCACAAGAGACACAGCACACCTTCCTGAAAAAAATTTTGCTTTATCTGATCCTCGGTGAAGATTTACTATTCGGAAAGCCATTAGTTCAAAAATCTTTTTAGCAATAGTCTAATCGATTAATTGGATGTACATAGCTGTAAATACCACGAATTTGTGGTGAACCAAAAACAAGAAATTACCAAAATAGCATATATTAGAAATAATTTGCAGTGGATCACTAAGAGCATGCCTTCGATTGCTTAAAATCTGACTTAAGAATGTGAAAATAATAATAGTAATAATAATAATAAACATTTCGATTAGAGATTTAGTGACTAGGCTTGATAAAAGATATTTTACAACATATTGTGGGTCACTCACAATAAAAATAACTTTAATGAATTATTTATGAAGAGGAAGTTACATCATCTAAAACTTTCACTTAAATGTATAGTTACATAACGTATTAATAAAATTTTTTTTTATGCAATCCAGCTACTAGTTAAAGTTCTCTAGTCAATTAGCTGCAACTCACAATCAAACTCGAGGTCATGGAATCAGTTAAATTGAACCCAAAAACAAGTTCTCTCTCTCTCTCTCTCTCGCTCAGAGAAAATTGTGCTCACCCCTCTCTCTCTCTCTCTAGCTCCTCTGTTACGCCCTTTCATCTTCCATATATATATATAAGGGCGAACAAGTATATATTCACCGTTAGATCACATGCTGATGGATATACAACTATAGATGCTTTCTCATGTGTATCCAAAGTTGGCACATATAACAGCCAACCAAACCAGCTAGAAGGTGTGCCATGCATTAATTCTTTAATAATTGGTAACCCGATTTGCGCAAGTTGGCCAACTGTTGCTAGCCCACGCTAACATGTAAGATCGCATTCGATTCCTATTATTGTCTCCACCCCTCCCTCCCCCCCCCGGGACACCCAGGATCACGAGCAAGAGGGTTATTTTACGATGTTGCCATGGATCTTGATTCTTGATAAGATGTAAGACTCAAGAATAAAAAATGATCATACGTTTGTTTTTTTACAGTAGTGGAGTAGGATTGCTTCAATTGGCACATGAAGACACGGATAAATAACCAAATCTACAGGGATATTTGACTATCGTCCACTACACGGCCAATTATTGATCAGACACACTGCTCCTTTTTGTGGGTACATGCAAAGAAGATACGTCTCAAAGAGAACACGCTAATACTGAAGAATCTGAACATTTATTTTGGAAGCTTTTAAGTAAATAAATAAATCTTAGGTAAAATCATAAACCGTAGCTATAATAAAAAAAAAAAATTGTGTAATTATCACCCGAAAGATTAACATTCTAAAATGATTACCGTTGTGAACCAGGTTGATCTATAGATTTTTCTCTGGGGAAAGAGTTGAGAAGAAATGACCAAGACAATTAACAAATTTAATTTGTTTTGGATTATTTCTCCTTTTTATCAAGCAAACCCACCTGTGTCATGATTATCAGGAATTTCATGCGTGATTGCCCAGTCCAACAAAGGTCTCTGTGCTTGGACAATTTCGGTCCCACCAAGGCAGCTCACATGCCCATAGGTCATACTTTTGTCTTCTTAAGTGAAAGGGCCAAGCCATTGAACCGGGCCAAGATTCCATAAATAACCGGTGTCTGTTTTTCTCCCCCCCTTTCAGGCATCAATTCACTTTCTCAAAATAGGAGAATCATTAATTGAAAGTGAAATCTCATATCAATGAAGCGTGGTGGAGTCGTGCTGTTGATGTCCTTTTCTTTTTCCGCCCCTCCCTAATTTCTGGATTGTCTTCTTTTCTCAGCTACTCCCACTTTAGAATACTGGATTGAATTAGAAAGAGGTGATGGACTGGTCCAGCTGTTCAACTCACATCAGTTATCCAATTCGAGTGAATTAATACAGCTGTTACTTTAGCGGAAGACTGACTCAATTAATTAAGCGAGACGTAAACTCAGACATTGTTTATAGTCTATTAACTTAACGTATGAATTCGCCACTTGCTTGTAATATAATGTCATGGACTTTTATTATTATTATTATTATTTTTACTAAGTAATTCTTAGCTTCAAACTATAAATTTTTTATTTCAAAAAAAATTTTATACTGCTTGATATTGTATCTAATGATTGTAAACAACAGAGTTAATTTAATTCGCTCCTAAAATGCATATTCCCAATCTTTCTAATGCTATTTCTGCCCATATTCCTCAGAATTATGACAACGCATTCTGTCTGCTCTTTTATTGTGTGTACAGCACATCTTTTTGTCGTGACCTTTTCTTTTTTTTTGGTTTTTTTTTTTTTTATACTTGAGGTCCAGTTAAAATGGAGAATATAGATTTAACTGTGGGTGAAATTTGAGCCCTAAATTTCTGACTTCAACGCAAATTTTAAATTTGATATCCACAAAACTATAAAAGAGACACCGGGTCCAAATTTGAAATAGAAAATTCATGTCACTCTTAGGCCCAAGATATATATATATATATATATATATATTTTTTTTTTTTTTTTTTT